>JAVHZZ010000004.1:150291774-150891774 GCA_036250195.1 Mixophyes australis
AAAATCCCTTTCTATGTTGGTAGTGAAAATGGCGTTTCTCCTCCTGCAGTGGATACTTGTCCACCGTCTATTACCACCATCCATTACCTATAAGGTCTTGGCTATCAAAAGCTCATTAGTTAAAGAAGAAGAGAGGATCAGGAGCAGAATGAGGGGCCAGCATTGCCGGACCTCTCTTACCTCTGAACCCCATATCCACTGCACCCCTTGGGTCGTTTTCAACTTGTCCTTTCCTTTTCCCCTTTGCTTCCAATCTTTCCAATTGTATCCCATTAAATGTATAGGTAATACAATAATAACCGTCACTGAAATGCATTTCTTACATTTGAACATCATCTGCCGTTTCGCTGCTTAACTTGTCATTTGATCCTAATCTGTCTATAGTGAATTAATATTCTGCTGTGCTAATAATCTGATAAAGCATCTGCAAACATGGATACCTTAATTCCTACACCTTCTACAGGGTCATTATTAGAAAAGATTGAAAATGACAGTACTGATCTATGACACAGCTCACTAATAACTTTAGCCCAATCTGAATATGTTCCAGTCATAACAATCATCTGTTTCCTGTCCCTCACCCATTATCTTCCCATGTACATATTTCTCCTCAGTCCTAAATAAATCAACAACTGCACTGTCAAGATCCATCTTACTGCTTGCCACCTCCTACAAACTGCTTAGACTAGTTCTAAAAATATTTATAGATGTTATCTCTTAGAATTCCTTCAAATATATTGCTCGCTTTTTAAATATTGGGACCACATTTCCTTCCACCAGTCTTTGGTACTGCTCCTGTTATATACAAGTCCATAAATATAAGAAATAATGCTAACCATAGCTCCATCAGCACACATGGGTGAATACCATCTTAGGGACATGCTTGATAAATTTGAGTCTTGTTTAGCCATAAATGTACTTCCTCCTGTGTTATAGCAATAATATCTAATTGTGTGTATGGGTTATTGCAGAACACCGTGTTTCCTAGTATTGTTTTCTTATTTGTAAACACAGGTGAGGTGAAAAAATGTTTTCTTTTCTTTTTTTAACCTCAATTTTTTTTTTAAGGAATCTTGAACTGGAATCTTCCGGTTTGCATTCCTAAACCTTCTCAAGCAAACTCAGTAGATTCCAGGACTGGCTTTGCAAACGGTAAAAATCCTCTTACCGATGCCAGCCAGTATCACCAAGCTGAGCATCTTACCACCAGTGACATTTTCTTAATAAATTGGCCAAGAAAAGATTTTCAAACGCTTCAATGGACAGCCATTGAAAACCTTATTAAAGTATCTTAATAAAAAGACCCCTTAGTCTGTTTTTTCTTTATCTTCACCAATTAATTTCCCTAGTTCATCTTTTAGTGCCCCAAGGCTATCAGAGTCTAATGTTTTGCTATTTATATAACTGAAATAGGTTTAGATTTGGTAAATAACTTTTTAAAATGTGCTAAAAATAAAGCTGTGTGACCCTTAAGCATTCTGTGATAGTTTAATCCACCTGTTCCAAAACACATAAATGTTACACTCAATGATAGTCACCCCAAATCTCTGTAAACTGTTAACAGTCCTCAATTTTTTTTTTACCTACCCCCAAACACAGAAATTATGCAACCGATTACAATGTAACCAATGTATAATGTTTTAAGCATATCTTCAGGAAACATTACATTTCTAAAACTAAGATTTTATAAGACCTTATAACTGTGCAAGCCCTGGTATAGCAAACTGTTATTGCTATGCTTGGTGGAAGTGCTTGGTAGTAGTAGGTAATAACACTTTGGTGTAAATATTTGGGACTGCATTAATTGGGTGAAAGGAACTATAAGACAAATCATGGATAATTGTATTTTTCCCATTAATTTCCATTTAAAGCAAATTCAATAAAGCAATATATATTATGTAACACTCCCAATGGAGTAAGAGGAAGTGACTTTTGATGTGGGAAGAGTTAGAGAGTTCCATATCAGAGAGAGTGGTGTGGAGTTTTGTGAAGGGAGTGAAATGAGTAAGACGTGTTTTGAGCTATGTGTGAGGGTTGAGTTCAGTGTTCATCTAAGCGGAATTTGAATGTATTGTGCATGTAAAGGGAGAAAACCACAAGTAATTTAAAATAGCAAATCAGAGAGTAACAGAAAGCAGAGTATGAAAGCAAAATAAGTGCCGACTACATGATAAGGGTAGCACAATGTACTGCTAGACTCTGAGAGCCGCTTGTGAGTGTGAGTGCCCGCTGAGAGAAGTATTTGATAAATTTAGAGTGGGTAAATAACTTCTTGATCATTGCAGTTGAACACAGGTTATGAGATTTTGGAAACAGAATATCTTGGACGTACGCTAATGTGAAAACTATGGGGATCATGTAGAATTTTACATATGTCTGTTTTATTTGCATAAAACATGCATTAGCTTATTTTGCATGTGTAGAAAAAATAGAAGCATATTCTGTATGCAGGTTTTGGTGCATCTTATGCTTATGACTCCTTAGAGCTGGAGAGGCATAAAGCGGCAGGAATGGGCAGGGGAGTGTAGGCTGAATACAGTAAGGGCATGTTCATATAATTCTGACTGAAGTAGACCTGAATACAGATACACCTGTCAGGAGGCATTTCTCTTGTGGGTACTGGAAGGCTGGTAAAGGAGGGTAAGAGAGGGAGGAAGGAAAGAGGGAAAGAGAGAGCCACACTCAGAAATACCTGACTCTCATTGTGTTGCTGTACTGTCCTACACAGCAAAACCCAATGCTAATGATATCTATCAACAGCACTATCTAGATGCTTCTGATGGGCTGATTGGTGAATGACCACTATAGCTTATAGTACTTAAATCATTAAGTATCGCAGCCATATATTTGCATTAATTGATTCATATTTCCATTTGGATTGTGGCAGGAAATCAGGTTTGATTTTTAAAGAGGAAAACAACATGTGTTTTTACTTAATGTAATTAAATTTGTATTTTGTGTTTGTGTTTGTATTTAATTCCATTTTATATGGTAAATGTGTCTTTTATATTTTTTATTAACTGTCAGGCACTGTTCTCTGTTTAGTTATGACACTTCATTACACTGCTATATTGTGTACACATAGGGTAATGTGAAAGCTACATTTACTATTAATGCTATCAAGCCACATCTATAAGCATTCTCTATGGTAAGAAGGGGCATAAATATACAAATTTGTTACTTCTCACATACACCTCATGCAAAAGCTACAGATGCCCCCTACTGAACAAATGCAGGTAAATGCACTTCTTCATGAGTGGGACTTTTCCTGTGTATGGTTGGGGAACAAATGCATCCAACTCTACATGAGCCACAATGTGTCAGCATGTAAGGGGAGCTTCAATCAGTTACCTTCAAGCCATCATGCAGGAGGAGAGAAGCTAAGCAGTGATTGAAGGTCTATATTGTGCAGTCCAGGTATAAAAACATTATTTGTACTTTCCTGTGTTATGAAATGCAAGGAGAAATGACCGTATATATTAATAGTGTAAATAAATCCATATAATTTATTTATCCAACAAAAGTGACCTGCTGGCCATTATTATAGTCTGTGTATTGCTACACCTGTTTCATCTGCAATACACCTATTCTACTGTTATCACACCTGTATGTGACACCTAATAATTTACCCATATGTGGTGGATTAATGAGATACTGCTTCATGACCCCAATTATAGCATGCAAATCCAAACTCTTCTGACTGGTTATTTTCAAATTAATGACCTTCAAGAGACTTCCCCAATGGTGTTATGGGAAGCACATAAAGCAGTGATTAGAGGCCACTTGGTCAGTATGGCCACCAGCCACAAGAAAAATAAAATATCCAAACATCAGACCCTATCTATGCAATTACATGTTGTGGAAGTGCGGCATAAGCAAACCTTAGATCCCAACATGCTCAAGCAACTTAGTAGAGTAAGACCAGAACTGAATCTCCTTGTCTCAGAACAGACTGCCAAGAACTTGAAATGACTGTATCAACATTTTATGGCAAAGGAGACAAGGTGGATAAGATTCTGGTCTCTAGACTTTGTTCTAAAGCTGCACAAAATAACATCCTGGTTATTAAAACAGCAAAAGGTACCCTGTCATATGACACTAAGGTCATTAGAGAGGAATTTTCAATCAGATTAGTCTAAGTTGTACAACTTGGAAAGGAAACATCTAACTAACACCCCCCCCCCCCACCTTAAGAAGATGTTATACAGACCTTCCTCTCTAAGACTAGTTTACCCAGATTGTCTACCTTGGCAGCTGATCAATTGAATGTGGAAATATTTATTGACAAAATTACACATGGGATAAAAGACCAGAAAACTGCTAAATCCCCCGCTCCAGATGGATATTCTGCAGCATATCATAAAAGATTTTCTGGGATCTTGGCGCCTCACCTCTACTCCATGATTAATGCTGCTCTTCAGGAGACCTCCTTCCCTAAAGCCAAGTATAGCAGTGATACATAATGCCAAATTAAAATCTCTCTTTTTGCAGATGCTATCCTCTTGTCCCAGACATCTATGGAAGCCTTGTACAGCTTGGTAAAAGAATATGGTGCACTTTCAGGCTATAAAATAATGCCCTCTAAGCCAGAAACCATGCTCCTACAGCTCCCATCAAACCTGCAGATAGCCATTCAATTGGCTCATAATCTAAAGTGGCAGAAATGAAAGGTAAAGTACTCAGGAGTTTATATCGACATAAATACATATGAGCATTTATACCAGGAAAAATTCCCACATGCACCCAGAAAACCTGCATCAGATTTGCTGTCCTGGAAAAAGATTATAATTTCATGGCTGGGCAGGATTAGAGCTCTGAAAATGTTCTAGGTTATTGTACCTCTTTAAAACCCTCCCACTTAAAGTCCCAAACTCGGTCTTCAGGGAGCTTCAGTCAGCATTTCTCAAGTTCATATGAAATGACAAACCCCAGCAACATCCCTTTCCATTTTTAGGAAACCAAGAAACAGTGGTGGGAGGGGATTCCCTGATCTAAATCTAGCCTAGCATCTGAGCCAAATAACGGCTACCATTGACTCCCATGATAGAATTGATTGGCTGGTTATTGAAATGTGCTTCCTCAACTGCAATTTTCTAGCTTCCCTGTGGGGAGTACCTAAAACCAAGTTCTCTTTAAACATTTTGGACTTGTGTTAAGACCAGATTCAAGCTCTCCTCTGAGCCCTCACATATGACCCCGATCTCGGACAACCCAGATTTCCCTGCAGGAGTGTTGGGTCCCCAGTTTATATTATGCATACAGGCAGGTCTTAGGGTTGTCTATGATCAGGCTATGCAGGGCCATTGGGTCTCTCTGAAAGATATTCAGAAGATCCCCTCTGTTACAACTCTGTTTTTTTAAATTTTTCTAGATTAGACATTTCCTTATGGCTCTCACCTCATTGGATATCCTACAGGACCTCACTCCATTTGAGACAATCTGTCTGAAGTCTCCACCGAGGAAGAATATGATTTCAGCCCTGTATAATTTGTTAATCAATGCCACCTTTGATCCCCAGTGCCATAAAAAAAGGGAATGGGAGGGAGACCTGGATCCCTCGCGACTGTTTTGAAAAAGGACTTTAAAGCGCCATGAATCAGCGGTTCTACGGAACCTTCGAATAGTAAATATACCCCAGTATTTTTTATTTTTTTTAAATTTCTTTATTGAAGAATGTCAAACATGTACACATCAGTAAATAAATTAGAACAAAGATATGTTTATACTTAATAATCATGAACCACGACACATAGTATGAGGAAAGTCGTCATTGTGTGAGTTACTGAAGTGAACTATAAATATATCACACATAAGATACAAAAGCCTGGAGAGACCGGGGCAACACAAGCACTCTCCTAGTCCAGAAGGATAGGTGGGTCTTGCATGAATATTCTAGTTTCGTACCAAAGGGTGTGTTGAAAACATTTTTGTATTTGCTCACTCAGCGGGACTGACAAAGTGCCAACAAAGCTCTCCCAAGTGTCAAAAAATCTCCCTGTGTATTTTGCTTTTTGGAGGGAGGCTTCCAACCAGTCCATTTTCATGGCAAAGAACAATTTTTCTTTAAAGAGGTCCAGTGTGGGGGATGTGCTCTGGATCCACATGTGGAGGATGCATTTTCTTGCCACTGCCGAAATAATCAGCAGCAGACGTCTGCCACCTCTGGATGTGCGGGCATTTGGTGGGAGAATGACCAATATAGCCCAGTCTGGTGTGAAAGGGAGATAATTTACCAGATCAGTAGTAGCGAACCTCCACACGCGTATCCAGAACCCTCTAATAACCGGACATCCCCAGAAACAATGAAACAAGTCCGCCCCTCCCATCCCACATTTAGGACACCTATCATTATCTGACAGACCCATAGCCAATCTGCGATGTGGAGATATATATCCCCTGTGACCCCAGTATTTTTAATACTCTTGACCTTCCCAGGATGTTAGCATACACAGCCAAAAACTGGTCTCCCATTTATTTGCAGTAGCTAAAACACTGATAGCTAAAAATGGGAAGCAACAGATCCCTCTACATTTTGGCTTTTAAGGCTGGGTACACACTACAAAAACTTTCGACCAATTTGTTATCACTAACGATTTTACAAATGACTGATGTTCTAATCAGTCTGCCGATACATGTGTACACACTATACACGATTTACCTTCAGATCTGTGCTCTTCATCTGGTCTTGTAGTCATTTAAAGAATGACAACACAATATTCATTCATTCACTCATTTCTGTCAAACTGATTAACCGCCTTTATAGCTATCCACATGTCATTACAAATTTCGTTAGCTTCAGTGAATCTGATATGAAATATTCAGTCTCAGAACAAATGATTCCATCTATAGCATTCTCTAGATTTATTAACTCAGTCATGTTCCTTTGACGGCGACAGCTGAAAAGTTCATAAATTTGTAAACTCTATGAAGATTATGATCGTGAGTGCATATACACTGCAGGATTGGAAGGCGTCTGGAATGAGATTATTAGGTTTACTGACCAACCAAATGAACTGACAATTGGTGCATTGAACCGAGTATCAGCCATCGTATAAGTGTACACACTACTGACACCGGGCCAAACGTTTTACGGGTGTTTGGCCCAATAATTGGCTAAAAAATCTGTAGTGTGTACCCAGCCTTAGAAGTATGTCTAGCATATTGCATACATAGAGAAAATAACATAATTTTTACACTGTAAGCCACATAAATTTGATCATATATGGGCCCAGTGGTTTCAGGCAGGGGTGGATTGGCCATGCAACCTACCAGGAAAAGCCTCAGGAGGCCGCCTGGAATCTTTTTAGAGTTTTTTTTTAAATAAATTAATTTTTTTTATGTATAGCGCCCCCTCCCCCCTGGATCGCAGAGGGGGGGGGGCAGTGTAGTGCTAGGTGGCTGGCCCCTCCTCCGGGACCAGTCACCCACCCACCTTAATGTGGCTGCGGATCACTCTACTGATCTGTTTCTCCTTCCTCCTATCTCTGTGGCTGCAGTCTCCGTACAGTGGTCACATGGGATGTATCACACGACAGCTGCCATCCCCTGTGTGCAGTGAGAGGAGTCTGCAGCAGGAACAAGGTAAGTGTGTGACTGCTAAAGTGTGTGTGTTTCTGCTAAAGTGTGTGTGTGGCTGCTAAAGTGTGTGTGTGTGTGTGTGTGTGTGTGTGCTGCTGCTGCTGCTAAAGTGTGTGTGTCTCTGATAAAGTGTGTGTGTGGCTGCTAAAGTGTGTGTGTGTGAGGGGAGGGCTACTAAAGGGTGTGTAGGATAGGAGGGGGGTTGCTAAAGGGTGTGTAGGATAGGAGGGGGGGTTGCTCAAGGGTGTGTAGGAAAGGAGGGGGGGGCTGCTAAAGGGAGTTTTGGACAGGAGGGGCTAGGCTGCTAAAGGGAGTGTAGGATATGAGGGGGGTGCTGCTAAAGGAAGTGTAGGATAGGAGGGGGGCTGCTAAATGGTGTGTATGATAGGAGGGGGGCTGCTAAAGGTAGTGTAGGATAGGAGGGGGCTGCTAAATGGTGTGTATGATAGGAGGGGGGCTGCTAAAGGGAGTGTAGGATAGGAGGGGGGCTGCTAAATGGTGTGTATGATAGGAGGGGGGCTGCTAAAGGTAGTGTAGGATAGGAGGGGGGCTGCTAAAGGGTGGAATGGAAGGGTCTTAATATATTGTGTGATATGAGGGAAGGGAGGGGGGCTGCCTTAATAGTTCATGGGTGGGAGGTTGGGTATTAATTTAATGGTGAAGTTTAGGTTGGGGCTAATTATTTAATGGGTGCTATTATTTGTGGGATGATGGTGGGGCAATTTAATTTATTGGTGGGGCAATTTAATTTAACACTGGGTCTACTATTAAATTAATATGGGGTGAAGGGACCTTTAATTTAATGCTGGGGTGGTTTGGGGCTGTTAATTAAATGTGGGTCTGAGACTGGGGAGGAGAGCTATTTATTAAATGTGAATATTAATTATTTAATGCCGTGATGTTTGTGGGAAATGGTTATATTAAACATAAATGCTATTAATTTATTGCTGGGGCTGTTTGGAGGGAGGGAAATAGGTTTATTTATTAAATGTGAATTCTATTACTTTGATGTTTGGGTTGGTTGAAGGGAAAAATATATAATTATTAAATTTATACACTATTAATTTAATGTTGGGGCTGGAGGGAGGCCTTATTATTAAATGTTGGTGATATTAATTAAATACCAGGAATCGTTGGAGTTTTCGAAATTTCATGTACCCATTTTTTTTCCAAATAGGGCCTCCAACATTCCAGGATCCAGACAAGCAGCAACTGATCCAGCAGCCACAGGTGGTGAAAGTGACAAGAACAGGTAGGAGAGAGCAGGACAGTATGCCAACTGTCCTGAATCTATAGGGGCAGTCCAGAATTTTGGTGGCTGTCTCGTTTAGTCAGGATTTGGTCCCAATACAAGGACAGTTAAGAGGCATGTCTTGCTTTACACTGTGCTGCTCGTGAAGGCAGAGCTGCGTGTACCTAACAGTAGTGCACACAGTTTTGCCTGTGTATTTGTCATAAATGATAGCCCACCTGTCTTAAGTGCCCCGGGCCCCAGGAGCCTTATTCCAGCTCTAGCTATACTTTAGTAGTTCTTGCATTGATTCCATTGCCTGCCTTCTAGAATGCATTGGTCCAATTCTCAGATCACTTTGTTGAATATATGGCCATCCCCCATTGCACTGACAATATCATTAATCCTTTCTCCTTTGTACTTAGTATATCAGCAGCAAACCCTTGGAATAGCTCCAATAACTTCACTTATACCATTGTCTGCCAACCCTTCCTGCACTTTTATTAAATCAAACCACCACTGCCACCAATCACCGGCCACATTTAGGACCCATACACAATTGTTACAAAATAAGTGTTTTCTTGCAGATGCTTGAAGCATTTTACCTTTGTGGTGATCGCACTGGATAGCCATTTATTAGAAGGATTATTTTTAATGCATTTTTTGAAACACACAGTATACATTTTTATAGATTATATATAGAGAGATTTGACTGGTAGTTTATAGCTCATGATGTCAGAGAAAGATGCAACAGTGCAGTGAGGTGCTCATATGCTGTTCTGGCAGACTGACCAAATAGAATTCTGCCAACAAGTTTCGTAATAGTTAAACTTATTAAACAAAGTCAGATATGTGTCTAGGAAGGGAATTTTGGAAGGATGTGTTAGTAGGCAACTAAAAAAGTTTGAGCACAGAGGGCATAAACTAGTCGCAGATAATGTAAAATGATTCATGTATTTTTATAGCGCGGGACTGGCAGTTTTTTCCCTGCTTTGCTTTAGAAATGACCCACTGTGTCTTAAGTCATCACATCCAGGTTTTCCTAAATGTGACTACAACCGGATTCCAGTAGTTCTAAATCCTACATTTGTGTTGGTCCCACCCACAGTTGATTTTTACCCCCACACATGAGGCCACTTCAAGAATTTTTTCCAGGGCCACTTTTTTTCCCCAATCCGCTCCTGGTTCCAGGGTAGGCCCCCCTAGGATGGTCTCTACCCTCTGAGCTATGAAAGAATGCTCCACCATCGTAACCTCAGATTCTGTGCCCTTTTTCCAAGATTCTCTGCACAGCTGAACTGGATCCCACACCATGAAAGCTAAGGAGTGTTTTCCTTTTTTTTTCTTCTTATCTTTTTGAATTCCGAATATCTTAGGGCGGCAATTTTTCTGTTAATTTATGTTAAGCAAATACTTAGATCGTACCCTGCACCTTCCCATTTTATTTCCCACCTTTCCCTTCCCTTCCTTTCTTTTTACAAATACCATTTAAAAATAACTTGAAGATATGTGGTTTTGTTTATGTATCTTGTTAGTACTATGTCTTCAATAAAAAATTCATTTTTAAAAAAAAAAAAAAATAACAGCTTTCCAAAATATACTTGTCTAGTAATAAAGGGGCAAAAATCCTCCAGATATGAAAAAGTTAAATATAATAGTTAAATATAGGTGAGAGAGAAAGGGTATTTGTTTTTGTTTGTTTATGTAGATGTAATATTGGTCAGTAAAATAGTAGGCTTATTTTAGATATTTTGGCATTGTTTGGGAGTTCCTGAAGGTTCTTCCAGAGTCTCTGTGCTAAAACCCCTTTCAAAGTTTATGGATTGTAGTTAGTGCTTTTTCATAGCAGTTTAACAAGGAGCCAAAGGACCTCAATGTTCGTTCTGGACTAGGCCTCTCCTTTCCTCCTCGTGCACTGTAATGGAAAGGTATAGATACAAAGGAAATACAAGGTGGAAACAGAGCTTCTATCATATAGTGTTAATAATAGTTGTTGTAGCTCCATTTCTTGTTTTGCTCTGAATATTGATTGTCTGTTGGAGTTCAGTGCAGGAAACAGAGTCTGTTTCAAAGATAGCATTGGTTAAAAGAAGATCATTTCGTGGCAAGCTCACCTCTTCGCCTCCTTACCACTGCATTCTCTACAAACACACTTATGCATCAAAATTAATGATGCACGGCATTATGTGTTTGCTTTGTATTGCTTGTCCCAACAACTAAAAAGGATTATTATTATTATTGAGGTTGATTTGTAAGATGCCAAAGTGGTCTGTAGCATTGGACAGAGGGGAAAACAGATTATACATAAACAGAAATACAAGGTAGACAATACTGATTTGGACACATGTTGGGCCTGAGTCATTAAGGAGAGTAAAGCAAAAAAAGGAGTGCTCCTGGATAAACCATGTTACAATGCAAGTAATTACAATTGCACATAAGTTAAATACGAGATGTTTTTTCATGCAGCACACACTTGATAGCTTTATTTTAACATTGAAATTTAAAGTTGATCTAGAACAAGCCCTACCCCAAATATAAATCTGTCCCCACATTTTAAATGTACCTCCCCTTCCAATGCAACATGGTTTTGCCCAGGTACAAAGTTATTTCTTCTTTATGCTTTGCTCTTCTTAATGACTCAGGCCAGTTGGGTGTAATTTAAGCTTTAAAAAGCCTTCCGTAAAAATAGGGTATTTACTCCCAGCCAGATCAGAGCAGGACAGATTAATTATAGGCAGGGGCAGGCTGGGCTGGTGGACATCTGCCCCCCGGACCGGTCCTATAGTGAACTAACTACTTTGGGCTGGGTCACTGGGCCACTTGCATTTTTCTTCCTTTAAAAGTCGAGTCTTGCCTCCTGGGCTAAATTTTGCCAGCCCTCCCCTGGTTGTAGGAGAGAAGTTGTAGTGAAAATGATAAGTGGTGCAGGTTGAGAACATTTATCTTGTGTTTGTCAATTGGGAGGATTTAGGTTTGTGTATGTGTGTGTGTGTGTGTGTGTGTGTGTATGTGTGTATGTATGTATGTATGTATGTATGTATGTATGTATGTATGTATGTGTGTGGGGAGGGGGAGCATAAGATAAGGTGAGGCTTAAAGAAAAGAGTTTGTGGTCAGAGAGTGGAGAAGCCATGTTGGAGAAGCTACAAATAGAGCAGATGAGGGAGACTGTCACGCTAGCCTTGAGAAACAGACTCACCTACTGGTATTGGCGCAGCTAATCTAGGAGGCTCGGAGTCTAACGTGCCCAAGGTCTTCGCCAGGGACCACTGCAAGGAGGTTTGGGCTTCGCGGCAGAGACACGCAGGTCCCATTTTAGAGAACCTGTCAACAGTTACCAAAATCGTGTTAAAACCATTGCTGAGAGGAAGGTTGGAGATGAAATCCATGGAGAGGCTAAACTATGGTCGTTCAGGAACGGGTAGAGGAGAAAGCAATCCAGCAGGAGCATGTCTGGGAGACTTACTTTGTGCACAAACTACACAGGCAGAGACAAATTCATGGGTGTCAGAGTGTAGAGTTGGCCACCAATGACCCTGGGATAATAAGGTGAAGGTCTATTTAAACCCAGCATGGCCTGAGAATTTATAGGAGTGAACCCAACAAAGCACCTTCAGATGAAGATGTGGGTCAAGGTAAGAACAACCCACAGGAGAAGTCCTAGGAGACGTGATGGCAATAATGCTGGCAGGTTCAAGTATTCATAGAGGTTCAGACACAGGAAGCAGATCAGATTCATCAAAGGAACGAGACAAGGCATCCGCTCGACAATTCTGGGCCACAGAACGGTAAGTAAGTCTCAGATTAAAGCGAGTAAAGAAGGAAGATCAACGGGCTTGACAGGGATTCAAACAGCTGGCATCAGGTAGGTAAAAAAGGTATTTGTGGTCGGTAAATACAGTGATCGGGTGGATGGCTCCCTCCAGCAGATGATGCCATTCTTCTGAAGCGGATTTGATAGCGAGTAATTCCTTATCCCCAATACCATAATTGCTTTCAGATGGGGAAAACTTCTTGGAAAAGAATCCACAATAACGAAAGTTACCAGTGGAGAATTCTTGTGAGAGCACAGTGTTAGGCACTCCTTCAGTCAGCACGACAGAACCCGGAATCTGCTCCGATGTCTGGTGTTCGCTGGAGCCCCTAGTGGTGGGGACAGACTTGGCTGCAGACGAACGGAGGGTCGTGTAGTGTGCACTGACTGGGGAGAACCCTTAGGCAGCGTAGTAGAACACAGAGATGTGAGGTCCAGGCAAAAGGTCAAGGGCTGGCAGCAGGCGGGGATATCAGGTAACGAGCCGAAGTCAGGGGTCACAGGCAATACAACGAGGTCCAGAAACAAGCCAGGGGTCATACACGGGAAATCCAAACTAGAATACAGAACAGGAGCAGGGAAACAGGAACAGGAGCCTAGCTACACAGGAAGCTATAACTGGCAATGAGGCTAAATCCTCACTGCCTTAAATAGCAAGGAGAGCCAATAGGAGTCGTAGTAAAACAACCCCTCCCACTGCATAATCTCTGCACCGAGACAATACTGGCAATCACAAGACAGCACCAAATATAAATCAAAAAGACTCTCACAGAGTCTACTCCATAGGCAAAAATAGCCCTACCTTTCCCTGCTGGTATATGCCCGGGTGTCAGCCCGCTGACCGGGCGCTGCGGCCTCCGGATTACAGCGTCCTGGTTGTTGCCTAGGCAACCGGGACGTCAGAGGCGGAAATGACACCCCGGTCATCATGGAGACGGCCGGGGTGTCTGGGAAAGCCGGAAGCGAGCTGCGGCGGCCCGTCGGGGAGCCACGGCTCGTAACAGTACCCCCCCTTGAGGAGGGGTCAATGCACCCCGACTTCCAGGTTTCCCAGGATACTTTTTAAAAAAGTCCTTAATGAGTTGGTTAGCATATAGATGCTTCTGCGGCACCCAAGACCGTTCCTCCGGGCCGTAGCCTTTCCAGTGGACCAAAAAGTGGATTTGACTTTGCACCTTTTTGGAGTCTAGGATCTTTTCAACAATGAACTCTTGGTGTCCTCTGACTGAGACAGGACGAGGTCTGTGCAATTGACGTGGTCTGTATTTATGTGACCATGTGACTGCTTTCAACAAGGAACAATGGAATGTGTTAGGAATCTTGAGTGAAGGAGGAAGTTTCAACTTGAAAGCCACAGGATTAATCTGTTTAATAATGGAGAAGGGTCCAATAAACCTAGGACCTAACTTCCTACAAGGTTGCTTAAGTTTAATGTTGCGGGTAGACAGCCACACCTTGTCCCCGACCTTGAAAGGACATGGTCCACGATGCTGATCAGCATAATGCTTAGACTTAAACGAAGCTTGTTTGAGGGCAAGGTGAACCTTTCTCCATATCCGGCACAGATAAGAAAACGAAGAACTAGATTTAGCTTGATTCGAGACTTCCAGCGAGTTGGACCGAGGATGGAATCCGAGGTTACAGTAGAATGGCGATACCAGAGTAGATGAATGGCACGAGTTGTTGTAGGCGAACTCTGCCCATGGAAGCAGAGCAGCACAATCACTATGGCATTTAGTTACATATAAACGGAGAAATTGCTCAAGGGATTGATTAACCCTCTCCGTTTGTCCGTTGGATTGTGGGTGATACCCTGAAGATAGACAGAGTTTAATTCCTAATTGGGCACAGAATGCTCTCCAGAATGTGGCTACAAATTGGGAGCCGCGGTCAGAGACAATGTTAACAGGAAGTCCATGGAGCTTGAAAACGTACTGAATGAATAGAGATGCCAAGGTTTTAGCACATGGCAATCCTACAAGAGGGATGAAGTGTGCCATCTTACTAAATCTGTCTACTATCACCCAGATGGTGTTAAAGCTGGATGAGCGCGGTAATTCCACGATGAAGTCCATCGAAATGTGGGTCCAGGGTCTCGCTGGAACGGATAGTGGCATAAGAGGCCTGGCAGGACGTTTACGAGAAGACTTATTCCTGGCACAGGTTTCACAGGATAACACAAACTCTTTGGTATCGGCTGCCAAGGAAGGCCACCAGACGGAACGAGACAGAAGTTCCAATGTCTTGGATACTCCAGGGTGACCTGAGGTTTTATTATCATGACATTCGGTGAAGACCGTCCTCCTCAGATAATCTGGTACGAATAATTTACCCCTGGGAGTAGCTGATGGTGCCAACTGTTGGAGACCCCGGAGGGTTGTGCCAAGATCCTGAGTTAGGCCAAGGACTACTTTGGATGCCGGAATAATGAAAGCGGTTTCTGCGAGGGAAGGATGAGAGGCAATAAAACTGCGACACAAGGCGTCTGCCTTAGTGTTCTTGGATCCGGGCCGGAACGTAATAGTAAAGTTGAAACGGGAGAAGAAAAGGACACACCGGGCTTGCCTGGAGTTCACAATTTTGGCAGATTGAATGTACTGTAGATTTTTGTGGTCAGTATATACTGTAACCACATGATTAGCTCCCTCTAGCCAGTGGCGCCACTCTTCAAATGCCCACTTGATTGCCAGCAACTCTCTATTCCCAACGTCATAGTGGGTCTCAGCGGAGGAAAATTTTCTGGAAAAAAAAAGCACAGGGATGCAAACAGTGATCAATGATATCTTTCTGGGAAAGGATGGCACCCGCCCCGACGTCAGAAGCATCCACTTTGAGAATAAATGGTAATTCCGGATTTGGGTGTCGGAGGACCGGTGCAGAGATGAAGGCCTCTTTTAACTCTTGAAAAGACGTCAAAGCCGTAGAGGACCAATTAACGGTATCGGCCCCTTTACGTGTAAGGGCTGTAATCGGAGCCACTAATGCAGAGAATGACTGGATGAATCGCCTATAATAATTAGCGAATCCTAAAAACCTCTGAATGGCTTTAAGATTGCTTGGCCGGATCCAATCGAGAACTGCCTGTACTTTACTGGGATCCATGGAGAAGCCACGAGGTGAGATGACATATTCGAGGAACGTGACCTGAGTGACTTCAAACTCGCATTTCTCGAGTTTAGCGAAGAGGCAGTGCTGGCGGAGTTTCAGAAGTACCTGTCTGACATGAGTACGGTGTTGCTCCAGTGACTGGGAATAAATCAGAATGTCGTCAAGATAAACTACAATGAATTTCCCCAGGAATTCTCGCAGGACATCGTTAATAAAATCTTGAAACACTGCGGGGGCGTTACATAGGCCGAAGGGCATGACCCGATATTCATAGTGGCCTGAGTGAGTATTGAAGGCCGTCTTCCACTCATCGCCCTTTTTGATTCGAACCAGATTATATGCCCCCCGCAGATCGATCTTGGAGAATATCGTGGCTAATTTGAGCTGATCAAAAAGTACAGAGATGAGTGGCAACGGATAAGTATTCTTCACGGTAATCCCATTTAGACCCCTATAGTCTATGCACGGCCGGAGGCTCCCATCTTTTTTTGCCACAAAGAAGAAGCCCGCTCCTACGGGTGATTTGGAGGGTTGAATGAATCCCTTACGTAGGTTTTCCTCCACATAGTCATCCATAGACTTAGATTCAGGAATGGACAAGGCATATAATCTTCCCTTAGGAAGCTTGGCATCTGGAACCAAATCAATGGAGCAATCGTAGCTACGGTGTGGGGGTAGAGCGTCTGCTTCTTTTTTCGAGAATACGTCGTGGAATTCACGATAAGGCAATGGAAGAGATTCAGGACTAGGCTGAACAATCCGGAGAGGAAGAGCAAGACAGGTTGAGGAACAAGCCTTACTCCATCGTATGATCTCCCCCGTGCTCCAATCTATGTGAGGGTTGTGAAGTTGAAGCCAGGGATGCCCGAGGATCAATGGTACGGAGGAACAGGGAATCAGAAAGAACGAGAGGACTTCGGAATGGAGAGCTCCCACCGTAAGTTGCAGAGGTGGCGTTTGATATGAGACCCTTCCGTCAGTTAACGGTCTACCGTCCAGTCCGCAGACCGTGATTTCCGAGTCTAAGTTTACGGACGGAATACCAAGAGTCTTGGCAAAGTTTATATCCAAAAAATTTCCGGCTGCCCCACTGTCAAGAAAGGCAGGGATAGAAACGGATCGATTACCATACATGATCCGAGCAGGGATTAAGACAGAATTCTTGGAAGAGACCATCTGGAGACCTAGGTGTACCTCCTCCTTTACTCCTAGGCCTGGTCTTTTCCCGCCTTGTTAGGGCAGCTATGCAGGAGATGGCCTTTATTGTCACAATATAGACATAGCCCCAGTGACCGGCGCCTGGATTTCTCCTCAGGGGACAGGCGATAAGCCCCTAACTGCATGGGCTCTGGTAAATCCTGAGGAACTGGGTAGACGGCTGGAGAGGACCAGGATGGTGAGGCGGCCTCCTTCTCGGACCTTCTTTCCTTGATCCTACGGTCAATTTTAATAACTAGTTGCATTAAGGCCTCCAAGGAAGGTGATGAAGGATATTGGACTAAGGAGTCCTTTATCTGCTCCGAGAGCCCAAGCCGGAACTGACTCCGTAGTGCGGGGTCATTCCACTGACTGTCGACCGACCAACGTCGGAACTCGGCACAATATTCTTCCGCTGTCCGCCGTCCCTGTTTCAGCGCTCTTAGGTGGGACTCGGCCGAGGCCACCCTATCTGGGTCATCATATAAGAGACCAAGTGCGTTGAAGAAGGCGTCTACGGGCTGTAGAGCTGGATTCACAGGAGTCAGACTGAACGCCCAGGATTGGGGATCGCCTTGGAGTAAGGAGATGATAATACCGACCCTCTGTTGCTCCGAGCCCGAGGAGCGGGGCCTGAGACGGAAATACAGCTTGCAGCCCTCCTTAAAATTTCGGAATAAGGCTCTGTCTCCAGAGAACCGGTCCGGAAGATTTAACTTTGGCTCAGGTGCCGGAGTTGCTTGGGAGGCCTTGGCGGCTTCTTCCTGAGCAGAAAGCCTGTGTGAGAGATCCTGAACCATCTGCGACACAACTTGGATCTGCCCTGCTAGGACTTGAGCCGGACTGGGTTCTATCGGTGAAAAATAGGATCGTCTTTATTTTGGGCCAGTTATAATGTTAGGAACTCCTTCAGTCAGCACGACAGAACCCGGAATCTGCTCCGATGTCTGGTGTTCGCTGGAGCCCCTAGTGGTGGGGACAGACTTGGCTGCAGACGAACGGAGGGTCGTGTAGTGTGCACTGACTGGGGAGAACCCTTAGGCAGCGTAGTAGAACACAGAGATGTGAGGTCCAGGCAAAAGGTCAAGGGCTGGCAGCAGGCGGGGATATCAGGTAACGAGCCGAAGTCAGGGGTCACAGGCAATACAACGAGGTCCAGAAACAAGCCAGGGGTCATACACGGGAAATCCAAACTAGAATACAGAACAGGAGCAGGGAAACAGGAACAGGAGCCTAGCTACACAGGAAGCTATAACTGGCAATGAGGCTAAGTCCTCACTGCCTTAAATAGCAAGGAGAGCCAATAGGAGTCGTAGTAAAACAACCCCTCCCACTGCATAATCTCTGCACCGAGACAATACTGGCAATCACAAGACAGCACCAAATATAAATCAAAAAGACTCTCACAGAGTCTACTCCATAGGCAAAAATAGCCGCGGAAAGAGCCTTCTTGAGGGAGTCGAATGCAGAAATAGCCTCAGGAGGCCAGTTTCTGGGATTAGACGATTTTCTGGTGAGGGCTGTTTAGGAGCAATTAGAGTAGAAAATTGCTTAATAAATTGTCTATAGTAGCAAAATCGATAAAGCGCTGCACTGCTTTCAATCCTAAGGGTCTAGGCCAATTGACAATTGCTTACAGCTTCTCAGGATCCATCTGCAGGCCAGAGCCAGAAACAATATAACCCAGGAAGGGAATCTAAGAAACCTCAAACACACATTTTTCGAGTTTGCCGAACAATTGGTTTGCTCGCAGGCAGGTGAGGACCTCTTTGACATGAACCAGGTGAGAGACGAGATCAGGAGAAAAAATCAAGATGTTGTCCAAGTATACTACCACAGAGCTGTAGAGAAGATCTTGAAAAACTTAATTAACGAAAGACTGAAAGACTGCCGGAGCATTGCAAAGCCCAAAGGGCATAACAAGATACTCAAAATGTCCCTCACGAGTACTAAAAGCAGTCTTCCATTCATCACCTTCTTGGATGCGGATTAAATTATAAGCTCCTCTGAGATCCAGTTTGGAGAATACCTTGGAGCCACTAATCCGATCGAACAGTTCTGTTATGAGTAGGAGTACCGGTTTTAAATAGTTATGGCATTCAATTGCCGATAATCGATTCAAGGATGTAAGGTCCCATTTTTCTTTTTGACAAAAAAGAAACCGGCTCCTGCTGGGGACGAAGATTTCCTGATAAAACCATGTTTGAGGTTTTCATTGGTGTACAGTGACATGGACTGATTTTCAGGTAGCAAAAGAGGGTAAATCCTTTCCTTAGGGATGGGTTTATCAGGTAACAAATCAATTGGGCAATCCCAAGGACGATGAGGAGGGAGTATCTCTGAGGCAACCTTGCAAAAAACATCCTGAAACGAAGCATAAGGAGCGGGACGCACAGGCTGGGATGAAATTACACAACAGGAAACAGAGGTGTCAATTGGCTTGACTTTAGAAAGATTCTTGAAGCATAAAGGCCCCCATGAGGTAACTTGAGCCAATCTCCAGTCGAACTGAGGTGCATGAAGTATAAGCCACAGAAGACCCAGAATGATTGAATTAATGGTCTGGGTAAGTACCAAAAATTTGATAGCCTCAGTATGAAGCACCCCTACCGTCAGCTGAACAGAAGTAATTCGGGATACTGAACTATTAGAAACTCGATTCCCATCCATGGCGGTGAGGAAGAATGACTGAGGCAGAATGACTGAGGCAGATTTCGAGTGGAGAAGAGGGGTCTTTTCCAGGAGGCTTAGTACAGGTGTATAATAGAAGACCGGATTCTCCACAGTAGAAACAAAAATTTAGCTTGAAGCGTCTCTCTGGGGAAAGACGGGATCGTCCTATTTGCAAAGGTTCCTCAGTGGGACCTGGATTAAGGAAGCGGGGAGCAAGATGAGGAGAAAAACGTCTGTCATTCCAAACCTCAATAGTGGCACACTAAATAGATAGACCTGCAAAAGTGCTCCCGCACTGCTGAGCTCGACTGGAGGAACTCTCGCTCAAAAGCAGACTTCCTCCACTAGAAATTCATCCTTTTATCTTACAGCACTGCTCTTTCACTTGCCAAACAAACATACTTCACTTCTCTATGTATACCCGGTCTCCTGACCCCTGATGCTTCTTCACCGCCTTCAACTTGCTTCTCAAATGAGGCTTCCCAAATGATACTTTTCTGAGCATATGCTGGCTCCCATATATGTTCAGTGGAGCAGAGCATGGGCTTCGGAGCAGATGCACTGGCATCCCCATCCCTCCACCCTTTTCTTGACCTGACATTAAAACAAGTAAAACAGATTTTGAAAAAATATTTGCTCAGTAGTTATATATGTAAAAGTATAATCCCAAGGGCTGTGTCTGTGTACTTACGTAGCCCCCAAGTTTGATATCATAGGGCCTCATGTAGCGTTGGATGCAAGTCCACTGATGAGAGCAAAAAGCACTTTTGGCCAAGGATCCGTCTCAGTTTGCACTCACACCTCTCCGAGCTTAGAGACGTGAAACGGGGAAGACAGTGGGTTAGCATAGCAATGTAAAGGTGTGTTTGTGCTCTTTACATGCTATGCTGATTTGAAAGCAGCCGCAGATAGGACTCCAGGAGAGGTGTCTTTTTTGGATATTTTCTTCTGGTGCAACAGACCTTGCTGTATTAAAAAGAGAAGTAAAAAAATAACTAAATTTAAAAAAAGTGTGCACCCAAACCCAAACAGCTTAACCAACCCTAGAGAAGGACAATTTTTTTTATTTTATTATTAATTTATTCATTATGGGCTGTTGTGACTGATACACTTTAGTGTATCATACACACCGACCCATAAGGCAGATAAAGAGGTGTATTTGTGCAATTTGCATAGTATTCTAAGTCGCTCGGACCTAAAGACAATGATTTCAGTGTAAATTCAATCCAACTCTACATCAGCCCATAGTGTCTATGTCCAGTTTCCAGGAGATCTACAGGCTTCATAGATAACTGTGTGCACATGACAGAAAAGGGTACCGTTAATTTCAATTGTTTAAAAATACATATTATTTTATGCATGAAAATTACCACTTTATTTTTATCTCAAATACTGTATCAACTGTTCCATCTTCAGGTTTGAACAGCATCTAGTACAGGGGTGTCCAACCAGTCAGAGCTTAAGAGCCAAAAAACATCTATAGATACGGCAAAGCGCCAACTTTAACTTTTATATATGTGTGAATATACATATACACAGTATAAGCATGCGCATACATACCTTACAGATATACATTGAAAATACAATATCTTGCAAAGTGAAAAAGAAGATCTCCAACATTGCCAAAAAGTTCATAATAATAATAATCAACTCAGCACAACTCTTACCTTGCTGTTATGTGTTCAAAGAGTGCTTACAATCTCTTCAAAGTAGCTGCTGCTGCTTTTGAATCCACAGTCGCTGTGGAGGGGACTGTTAAAGCCTTTATAAAAAAAATTTATAAAATGCCAATATGCCCCTCAGACCTCCCGATCTCCCCACATGCTTCTTACATACACATCAGCCACTCCACATGTCATCAGACCTCCCCACATGCCTCTCCACGTGTCATCAGACCATCTCACATGACCCTTAAATACCATCAGACCTTCCCACATGCCCCTTACATACCCATCAGCCTCCCCTCATGCCACCAGATCTCACATGTGCCCCTTAATGCCATCAGACTTCCACACATGCCCATCAGTCTCCTCACATGCCCCATACATGCCAATCAGCCTCCCCACATGCCATGAGATATACCACATTCCCCATACATACCATCAGACTTCCACAAATGCACCTCACATGCCATCAGCCTCACCACATGCCCCATACATGCCAATATGCCTCTCTACATGCCATGAGATTTACCAACATTCTTCATACATACCATGAGATATCCCAACATACTCCATACATGCCAATCAAACCACCACACATTCCAACAAATCTCCCCAAATGTCCTCAGGTTTCCTTGTGTGCCTTACAGCCTCTCAGATGCCCCTTACTTACCTGTCACCCCTCTCACACAGATGTTGGGTCCCTGATTGGAATGCTGTCATAACATGACCTCCATGCGTTATGCAGAGGAGGTCACATGACATGGCTGATCTCGGGCAACCGAGCTGTCAGAAGTAAAAGTCGGCACCCAGAGCACTTAGGTGATACTCCCGGCCAGCCGGCCAGGAGCCTCAATTCTTGCTTCCAAGAGCCTCATGAGGCTCAAGAGCCACGGATTGGCCACCCCTGATCTAGTAAAACAAGTGTCATAAGAAACTTTCTATTGTGTTGTCTGTAACATATGAAGAGTGATACATGTGAAGTTATGTGATGATTTGTATTATGTATACAACAATATAAAACTAAAAGAAGATAACTTTATACTTGAAAGTACTGTAGGTTTTTACATAGAGTATAAAGATTTTGACACATTTTTCACAATAAGTAATGTGAATTATATAAAATAGCAGGACTTGAGAGACAGTTCAAAATGCTCAGTATGCCAAACCTTGCTCCTTTTGAATAAGTAATATCCTATACATGATCTCTCTTCAATGGCCAGGTCGTAGGTTGCACTATACAAGGAGTATTTTCTACACCTGTATAGTTGATATAATCTTCTACTGATGTTTCACAAGATACTTCCCAAGGGTCAAAGCATGTTTGAAACAGCTGAGTTTATAGCAACCAAAGGATATTATTAACATTAGCACACAACATTATGAGAAAGTACTACCTCTAAGCCCAAGTTCAACATATTTTACCCACATTTATTTTGTATTTATTAACACATATTTTATAAAACAAATATTTTAGGAGATGTCCCAACAAGAATAACATACTTACATATACAATTGAAGTGTTGTACAGAAACATGCAAAGCAATTTTAATCAAAGCATTATATTTGCTTACTTGCTAGACAGGATCAAGAACAAAGAATTGTGAATTCTTATTCTTTCATACAGAGCCTTGCAGACTAAATGTGTCCAGAAGGGAATTTGGGATGTGGGATAATAAAACCAGTTTGACCAGTTTTTTTTACATGGTTTCCCAGCACTGGGATCATATTGCTAAAAGCCAGCAACCTGGGATTACAACCAATTCTTCCCAACCCCCTCACAGTGCAATCACTATCCTAGAGTCCCTGTGCAAAGCAGCTCCTGTTTTAGGTTTCTAGATCACAGCCCAGCTGACATGGATAATCCTACAAGCTTGGAAAAGAGGTCAGGGAAACATGGACAGTGCAGCATTGTTCTTAACCCTTCTAAAGGCACAAGGAGGAAGTAACCAATGGACTTAATAACACATACATACACAAGATATGTGCACGTGTTTGTATATATAATATATATATATATATATATATATATATATATATACATATATATATATATCTATATATATATATGATCATCATCAGTTATTTATATAGCACCACTAATTACGCAGCGCTGTACAAAGAACTCATTCACATCAGTCCCTGCCCCATTGAGGCTTACAGTCTAAATTCCCTAACACACACACACACACAAACGTCAATTTTGATAGCAGACAATTAACCTACTAGTATGTTTTTGGAGTGTGGGAGGCAACCGGAGCACCGGGAGGAAACCCACACAAACAGTGAGAACATACCAACTCCACACAGATAAGGCCATGGTCGGGATTCAAACTCATGACCCCAGTACTGTGAGGCAGAAGTGCCAACCACCAGGCCTCTGTGCTGCCTAGTATATATATAATATATATATATATATATATATATATATATATGTATGTATATATATATATATATATATATATATATATATACATGCATATATATATATATATATATCTGTATTTATATAGATTCCAGGTGAGGCGGCACTAAAGGAGTTAAGACAAATTGTAGTTTATATCAAAAGGGTGTATTTAATCCACTTCGTTTCAGTATAGTACTTTCCTCAGAGACATCATGTGAGTCTGACAAACATGTTCAATACATATAGTGTATATATATATATATATATATATATATATATATATATAACATATATCTTAATGTGTATATATATATATATATATATATATATAAATAATATATATATATATATATATATATATATATATATATATATAGAGAGAGAGAGAGAGAGAGAGAGAGAGAGAGAGAGAGAGAAATAATAATTTTCAGTAGTCTCAGTAATTAGGAAAAAATACCAGGCACTGTCCTTGGTTCTCCAGCATTAGATTGGAAATGAGGAGTGCCTAATTTCTAGGAGCAATTAGTGTATAACCATAGATTTGCAGACCCACAGTGCCACTGCTATTTGACATCATGGGGGCTGCACAGTGGCTTAGTGGTTAGCACTTCTACCCACAGCGCTGGGGTCATGAGCTTGATTCCCGAGGACGGCCTTATCTGTGTGCAGTTTGTATGTTCTCCATGTATTTGCGTGGGTTTCCTCTGGGTGCTTCGGTTTCCTCCCACACTAAAAAAAAACATATTAGTAGGTTAGTTGGCTGCTATAAAAATTGACCTTAGTCTATCTCGGTTTGTGTGTGTGTGGATGTTAGTAAACTTAGATGGTAAGCTCCAATGGGGCATGGACTGATGTGAGTGAGTTCTCTGTACAATGCTGCGAAATTAGTGGCGTATATAAAATAGTTGATGATGATGATGACAACATGCACAAAACTTTAATGAGGAGCTTGTTTGATTTATGGGTCAAAGTTTTCATCAGCCAACAAGAGGAGTTGGGCAAATCAGGGGATTAGTTGGTGCACATAAAGGAACATTGTGGATCTGAACTTTGTGCTTTTCATAAATGACCTGAATTTGTGTCACAAAGCATTGGTTTACACTCCCCAAGATAAAGTCATTCGTTTCTATGTTGTACATTTACAGACCAGTTTTCCACAAAGGATTTGGCTGGTTATTCCAAAGAGGAACCCTAGATTTTACCAGGGACTACAGCAAAAGAGTGATGGACATCGCTGTGGAATACCACAGTTCTCAGCCCCCAGGTTAGTCTCCTTAGATAGCTGTTGAGAGACACAAGACTAGTCAGACACAGGACAAGTTTGGGCTTGGCTGCTCAGGTTCAAATTCAAATATTAGTCAAAGGTCAAGGTCAGGCAACACAGATACATAAATGGAATCCAAAGTTAGAGTCACACTCAAACCATCATGGTGAAAACAAGTCACATAAACATAAATGTAGTACCAAACCTGTTCCTCAGGGACTAGTTAAAGGCCCAGCAGATTAAATAGAGCCTTGATTGACGGATGTGTAGGAGCATGAATAGAAAGAAAGACAAATAGCAGCAGAGCACCAAAGACGGCGTGCCATAAGGACAGGTTTGTTGCAGTCAGTAAGGTTAAAATCAGACACACAGGTACATCAACTTCACACTTTCATTAACTGTAATTGTGTGGATACAGAAGAAAGAAATAAAAACACACAGGGAGGAAAAAATTTCCCAAACATGGCAATAAGATAAATTTTCAGGCCTCACCATCTATGGCAGCACGATGGCACCATGGTTAACATTGCTGCATCACAGCGCTGTGGTCATGAGTCAGATTCCAACAAGGGGACTCTTTTTGTGTAGTTTGTATGTTCTCCGCATATTTGCATGGGTTACCTCCCACAGTCCCATAAAATTGGTAAAAAAAATTCCATTCATGTTTGCTGTTTGAGGATCGACAGTTAAAATGTATCCATTTATGCTCGAGTGTGTTCAAAGCAGTTTGCACATGTGTGAACAGGCTCCAACATTGCTTGAATTCAGCTTGATTAGTTTTTAATCAATCTAAATTTTGCAACATTTTTTGTACTGACCTCGAAACACCAGTTCACAAAATAATTTGTATCCGGTTCGACCATCAGTAATTAAAAACCCAACCTTTACACAGGTCTGTAAAAAAAATTTTTTGGACAGCTGTTTTGGTTTAGTTGACTGATTCTTACGTTTTTTGGTGCGCTGAATCCAAAAATGACAGCCGTTGTGTCCTGGGACGTCAGGTTTTCGAACAAACGGGTGGTCATCATTTAAAAAAAAATCTCTTTACGCAAATATTTTATTTACATGAAAAATATTAACTCATTTGCACAGGTGACGACAAAATTAATACCACACTCAAGTAGATTGCTTGTGAAATCATCTTTTTTTAAACTCTAAACTTCTTTTTGAGCTTTTCCTCTTGTAGGTGGCTTCCGGAAGATCCCTGTACAACATCCAGCAGTAGTCAGCCATCATTGTAACACTCCATTTCCCTTGATACCTTCTTTCCATTTCTTTTATATCTTGATGGAAACGTTCTCCCTGCTGTTCACTCACTGCTCCCAAATTTTCAGGAAAATAGTCAAGGGGCTAGATTTACTAAGCTGCGGGTTTGAAAAAGTGGGGATGTTGCCTATAGCAACCAATCAGATTCTAGCTGTCATTTTGTAGAAAGTACTAAATACATGAAAGCTAGAATCTGATTGGTTGCTATAGGCAACATCCCCACTTTTTCAAACCCGCAGCTTAGTAAATCTAGCCCAAGGTGTGAGTTGAGAAAATGAACTTTTAAGCTCATGGAGCAACCAAGCTTGTGGAACGCTTTCAACATTGTTTCCACCATTTCCTTGTAATGTGAGTCCTTTTGATTTCCCAAAAAGTTTTTTATGACCACAGTAAAGGCAACCCACGCTTCTTTTTGAGTTGGAGTCATTGAACTGATGAAGTCTTTGTCGGATATGAGTTTTCTAATATCCGGGCCAACAAAAACCCCCTCTTTCAGTTTTGCTTCCGTTAAACCTAGAAACTTGGATCCCAAGTACTTGAAGCATTCGCTATCTTTGGGAAGTGCCTTAACAAATTGCTTCATTAATCCTAATTTTATATAGAGTGGTGGCAATAAAACGTTCTCAGGGGGTACCAATGTATCTCTGAGAACATTCTTTTCACCAACAACTTGACTTCTTGGTGGTCAATTTTTTTGCTTCCAGTGATTTTGTCGGTCTCTACTGTCCCATAAACATAGAAAACAAGGGTGTTTGGTGTACCCAGCCTGTTGTCCCAGCAGCATACACAATACTTTTAAATCCCCACATACCAACCAGTTTTGGTTTTGATAACCCACTTTCTTGAGTACCAACTCCAAGTTCTCAAAAGTTTCCTTCAAGTACACCAAATGAGCAACAGGAATGGACGCATAATGGCCACCATTGTGAAGTAAAACTGCTTTTAAGCTTCTTTTGGAAAAGTCAATAAAAAGCCTCCATTCAGAAGAATCATACTGAATGTGGAACTGAGCCATCAACCCCTCTAAATCACCATGAACTCTCCACATATGAAACAGAAACTGTCAGGCGAATTTACACACTTTCTTGGAGGCATTGCACTAATTTTGAACCACACAGACAATAGCAGGATGACGACTGAAATGAAATACAAGATTGTGGAGGAATCAGAGAACAAGTTAATGTAAGCACACTCAAAAATGCAGTGATCACCATCAGGACCAATAAACATGTATTTTCATGTTTTTGGGAGCACTGGCAATGAAAATAAATTTGTTTTTCCATGTTCAGTTTTTTTTCCCCAAGTATGATGAATTTGAAATTTAGCGATTTCCAGCTACCTGTTTGACCAAGGCACATTTCGATTGTGAAAAAACCTGATGTCCCAGGTAAAAACGGTGGTCATTTTCGAATTCAGTGCACCAAAAAAACATAAGAATCAGATAAAATTATGAAAACAGCTTTTTGGTTGCAGACCTGTGTTATAAATGGATTATTGTATTTTAATTACTGGGGTCCACACTAATATTACCCTTTCTCAAATTGATGGTATGACTTTTTGATTTTTAAAGACAGAGCTTTTGTTGCACTGTGATTACTGCTGATTTTGATATTCTATTTTTAATATTTGTGTTTATATGAATATGCTTCTGCAATTTAGTAATATAATTCATTACATTTGTTAAACGTATCAGTTATGAATTAGCAGTGTAAATGTTGATTGGGTGCACAAGCATAGACATGAAATAATTAAATTATACAGTACGGTTTAAATATTGTTATATAATCCATTCTGAACAGGATCTAGACCCATCAAAGCATGTTCAGAATGAATAAGCTAACCTATACCAACTATCTATGAGTACAAAAATCCTGTTTATTCATGTGTCCCTTGTAAATACATGTCAATGACAATGTGACATGACAAGTATTATTCTTTGAAACATTTTTTATATCCTTTTTATGTATAAAAGCTAGACCTTTCAAGTACAAGTAAAAAACTTTATTTGTCCTTGATGCCCTAAAACAAATTTACAAGCCTTTGTATGGGGAATAGTCAGCATTTAGCTCCTTTAACTGTTTGTTTGCTGAATAGCAGTTATGATCAGGGGCGGATTGGCCATGTAACCTACCGGGGAAAGTCCCGGTAGGCCGATGGCCTCAGGAGGCCACCTGGAATCTTTTGAGAGTTTTTTTTTTAAAATAAATAAAAAAAAATAATTATGTGTAGTGCCCCCTTCTCCCTGGATCGGAGGGGGGGAAGGGGGCAGTGTGGTGCTAGGTGGCTGGCCCCTCCTCCGGGACCAGCCACTTACCCACCTTAATGTGCCTGCAGATCCCTCTACTGATCTGTCTCTCCTTCCTCCTTCCTCTGTGGCTGCAGTCTCCGTACAGTGGTCACATGGGACGTGTCACACGACAGCTGCCGTCCCCCGTGTGCAGTGAGAGGAGTCTGCAGCAGGAACAAGGTAAGTGTGTGTCTCTGCTAAAGTGTGTGTCTCTGCTAAAGTGTGTGTGTCTCTGCTAAAGTGTGTGTGTGGCTGCTAAAGTGTGTGTGTGGCTGCTAAAGTGTGTGTGTCTCTGCTAAAGTGTGTGTGTGGCTGCTAAAGTGTGTGTGTGTGCTGCTGCTAAAGTGTGTGTATCTGCTAAACTGTTTGTGTCTCTGCTAAAGTATTTGTGTCTCTGCTAAAGTGTGTATGTCTGCTAAAGTGTGTGTCTCTGCTAAAGTGTGTGTGTGGCTGCTAAAATGTGTGTGTGTGTGTGTGTGTGTGATGGAGGCTACTAAAGGGTGTGCAGGATAGGAGGGGGGTTGCTAAAGGGTATGTAGGATAAGAGGGTGGGTTGCTCAATGGTGTGTAGGAAAGGAGGGGGGCTGCTAAAGGGATTGTAGGACAGGAGGGGGGCTGATAAAGGGAGTGTAGGATAGGTGAGGCGAAGGCTGCTAAAGGGAGTGTAGGATAAGAGGGGGGGGCTGCTAAATGGAGTGTAGGATATAAGGGGGGCTGCTAAAGGGAGTGTAGGATAGGAGGGCGGCTGCTAAAAATTTTGTAGGATAGAAGGGGGGCTGCTAAATGGTGTGCAGGATAGGAAGGGGGCTGCTAAAGGGTGGTCTTAATATATTATGTGATATGAGGGAAGGGAGGGGGGCTGTCTTAATAGTTCATGGGTGGGAGGTTGGGTATTAATTTAATGGTGGAGATTAGGTTGGGGCTAATTATTTAATGGGTGCTATTATTTGTGGGGTGATGGTGGGGCAATTTAATTTATTGGTGGGGCAATTTAATTTAATACTGGGGCCTATTAAAGTAATTTGGGGTGAAGGGACCTTTAATTTAATACTGGGGTGGTTTGGGGCTATTAATTGAATGTGGGGCTGAGTTTAGGGAGGAGAGCTATTTATTAAATGTGAATATTAATTATTTATTGCCGTGATGTTTGTGGGAAATGGTTGGGAAATGGCTTTATTATTCAATGTGGGTGTTATTGATTAAATACAAGGAATGGTTGGAGTTTTCTAAATTTCATGTACCCATTTTTTTTTCCAAATAGGGCCTCCAACATTCCAGGATTCAGACAAGCAGCAACTGATCCAGCAGCCACAGGTAGTGACAGTGACAAGAACAGGTAGGAGAGAGCAGGACAGTATGCCAACTGTCCTGAATCTCTTGGGGCAGTCCAGAATTTAGGTGGCTGTCTCGCTTAGTCAGGATTTGGTCCGACTACAAGGACAGTTGGGAGGTATGTCCTGCTTCGCACTGTGCTGCTCGTGAAGGCAGAGCTGCGTGTACCTAAAAGTAGTGCACACAGTTTTGCCTGTGTATTTGTCACAAATAATAGCCCACCTGTCTTAAGTGCCCCGGGCCCCAGAGCTTTATTCCAGCTCTAGCTATACTTTAGTAGTTATTGCATTGATTCCATTGTCTGCTTTCTACATTGCATTGGTCCAATTCTCACTTTTTTTCCCAATCCGCCCCTGGTTATGATAGATGGCACATGTGTGGTGAGGCTGATGGATCTTTTACCTGTTGATGCTGGCAGAGCCAGGTATACTGTGTAGGCAGTCTGGGCTGTGATCTTGTAGCCTGGGGAAAGTGTTGGATGAGAGCCACAAGTTCTCAGAATGCGTATGTGAACTTAACATTGGTGTTGAATTTTTTTCCCATTGTTTAGGCATTAGTACCTTAACCTAGATCTTAGAGATGTACTGTATCCAAGACATGTCCATTAACTTTCTACTACAAATAAATGTATCCAACTGTTGTTCTTCTTTCCTCTTCAGAAACTGTGTCTAGATTCATAGTGAGTAACCATAGCGCCCGGAGATATCATGTGCTACAGTGCTTACTCCCCTAGTACTAAAGTATACCAGGGGAAAGGGGAGCCTGGACCGGGCATAACTGTCATTCAACCACAAGATAATACTGACAATTGCTAATGGGCAGAACCAGATGGGCTGATGGGTAGGACACTACTACACCGACATGAGTGGACTACTAGTAGTACATAACTTTTTGGTCCCATGCTTGTAGCTGAATGGAGCATTTTGGACTTGATCTGGAGTGGAGAAGGTACAGACGGACGTAGGGGTAAATTTATCAAGATGCGAGTTTTCAGCGAGTTTAAAAAGTGGAGATGTTGTCTATAGCAACCAATCAGATTCTAGCAATCATTTTGTAGAATGTACTAAATAAATAACTAGAATCTGATTGGTTGCTATAGTCAACATCTCCACTTTTCAAACCTGCCGAAAACTCACAGCTTAATAAGTTTACCCCTTAGAGTTGGGAAGGGGACGTTTGACAGCTCAACTCGCAGGCAAGGCTTAAATCTCTTAGTTCTGAAAAATTGTCAAAACCTCTCTGGGTCACCAACTGGTGGGTGATGAAGTAATACATCAATTCCAGGTCCTACAGGAAGATTTATCTCTCCTTAATAATGAGGGGCCTGATTTATTAAGGATCTTAACTTGAGAAACTTCTTATTTCAGTCTCCTGGACAAAACCATGTTAAAATGCAAGGGGTGCAAATTAGTATTCTGTTTTGCACATAAGTTAAATACTGACTGTTTTTCATGTAACACACACATATCAACTTTAAATTTCAGTGTACATATAAGCTATAAAGTATTTGTGTGCTACATGAAAAAACAGTCAGTATTTAACTTATGTGCACAGAATACTAATTTGCACCCCTTGCATTGTAACATGGTTTTGTCCAGGAGACTGAAATAAGAAGTTTCTTAAGTTAAGATCCTTAATGAATCAAGCCCGAGGTTTGGACATAAACTCAGATTAGACGTTACTTAGTGAGAATTAATAAGAATAATATCCTGGGAATAAATCTAACTCAGTTTGCACTACTGCGTGATACTCACCTAGACCCTAAACACTTGGGGCCTGATTCATTAAGGCACGCAAAACTAACACAAATTGAGTTTAAACAAAAAAAAAAAATAGGCACGTAATTTGTAAATACGCACCTCAGTATACAACAAATAACGTATGTGAAAAAATGTCTCTTGTTGAATACGGTCTAGGTACGCTCTGCTCTGACTGACACAACACATTGCAGGATACGTACAATACATATGGGAAAGTCCCAGCAAAATACAAACGCACTGAAAAAAAAACGTATTCAATTATTGTCACCTGTTAATAATATAGTCATTAATGAAAAAGCATTAAAAAGTTATTCTATGAAATACATTTATTAGAATGTTATTAATGTCTACTATACATAAAATACATTTTAACAGTTGCTCTTGAGCGCAAAAACATGTTCTAGCATGTATATGTGACCGTTATCACAATCAATCTGTACTTACAACAGACCAGTAGCTGGTGCAAATGATACAACTGAAAAGACACGTACCTTAGAGTGCCCAAAGCTTGAATTGGACGGAGCTGCGCTCGACTTTGGCAAGCCCTTAGTGTATATTGACTACGTGCGTACAATCCTTCCCCTAAATTGCATACACTTGCGTTGTCTGGAGTATAGTTAGTTTCTAGGCAAGCGCAGTGCATTTTAATGAAAAATACAGCAAGTATTGGCATTTACTTTCCTTTTTTGTGTCAACACTTGACAGGGCCGCTGAAAGGGGGACAGGTACTAATTACCCGGGCCTGGACATACCAGGGGGGCCGGCCCAGGCTCTCAGTGCCAACCTTTTTTTTTTTTTTGCGGCGTGGCACGCCCGACATTCAGTGAGCAGCAGCAGATGACAGAAGAGAAGAAAATAAGCCAGAAGCCAATACAAAGCTGTGTGAAGGAACAGAGGCAAGGGGAGGAAATCTGAAAGGCACAGTGTGAAGAAGAAGGTGAGAAGGGGAAGAAAGGTACCAAGTGATGAAGGTGGGGAAGGGGTACAGTATGATGAAGAAGGGGGGGGGGAGAGAAAGGCACAGTGTAATGAAGAAGAGGGGGGAAGGCACAATGTGATGAAGGGGGGGGAGGGAAAGGCACAGTGTGATGAAGAAGGGAGGGAGAGAAAGGCACAGTGTAATGAAGAAGGGAGGGAGAGAAAGGCACAGTGTAATGAATAAGGGGGGTGAGAAAGGCACAGTGTGACGAAGAGGGGGGGAGCAGCATGGCACAGTGTGATGAAGGAGAGGGGGGGCAGCATGGCAAAGTATGATGAAGGAGAGGGGGCGCAGCATGGCACAGTGTGATGGAGAGGGTGGGGGAGCAGCATGGCACAGTGTGATGAAGGAGAGGGGGGAGCATCATGGCACAGTGTGATGAAGGGTGCGCAAGGTGAAGGGGGAAGAGCAGCATGGAGAGTGCCGTGTGATCATAAGGGGGCACAGTGTGATCATGAGGAGGCACAGTATGGTGATGATAAAGGGGCACAGTAATGTCTGTGTGATGGCACAGGGGGCTTGTGGAAATGTAGTGTGTATGATGGCACAGGGGATTTGTGACAATGTAGTGTGTGTGAGGTAGGTAGTAGCTAATAATGGGTGTTTTTTTGTTTTTAGGGTGATGGTGGGACAATATAATAGTGAGGACTATTAATTTAAGATGGAGTAGTTTGGGGGCTATTAAATATGGGGGTGAGTTTGGGAGAATGAGGTCTCTTTATTAAATGTGACTATGAATTTTGTAATGGAAGTGATGGCTTTGGGAAATAGGTACATTTATGAAATGTAAATACTATTAATTTATTGCCGGGGCTGTTTGAAGGGAGGGAAATAGGTTCATTTATTAAATGGGAATACTTTTATTTTAATGTTGGGTCTGGATGGCCTAATTACTAAATGTGGGTGCTATTCATTTAATGCCTGGGCTGGTTGGAATTTTATAAATGTACCCATTTTTTTCCAAATAGGGCCCCCAACATTCCAGGATCCAGACAAACCGCAACTAAAGAAACCTGCAGCCACGGGTGGTGAAAGTGACATGAACAGGTAGTAGAGAGCAGGACAGTCTGTCAAATGTACTGATTCTAGTGGGATAATCCTAAGTTTTGGTGACTGTTCTGCCCAATGTAAGGGGCAGGCCAAGTCTGTGAACTCTTTATGTACACACTGCATTCTTTATATACTACACTATGGTGCTAGATGTCCTTCGTGAGCTTACCACACCGCCTCTGGTGGTTTGGGTATGCCTCTCTAGTGGCTGGCCACACCCCCTCTGGTGAGCCTCTACCATTGTAGTTCCCCCCTGTGAATGTGAATTGGGGGCACTTATGTGAGGCATAATGTGATTGTGGGCACTTATGTGTGACATAAAATTAATTGGGGCATTACTGTGGTATAATATGAACTGGGAACTCTACTATGTGGTATGTTATGAATTGTTGGAAGGACTATTTATCACAGTATTAACTGGGCCAAGACTATGAGGGCACAACTAAGGCATTATGAGGTCACTGTCTCGATGCCCCCAATTCATATTATAAGTGTCCACAGGACTGCTGGGACATATGTCATGCTCCAGCAAGCGGGCACTGCACACTTCTGCCAATGGTGTACACAGCAATGCAGGTTTTATCTGTAGGAGGGTGGCATAGTGCTTTTCAACTGCTAGACACGCCCCAATGATGCACAGCCATGCCCCAAATTGCATGACCACTCCCGATCCCAATTTTTTTTGCCATGCTCAACTATAAGGGGGGCCCCAAGAAGTTGCTGTACCTAGGTCCCGAATTCCTCTTGGCAGCCCTGACACTTGAGGCGAATTAGAAGTTTCATACCTTCTACCATGCAAATCTGGCATACATGACATTATATTTGTGGTGAGAATCATTTGGAAATCAAGAGCTGTTTGCCTTAGTGGTACAGTAAAAAAGTCTTTCTATCCAATTAACATAACAGAGACAGGGTGGTTTAATCACACTTACATCTTCTTCTTGTTGGCAGGTTCAAATTAATGCATAATAATTAATTCATTAATGTCCCTATAAAAAATGTTAAAAGCTGTCACTAGGAGCCAGAAACTGATGTGTTTTCTCAGTAACTGTGTGGCTGCAGACTGCATAACTACAATTGGTGGCTGAGAACCAAGCAGAGAATGCTGCCTGGCAGCTCCCATGCTGCCTGGCACATCTATGTAGTGCGGACACAGGGAGTCGGCCAGCCTGAAAACCTGCTTGAGTGGGTTGTCAATTGCCAATCAATACACCCCTTCTGTCACATTTCCAGGATTTCTCTGGCAATATGAAAATAAAATGAAATATACATGAATAATTAAACAACAATTTTCAATGGTACAGTTCCTACTTTCAACGAGGCACGTGGTACCTTTTTTGGATTACCTTTAACTTTCAAGCATTCACACGTGTCCATCAATGAAGTACTTTACAGTACATTGTGTGAAAACCATGTCAAACACATGTTGCAGTTACTATAGCATATAAAAATATGTTAGCAAAACCAAGGGTTTATGGCACAGTGCCATTCTCAAATCTTAAACACTCATTCTATGCACAGAAATTAGCCTGATGATTCATTAATCAAGGGGTAGATCATATATATCATCTATGTCATACAGTATTATTGTGGATGTACAGACTTTAAGCCCAACAAAAAATGGTTTAATTAAGTCTATTACATAGTCATCATGCTTGTAGTAATTTATGTATAATTAAAATGTATATATGTTTTTATCATTAAACCATTAAATATAGCACAAACATTTTATGCAGAACTTTACAGAGAATATTTAAACATTCACATCAGTCTCTGCCCCCAACAGGGGAATGAGTCCCTTGTTTCATATGCTGGGCACTCGTTTTGCTGTAGGGGAGAAAAGGGGTAAACAGTTCCTCAGGATGAGCACACCACATAGAACAGTACTCGTTGGACTATAGTTACGAACTGGTGGTCCATCAAGGCAAATCTTTCTGTCCCGGTCTAACGCCTGGTAGATTGTTTCACTCGTCGGGCTCTTCGCATGCTCTCGTCGACGGTCTGACAACCAATACATTTGAACAGAGTACAACCTCCCTACCTGATCTGTCCCTAGAATGCTCTTCTACAACTGCTTGTGCACAGACCATGACAGCTTTCTTACATGCACACCTCATCCATAAAAGGTATACTGCACAACAATAATGGAACAATACCATAATATCAATTCCAAGGGAGGGGTACAGTACAAAACACAGCATGCAGATATTAGGCAATATAGTGTAACACATCATGGTAGAATACCGCTAGGAGTGCTAGACTAGGGATACTCTGCCTAGGTAATTCTAGTGTATGGAATGGAGGGTAGAGAATAGTGCTGCAAAAGACCGACAGGGACCTACAGGGCTGGCTGAGGCCTACAGGGCTGGGGCTGGCTGAGGTGGACTAAGCCTGAGGACCAGGAGACTAGGCATATAAGGCCTGGTCATATGCTAGACCCGGCTCTCGCACAAACAAAACAAAAACACTCAATGGGCATATTACTGTCAACATTTTTACTGCTCACCATATTATTGCCCAAATTTCTATTGTTTCTGTATAGGTTGCGGAGGAGAGAAGATCCTAACACATACAGGTAGCACACCTGCATTGCATCTCAAACTAATTGAAAGCTCTCACACACAGGGAAACAGCAACAGAAACATAACAGAAGCAGAATCCCTACAGAGGGAGGAAGAACAGAGAAGGAAAGTACAGCTACCCAGCCATGGTGATAAAGATTGCCCTGTCCTTGCTACTCCAGCTGTCAGGAGCTTCACTCAGGGCACTTTCAGGACTTTTATCTTTAGTTGTACAGCAATAAGAACACACATTTACATGTCTGACAGTCCACGTGCTCACTCCTTCATTCTATAAACCAGAGGGGAACAACATTGGATGGACTACAGTACTTTAGGACTCCCCTACTGGATCCTGCAGTGTTATAATGGAAGCCATGCATACATCTATACAGTGAAAGTTAGGCCAGCTGGCCAGCCTACCTTTCTCAAAGAGGACTTCTGAGGGAATTCCCACAAGGTCTGAGGACTAGATGAAGTGTTTAAATAAAATATTTAATTTGCTTTTGTTTACTAGTTCTATAACCTATTTAAATGTCTTATCCTACTATGTTGTGTCTTATTGGTATCCCTGGTTCCTAATGTATTTAAATTATTCTAACTTCCATCCAATAATGGTTGCCTCCATTATTTTCAGGCCACAGGTGCTTTTTAACTCCTAGCAACACATTTCAAGCACATTATATATCTCTTGGGTGTTTCATTTTTCTTTCTCAGGGACTTAGAGTGATGAAAATATTACACACGTGAAACGCAATTGTTTATAAGATGAACAAATGCTAACTGGAAAAAACATGTAGAATAGCATTTATGACAATATGCTAATACTATAAGTAAATTATGTGTAACTATATACATACATATACATGCACCAGCATATATTGTACATGAATACATGGGAATAAAAAAACTTCCCAAAACACATACACAGTATATTGTATATTGTTATGTACCTGCTTATGGATGGTTCATGGGTTAATGTATTTATATTTTCCTTTGCTGGTCATCCAATATTGTTTCTTTCCACTGGTTCTTTCCTCAAGGAAAACTCAAAATCTTAAATTGTCTCTTACTTGGACACAGAGTCCTTGTCCCTGTGGCATTTTCTACGTTTTGCTCATACACAGATCTTGTATATACATTCACATTTTCCACAAGTTTCTGTTTGGGTCCTACATTCAACATAAACATTCCACAATATGGACCTCATTTAGTTCTGACCACATTTTGTGTCCTGAACATAGATGTCAAAAACTGCGGCCTTGCTTGTGTGCTTTTGAGTTGCTCATATCTTAGGATGCATGCAATTAAATATAGAAGGTTATTCGATGACCGTATCAAGATACACTCTGAGCGAAGTAAACATATGACAGTCATAATCACAAATTTAATGATAATTACTGGCATATTAAATATAGATAATTAAATAAACAATAAATAAAATAAACTGAATTTCCCTCCCCAAAATAAGTAACCTGCACTAATGCTATAGCCTGGACTGGTAACCGCAAAGGACAACAAGACTGATGTGACCTAACATAACTTATTTTTGTAAATCGAAAATGTATCAAAAAGTGAAAATAGTAGCATCCCAGGAAAAAGAAGCTCAAGGTCCAGGGGCAGATTGGGAATTTAAAGAGGCCCTGGAAAATATTCTGAAAGTGGCCTATTGTTGTAGATGGAGCAAAATTGTCAGTAGGTGGGGTCAAATCGACTGTAGACGGGGCAGTGCAATTGCTGACATTACCCCCCCACATTACATCAATAGCCCTCAAATTACAGTAAGAACAATACGCTACATTAATAGCTCCACTACTCACACCTACCTGCTCTGCAGAAGACTCACTCCCAGTCACTGGCTAACTCACAGCCAATCCATTTACCTTACCACTGGGCAGACCAGATTCAAAAATGTTTTAAAAATTTAGGTGGCAGCCCCATTACTATTGGTGGTCAGTGACCTGCAATAAGTAACATTATGTATTGCAGCATAATGCTGCAATGCATAATGTGGCATTGCAGGTATTTAACAACACTTACCTTGTTTGCGATGCAATTCGAAAGTTACCCTCCTCTGCAATAGAGGATGGGGCTTTGCATTTTTCGTTGTTGTTTTTTTCTTCCTACATTCAAGCAATTGTGAAAATTCAGCTTATTTTAAAGGGAGACAATTCTAAAAAAAAATATAGTAATATCCTTATGAGTTTTGGTGAAAAAAGTACCTTCATATAATATCTACCATATCATGACTGGATAGTTTTCTTTCATTTACAGTCAGGCCAATTTTCACATTTTGGCAATTAGTGCATAGTGTAAACAAGTGGATTTTATATTGTTCTCGTAACTGACGTAGCTTCCGTTTGGTAGAATAGTAGAATAAATATATTTTGATTTTATGGACATTATATAGGAAAAAAGGGAAAAAATCCTTTTGCCTGCTTATGCCCTTAATTACTTTTAAGCAGTTAGTGTTACCCCAGATATGTATCCTGAAACGTAATCATCTAGGTGTCATCTAGTAGGGATACAGACGTTAAGGACCCTTCTAGCCTCAAGACAACAGGACCATTTTTATCCACTTTCTACTACACCTATTATTTAAAAAATCATTTTAATTATTATAATTTTTTTTACATTTTGAAGACCATTGTACGAATGGAGAGTCTGACCCTCCCCCTGCAAACTATGATCCTAACTTAGTTGGATGCAAGTGCATTTGTGCCTAACAATTAAGCGTTACATGTCAAATTCGTCACACTGCTCACATTGCACCAGTAATTTTAGCTGCAGGTATAAGGTCGAACTGGGACATTCCTATGGAATTGCAGTACAGTAAAAAAGTGGAGATGAAAGGTAACCACCTCCTTGAGCTCTGCACTTATTTAGGCTAAGAGATGCATCTAAAATTGATGTTTAATCAGCATACTTTTTGCACATACACAAAGTAGTTGCAAATTCTATGCTTGGCATGTTATTATCAACTTGCATGTTGATTATGTCCTGTGAGAACCCACACTGTGGACTTGGACTCAAGCATATAAGATATAAAAACATTTGCGTTCCATTGCCTCTTTCTGCCTACTGAACTGTTCTCATTGCGCTGTGTTAGTTTATTGTACTTTTTCCAGCAACATGAAGAAGTGCTTTATGTACTATTGGCACAATACGCTGTTACATCAGAGACCTATAGGTTGAAGTTCCGGGCGCTTAATAAAAAGGGAGATAGCTCCCATAACAAATGTAATAGTCAAATTCGATTAGCATGCATCCGCTGGCTGGAAGGGAAACGGATTTCCTCGATAGAAGAGATGCAGGATGTTTTCATATTGGAGCAACTGGTATCAAAATTGGTAGAAATAAATGAATGGGTGATGGATAAACAACCCATGACCCCTGAGTAATCTGTGAATCTGGCTGGTTAGTATATGATTAACGGGCCATGATAGAGACCTGTGGGTGCAAGAGGACTAACTGCACAATGACCCGATAGAGAAGCGTTTTTTGCAGAAAAGGGACAACAACACATGGAGATGGAAGAATCAAACCCAGATGCCACCACCACAACAACCAAGTGGAACAACCCGATCCCATCCAATGGAATTACCACAGTCCCGGAGGTGACATTGCTGCAGTCATTTGGGACACATTCAGCGTGACTGTCCTAACAGCCGTGGATCGACTCCAGGTCATCAGAGTAGGCCTCCCTGGGTTGTTTGTTATAAGGTAGAGTTTGCGTACGCTGCTGAGGCAGACTACTACCCTGATGCGCAGGAGACGGAGGGAGTAGTGTTTCAATTTGAAACTATTGCTGGTGTGGGAAGGGTTACTCTGGCTAATATGCATTCTCATCTCCAGGTCATGTGGGTGGGAAAGCAAAAGTGCAAGGGACTGAGGGACTCGGGCGCATCAATCACCTTAGTTCACCCTGACTTGGTCCCAGGGTCTTGGCTTCTAATGAAGCAAAGAATCTGCACCTCCACTATTGGGAGTAGTGACTTAAAAGACATACTGATGGTGGAAATTTGGCTTGATTGGGAACATGTTGAGGGCCAAGTGGAAGTGGTGCTCACGAAGGGACTCCCTGCGGATGTGGTGTTGGTGAATGACCTGGGCCATGGCCTAACAAGTCACTTTGCGAATGCAGTGACTTGCAGCTAAACTAGAGCGGGCCAGTTAAATCCAAGCATGATCACCAGACCAGCACCAGAAGTCTTGGATGTGTCAACCACCGCAGCCCCTGAATCACCGCCGGTAGGTACCCCTGATGCAAACCTGACTTTGATGCAAGGGGGCTTAGGGGAAGTGGACAAAAGAGAATTTATGCATGCCCAATGAACAGACCCTTCCTTGGCAGGCGTACGCAGCTGAGCCGACCAGCCCCTTGAGAAGGGACAGCAGGCTCAGATAGTGTGGGAGATTGATTTCTTGTACCAGGTAGCTGAGGCGCCTGTTGTATTTGAGACTCACAAGCAGTTAGTGGTGTCCAGAGAGTACAAGTTCCAGTTACTGGCATTAGCACATGACATACCTATAGCTGGACAATTGAGGATTAAAAAATTCTGAGCCCGATTAAGCTTGTCCTGAGATGTGTTTAAATATCGCAACTCCTATGAAGTATGTCAGAGCACCTAGCAAACCCCAGTTAATGTCCTATCATCGGGGAACCCTTATGGAGAGTCATGGACATTGTAGGTCCCCTCCCAAAACCCAGCCATTCAGGGAAGCGATTTATCCTCAAAAAAGTTGACTACGCAACTTGTAATCCTGTAATGGCCTTAACCTCCATAAATGCAGAACACATTACTCAGGCCCTAATGGACATTTTTAGCCAGGTAAGACTTCCGAAGGAAGTTGTTAGCTATCAGGAAACGTAGCTCCAATGCGAACTCATGCAAACCATGTGGGACAAATTCAGAGTAAAACCATACCACCCGCAGACCAACGGTTTGTGCAAAAGATTCAATGGTACCCTGAAGAAATCACTAAAAGCATATGTCCACTCAGAAGGGGGAGATTGGGAGAATTCATTGCAGCAATTACTGGTCACCAATCACGAAGTGTCACATGCTTCCGCCATTTGAGTTGCTATAGGGCCACAGGGTACAAGGACCCCTAGACTTAATTCAGGACCCACAAGAGCCGATACTTGAATATGTGGCCAAGTTAGGGGACAGACTCATGACCCTCACCAGAGCCAACTTGGAAGTATTGCAAACGAGATAGAGACAACAGTATGACAGACATGTCAGACCTCGGAAGTTAGGAAAAATAAGCTGCAATCTAACCCATTTACAGTAGTCCAAAGACAGGGGGAGGTAGATTATGTAGTGGAGTTAGATGCAGCAGGTAATCGCACTAGGTATTACAACATTAACTGTTTAAAAATGTATGTTAACAGAGAGGTAGGGGATTTTGCCATATGCTGTCCCCCTATGGATGACCCCAAGACAGACAATATTCCTGCCTTGTGGGCAGAGGCCAAGAAAGACATAGGGGTGGAGGTTGTACATCTAGGAGAGGAGTTGCAGGAGTTACACACCAACCAGTTGAGAGACATGTTGAAAGAGAGGCAACAGCAATTTACTACCAAGCCTGGTCACATTCATTTAGTCTCTCGCCACATCGATACCGGAAATGGGCACTGCGACACGCCATGTACTGAGTACCTCCTGGGGTACTCACCAAGATGCAGTCAGAGCAAAATGACATGATAGCCATGGCCATCATAGTTTCTTCCTGAAGCCCTTAGGACACTGTGGTAATCTTGGTGCCCAAGAAGGACAGTATCCCATGCTTTGCGTGGATTATAGTTGGTTAAACGAAGTGACAGTGACACCCCATGCCTAGAACAGATGAGCACTTGGACCGGCTGGGAGCAGCTCGCTATGTGACTTTGGATCTTAGGAAGGCATACTGACAAATCCCCCTCACGAAGAGGCACAAGAGCAATCCAAGTTCATCACACCATTTGGGCAATTTGAATGTAATATAATGCCTTTTGGTATGAAGACTGCCCCAGTCACGTGCCAGAGGGCGGTAGATGATCTACCAGGTGGGTTACAGAAATTCGCACAAGCCTACTTAGAGGACATTTCTATCTTCAGTGACAACTGGGAATACCATTTAATATATATCTCCCAGGTGCATCGATACATAGCAGATGCCCGACTAACAATCAGGCTGGACAAATGCCAAATTGGAATGACAGAGATAAAGTACATGGGGCACAGAGTGGGTGGAGGCAAAATATAGCCAGAACTGGCTAAAATAGATGCCATCTTATCCTGGCCCGCAAGTTCATGCCCCTTTACAGTACTATTGACAAACCACTGTATGGACAGACGAATGTAAACAGGCCTTTTGCCAATTGAAGGAAGTATTGTCCCAGTCCCCTATACTAGCTGCCACTAACTTTCAGTGATGATTCATAGTACAAACTGATGCTTCAGGCTGCGGATTGGAAGCAGTGTTGAGCCAAGTTGGGGAAGATGGTCAAGAATACCCTGTAGCCTATTTGTCTTGGAATCTGGTGACAAGTGAAATTGCCTATTCCACCATTGAAAAGGAGTGTCTGGCATAGTGTGGGCACTCAAAATGTTGAAAACCTATTCATATGGTCGAGAGTTGGTTACTGACCATAAACCCCTCAGGAGACAATGGACGGCTGCTGCAATGGAGTCTGGAACTACAAATGTATAACCTTTCCATTTCACACATAAAAGGGCAGTCAACACGGAAATGCTGATGACAATCCCACCAGAAGGAGCCAAATGTTATTCGTTCTATCTACCTGGCCCGTTCCTCACCGCTTGTCCGGCAGTAGGACATACAAACTCATGTCCTGGATTTAAGAAGGGGGAGGAATGTAAGAACCCATGCTGTGAACATGGATTTGAGCATTTAAGATATAAGAACATTTGTGTTCCATTACTAAACTGTTCTTATAGGGCTGTGTTAGTTTATTGTACGTTTTGTTCACGGGTGTGCTAAAATATGCAATTATATTTCCTGCGTACTTTAGGTTATTGATTGTGTGTTAAAAGGGTTTATTCATAAATGTCACCAGGTAGAAGAGTTAATCAAAGATAAGACAGGACAAGGGGTTTGTCCTCTAGTCAACAAGGACATTGCATAATAGGACTCTGGCCCAGAATTCTAGGCACCCTCTCCCCAGGGAACCAACATTCACCAGTCAGCAGGAGGGTAGGACACTCCGGGGTTAGCTGCTCATATTAGCACTAGTCACCAGTGAGTTACCGCTCTAATACACTCCCCATTAACTGTATGACAGTGGGAATAATCTGTGTTACATAAATTGTGTTTTTGGGCTCTGTGACTCGATCTTACATGGTGACTAAGGCTTCTAAGGAATTACTCTGCCTGTTTTGACATCATTTGAATAAAGCACCGTTTGGTTGCTACAATTCGCTAGATGATTTTTGAATGAACCCACCCAGACGCACTGTCCTCCCACGTCCCAAGCTAGAGTTGATATTTGCCTAGGTGTAATGCAAAGTTAAATACGGTTGGACATACTTCCCTTGCGTCTGAGTATATTTATTGCTAAATAGGCTTCCCCATCAAAAAACATAATGTTGTTTGCGCCGACAGTAACCCCTTTGATGCATTGGAATATGTTGATACCTTTACCGTCGGTTTCCTGACTTTATATTTCATTTGTTTGCATCATGATTCCCCTAATGTGCAGTGCTGCATAATATGTCAGCACTTTATAAATAATATTTGTGGAGTAGCAGAAATTAGCAGTGGGTGATAGTAGTAGGTGGAGTGAGGGAAAGCACTGAGTAGGCTCACCAGTACACCTAGTATTGCTAAACAATTCCAAGCCGTTGGACTGAGCGGCCCGGGAGGCCGCTGCCCCCCTGCCCCCGGGCCCAACCCGCCCCTGCCCATCCTAATTTCATTCTGTACTACTCCCCTTTCCTTCTTGTTATTTTCTTGTATAAACTCATACTTGCCAACTCTTCCGGAATGTTCGGGAGACTTCCGAAATTCGGCAAATATCCCGCATATGGCATCTTGCTCCTCAAAATGACGCGACAAAAAACGTTTTTTTGTCGAGGGGGGCAGAGACAAAATGACGCAAATTACCATGCCCGCCCCTCCCGCCCTCCAACCACGCCCCGTGCCTGGGATCTCCTGGAATTAACTTACCAAGGGTTGGTAAGTATGTATAAACTTTGAGAAAACCTCAATTTAGAAAGTTAAATAAAAACAATGTAAGCTATAAAGGAGGTAAAACTAAGCAGTATATTAGCAGTGGAATCATTTTATTTAATAAAAGAAGTGATTCTAAAGTGTTAGATTTTTGATGTTACATTTACACTTTTGCCCAGTGCGCATCGTCAGCTTTTTCTGCTTATCTGCCGACCTGGGCAATCTTCTAAATAAAAAATATGTGTCTTGATAGTGGAGAGTAGGGGCCTCCTGCTGAAATGATCACAAAATGGGTGCAAGTTACATTCACAAAGTGTAAAAATTGTGTATTAACGTCCATATGTATCTAGTTCTGTGCCTGCAGCACATACACCAGATTTACGTCATAAGCACAAGAAAAGTATGCTAACATTTGTTTTGTTTGCGATTAGGCTTGAAATAATACAGCAGATATCATACTCCCCGCATACAAATGAAAGTTGCAAGAAATAATTTTTTAAATATGCTCAGAAAATACTATATGTATGATTAATGCAAAAAGCACCTACCAGTTTCTAATGTAAATTTGCAATCAGCCAATCAGAAGCACCTAGTTAGTGCTGATTACCATTTTAATCATCAGCATGTATGTGCTCCAGTCCTGTAGCAGATGCAAAAGATACAGTGCAATATGGGTGTCTGTGTTGGTCTGCTTCAGCTGCATTTGCATAAGCACACCCTTACTGTGCTGTGCTTGGCCTACATTACACCACCTTCTCCCTTCCCAATTCTGCCTCTCCAGCTGTAAGGAGACACAATTGTCAGATGTGTACAACTCTGCATGCATGCATATGGGTGCGTTCTTTTTGTGGGCATAAATAGCGTAAATTTTCATAATTGACGCTACACAAATGGGTATACATCCAACCAGGGGAGGGCTGTTAAATTTTAGCCCGGGGGGCAAGACTCGACTCAGCAGCCTTAGGACCATTTTAAAGGGAGAAAAATGCTGGTGGCCCAGTGACCCAGCCAAAGGTAGCCCACTATGGGACTGGCCCAGGGTGCTGTTGCCCCCCTGCCCCTGCATCCAACTCAGTATCAGGTGTGCACCTTGATGTATGCAGGGCAGACCATATAGGTGTGTTGGTGCAAAACCAAACCTTATACTAATTAATCTGTGCTTGTGATAACAATGCTCGTTGTGGTGGTCATTTGCTATGCAATTTCTATGTATGGTGTGCTTTGCTATGCTTTTCAATATTTATATGTATGCATGGTTTCTTTATATTAAAAACCATATTAAATAAAAAATAATAAAATACAAGCACAACCAAAATAAAGCCAAACCCACTATAATTACACCCACTTAAAATATTTTGCTTTGTGCCCTGCATAAGAGTAATTTCACCCCTGACTAATCACTGTTGAAATTTTTGCTCACCATAAAGAAATATTGCTCACATGTTTATAAAATGAGAGGGAATATATTCTTTAAGTAGACTACACATTTAGATCTGGCAGATTGACCTGATTGATGAATGGCCGCATCTGTATGAACGTGGATGTCCAAATTGTATAGATCTGAGTGTTCAGACCAAATAACCGTAACCTATAAAACTCCATAAATGTAGCCAGCCAATCACTGCACATACATTCAGATAACAGTCCAGGCACCAGCCAACTGCATTTTCATCCAGGAATGATTTAAGACCACTTGGGGCTAGATTTACTAAACGGCGGGTTTGAAAAAGTGGAGATGTTGCCTATAGCAACCAATCACATTCTAGCTGTCATTTTGTAGGATGCACTAAATGAATGAAAGCTGGAATCTGATTGGTTGCTATAGGCAACATCTCCACTTTTCCAAACCCGCCGTTTAGTAAATATACCCCTTGGTCTTTAAACCATTTTTCCGACCACAATCTTTATGTTCCTAGAGCTTCTAAAATAGTAGCCAAAGAGCATTGTAGAGTACAACAGTATAGCTAGTACGCCTATAGTAAAGTAAAATAGATATTACATTTTATAATAATTTCCACAGAAGCAAGACAACTATACAACCAGAGCCACCATGTAACAGTCTGGAAATCTTTGTCCTCTTCATCATAGATTTTGCAGATAATTAAAAGATGTGTCCCCACAAGGCAGCTGTCACTGGACAGCCAAAGGGCACCAATCTGCCACTGGCCGTCCCACCAACACATATATATTACATGTTTTCTAAAGAAGATCCCATTCTCACCTTTTGTACTGGTTGTTTGTCTAATAATGGTAGAAATATGAACTGGTATTTATTTCCCTTTAATATAGCGAACAACAGCCAAGCAGCATAGAAAACTGATATGCATTACTGGTGTGGAAATGCTTTCATTATATTACTGGATGTTTTGTCCACCACTTATACAGTAGTATGTATGTAATTTCCTTTTTGAAATTACGCTGATATATGTTTCGGAAATGTACCCAAGCTATGAGTCGCCTCTCCTACTGACTGACTGAGATTTAACACCACACAGGGATTAGTCTAGGACCTGAATGTTTTAAGTGTTATCAACTGTCAAATGTATGATTATGTAAAACATGGAAATACATGTTAAATAAGTCTGTCTCAGGATCAATCCTGTCTGTTCTTACAACTATTTAACTCTGTATGTGCTGGAGAATCTAGCTAAGCTTTAAGCAGCAGGTTGCATAAGTTTCTGATTGTACTGTACTAAATAGGACTAAATAAGTGAAATAAGGGAAAACCATTTCTGTAAAAAGATAAAGGTTATTCTTAACTTTTTGGGATAGTCCATGTACTGTTGTAATGGATGGAGTTAAACCAGGTGGAAGTTTCAACCCTCCCCCATAAATTGTGCTTTGGGATAGATTTGAATCTTTACAAACTCAGCCATCCATACATTTAGAACAAGATCATTTCCATGACTGTGTTTATACTTTTGTGCAGGAGGCATGAACTCCCTCAGGTGTTGTGCTGATTCAAAGGTGTATGCAAAGGACCATCCCAGACCAAAGGCTGCTTGTCATGCAACATCTGCTCTCTGGCATAGCCAGGCTATTCAGCTTCCCACTATTACACCTCAATATTACAGGTGTCACTGCCCCGGGGAAAGTGAAGGCATGATTTAAACTAACTACTACCTTCTGAAATGCACCTGCATTAGGCAGAACACTAAAAATAACATATTCCTCTTAAATAGATTGTGTTTTTTTTGTTCTACATTTATTGTAAAATTAAGTTCTATTTGTTTGCTATCAACTCAGCAGAACCATAATTGTTGGGCTGGGATTAAATAAACATTATTTTTCTTACCATGAATGTTAGTTACATCTGTGACTTCCTGATGCCATGGAATAGTATTTTTCATGCAGTGAGGTGACTCAATACACAGTCCATAGATACTGAGGGGAACTAATGAAGATGGGAGTTCATGTGTAATATTAAATTAGACTGTGTATATAATACTAATAAAGTTGCTATAGCATCTTCTATAATTGGTAATGTTACATGTTATTACACCACACTATTTGTGTAGTAGATTCTATATGGTTATCCCAGGAGACCAATCACTTCTTCTATAATCATCCCCTAGGGTGGAGGTACTGTCGAAATCAAAGACAGTTCTTTAGGGCACCTCAATGAAGTGTCAGACAATCCTCTAAAATAGCCATTAAGGAATGGGCTTATTCACAAGATCTTTCAATCAAGCAGCCATCTAATCACCTTGCAAAAGTACTAAGACAGTACTGATGTTAGGGATAAACAAATAGTGGTTGATGCTGGGGAGGGAGTTATTGTTGTTATTAAGTAAACAGCCACAGCTCTCAAGGAATCATCCAGCCCAGGTCGTCTGACTTGCAAGTCATTTGCTCTGAAATCCATCTTTTTGCTGGGAAAGTAGAATCCACGTTCCTGGAAATTAAAGGGATTTTGGGTGACAGATGAGCCAGGTTAATGTGACTGTCTGGGTTGGAGGTGATTGGATTGCATGCATGCACTGATGCAGGTAGCAGGTAACTAAGGAGCCTCTATATCAAGTCCTAAACAATATAAAATAGCCTAAAACAAGAGATATTGGAGATATCTCCTGCATTAGGAAGAGAACTGCACAATACCACAGTCCCCATAATACTCAATGGGGGCTGCAGTCTGGGCAAGCTTATCAAGCTCTGAAAACCTTCATTTTTCAGGACTTAACCCTGATGGCTTACCCATCTTCAGCCATTCAATCCCCTGGGGAGATCATTGCAGGAGACAGATCTTAGGATCCCTCTCTAGCAGCCTTCCTGTTTTCCCCTGCGTTAATTAACGGCAATTGCATTTGCGCATGCGCAGTAAAGACTCTGGGTCAGAACCCGGAGTTTTCAATCAAACATCGCTGAGACAGCCAGCCTCCTATCGGACACACTGTCCCAACATTACATTGATAGTGAATTTCTTTGTTAATTCATCTGTCATATTTGCAATGTCAGATATTACTTAATGGGGCAAAAGTCAGAATAATGGTATATAGGCCTCTAAGGGCATATTTATCAAAGAGCAAGGAGTCCTATTGCCAGCAAAAGCAGGTATTATTATCAGCATTAGAGCATTTTATAAAATTGCCCAATACATGAAAGAGGGTTCGCTGGAATAGGTTTACCAATGTCTTTGAAGGGGAAGCCTAGTTAACAATTATAAGTACCATCATAATACCAGTTCTGTGAGCACCATCAGGGCCATCTTTTCCATTGGGCACGATGGGCAGGTGCCCAGGGGCCCCACAGGTTAGGGGGCCCCATAGACAGTAAAATAAAATAAATTTAAGTAAAATAAATAATCCTGCAAAAAAAAAAAATATCCTGCATATATATCTATATCTATCTATCTATCTATCTATATATATATATATATATATATATATATATATATATATATATATGATATACATATATAGAGGTAGGGGCCCCACTGCAGTGCTTTGCCCGGAGGCCCATAATGTTGTTAAGGTGGCCCTGAGCACCATTTCAGGTTGGAAATAACTGAACAAAAACATTTTTTAAAAAATGCTTTATCCTCAGATTTGCAAATTATTATTATTAATATTAATATTATTATTATTATTATTATCATTGCACATTATTAATTTATAATTTAGTTCCCTTTTTTAAATCTATTGTTATACTATATATTTTTCTTTTCATTAGTATAACTGGAGCCCAGTTCTGGTATTTCAGTCCCACTACACATGTGATAAGCGATAAAAAATCATACGTATTAATATTATTATTGCTAATCTTTATTTATAGGGTGCCACATGAGGTCCGCAGTGCCTTACAGAGGGCAAACAACAAGACAGCATATGGTATAACAGCACAACACAGTAAAGAAATAACACTACAACTCTCAACACAGCTACTAGGGTGAAAGGGGTATATTTAGCACAGCCTGAAACCTGTGCCCATAAGTGTGGGCGCAACTAACAGGTTTAGAGTCACTAAAAGAGGTGCAAACACAATGGAGGAGTGGAATCAATGAGCAAAGAGTCCAAAGAGGTGGTGCGCAGTGTAAAAGGGTGAGAAAACGTTATAGGTAATGACAGGATGGAAGAGTGCCCTGGTCGCTAGCGCTTACAATTTAAAGGGAAAGGGGCAGACAAATGGTTGACACATGGGGGTGAGCCAATGTGAGGGGATCAGAAGGCAAGAAGCAAGAGTGGGAAAGATGGTGGATGAAAGAGGATAAGGTATATTACATGGTGAAATGGTTAAGTGGAGGACTGGTAGGCTTTTATAATTAGGTGAGTTTTTAATAACGTTTGAAGTTATACAGGCTAGGGGATATTCTGACAGAACGAGGGAGGTTGTTCCAGTGGTAGACGGCTGCAAGGGAAAAACTTGGACAAGGGAGAGACATGTGGTTACCAGAGGAGAGAAAAGGCGACCGTTATTGGTCAACCAGAGGGGGCGGGAAGGAATATGTATGGAGAGGAGGTTTGAGTAGCAGTGGAGTTGGAAAGGGCCTTGTATGTGAGGGTGAGGAGTTTGAAGAAGATGCTGTAGGGGAAGGGGAGTCAGTGTAAGACTTGGCAGAGAAGGGAGGCAAATATGGAGCGGCGAGAGAGGAAGATAAGTCTAGCTGCAGCACTTAGTATAGGTCAAAGAGGAGCAAGATTGGAGCAGGGGGGTGGGGCAGTAAGATAGTTGCAGTAGTCGAGACAAGAAATGATTAGTGAGTGAATAATAACTTTGGTGGCATCCTGAGTGGTGAGAAAGTGTCTGATAGAGGCGATGTTGCAGAGCTGCAAGCGACACGATTGGGCAAGAGATTAAATATGTGGGGCGAAGGAGAGGGAGGAATCCCAGGACACCCAGGCAGTGGAGTTGGGGAACAGCATAGATAGTGGTGTTGTCAAAAGTGATAGAGAGGTCGGGCTGGGAAGAGATTCTTGATGGAGGGAAGACAATGAGTTCAGTTTTGGCAATGTTATGTTTGAGAAAGCATAAGGATAACCAGGAGGAAATGGCAGAGAGGCAACTGGACACCTGAGTGAGGAAGGGTGGGAAGAGATCAGGATATGAGAGGTAGATTTGAGTGTCATCAGCATAGAGGTGGTACTGGAGGCTGAAGGAACTGATGAGTTCACACAGAAAGGATGGATGAGGGGGAGGGGACCAGAGGTAGAAACAGAGAAGGAGCTGATGGTGAGGTAGGAGGTGGCAGAAAGGCCAGTGGTGTAGAGTGTGGAATAGTAGAGGGTGATCTATGGTGTCAAAGGCAACAGAGAGATCCATGAGGCTAAGCAGGAAAAAGTGGCCCCTGGATTTGGCTGAGAGAAGATCACGGGTGATTTTCATTTTCAATGCGGTTTTTGTGGAGTGAAGGAGGCAGAAGGAGGGAGTTGTCAGAGAGGTAGCTGCTGAGACGGTTGTAGACAAGCCTCTCAAGTATTTTGGAGACAAAATGGAGAAGAGAAATGGGGAGGTAGTTTGAGAGTGAGGTGGGGTCAAGATTGGGTTTTAAAGAATGGGTGAGACAAGAGCATGTATAAAGTATAAGAGGAAGATTTCAGTGGAGCGGGACAGATTGAAGAGGTTGGCAAGGTGGGAACAGACAGTGGGGTAGAGGGAGTGAAGAAGGTGAGAGGGGATGGGATCTAGGAAGCAGGTTGAGGGTGAGACAAGAGCATGTTTAAAGGAAGAGGGGAAGATTTCAGTGGAGAGGGACAGATTGAAGAGGTGGGCAAGGTGGGAACTGCCAGTGGGGTAGAGGGAGTGAAGGAGGTGAGAGGGGATGGGATCCAGGAAGCTGGAGAGAATGATATAAGACAATGGACTTTATCATCCACAGTGGAGTACAGGAGGTGGTGACTGGAGGAAGAGGAGGGTGGAGTGGTAGGGCTGGCAGAAAAGTGATGGGAGGAGGAGATTTCATGGCTTCAATTTTGGAAGTGAAAAGAGGCAAAGACAGTGACAGTAAGGGAGAATGGGAGGAGAGAAGGGGAGGGGCAAAGGAGTGTGTTCAAAATGGCAAAATGGTGGTGGGGATTGGAGGACTGTGAATAGATGAGAGACTTGAAAAGGGATTGTTTAGCAAGAGAGAGGGCGGAACTGTAGGATGAAAGGATGAACTTGAAATGAAAGAAGTCTGCCAAGGAGAGAGGTTTCCTACAGTGGTGTTCGGTGGTACGTGTGGTTTTTTTGAAGGAACCGAGTAAATTTGTAGTGCTAATTTTGGGGCTTGGAGCAGCAAATGTGACCAGAAGAGGTGGGGGGCAGCAGAGTCAAGAGCAGTGGTAAGGTGTGGTGAGCAGTCTGTGGTTGGATCAAGCCAGAGTGGATCAAGATTGTATCTAGAAAGGGCAGGTTTGGGCGTGGGAAGGGGTGCAGATGATGAGGAAAGTGTGAAGGAGAGGAGATGGTGACCAAGACAGTGGTGGTGGAAGAGGTCCATTGTGAGAGGCCAAAGGAGGAAGAAAGGGCAAGAAGTTTGATGGACGTTAGGTCTGTGGGGTTGTCGATGGGGATTTTAAAGTCACCTAGGGTGATGGAGGGATGGTCTGAGGTAAGGTTGGGGAAGCCAGTCAGCAAAATTATGAAGAAATTGGGAAGTGGGAAAGTGGGTGCAGGGGGACTATCATGAAAATAGCAGAGATGGCCACTAGCTGGTATTGGCACAACTGAACAGAGAGACGTGGAGTCTAATGCACCCATGGTATCCACCAGCAACCCCCACAAGGGAGTTTGGACTTCATTTCAAAAGGGTCCCCAGGTCGCGGTTCTCCAAGACAGTCACCAGCATAGTGACAAGAGTAGACTGGCATATTCAAACAATCCAGGTCAGAACCAGCCAGGCAAAACAATAAACAGGGACGATCCAGAGAATAGTCAGGACACAGCTAACCACCGAAATGTGAAGGAAAGAAGCGTACCGTTGTGAGGCGCTCAGCGCATGCACTCCCACTGTGTGCTGAAAAAACAAGGAAGCATCACATTGCTAGGCAATGGAACGTGGCTATCGGGGAAAGACAGGTGGCCGTCTCCTAAACCTAGATTCAATGCATAGATTGCGCCTGACAGGAACGGTTGCTGTCTGAGACATAGAGATGGATGGGGTAGAAGAGACAGAGAGAGTGGACTTCAAATGAGGAGAAGGAAAGTAAGGGCTCAGGGGAGATGACATGAAAGGAACTGGGAGGATCCCTACCTCACCGCCTGAGCAGTCATCAGGTCTGATAGAGTGGGTGATAAAGAGAACCCGATAGGAGAGAGCAGTGATAGAATGGAAGAGGATGGACTAGCAAATGAGTGGGCGAAGGGTGCAGGGGTATTAGGAAGGGGATTAGGGGGGAGAAGAAAGATAGCAATGTGTATGTAACAGACTGACTGATTTATATGTAACTGACTCACTGATGTGTGTATAACTGACTGACTGATGTGTGTGGAAACACAGACAGTATATTACTTATGTACAAAATAATAAACTAATTTGCACCCCTTGTATTGCAACATGCTTTTGTCCAGAAAACTAACTCAAATTCTTGCCTAAGTTCCTTAATGAATCAGGCCCAATATTCCTTTTCTCGTATGATTGAAATTAGTGCAAAATATATATAAATCCTATTATATATGCCTGATCTATGGAGAAAGTACCTATCAGAGGTAAACTCGCAATCAGTCATAAGATGCTGTTACCCATCATCAACATAAGCGTGTTTTTGCAACTACCCTCTGCAGGTGCAAAAGACACAGCTCCTGACAAGTGTATATGTGTCTCCATGCTTGCCTATCTCAGGCACATTTGCACGAACATGCCCTTACTGTACTTGGTCCCCGAACTGCCTCTGCAGTCATAAGGAAATGTCAGATGTACATAATGCTGCATTTATATACATGCACTCTCCTTGTGGGCACGAGCAGTGCAAATATTCATAATTTACTGTATGCAAATGGGCAACCATTCAACTAATTAGATCCGGTGGGCGTGACTGACCTATACTGCCTAAATTGCTGTATTTATTCTCTACTGTTTTCTTTTCTTGCTTTTAAATGATTTTTTTCATTATTTTTAAAATTTCAACTGGGGTTTAATTTTTGTTTTATGACTTTCAGGAGCATTACAAATTACACAAACATAATTTTCGGTAAATTGAAAAGTCTTGTGTTTGGATGCATTTTTATTTTAAATCCTATTGAAGACTATAGGAAAGCAGTTTCAATAGATTTACTAGCATTTTAGATGCATTTAAATGCCTGCTAGGATAAGAAACACCCATATGGACAAGGCCTTAGGGTACAAGCTCTATTTAACAGCCGCCCAATGTCCTGAACTGTATTCACCGGTATATAATAATGGTTGAACACTATGACAAACACAATTGCAATCCTAGTTTTGGGTTAGTTACGGGTTGGTACTGCCTATGTACCTTTATATCCTTAATTAATAAACTTACTCTATGCACCTTAATAATCACTATAACACTACTGTGGTATGTTTTCAAAAGGTATAATAGATTAGGATAATACAGCCTGTGATGCAGTGGCACCTATCATAAACATAACCGTATCTGTTTCTGTATACTCAGTTCAATTGACACCTTGCCAATGTGGATTTGAATTGGATTATAATGTTTTACAGTTTTCTTTCCTCGGTAGGTCCAATGTTCTGGTGAGGCTTCTTAATTTTTTCACTTTACTTGTTCCCAGATGCATGCAAACATGAAAGAAAACATAGGAAAATATAGTCAAAATAGTTTTATTATACACACAGTGATGCGCTTACATAATTGCTTAAAATCAGCTTTAACAGCTTGTTTCCAATACTCAGTTCCACTTCTGGACCCCGGGACCAGCCTTGAGCGCTCTGCTCCTGAACGCCAGCAGCGATGAAGTAGTTGGTCTCAGTCAGCTGCGTCAGTTCAGTCAGTTCAAGTGTTAGCTCAGTGAATAATCCTACGCGTTTTGTTGGCTTGCAACTTCCTCAGGGGATGATGTGGTGGATTTCTCATGTCATTATTGTCACGACTGAGTATAGCGTACCTGCTATCGTTGGCACTACTCGAAGGAAGGCGCTGAGTCTAACGTGCCCCTGGTGTTCACCAGGGACCCCCGCAAGGAGGTATGGACTTAGCTGCAGGAAACACGCAGGTCACGGTCCTTCCACGAGTCAGATAGTGAGGCACGAGAGGAGTTGTCAGACAGGCCGGTTCGGCAACGGTGCAGGCAAGGCAGGTACACGAGGAGAATCCAAAGGAGTAGTGAGGCAAGCCGGGTTAGTAGCATTCTGGTAGCGTAGTACAGAAGGGAGATCCAAAAGGGTAGTCAAGGCAATCTGGGTCACAAGGGTCACAGGCAAAACGGCAAATAATCTGGAGATAGGCAAAAGGTCAGGAGACAACAATCACAGGAACACTGGAACGCTGGAGGACAGGAAAGGACCTGAAACTCTGGCACAGGAGGTGGGATCCAGAGAGGCTTAAATAGTGCTGCTAGCCAATGAGCCTCAGCGCCTGTAGTGCTGTCATAGTCCTAGCGCCGTAGCGCTTGTCATACAATAGCACCGTAGCGCTACCTACATGCAGCGTCCCGTTGCCTAGCAACGGAAACGCTTTCTAACCTTGTAGCCGGGCGGCCGAGCGGAGGCGGAAGTGACGCATCTGGTTGCTAGGCAACCAGACGCACTTATGCGGAAGAACAGGCGCCTGACAGTTATATAGATGTTGTCCAGCATGTAGTTAATAAAACTAATCGTGCACTTCTTAGATGATGTCTCATCATTTTTTTTTTTAGTATACATTCATTCTTTTTCAGAGTCCATGTATTATTCTGTATATGCATTATCAGCTTATTTATTTGATACATATTATAACTTTATATTGCCTACCCATCTCTTGCTTTAGTATATGGGCACACAACATCATCTTAGTGTGCATAATGTAGACATGGATTAAAGATCAGACCCTGAAGGGACTTCCTATACATATAAATGGCCTGGCTACCTACTATCCTCTTGCCCCTTATCAAGAGGGTAAGCCTAGTGGGTGCATACAAATTCTCCCACCTAGTGTTATGCATTATTACAAAATTATTTCATGTGTACTCTCAAATTAGTAATTGCATATATAATGTGGAACCTAGGGGGCCTTCCTATACAGTGCGTACCTCGCTACCTATACTACCTTGCCCCTTATGAAGGGATGGATCAAACATTATGTAGAAATATCAAAATGCTGGCGGTAGATATCTGCAGCCTTTGTGTCGCCCTCTCCTTACCCCTTCCCTAGGGAAAATGGTTGGACTGGGATTAGCTAATCTTATTTAAAAGGAATGATACCAGTTCTATATCTATATTAAAACCTTGTTGGATCAGGGTTTATCAAAATGCTGGCGGTAGAAATCTGCAGCCTTTGTGTTGCCCTCTCCTTACCCCTTCACTAGGAATCCTCACTGTACTTTTAATAAACACTGGATGGACCACAATTTAACCAGCTATGCCCATGTGCTGTTCTGTATTTAAAACTGCCAATAGAATAAAGGTGGTCTGAATACCTGCTAAGGAAAATATTTTATTTATTTTAAAAAAGGCTATTCTGTGTGGCTCCTTCTGCAACACAGCCCACAAAACATTAGGAACATAAGATGAGGTGTCCCCATCTTCTGTACATAGACCCTTCACTTATAGTACTCTCTCAGGAAGGTGAGGACAGAGCAGCTTCCCAGCAGTCTATTATCAGAGCATTGTTCAGTAATACCAGTAGGTCTTACGTGCTTCCTTTATCCATCTACAGAGACAACCAGGTAACAATATACTTCAGAACTAGCGTTATCACAGACGGATAATATAACACAGGCTCCGTCTCATGTTAAGCCCTTACTGCAACATTTATAAGTCGCATGGTCTCAGGTTGGCATGCCTCATGTGAGACAATGTAACCAAAGAACGGGAACTAAATTATAGTTAAAAACAAATTAAGATATTTCTAATTGCCACAGCCCCTGCTCATAACCCAGTTCATAACTTAGGTTCTAGAAAAATAATAATCATCAAGACCTAAAACTGTATATTTGAGTATACATGAAAACAAGTAATACATAGACCAGATATACTGACTAAATAAATTACACACAGATATCTTTTTAATGCAGATCAGTTATTTACGGGACAGTGAGTTTTTAGGGTATTTGCAAATTAGCATTTTGCAAATTTTATAGCACATGAATACAGCTGGTATGACAACTGTCAATTTAATCTGTTGTGTGGTGTGGTAGCTGTAGGACTGGGAACACTTAAGGCCATATTGCCCCGGTGAAAAGTGTAAAATTTTGCAGCAAAATGCATATTGAGGTGACAATTTCGCTGAACACTTGTAAAAAAGTTTCTCATTCATAAAGATATAGTACTTAGCTATTAGTGTAGTACACTTGAATCTTAATTTGAACATCATTTCAGATTAATGCAAGCAGTTTCTAATTTTGGGATGAATGCTGCAACTTCAAAAGTAAGAAAAATCAAATTTTGTGAATGTTTTCATTGTGAGATGACGAATAACACCAAAAAGAAATCGGAAAGACTTAGGGCTAGATTTACTAAGCTGCGGGTTTGAAAAAGTGGGGATGTTGCCTATAGCAACCAATCAGATTCTAGCTGTCATTTTGTAGAAAGCACTAAATAAATGAAAGCTAGAATCTGATTGGTTGCTATAGGCAACATCCCCACTTTTTCAAACCCGCAGCTTAGTAAATCTAGCCCTTAGTGTTATCCAGTATTTGTAAAATAAAATAATCTCTTTTGAGCAGAAGCCTTGTTTTGTAATTGTTGTTTTTGATGCAAACCTTTTGTAAACAAACCTATAGTCTTCAAAGGTGAATTATATATATTCTAAAGAAGATTATATTGGAAATCAACTATATTTAATTTAATATGTAAAATAATTCTGAAAGCGAAATACCATTTTACAGAAAATATATTAGCAAATATTAAATGTTTAATAGCATATTCAAAGAGACACGACACTAACCTCTTTACTTAACTCTTACAGTTCCATTGATGTTGGATTACCATCATGATCTTATCCAATCTCTGGGTGACATCCACATGTATCTTATTATGGTTCATCTACTAAAGGATGATTTGTAAAAATATTGAAAAAAATCTCTACTTTTTAGTGATTTATAAATCAATTGCCTTATCACTGAATCTATTAAAAGCAAAGTCGACCTACAAGACCAGTTTCAATTCCTCCAAAAAATTAATTACCAGACATTGCAAATTCAGCAATATCTTAGTGCTAAATATAGGACAGGGGAATCTATGAAAGATCAATATAGTAAATTTACAGAATTACCAAACGTGTTTCAACTGGTTAGTAGAGATGAGATAAAAAAATCAAAAACACAACACACTTTTATGCATGTACAACCATTGAAATAAATTGGCCCTATCATTACAATGTTGTTTTCACTGGTCTACTAATAACTCCATTTTAATAACTGTATCCATTGGAATGAATGGGAAAAACTTAATCTCTGGAGTTTTCCATTACTAGCCAAATGAGCTAGTTATAGAATAGTTGATATTTAGAAACCCTTCTGGAGTTGTCAGCTAAACTCTAAAGTATTCTGTCTTTTTTCAGCATGTCCCCAGAGAGTTTATTGTTTCCCTCATATCAGTAAATATTTTGAAGTCTTTATTAAGTGTTTTTATTAGTTAATACATTGATGATGCACAATAATGAAATCCTACTACTATTTCATTAGTAAAATTGTAGTGGAAATGTTTAATATTCAGCACAATCACATAGTCTTAATAAATGAATTTAATACTCAATTAAATATTTCTGAATTTCAATTGATGTTGTAAAAAAAACCCCAATGCTTCCGAGGACTCCAAACACTGAGAAAGTATGGTTTTTTGGAATTCTCCTGAAAACTCAAGCTGAAGTTTAAAACGTAAAACTATACTATACCTAGCCCATTTGACTAGTATTGAACTCCATGGACAAAGGTTTTCACATTTATTTCAAGCCACCCATTCATTAAAATGAATGGTAAAAACGCCAATATATTTAAGCATGGCTTTGTGAATTAGAGTGTGGGATACGAAATAACAAGTTTTATTCCATGTGAATTATAGTAAATGTTATATGATAAATTGACCCTTAGCAGAGCAATCCTTATATTGCAAGGCACTTACAACCAATTAGAAATTCAGTGAAAAAGGAGGCACCTGGCACATATGTAAATTCAGGAAGACAACCAATCAGTACTTTGACACATGGGAGAAAAAATCTTATAGAAACTGCACATAATATCAGAAACATCATCTGTGATCACAAGTATTTCCTGTATAATCGTCTCTGCCACAGCGAAATAACCTGGCGTAGAATATTGCATGCAAACACATGCTTCACAAGAAAAACACAGTTCATCATCATCATCAACATTCATTTATATAGAGCCAGCAAATTCCCTAGCGCTTTACAATTGGGAACAAACATTAGTAAAACAATACTGGGTAATACATATAGACAGTGAAGTAAGATAACCCTGCTTGCAAGCTTACAATCTATAGGACAATGGGAGTTAGAAACACAAGGGCATGTGCTACATAATATTGCACATTGGACCAGCTAGAACATAAACCCATTTTACCTTTATATTGTAAGTTTTATTATGGTTCAAAATATTTAACAAGACTCTAATAAAGTGCACAGATTTGGTACCCTGTAAATGTTAGACATCACAGAATGCTAGCGGCTATATATTGTGGGTTAAATACATTTTGGGGAAAAAAAAAAAATCGCCATTTTCCCAATATAATACCCATAAATTAAACAGATATTTGCAGGACTGGCACCAAAATGAAGTAATTTCTCTCCTGAAAATGTTTGTATAGAGTAAAAAATAATAAAAGTTACGTACACTGACACAGTTTTATATGAGCCCTTTATGCAGATTTTGAGTGCGTTAAACTGTGAGTACAGAGTGTGGTGTGCTGCAGCAAATCAATTGCGTAATTTTGACGGGGGCACAAGGCCAAAAATATGCCATTCACGACAAATCACATCATGAAGCCCCAATCCCATCCCCTTCACCAGGAAGTAGGCAGGTTCAGGAGAATAGTCTACTCTCCCGGAAACCTACCTGGAATTCAGGAGTCTCCAGGAATTTCTGGGAGAGTGGAAGTGTATGGGTGAACTCTGCAAGCAGCCTTTCACAATCTTAGAGACTAGCTAAAGTCCAATAACAAGAATATTTTTATACCCTTATTCCTCAATATTTACATTAGAACAAATGCAAAGGGATCATAAACAAACAGGGTTGAAAAAAATGCAATGGTATCTCAAGCCACAATAAACTGTTTAAGCACTGTGGATAATCATAATAAACATTTCTCGACCACTACCATATTTAGCGCCAGGAGGATTTTGGTTTTTTTAAACATAGGGTCTCTTTAGACGTGTTTGCAGCCTTTTTAACTGTCTTTCACATATAGCAATGTCATGTAGTGGTGGCATAACACATTTTTGATAACCATGTGGTATATATCCTAATCACCATCATATGTCACCCTCATATAGTGGCTTGTTACCATCTTCACACTACTGTGTACACCTGCTACTGCTAGTTCAGTCTGAAAAAGTATCATACATATGTTTCATTTATACAGTGAAGTTCAGCATTTTATTATTATTATTATTATTATTATTATTATTATTAATATGCCAATGTTGCTATCCCTTCCAATATCTCCCTGTTCGTTGACAACATCACTTTCTCTCCTGTCACTCAAGCCCATTGCCTTAGAGTCACCATTGATTCAGCTCTCAGCTTTACCCTCCATATCCAGACCATCACCAAATCCTGCCACTTTCTCCTCCGTATCAAAAAAATCTGTCCCTTCCTCTCTCTGGAAGCAAACAAAGTCCTGGTCCATTCACTCATCATTTCTCATCTCGACTATTGCAAGCTCTTTCTCACTGGCCTTCCTGACTCTCGCATTTCTGATCTTCAATCCATATAGAATGCTGCGGCTAGGCTCATCTTCTTCCCCTGTCACACCTCTTCTGCTACTCTTCTGTGTAAATCCCTTCATTGGCTCCCATTGTTTCAGAATTCAGTTCAAGCTCCTTACCCTCAATTACAAAGCCCTTACCAACACTTCTCCTGGAAGTGTTGGTAAGTGTTGTCTCAAGGTACATACCTAAGCGGCCACTCCGCTCTGTCTCTGACCTTTGCCTCAATTCACCACTAATTGCCTCCTCCAATGCTCGACTGCAAGGCTTCTGCTGTGCTGCCCCCATTCTTTGGAACTCCCTGCCTCGTCTCACGTGACTCTCCCCCAACCTTCAGTCCTTCAAACACTCACTCAAAACTCACCTTTTCAAGCTAGCTTATCCTACTACCTCCTAACCATTCTATCAATCACCTCCTCTCTTCACCTACCATCCCTTTTTTCTAACAGTTGGTCCTATTGTCTCTCATCACCCCGCCTTCTAGATTGTAAGCTCTCATGGGCAGGGTCCTCTCTACCCACTGTTCCATGTCTGTCCGCTGTCTGACTGTCACGGGCACTAGGAGTCTTGCCCAGGAATTCACCAGATGACTGGGCTTACCAGAGTAGTGAAGTTCACACAACGGTCCTCTGGTAGCGGGGTGACTAGCGGAACAGATATCACAGCAGATGGAGAGAGAATGCCAATAAATAATAGGAAAGTCAGGGACTTGCAGCAATCTTTGGTCAATGAATCAGCGACTAGCTGATATAGTGGAAAGGCAGATTTGAACACGGAGATCAGGATGGACGTGAGTAGATGCAGGGAGGTAGCAGGGAAGTCAGTGGTCTGCGTACAGCAAGTTGTACCACTGCTTATGGTGAAGAGACTTGTCCAGGTGCAGGTAGGTAGCGGGGAAGTCAGTGGCCTTTGTATAGCAAGTTGTACCACTGCTTATGGTGAAAAGACTTGTCCAGGTGCAGGTAGGTAGCGGGGAAGTCAGTGGTCTGCGTATAGCAAGTTGTACCACTGCTTATGGTGAGAAGACTTGTCCAGGTGCACGTAGGTAGCGGGGAAGTCAGTGGTCTGCGTATAGCAAGTTGTACCACTGCTTAATAGGTGAGGATGTGTACAAGTGTTGATGAGTGGAAGCATACAAAGATAATAGGATGCAGACACTGAGAGCACAGAGGAACTTGATCCCACTAGGTATGCAGCGTATCCAACAAAGTCTATATAACAGTATGTGTGGCGCTGCTTGGTAGAGACTTGCTCAGCACAGATATGCAGGCCAATAATGGATAGTCAATCACAGTTATGCATATAACGACTGAGTAGTACGGTAAATTCAAAACAAGTATGCAGCGTAACAATAACAGTCTATAGCGGGAATGGATACCGCTGCTGAGCGTGGAAACTTGTCCTAGCGGATATGCAGAGTAAACGTAGAAAGTCAATAACAGATAGGCATACCGCTATTCAGTAGAACAGTCTGTCCACAGGGAGATGCAGGAACTGCAGGGACGCTGGACGGCAGAGACGAGTGTAGGAACCACAGGTGAGTAGATCCGGTAATCAGAGTCCAGTTGAGGACACAGGCAGGAAACAGGAGACTGTAGCAGGTATGGAAACCAGCGATGAGTAGCACAGGTAATCCACAGAAACTGAAGACACTAGTAGTACACAGGAGATAGTAGCGGGTATGGAAACCAGCGATGAGTAGATCAGGAATCAGCAGGAAACTGAAGACACTAGTAGAACACAGAGACTTCAGAGACTCACAGGGAATGAGACTCCTAGATCAGGCAATGAGGTAATGCACACAGGTGCCTTAAATAGGGAGTTGCCTGATCAACCAATTTGGATTTGGATTAAAGGCAACAGTCACAAGAGTTCTTGGGAGCTGCGCATGCGCAGACCATCAGGATGGCGGACGGCCGCGGTTCAGGATAGGTGCCGGCAGGAAGGCTAGGGAGCCACGCACCAGCGCAGAGGCACTCACGGTCCGGTGAGTGACAGTACCCCCCCTTTTAAAGGTGGGCACAGAACACATGGAGCCGGGTTTGCCCGGATTATAGGAATATAATTTTTTCAGGAGAGCTGGGGCGTTGAGATCATCAGCCCGGATCCAGGAACGCTCCTCTGGGCCAAAGCCCTTCCAGTGCACAAGGAAACGAAGAACTCCTCGCAAAATTTTTGCGTCTAATATATGAGTGATCTCAAACTCCTCCTCTTGATGAACTTGAACTGGCCGAGGTGCTGAAGGAGGAGCAGAGAAACGGTTGATGATAAGAGGCTTGAGTAATGACACATGGAAGGCGTTGGAGATACGAAGGTTCTTGGGTAGTAGAAGTTTGAAGCAGACTGGATTTATCACTTTAATGATCCGATATGGACCAATGAAACGAGGAGCAAACTTCATAGATGGAACCTTCAAGCAAATATTTTTGGTAGAAAGCCATACACGATCTACAATCTTTACTGGTGGAAAAGCCTGTCTCTTTTTATCCGCAAAGGACTTGTATCTGGCAGATGTCTTTTTTAAACAGGTTTTGACCTGAGACCAGATATCTTTGAAGATCTGACAAACAGTCTCCACAGCAGGAACTTGGGTGGGAGGGAAGGCAGGAAATTCCGGGAAAGACGGATGGTGACCGTAAACCACAAAGAATGGACTTGAAGATGACTCGTGATACATGTTGTTATGGGCGAATTCAGCCCATGGGAGTAAATCTACCCAGTTGTCTTGGTTGGCTGAGGAGAACATCCTAATGAAAGTTTCAAGATCTTGATTGACTCTCTCGGTCTGTCAGTTTGATTGAGGATGGTAGGAAGATGAGAGTGATAACCGAATACCCAAGGTCTTACAAAGGGCTCGCCAGAATCTGGAAACGAATTGCACTCCCCTATCCGAAACAATCTCAGAAGGACATCCATGAATTCGGAAAATCTCTTTGATGAAATGATCAGCCAGAGTAGATGAAGAAGGTAAACCGGTCAAAGGAACGAAATGTGCCATTTTCGAAAATCGATCCACCACTACCCAGATGGTATTACACTTTTTACTTGGAGGAAGATCGGTGACAAAGTCCATACTAATATGGGTCCAAGGTTTGGAAGGAATGGGTAGTGGTTGTAGTAATCCCGCTGGTGTTCTGCGGGGAGTTTTAAACTGGGAACACAGCTCACAAGCGGCCACAAAGTCTTTGACATCTTTCCTCATAGAGGGCCACCAGTAGCTTCGAGAAAGGATTTCTAAGGTCTTGCGTTCACCCGAATGTCCAGAAAAACGTAATGAATGGAACCAAGACAATATTTTCCTCCTAAGAGATGGAAGCACGAGGGTTCTCCCAAATGGTAGCACCTTGGTAGACGAAGTGGCCAGAGACACACACTTGGGATCTAAAATAGAATGGTCAGGACCATCTTCAACGTCTGAGGACGTCACGAATGCCCGAGACAGGGCGTCTGCTTTTTTATTTTTGGCAGCCGGTTTGAAGGTTATAATAAGTTCAAAACGGGAAAAGAAAAGAGACCATCTTGCTTGACGGGGATTTAAACATTGAGCTGACTGTAGATGTGACAGGTTTTTGTGATCCGTAAAAATAGTTACGGGGTGACGAGCTCCCTCCAGTAGATATCTCCATTCCTCTAATGCTGCTTTTATGGCCAACAACTCCTTGTCCCCGATGGTATAATTTCTCTCCGCGGGTAGAAGACCTCGGGAATAAAAGGCACAAGGATGGAATTTTTGTTGCTCCGATCTTTGGGATAATATGGCCCCTAAGCCAACATTAGAGGCGTCTACCTCTAGGAAGAAGGGAAGCATCACATCAGGCTGTCGAAGAACAGGAGCAGAAGAGAAGGACTCTTTGAGAGACTGAAAAGCTTGAAGGGCCTCGGAGGACCACAGTTTAGTGTTAGCCCCCTTGCGGGTGAGGGCCACTATAGAAGAGGCAATGGACGAAAACCCTTGAATGAAGCGTCTGTAATAATTCACAAATCCTAAAAAGCGTTGGATTGCTCGGAGAGTAGATGGCTGGGGCCAACGTAATACAGCGTTCACCTTTTCTGGATCCATCTTAAGACTGACTCCGGACACAATGTATCCCAGGAATGGAATCTGGGATAACTCGAATGAACATTTCTCTAGTTTGCAAAATAAAGAATTTCTTCGGAGTCTGGAAAGGACCTCTGCCACCTGTTGATGATGAGTGGGCAGATCCTGGGAAAAAATTAATATGTCGTCCAGATAGACGACGACACAGATATACAGCAAGTCCCGGAAGATCTCATTCACAAAACCCTGGAAGACAGCGGGGGCGTTACACAACTCGAAGGGCATAACTAGATATTCATAATGGCCATCCCTGGTGTTAAAAGCTGTCTTCCATTCGTCTCCGGATTTGATCCGGATTAAATTATAGGCACCTCGAAGATCCAACTTGGTAAAGATCCGGGCTCCCTTAATGCGATCGAAAAGTTCAGTAATTAACGGAATAGGGTACCGATTTTTGATGGTAATGGCATTGAGTCCACGAAAATCTATACAGGGACGTAATGATCCATCTTTCTTCTTTACGAAAAAGAACCCCGCTCCAGCGGGAGAGGTAGAAGGTCAGATAAATCCTCACTGGAGGTTCTCCTTAATATACTCACATGTTGCTTGAGTCTCAGGTAATGAAAGTGGATACACACGGCCCCTAGGAGGACTCTTGCCAGGTTGTAAGTCAATCGGACAATCCCATGCCCGATGAGAAGGAAGGCGTTCTGACTGAACCTTATCAAACACATCCGCAAAGGAAGCATACTGTGGAGGGAGGCCCGGTGGACATGGTCAAATGGACGACTGCTGTATTTTGAGTGGAACAACTTGAGAGAGACAACGATGACGACATTCGGGACACCAGGAAGTGACTTGAGGAGTGTTCCAGTCAATCTGAGGGGAATGAAGTTGAAGCCATGGAAGGCCTAGTACGATGGGACTGGTAGTAACAGGAAGGATCAATAAAGAAATTTTTTCTTGGTGTAAGGCTCCAATTTGAAGAGTCAGTGGAGACGTACTTTGAGTAATGAGACCATTAATTATACGTGATGCATCAATAGCAGTAACGGCAATGGGAACCTTTAAGGAAATCACTGGTAGAGACCATTGATTCACTAGGGAACTAGAGATAAAATTTCCAGCAGCTCCAGAATCTATAAGTGCTTGAGAGACAAAGGATTTGGTAGCAAAGGAAACGGTGACATCAAAAGCACAAACTTTCACATTCGTAGAACATGGAGAGGACTCCAGGGACCCTAACCTTACCTCTCCGGAACTGGTTAGGGCCTGGCATTTCCCGACTTCCTAGGACATGAGTTCAGCATGTGAGTAGAGTCAGCGCAATAGATACAGAGTCTATTTTTCACTCTTCGTTCTCTCTCCTCTGATGTTAGTTTAGAGCGACCTAGCTCCATAGGTTCTACTGGAGGTGGAGAATGACAAACTTGAGATACTGAGCGAAGAGGCGCTTTGCAGGAAGTTATTCTCTCGGAATCTCTCTCACAAAATCTCATGTCTACACGATGGCAAAGGGAAATCAAATCATCCAAGGAGGAGGGTAACTCTTGAGAGGTCAGTGCGTCTTTAATTTTATCGGAAAGCCCCTGCCAGAAGACGGCGATCAGTGCCTCAGTGTTCCACTGAAGTTCAGAGGCAAGTATCCGAAATTGAATGACATACTGAGCCACAGTCCGAGATCCTTGGCGTAGTCGGAGGATACTGGAAGCTGCAGAGATAACATGACCAGGTTCGTCAAAAATACTTCGAAACGTAGAAATAAACAAGGCACTATCTTGCAATAAAGGGTCATTTCTTTCCCGTAGAGGGGAGGCCCATGCGAGAGCCTGTCCGGAAAACAAAGAGATGAGGTAGGCCACTTTGGAACGATGAGTAGAGAAGTTATGAGGTTGAAGTTCAAAATGAACGGAGCATTGATTAAGAAAGCCCCTACAGGTGTTGGGATCTCCATCATATTTAGAAGGAGTAGGCAGGTGTAGCGTGGAAGCGATGGACACCTGGGATGGCACTGGGGAAGGAGATGGAGATACTGGAAGCTCAACGGTTGCTGCTACATTTTGCACAGGGGTTCCTTGGGAGGCTAAAGTCTGACAAAATTGCAACAACTGTTGTTGGCGAACATCTTGTTGTTCGATTCGGGTGACCAGATACTGCAGCATCTCTTTAGCTGTTGGTTCCGATCCTGGGTCTGTCATGGCCTGATCTTACTGTCACGGCCACTAGGAGTCTTGCCCAGGAATTCACCAGATGACTGGGCTTACCAGAGTAGTGAAGTTCACACAACGGTCCTCTGGTAGCGGGGTGACTAGCGGAACAGATATCACAGCAGATGGAGAGAGAATGCCAATAAATAATAGGAAAGTCAGTGACTTGCAGCAATCTTTGGTCAATGAATCAGCGACTAGCTGATATAGTGGAAAGGCAGATTTGAACACGGAGATCAGGATGGACGTGAGTAGATGCAGGGAGGTAGCAGGGAAGTCAGTGGTCTGCGTACAGCAAGTTGTACCACTGCTTATGGTGAAGAGACTTGTCCAGGTGCAGGTAGGTAGTGGGGAAGTCAGTGGTCTGCGTATAGAAAGTTGTACCACTGCTTATGATGAGAAGACTTGTCCAGGTGCAGGTAGGTAGCGGGGAAGTAAGTGGTCTGCGTATAGCAAGTTGTACCACTGCTTATGGTGAGAAGACTTGTCCAGGTGCACGTAGGTAGCGGGGAAGTCAGTGGTCTGCGTATAGCAAGTTGTACCACTGCTTAATAGGTGAGGATGTGTACAAGTGTTGATGAGTGGAAGCATACAAAGATAATAGGATGCAGACACTGAGAGCACAGGGGAACTTGATCCCAATAGGTATGCAGCGTATCCAACAAAGTCTATATAACGGTATGTGTGGCGCTGCTTGGTAGAGACTTGCTCAGCACAGATATGCAGGCCAATAATGTATAGTCAATCACAGTTATGCATATAACGACTGAGTAGTACGGTAAATTCCAAACAGGTATGCAGCGTAACAATAACAGTCTATAGCGGGAATGGATACCGCTGCTGAGCGTGGAAACTTGTCCTAGCGGATATGCAGAGTAAACGTAGAAAGTCAATAACAGATAGGCATACCGCTATTCAGTAGAACAGTCTGTCCACAGGGAGATGCAGGAACTGCAGGGACGCTGGACGGCAGAGACGAGTGTAGGAACCACAGGTGAGTAGATCCGGTAATCAGAGTCCAGCTGAGGACACAAGCAGAAACAGGAGACTGTAGCAGGTATGGAAACCAGCGATGAGTAGCACAGGGAATCCACAGAAACTGAAGACACTAGTAGTACACAGGAGATAGTAGCGGGTATGGAAACCAGCGATGAGTAGATCAGGAATCAGCAGGAAACTGAAGACACTAGTAGAACACAGGGGACACCTTCAGAGACTCACAGGGAATGAGACTCCAAGATCAGGCAATGAGGTAATGCACAAAGGTGCCTTAAATAGGGAGTTGCCTGATCAACCAATTTGGATTAAAAGCAACAGGCACAAGAGTTCTTGGGAGCTGCGCATGCGCAGACCATCAGGATGGCGGACGGCCGCGGTTCAGGATAGGTGCCGGCAGGAAGGCTAGGGAGCCACGCACCAGCGCAGAGGCACTCACGGTCCGGTGAGTGACACCGACTCTCTTGTACGTCCTGTCATGTATTTTGCTGCACTCCATGTGAGTTCCCACAGCATTACTCACACTCATCTGTGCTATTTATGTGTATTACCTTTTCTATTTGTCATTTACCTCTGTATACGGCAGTACGGAATCTGTGGCACCTAATAAATAAATAATAGCTCTTTATTTATAGGGTGCCACAAGGTTTCCATAGCACCGTACAGAATACAGACTGTGGACCATACAGGGTAGAACCATATAGAACAATAAACAAAAAATACCAGGACTTCAAAGCTCCAAACATAGCTTACATATTGAAGATGGCGCAGAACAATAGGTAAAGAGGCAGGCGGGAAAGGGCCCTGCTCGTGAGAGCTTACATTGTAAGGGAGGGCAAACAGACAGGAGGCACAATTGGGAGTCAAAAGAGAGGATCAATTGCAAGAGAAGTGAGTGACAGGACAGGGGAAGAGAGAGGTGAGGAAGTTAGGCATGGAGAGCAGGTTAGGTGGATGGCTGTTAGGCTTTGAGGAAGAGGTGAGTTTTTAGTGCCTGTTTGAAGGTGTACAAATTAGGGGACAGTTGAATGGAGCGTGAGAGGTCATTCCAGTGGAGGGGGGCAGCCCAGGAGAAATCTTGGATTCTGGAGTGGGGTGAGGTGATCAGAGTGGAGGAGAGGCGACGGTCAATGGCCGAACGCAGGGAACGTGAAGGGCAGTGAGTAGAGAGGAGGTTGGAGATGTAAGGGGCAGTGGAGTAGGAGAGAGCTTTGTAGGTGAGGGTGAGGAGTTTGAAAAGGATTCTGTAGGGGAAAGGAAGCCAGTGTAAGGCAAGACAGAGAGGGGAAGCAGGAGAGGAGCAACGGGAGAGGAAGATGAGTCTCGTAGCAGCATTAAGTATAGACCCGTGGGGGGCAAGGTGAGAGAGGGGAAGGCTGGTAAGGAGAAGGTTACAGAAATAAAGACAGGAAATGATGAGTGCATGGATAATAGTTTTAGTACCATCCTGAGACAGAAAGGGTCAGATGCGGGCGATATTGCGGAGTGGGAAGCAACAGAATTGGGCGAGAGATTGAATGTGGGGTGCAAAGGAGTGGGAGGAGTCAAAGGTGACACCCAGGTAGCAGAGTTGGAGAACAGATGAGATATTATATGCACAAGCTCACCTACTTATTCACCAAGTGCATTTCAAGACATACACCCATTTCATGGTCTTTGGAATTACCCCCCCATCAAATCTCTGCCTAGTTTTTCCTGTTGGACAAGGTAAAAACATCACATCAAAGTCCAAACTACATTTGAAGATTTGTTTTTTTTCCTAATATGCTGTTCAGTTTAGACAAATTTATAGTTTAAATGATCACTTTTGTTTGCTTGAAGCTTTGTATTACATTATTTACTTAGGTTTGCGCTTTCCCACCAGTGCAATTTGAAGGTTCAAAGTGGATTCTGTTATAAGTATAGGAATGAGACCCAATCTTTGGGGCCACAGAGGTGGTAGAAAATTTAAGTCCTTTTTCTGGAATAAATAAATATGCCCTCTTAACCCGTTATCTACTTTAAATATTCATGTCCTGCAAAATGAAAACAAGTTTCTGCAGTTTAGTGCATAAGAACACCCCTGATCTGCCCAATTCTCCACATTCTCTGGTACAAACTCTTGTACCAGAATGCTGCCATCTTGGCCTGCAAATCCATGTGTTTCCCCATAAAACCAGATGTTGAAGTGGGGGTGTATACAGCGGAATGCCATACCGCCACTTCTCCTACTACCTTCATTGTAAAACTATTAAGTTCCATTCACTTATATTCCCTTTACATTTTTAATACACCACTTCTTATCGCCATTTCCATACCGCCAATTTTCACTTCAATCATTTCCTGAAACTATGTATTTAAATGAAGAACCAGTACACAGTCATGAACTAGATACATTTCTGTATTTAATTGAATGTTTCAGGACACTTAGTTGGAGTTTCAATTCAACACGGGGTGTCTCTAGGACTGTCTGCAGAGACATCTCATGTCGATGCTCTGTCTGGAATCTCTGAGTGAAGATTCCTGTTGTAATTGTCGGCTATATGCCAATCAGGGCTCAGCTTTCCCTGTTGGCCAATCAGCGGTCGGGAAGGAGAGACAATCACGGCTCCCCTCCGGCCGTTTGAGTTGTTGGCGCAGCAACAAGCATGCGTTAGTCCGCCAGTGGCTATATAAGCCACTGGGTGCTGCCATATTTAGTTTAGTCTGGCGGCGGAGCCCTGGAGTGCGGACGTCGTGGGACTTCTGGAAGAAGACAATTGCTCATTTTTTAAATGGTTTATTTATTTTTAGTGAATAGGACTCTAGACCTAGGGACTGTTGTCTTCCATGAAGTGGGTGTACCTACAAAAGTGCTTCTCTGCCGAATGGATCTCATTGAAAGTATAGACCTGGCAGTGAAGCACATTTGTTGGTGCACTCCAAACAATGAAATAAAAAGCTTCACAATAAAGACATGTGTAATAAAGCCAGTTCTGATGTCCTGTCACTCATGATTTATTCAAGCCATAAAGAAGGCTAAACCAAGTAGTAAGGCAAACTGTCAAAATAAACGGAATAGTTCATATAATTAAAAGGGGTGGTACTAAATCAGTAGGTAGTACATAGGTTGGAGTTTGATGTTGCATTTATAGTGCATCTCTTCCACACACACAGGCACACTTTCAGTTTGCAGATGCTGCTCTTGTGGAAGGGGAGAAGGCATGGAGGTGCATTTTGACAAAACCAAAGAGATTTGTGGTATGCATCGGGTACGCTCTCTGTATGAGCTGTACTTATTAGCTTATTGTGTTTTTTGTATTTTTGTATGATACTTGTGGACAGTCTACACTTTCACAGCAACCAAGTCTGCCTTATCCTATTATTTTCATGGCATTCTCCTGCTTTCTTCTTTACAAAAACACAAATGACAAAACAACATAACACATTTTAGAGTGTATATTCAACTTGTCCTAAAACAAGTCTTTGGGGGGAATTCAATTGGCTGCGTTACTGTAAAAAGTAACGCGGCGTGCACACTAATACCAATATTACGGTAATAGTGTGCATAATTACTGTTAACACTGTAAATTCAATGTTGGCTTTTTGCTCACGGTTCACTGAGCAGTGAGCAGAAATCTGTGTTAAAATTACCTTATTAACGGTAATACAGTTAGAGTGGCGTTATTGTGGGGGGAATTGAATTCCCCCCTTTGGGTCACTTAAAGTTTCTGCAACGGATTAATACATAAGCACTGAAAGACGGATTGGCTCTATAGCACCATCTGTTGGTCAAACATTACTTGCACTGCAGCAGCTGTGCTTTTTATCTACTATTTAACCCCAGGAGGAAGAATACAAAACCGTAAAAGTTCTCAAGGCAAACAATATGAATGTCAAGTCTAGGCGTAAATATTGCTTTTCACTTTAAAATTGGCCCAACACTCTAGATTTTACCCTATTATCAATACATTTAAATATTATTGAATATGTAATGACTGTTGGCCACAAGTTTCCTCAGGCACAGGAAACGGTACCTCCCAGCATGCCCAAGGAGCAGAGAAGCAGGAAGTGACATCACAGCCTGCCAGTTGCAAAGAGATATGCACCAAAAAATATTTATGTTGTTCATATAGGTACAACTGGATTAGGGTATGTGTGTAGGTCTAAATATAAATTTTGCCCACATTAAACCTATGCCTAAGTGTAAATGTTTGTTGAGAGTGAAATATTTAACAGGATATTGCTACCAGCCTCATTGTGAAATGTCTTATTTGATCATCACTGTCATTGCTCATTATCACTCATGTTCTTGATGATTCTTCTGTTGAATGTTATAGCTTAATACCATTATTCAATGCTATATCATTGAGTTATTGTTCAGCTAATCTTTTGCACCAAAATAGTATTATTGGCTTATCACATGCTATCTATATTTCACAGTTACAGCTACTTTAAAGGACAGTGGGGTAAATTTGCTAAAGCTTCTAAAATGGATAAGTGTAGGTGTTGCCCATGGCAAACAATCATCATCACCATTTATTTATATAGCACCACTAATGCCGCAGTGCTGTACAGAGAAGTCACTCAGATCAGTCCCTGCCCCATTGGGGCTTACAGTCTAAATTTCCTAACACACAGACTAGGGTCAATGTGTTAGCAGCCAATTAACCTACCAGTATGTTTATGGAGTGTGGGAGGAAACCGGAGCACCCGGAGGAAATCCACGCAAACACAGGGAGAACATACAAACTCCTCACAGATAAGGCCATGGTCAGGAATTGAACTCATGACCCCACTGCTGTAAGGCAGAAGTGCTAACCACTAAGCCACCGTGCTGCCCAAACAATCAGATTCTAGCTATCATTTATCTAGTACATTCTAGAAAATGATAGCTAAAATCTGATTAGTTGCTACTGGCAAAATCTCCACTTTTCCTTTTAGAACCTTTTGTAAATCTACTCCAGAGTCTTTTTTCCTACCCCTCATTTACTAAGTTGCTGGTCATTTATTAACCTCTTTTCCTTGTGTGTGTGAGTCTTGCTTTGTCACTCAGGTATTGGCTTCCAGAGTCATCCTCTTGTAGACCATGTCAAGATCTGCAAACCCAAAGAGAGAAAGTGACTGGGGTGGAGACACCATTTGGGGAGAAGAGGTGAGATGAAACTAACTGTGAAATTTACCACTCCTCCATGTGCACTAAGGTTGTGCAGGGGTTGTGTGTGTTTAAAATATTTTTTTGGTTTGTTTATTGGAAAAACTAATATGAGAACTTTTTGAACATCAAATGACCTTCATCTAAACAAAGATGACGATATTGGAACAGTATATATTTGTAAATAACTTTTCATTTATTTATTTTTTGTTAATGTTTGTTTTTTATTGATTACAATTATTACTAACTTGTTGTGTGTTTAAATATAGCAATACAGCCGTTACTCTTATTCATCCCTATCCTTGATATTTTGCCAATCAGTATCATCTCTTTCTGCTGTGCACTAATACATTTGCTAGGTGGCTTTTCCCCACAGTCAGATATGTCCTACCCTTACTCTACAACTGCTGTCCATGGAGGGGGGGTCCCAAGTTGGCCCCTGGTAGGAATCTGATAATACTACTACCTTGAGAACCAGGAGCAAACTTATGTTAGTTTTCCTATTAGGCATGAAACATTACTGGTCAGGGACAATTAATGATAGGACTCTGAAGTTTCTTATGGCAAGAGAGAAATATACCTATATAAAGAACATAAGTATGTTGGTTTCACAGACTTGGGAATTACAACAGCAATGGCATCCTAAAATTACTCAGGGAGGATCCCCTAATTCAGCGCCCATGCAAAGAGACGCTCTAGGTCAGAGATTAACACCTCTACATTCCTTTTGAACCACTACATTGGCAGTCAATCTGAGCCCAATTACTTAAGGTTATATGTAGTCCTAGAGAAATAAAGGTTCATATGAGAGAAGACAAATTTATTGTTAATAGCTTGGGGTCTAACCTGAAGTCTCCTATGTGCTGTTGATATGCAAGAGATAGTATTCGTTGGTTTCTTCCATATATATTTTCTTTCATATATAGTTAATGTCGAGTCTTGTATTGGAGAAACAATATAGCTAACCTCAGCCTTTTCTAGTTTATATTCTCACAAGCGATCTAAGCTATTTTAATTCCCGTGTACAGATATTGCATTGACAAAGGCTCTGTGTGGGACTGGCTTATATGCATTTCAAACCACCATTCCACCAGCAGATGATGATTAATGAGCCAAAATTTCTCTTGTTCACGGACCAGTGGTACATTATTTCAACAAGCTAACTACCCAGGATTTAGTTGCCATAGTTTAAACCCAGTTCCATTAGTAAATTGCAGCACAAACAATAGTAGGGAATTGTCTGATATTCCACGTAGTATTCTACAGCCACCCCCTGAGTACATTGCCCTGAGAAACCAGGTTCAAATCCATGGAAAACAAAAACTCTTTAATGGACTGGCCATATTTTTTGAAGAGTGCAACCTATTAACATCAGGACGAAGGACTACATTGACATAACCCAAAAGTTGGGCTTCTGGCAACTGAAACATTATGAGTCATAACCTTACAATGAAGCTACAGATTAAACTGGTACATACACTCCTGCCTATATGATTGGGAATAAATGAGTGAACAAACTAAAGCATATACAATCATGAATTTGCTATTAATATTCATGTGTATTGTGTGTAGCTGGAATGTCAAGGATTTACTTACTAAAAAGAATCCACTCTGTCATATTTAGAGTACATAGAGTGGTAAGTATGTACAATCCATGTTTAAGATTTACAAACAGAAACTCTAAGAACCCCTTTATTTTACAATTAAGCCTCCAGAAAGTAATTAACTTGCAATTTACAATGGAGAAAGTAAAGATAATAAGGTCTCACCCAGATCCCACCAAAAAGTTATTTCTGTAAATAATCAGCCTGTATGAATTTAAGAGCCTAAATGATGTCAAAATCCGATATTGTATGACAATTGACAAAGCTTTAAAAGCAGATTTATTGCATTAATTCTACCAAGGACAAACTAACAGGACAATAACCAATTGCCTAAAAAGGTACCCTTACCCCACACCCAACTTATCAAAACATAGCAAAGCTATAAAGTGACTCAACAACCAAAACTATACCAACTCAAAAACTGTCTATTAGGCTGTGAACTTGGCTAGGATGCCAACTAATGTTATTATATGACTTTTGGTGAGGCCCAGAGGTCCATTAGTCCCAGCAAATGTAGCATAATCTATCAGTAAAAAAAAAAGTGGAAATTGAGAATGGCTGGAGCAGGTGATGGGAAAAGGATCAGTATGACAGGTTGGGAAGTCGGTACAAGAGAGCGGTATGGTATGAAAAGGAAAGACAAGAAGACGTATTTAAATTTATGCCCTTTTTTCTGGATCTCAGCTGTGAAGTCATGTAAAAAGGATAGGAGTGTATTTTCATATTTATGCATATTCTTTATTTTCAGGTCTCCAATATTTGTATATCGCTATCCCTACAATTTAGGAGATGACCCAGGAAGCAAGGATCGAGTTGGAATTCGATGGACACATTTCACGAAACTGCGAGAGAGACAGAAAGCAGCAATTCTCATTGTAAACGTTCTTTAAACATTTCAGGTTTTGTTCCCATAACCCTTTCTAGTAGACACAGAATACTGACTTTGTTTCGCTGTTACAGTTTTCAGGCTTCTTTGCTCGGCTGTAGGATTCTTCAGTTGTCTCTGCAGAGTTTCTATGGAGGATGTGTTGGATGTTGTTTCTTTCACACTGCTGAACTTCTGTTTGGTCTCTGTGGTTTTTTTCATATATTTTTTTTATCTAGATTACCCATAACACAGATGATTGTGTTTTGCAGTAAGAGCTGTTTGACAGGAAGCTATTTCTGCCATAACTGTGGTTTCAGAGTGTGCCTTAGAGGCCTCCATGAGAAATTATCCATGTGATGGCCCTTACTGACTTGTTGCCTCCTCATCGTGGCTGGTACAGGAGCTATACTAGCCAGATAAAATAAGGCTACTGAGACACAGTTCTATGGCACTGCCACTCTCCTAGTTACAAACTAATAGAGGTTCTACATATAAACAAAAGCCTTGTCGTGTGGGTCTCCTAGTCCACCTTTCAATTTTTCAAAGAGATTGTGACAGGATGGGCAGGTATAATAGCAGGAGAAAGACCACTACAATGCTTTAGCCCTCAGGGGTAATGTCTTCAGGGATTGTGACAGGATGAGCAAGAAAAAAGGAACCACTGCAATTCTATACCACTCAATGGCCGTGTCCTCAGGGAACTTATCCAGAGGTGATAAAATAAAGCCTACCATTGCTACTGTATATAGACAAACTTCACAGGTAATATTGTGTAGAGAGGGATGGAGCAGAAAGATCCGACCCTCTCTGTGTGTCTGCTAGCAAGGATTGTTTTGTGGCAATGGTTTGAAAATCCTCACCAGCAGACAGATTAATGCAGGGAGCTAAAGGCAGCAAGCTCAGATCACCAGGAATTTTATTGCTTCCAGCTATATCTAGAGTAGTGTCACATAACAGGAGACCTACTGCACTGCATATTTGTCACTCCTAAAAGGGCTTCTTGCAGCAAAACTATAACTGTCTAGCATCTGATGTCCACAACAGCAACAAATCATAAAGGAGGGCCACCAATATAGTCTATAACCTCTACAGCTCTGTGCAGTGGCAAATACTGCAATGACCTTGTGGGCAATTTGGCAGATGCCTCTTGCACTACTTAGAGAGGCAGACACGCCACCTTAGTCCTTGATAGAGGGGATACTCAGTCTCAATTTATCTTTAGGATAAGACGTTGCTGTATTGTGTGTGGGGTTACAGAAGGTGGTAAGGCTCGATGAACAAAGGATTAACACGATATTAGGATTAATTCAGAGCCTAACAAAGCCACATCCTCCCGACCAAATCTTTGCTTATTTATGTTTACACTATGTAGTGTACGAAGACTCCTGACCACATTTTAGCTTTGATCTTATAAATTGTACAGCTCTACCAGCCACTTATACTATAGAATTCTATTCTAAACACTAAGTAATATTTTTCCATCAAGACCAGCAAGAAGTGAGGAAGGGAGGACTGGACATGCAGTATTAAAGGGATATTACTTATTTTGTAAATAATATACAGTGATCTTTTTTCTGTATACTTTTTATTTCCAAGATTTCTATTTTACAAGATAATAATACTCAACATTAAAGTAAAGTTTTATCTATGCCCGTTTTTATTAGAGCATCACAACATGTGCATTGTATTGTTTTTAGTTCTTGTTGAGCTGGTAAAATACGTTTATGTCTTTGATACCACTAGGACGAAAATGTAGACTGGGGACGCAGAACTCTGCAGTGAAGGGGGTGGAGCGAAAACAACATAAATGCAGTTTATTACTATTATTATTATTATTGTTAATATCTTTATAGGGGACAATTCCTACTTGTTCTGTTAATTTGGTTGCATTCTGTGTGAATTATGGGGAAATAAGCATAGTAAATTAAATATTTCTGGTGGAAAAAAAGTAGACTATACTGGATAAAACCTGAACTGAAGCATACTGCATGCAGCATTGCTATACCGTCAGTGTAAATGTAAACCATATAATCCATTGTATTCTAATTTTTTACTTACCATTTGACTTTCATTAAAAGTACACAGGTATGTATGAACTTTTAAATACAATCGGGTGTGTTGGTAGTTGAAAATACAGAACAGATGGATAATTGTGAAGCATTATTGAATGTTCTCTGCAAAGCGCTATGGAATAAGTAGGCACTATATAAATAACTGTTAATAAATATCCTAATATAACAACTTGGAATATATAAATAATGATGGCAAAAATGAAATATCATGGGTCAAGGCAGTAGCTTTATGAAGCAATAATAGATTCAAGGTTACTTAGCTACCCAGCTTTGGAAGACATTATGTAAATAGCTAGGGAATTGAAGTATTCATGTAATGGACACATGTATAGGAGTTGGTCTGTGAGCCAGCGGGCTCTGGGTTAGTAAATGAGACAAGTGGTTCACATCTGCTTCCAGATCCCAGTACAGTATGTGTTTTTGTAGTAGTGTATTTTGCATGATCTTCCAGGTTATTAGATACAATTGTATTGAAATTAATTCAAGAGGAGAGGAATGATGAAAAAAAATGACAAAAAGATGAAATTATAGAATTGACTCTTAAGAGGCAAAATGAAAAATGCATAGCACCTGTGACGCACAGCATATAATCTTCTTGGTGCACTGTAGTAGAACTCAGCTGTGAAGCGGTTAATGATATAAAGAAGGATTAGCCTAGTACAGCCATGTCATTATAAGCCTAAGCACGTGATCTGTTCATCTTAATTTTAACCAATAGGATCCAAAAGGGGCTATTTGTGTCTCATTACATCATCCTTATCAAACAGGCATTTGACTCCCCTCCCTCAGTAAACGCAATGCAGTCCAGAGGACCATGAATAAGTTATAGGGAGATGATGTTGCACTGACCCCTTCTGGGGTCTAATGACCCTTCACGAGATGGACATTTTCCATTTTCACTTCCCGAGTCAGTACAGTATAAGATACACAGCTCTGCTTTGAAATCTTAGAGCTCACATAACTGATTGTTGTAAAGATATTATGCTTTGGGTTTTATGTCACAAATACAAGTTTGTTACATTGGTACATTACAGATTTGTAAAATATTTCATCAAAAAACTTTTAACATTTCCAAAATAAAAACATTTACATAGAATGTTCACCAAAATAATTCAAAATAATTGATAAAAATCCAGTGTCATAGTATAAAATGTTCTTATTTTTTCACATTCAGTGTTGGCATAAAAATAAAATGCATGAACATGTTTTCTTGTTTCTGTACTTACATTGTTTACATAATGAAACATGATATATTGGTAAAACCACTTGGCCTAGTAAAACACTTTTTTCTAGACATTGGGCCCATTGTAAAAGTTATATTGCGACAGACTTAAAATAATAGAGTTGCAATTCAAAAAATTTGAAGGAAAATAAAATGTCATATTTGAAGCTATACTACCACCTCTCACTTACTAACGTCCTTCTTTCCCTAACTCATGGAGCCATTTTTCCCAGGGCTCTAATGTTGGATGACAAACGGAGCAGGTATGTGTGGGTGGGAGGAACAACCACTCACCCCCATCCATCACCCTATTAAAGTGGCAAACACAATTTGCCAGTTCTGTATTACATAGTTGCAAGGAGCATTCCTTCCAGGCTCCTGTTTGGGAAATCAACAGAATAGTACAATGTATGTGGTAGGTGGTAGAGGACCTTTTATATGAAATTTACAAATGTTTTACAAATATTTCACCACTTTGATTGTAAGGTTTTAAAAGTGATCTTGAAGTGAGTCGTGATCAATATCATCAAAATAATCATGATTAGAACCACATATTTATTGTGAAAAATTAAGCTTTAAAAATGTTGTTAAGGGTTGTTGGTCTGGCTGTGAATGTTGGCACAGGAACAACATTACTGGACAGTCTTGCCTACTAACATGCCTATATGTCTTTTTTACATGTGTCACTATCATACGTTTGAATGGTTTTATTACATCAGTCAACTTACACCTAGAAATGTATTTTCCCATGTAAATAGTGTGTGAAATGTATAAATGGTACTCCAATGAAAGAGAACATACAAATATCAATTTTTTTGCATGGAGAAAAAGGCTCTGCAACCAACCCCTGACCCATAAATGCACTTTTCACCCTTTCATTTAAATATCTCATTAATTGGTTCCTGCATATGGGCAAAGTGTCGAAATCATGAATGCACCAGACCCATATTCAGCAAGGAAGTCCTGATGCACAAGGCCGCCATCAGGTGGATATGGAGGGTATGGCTGTACAGGGCCCGGAGAAACATGGGGGTCCGCATCGACCGGGCCTCTTGAATTTTACCTCTTTTTTTTACATTGCCTTCTTAATTTATTGTTGGGCTAGGAGCACACCGCGCTGTGACATCATCAACTCGCGGTATGCTCCCAATCTGTCAGTGTCTGTGAGTCGCGCATCGCACAACATCTGCTGTAAGTAGGTTAATTTGGGAGTGGGTTTTTGTAGTGGCCTGGGGAGGGGAGGTTGTGTTTTTTTAAATTATGACTTTAAAGAAGCTATGCAGTTTTGGGAGAGGGGTAGAGGAAAATGTTTTAGTTGATGGTGTCTTCCCAAGAGGCTCTGAGTATGAGGGTGCTCAGTCTGTTATACTGTTGTCTTTGATAATGTTGATGTCAGCCTCGGGTGAGAGCCATAAGTAGAGAAGGAATACTATACTTGTCCCTTTCTATCTGTAACATTTTGTCCCTAGCTGACCAACTAGATCACTGATTAATATGGTTTGGATGGGGGCAGTACACTGAAGAGTTTCCTCCCTAACCACATTTTTGCAAAGCTGGGAATGTATAAAGACGCTGGTTACCATGGACCAGGATAAACTTTAGGGAAGCCCAGCATTTAAGCAAGTTTATTACATTTTTTTTTTTAACATATATCCAGGTCCAGCTAGCACATTCCTGCCTCCTTTAGCACAATGCTCCCCGCACTACACAGCCAGGTTTACAATTGACAGACATTTTTTAGCAATAAAATTATAATTGTTTTATATGGCTGTCATTGAATTTGCAGCTTGTACCATTAACTTTGTTTACTGTAATAGCTAAGTATTGTAACTGCACTTTTTTGAAACTAGACATATTCATGGTGAAGTGTATGTGGTGATAGGTGGAGAGCAAGTGGCCAATAACTTTAGAGAAGTTGGAAAAGTAATGGATGCTGGGGTGGTCCTGTGAAGCTTTGTACAGGAAATAAACCAAAATACATAAAATTAAATGTCATGTATTTAGGCAATTTTTTCCTAAAAAAATAAACTATTTAAATATTTAAGGGACTGTGTTGGCTTGGTAGTTTGGAATATGAAGGAAACAAGTGCTGACAATGATGCCTGTCTGTTGTTTTAGAATGAGAAGAATTGTGAGATTGCAGAATTTGTCAATTGTTCTTCTTCAGCAATTTCTATGTTTCTAGGGTAGGAAACAGTTGTTATAAATGCAGAGTCCCTGGTGGTGACCTGACTACCAGCTACAAGTACTCCACCACAGACAATGCACCAAAGGAGATTGGTTTGTCTGTGGAGGGAGAATATGTGGTGGAGAGGGACAGGAAGGAGGAATATGTGATGAAAAGGGACAGGGAGAGGGATATGTGATAAAGAGGGACAAGGAGGGAGATGTATGATAAATTACATGCAAAAATATATTTGTGAGTGAGGAAAAGAATGTTTTGCTGGGGAGTTCTGGTGAGCATGAAAAAGTCATGTGGGGAATATAAGGTGCACGTGGGGAGATCTGAAGTGCATGTGTAGAGATATGAGGGTCAGATTCATAGTACATATGGGAGTCTCAGTGCATGTGGGGAACATTTGGGAGGTCTAGTTGTCATGTGTGGGCATTTTTGGATAAGTGATGTTGGCATCTAAGTAATTTTTTTAGCCTCAAAATTAAGGGTAATGTTTAGCTATTTTGAAGATGGCATGTATGTATTATACACTGTTATGTACTCTGTTTACTTATTGCTTGGCTTGCTCAGGCAGCAGGCCTCCATGCTTCTTCCGGTGGGAGAGATGGGAGTTGGCTGCCTGTTTCTATGTACTGGTCCCCCCAGTTTCTGATGGTGGCCCTGCTGATGTGCCTAGCTCTTTCTAACAGAAAATGTTACATTTTGCAGCAATTACAGAACGTGCTATCTTGGCGAGCAGCTTAACATGTTTCCTGTGAAAAGTAGGTGCAAATTGTTTAAGAATAACTACATAAGATACAAAGGTCATCAAATTTGCACTGTCCATCTGTATTTTTGCCTATTCATAAATGACCACCAGTTGAAATGTTGTTAATTTAAAATTTTTACTACAATTAGATAACTTGTAAGAGCAATAAATATATTGTACATAGATATAAATAAATTGTTTTGGGTATACATTCAAAACAATGTCATCAAACCATTACATTTTCTACTGAGTTGTGGTGTCTGTAAGAAAGTAAATTAAGATTAAAATAAATAACACTCATCATTAGTGGGGATCTTACACAAAGGGGAAAGCAGCTGCAAGGGCTACTTTCCCCTCAGCAGAGTGAATAAAATCCGTTAACATGCCCTTACTGCAAAATGCCCACACCTGCCTGCCCACTACCTCCCCCGTTCAGCCTCATTAAGCATAGAGAGGCACAAGGGGGGATATGTCTCAGACCGAGAGCAGACTGAGACATAAGGTTTTTACTGCACATGCACAGTTGTAAAAAGCACTTTTTGAGCTTAGGAGTTGAACCTACGTCCAACTCTACATGACCCCCACAGAGTTCAAATGATATTTTTTTTAATCTACACAGAGGTAAACCCAAAAGGAATTTGTGCAGTACCACAACATTAAAATCAGTGCAAGTGCATACTGTGATTGCAGTGTTAGTAATACGTTCCTGAAGAAGCAGGTATGGTGGGAAAGTCAGGTAATACAATTCACTGGAAACAACCTCCAGTTTGCCCTTTCATCTGTCACTGTGAGGCAGCGTCTCTGGCACTTACACACTCATTTATGATGTCACAGTACATGAAATTAAACACTTTACAATATATAAAAGGGATTTTACACATCATTTTTTTATGTAAGTACCTCTATAGTGTTGGGAGCTGTGTTTACCAGACATAGGGAAGTGCAGTAGGCATAGAGAAGAACTTTCTGGGGGGTCTGCCAGGATTTATTTACCATATACACTACCTACAACTATACATATTATACTGTTCTAATTGATATTGATATAAAGATAACTGCTGTAGAGAGTGAAGTCAGTGCAAGAGCTTCTTCAGTGCTTGAAAAAGTAATGCCACCCATGTTCTGGATACTTTAAATATGCCATTCAATATTTCTGGTTTGTAGAGTGATTGGAGAAGAGGTTTCTATACAGGGGCTGGATGGGCTGGGAGGCAGGGGGGAATCTACCCCTTGGGCCAGTCCCATAGTGGGCAACCTTGGGCTGGGTCCTGGGGGACCTGCATTTTTTTCCTTTAAAATGTCTGTAATAGGCTGCTGAGCCAAGTCTCGCCTCCCGGGCAAAAATTTGCCAGCAAGCCCTTGATTCTATACCCATTACACCTCTCTGCAGTTGCCTATGCCTGTTATCTGCCTATTAATTGTGTGGAAACTATGCTATTTATATTGGACAGTGCAGCTTGGGTATAAGGGGTACACAATTACAAATTTAAAATGCACATATTTATGATGGTCTGGGGCAGCACAAACTCAATACACATTACAGTCTCTAATAGTCAAAGAGATGTCAGTTACTGTAATGGAAGGAATAGTATTAGATGTGTTTTGGTCCCTTACTAACTAATAGACATGAAGTGAGATGAGAAAGGAGCTGAACGAAAGTGAAGAAAAGTGGCTCTTTGAGTCATGCACACAAATGGGGTACAGAAAACAATAGGAAAATATTACAGAGTGGAGCAACTAGGTATGAACAGAGGTAGGATGAGAACTAAGAGCAGGTTGTCTGTATCCAACTATTGAGCAATGTCAATGTTAGTGACTTGAAACAATTTTCTGCAATAAATGAAATATTACAGCTCAGGAGAAACACAGTACTTGACCTGGAGTTGAGTTAATTCCAAAGGAATAAGGCTGCCATCCTGAGGTTATATGATATGTTGCAGCTCACATAAAGCTTCAGATTTAAAGGAGGCAAATGAACCCTCATTATTAACATTTTTACCTTAAAAAGAATAGGGAGCATACAGACATTGTTAAAGAAGCACTCTACAAAACAGGATCTAGTAACTTCAAAATGAACTACATTCACTGTAGATGACTGTGATTTCTTGAGGGCTGAAATGCAATGGTTCATGCTGCTGCTTCATGCGAGTTCTTTTCCATATAGGGCAGGGAATATAAGTGCCCTCCTCCTTAGGACAACACATCATGCAGACACCTGTATGGTTGGGGGAGATATTGAAGTGTGGTGGTAAAAGGTGAGAGACACATAGGGCTATATTTAGTAAATTGCGGGTTTGAAAAAGCGGAGATGTTGCCTAATCAATAACCAATCAGATTTTAGCTGTCATTTTGTAGTATGTACTAAATAAATGATAACTAGAATCTGATTGGTAGGCTAAGAGATTTCATATGTGACAAGAGTGAAGTGGGGTGCATATGTGACAATGAAATGTTGGCATATGTAACAAGAGGAGGCAGTGTGAGGGTTATATTTGACAAGGGGTGGGATTTAGTGTTTATGGAGTACACTTATGGCCAAAAGTTTTGAGAACGACACAGATATTATTTTCCACAAAGTCTGCTGCCTCAGTTTTTGAATATACTCCAGAATGTCATGAAGAGTGATCAGATGAATTGCAGTTAATTTAAAAGTGCCTCTTTGCCATGACAATGAACTTTATCCCAAAAAACAACATTTCCACTGCATTTCAGCCCTGTCACAAAAGAACCAGCTGACATCAGGTTAGTGATTCTCTTGTTAACACAGGTGAGAGTGTTGATGAGGACAAGGCTGGAGATCACTCTGGCATGCTGATTAAGTTAGAATAACAGACTGGAAGCTTTAAAAGCTTGAAATCATTGTTCTTTCTCTGTTAACCATGGTTATTTGCAAGGAAACACATGCAGTCACCATTGCTTTGCACAAAAAGGGCTTCACAAGCAGGGATATTGCTCCTTGTAAGATTGTACCTAAATCAACCATTTATCGGATCATCAAGAACTACACGGTCACCGGACCGTGAGTGCCTCTACACTGGTGCGAGATCCTCCATCCTTTCTACCTACACCTGTGTGGAATCATGGGCGCTCGCTATCCTGCCATCTGCGCATGCGCAGGACCCGCTATTAACTTCACCTGTCCATGGAGGTGATTGACAGATCAATCACCTCACCCTATTTGAGGCACCTGCAACCCTAGGTAGGGGCCTGATCTTGAAGTCTCATTCCCAGTGAACTTCTATAGGTGTGTGCAGATCCCAAACTGCTTCCGGCTTTACTCGTTTGTACAGTTTTCAAACTGTTTCCAGCTTTCTCATACTACAGCTTCCACGCTGCTTCCCTGCTCAACTCAGCGGCGGTTCCCATACCTCTACAGCGCTATCACCCCGCTGATCGTGTCACAGCTTCCACGCTGCTCCCGGCTCCACTCAGCAAGCGGTTCTCTTGTAGAACATGCAGAAATAGTAGTATTAAGTGGAAGTATGATAGGCTATAGTAAACAGGTGGGTTTAGAGAGCGCTTGAATGATAAAAGTTTGGAGGAGAGTCTGGCCAGATGAAGTAGGGATTTCCATAAGTGGCTGCAGCATGGGAGAAGTCTTGGTACCACACTGAGTAAAAAAACGGTTGTATTCTGGCAATGTTTCGAAGGAGCAAGTGACAAGATAGCACAAAGGACTGGATGTGTGGAGTGAAGCTGAGAGTGGAGTCAAGGATGACACCATGACAGCGGGCTTGGGGAATAGCAGAGATAATGATATATTGAACAGTGGGAAGACAACAGGAGGGGTATTAACACTAGAAGGGGCAAAAAAATTTGCTCCATTTTGAACATACTGAACTTTAGGTTTCATTGGGACATACATGCAGTGATGGCAGATAGGCAATTGGACACACTGGATAAGAGTGAAGGAGTGAGGGCAGTGGAAGAGAGGGATTTATGTCTCAATTGCATAGAAGTGGTAGTGGAAGCCAAAGGATTGTGTATAAGTCCCCAGAGAGAAGTTTTAAAAATTGTAAAGCAGAGGGGTCATGAACAGAGCCTTGATGAATCCCAACAGATAGAGGTAGTGGAGGAGAGGATATGTCAGTAGTAGAAACACTGAAGGAGTGTTCAGAAAGGTAGGAGGTGAACCAGGAGAGAACAGTGCTGCTAAGGCCAAAGGAGTGAACAGTGTCGTGGAGAAAATGGTGATTGACTGTATTGAAAGTGGAGAAGGGATCAAGGAAAGAAGGAACACCTTTCAATTTGAGCCATGAGCAGTTTATTGGTCACTTTAGTGAGGGTAGTCTTATTACAGTTATATACTAACTCAAGTAGTTTTATAGATACGGGAGGAGAAATATAGGGTGGTAGAGGTAGCGTCAAGAGAGGTCAAGGTTTCTTGAAGATAGGAGAGATTAATGCATGTTTGAAAATGGAAGGGAAGGTATGGTAAGTATATAGGATACATTTATAAAAGAGGAAGTTTGCATTGTTGCAAGATTTTTTCCATAGGAACTCGGAAGTACAGGGGCACTTTGCAGGTGGTGCATCTGGAAAGCCAAAGTTGGGGTTTAAAACATCAGAGACAGTATGTGGTGGCTGGAGCACTCTCATCTAGGGCTGCATGAGTGAACTGTTGTAGAATAAAACTGAAGCATTAGGGTAGGACATGGTAGAAGTAGAAGAGAGGAGAGGTTCAGGAGAGACTGAGAAAAGGATCAGGTCAAGGCCGTTTAGGTGTCGTTTTGTGTGCATGGATTTGGGTGCAAGTGAGGCTGCAGAATGTTGAATAGAATAAGAGTGGTTAGAACCTTGAAAAGTAAGTATGAAAGCCAGGTGGTGAAGTTATTGAGGAATTGTGAAATAGTATCTGACATGTGGCATGGTCTTCAAAGTAGGAGAATGAGAGTTCACGGTGGATGACATGGAAAGTGCATCCAGGGAACAGTAGAAACCCTACTTTACCACCTTGTTGGTCATTGGATTGAAGTGTGTGGGTGAAGAAGGGTACCCCTTATGTGAGAGCTGCAGGGAAAACAGAGTCAGAGGAAGGGAACCAGGTTTCAGTAATGTTATGGAGATTGAAGGAGGAAGAGAGGAATAGGTCATGAATGTACGCAAGTTTGTTGCAGACTAATCTATCGCTCCAGAGTGCACAAAAGGGGAGGAGGAAAATGGAGAGATGAGAATGAGGTTGTAACAGTTGGAGGTAGGTGGTGGGTGGGAATTTTGTGGCGGAATGAAGAATGTGAACAGATAGCGGGGATTGTGCTGGGTCCAGGTACTTTTATAGGGCTTTGCATTGTCCCCATCAACTTTGCATCCTCCCTCAAACCCTTACTCACTCCTATTTCTTCCCTATCATGTTCCAATGCTGATGTCTCTCTTTACAACACCACACTCTCTGTTGCTCTTGACACTGCAGCCCCAGCCACCCCACCCCCTTCATCCCCACCAAGTTGAACCACAAACCTGGCACTCCCCTCTTACTCGTCTCCTCCAAAAGTGCTCCCACTCCTCTGAACGCCAATGGAGGAAATCCCGCTCCATTGCTGTCTTCATCCACTTTAAATTCATCCTTTCCTCCTACTATTCTGCCCACTGTCTTGCCAAACAAACCTATTTCACATGAAATAAAAATAAAATCAGAAGGAGCACCAGGGGACTGAAGCTAGTAAGAATACATATCTGTCACAAATATAGCGCAATCCGTGTGATAAAACCATACATTTATTACAGATATAAAAACAAATAATAATAGCATTCTAAAACAAATAGGGGCAATCGTCTCCACATAAATAACCAAATGTTATCTAGCAGTGCATACATTACGTTAATCCCAAATAGCCAGGTAACTCATATAGATTGTAAACTTGCAAGCAGGGTTCTCTTACCTCTCTGTCTGTATGTTTTACCCAGTATTGTCTTATTAATGTTTGTTCCCAATTGTAAAGCGCTACGGAATTTGCTGGCGCTATATAAATAAATGTTGATGATGATGAAGCAGGTGTCAATCATATACAAGGTGCAAATTTGCATGCCCACACAACCAACAGCACAAACTTGTTCTTGCTGTGTCAATCGTTTCAATAGCGCTAGATGGAGATCCAAATATCAAAACAGCGTGAGAGGCCAGTTCACTTATAATAAAAAAAAACAAATTCATGCGCATATTTGAATCACTGTCCTTAATCCAACAGCATCTGGAACTGTGTATAGGTTGCATGTATGTGAACACTTCAAGAAATATTTAGGAGAGGTCTCACCAAGTCTGACATATTGCCTGTTAGGGAGAAAACTTTCCCCTTCTGGTTGATCACACAGCCAAAGAATACTCCCATGTTCTGGGTCTTTCTCCACACTGATGTGTTTGCTGGTTGTGCTCAGTACTGATCAGATTTGACACAGTACTGGTCTCTAAAGTGCAGCATGTAAACGTGCATCAATAATGAAAGTACCACTTGTCCATTCATAGACCTAGAGAGCTGGATGTGCAAAATAAATTCTCTGATGCTTTTCATCAGTATAAAACGGACTTTCTCAAAGATTTGATTTCAGGAATTGTACTCCTTTAAGTGGATGCTACATGTGATTTTTTTTTTAATATATATTTTTTATTGTCTACCTTTGGAGTAGAAGCGCACAAGAGTTTTGTTGTTTAGCATAAACCTATTTCACATCCCTCATCTCCTCCTTGTCCAATAAACCCCGACGCCTCTTTGGTACCATTAATTCTCTACTGTGTCCTCCCCTACCTCCTCCCCCATTGTTCATCACCGCTTGACTTTTCCACTTACTTCAAAGACAAAATTGACTCCATCCACAATGATATCTGCTCTCGTCATACTTGCCTCCCCCACCTGTCCTCTCTATCACTCACTCTGCCATCCTTGCCTGCTACCCTCCTGCAACTGTGCCTGAGATACTCTATCTTCTCTCCTCATCTTCTACAACCTGTCCTCTCGATCCTGTCTCCTTCAAGTTCCTCCGCTTTCTCTTCCAATGCCTGTTTTCACCTTGCTCACCTCTTTAACTTATCTCTCTCCACTGGTATCTTCCCCTTGGATTTCAAGTATGCTTTCATCTCCTCTATTCTCAAGAAACCCTCCCTTGACCTACATTCTCACTCCAACTGTCGCCCCATATCTCTGCTTCCCTTTGCTTCTGAAATTCTCGAATGACTTGTCTTCAATCGTCTGACCCACTTTCTCTCTTCCCACTCTCTTATTAACCCTCTCCAGTCTGACTTCTGTCCCCTTCACTCAACTGAAACTGCCCTCACTAAAGTATCAAACGACTTGCTCTCAGCTAAGTCCAAAGGTCACTTCTCCCTTCTTGTACTCCTCGACCTCTCTGCTGCTTTTGACACAGTTGATAATACTCTTCACTCCCTAGGGCTTCACAAAACAGCTTTCCCCTAGTTTGCCTCCTACCTCTTTGGCCGCTCTTTTAGAGTGCCTACTTCTGACTCTTCCTCCCACCTCTTTCCCTTTCTATTGAAGTCCCACAAGGCTTTGTCCTTGGCGCTCTGCTCTTCTCTCTCTACACCACCTCTCTTGGTGAACTCATTCAATCGGTTGGCCTCCAATACCACCTCTATGTTGATATTACGCAAATCTATCTTTCCTCCCCTGTAATCTCTCGCGCCTTCCTAAACCAGGTATCTAGCTGTCTCTCTGCTGTCACTACCTGGATGTCACAGTGCTTCCTCAAACTCAACATCTCCAAATCCGAGATTTCTCATCTTGACTATTGCAATCTCCTTCTCACTGGCCTTCTTAACTGTCACATTTCTGACCTTCAGACCACACAGAATGTTGCGGCTAGACTCAACTTCCTCTCCCACCGCACCTCTTCTGCTTCTCGTCTGCGTAAATCCCTTCATTGGCTCCCTATCCATTTCAGAATTCAGTTCAAGCTCCCTACCCTCACTTACAAAGCCGTTACCAACGCTTCTCCCTTTACATTTCTGACCTTGTCTCAACGTACATACCTGTCCTGCCATTCCGCTCTGCCTCTGACCTCTGCCTCAATTCACCTCTCATTACCTCTTCCCATGCTAGTCTCCAAGACTTCTGCCGTGCTGCCCCTAATCTTTGAACTCCCTACCCCGTCTCACTTGACTTTCCCCCAACCTTCAGTCCTTCAAACGCTCACTCAAAACTCACCTTTTCAAGTTTTCAAGCTCGTCTTTCCAACCACCTCTTAACCATTGTATCCATCACCTCCTCTTCCTCACTGTGCCATCTCCATTTTCTCCCAGTTGGTCCTGCTGTCTCTCACCACCCATCCCTCTAGAATGTAAGCTCTCACAGGCAGGGTCCTCTTCATTTATTGTCCGACATCTGTCTACTGTCTGACTCCCTCATACATCCCATCATGTCTTTTGCTGCACTCTGTGTGAGTCCCCATGGCATTACTGACACTCATATGTGCTACTTATATCTATTACCTCATCTATTTGTTACTTACTTCTGTATCTGGCGCTACGGAATCTGTTGCGCATTATTATTATTATTATTATTATTATTATTATTAATAATAATGATAATGCGTAAATCCGTAAACTTGATTGGCTTCATTTTACAAAGAATGTTTTTTTAATTGTTTTGATTCATGAATTCATTTGATTGATACAAAATTTGTTCATGTTTTAAATTCAGACAAATTGATTTTCTTATCTCTAGTACTTAAAATATAATTTATGCATATGAAATAAGGTTACCAGATCTGTCATGTAACCCAGAGCAAACAGGAATTGCACATGATACATGGATGCAAAGCAGCTAAATCAGATGCATGCTGAAAGCCTCTAGCAACATGCAAGAGAAATAGGTGCAAAGTGTAACGCCCCTAGAATGATGGAATAGACACACAGCTGTCCTACCTTCGTCTCAGGGACCACCTATATTCACATGTACCGCTCCAACCGTTTTCCATCTCGGCCTGAGCTCTGCTGTGACCAGGCTCCTCGATCCTACAGTAGAGTATACTGCAGGGAACAGACAAATAGTACCAGAACCAAAAGAGCGTATAGTTCAGTATGTTATATATAACCGTGACCACATCACAAATGATCACAGGCTACCTCACCTTACAATACGGAATATGTGCACATCGATCGGCTCCTCTTGCTACCCAGAATTTCCAACTTCTGCCTGGCACCTTATTATACCGCTGCCTGGGTCCCCAGCTTCCAGACTGTCACTTTGGGGACTCAGGACTTTTTGTGCCCTTTTGGACTGGAGAGAGGGGCCTCAAATGCCACTCTTAATAGCCTAAAGGCCTAGCTTTACTCACCAGGGACCAAGTGTCCCACTACTCCAAGGGCTGAGTTTCCTTCTAACCAAGTAGAACCTAGTGTCCTCTTCACTGCATAGGACCACTAACCAACTAACAAGGCCTAGTTTCCTTCTAGCAATGAGGGCCTAATACTCTCCTAATTGCAAAGTTGTGCCCAACTTAATAGGGGACCTTGGGGGAAGTGTAATATTTGAAGCCTATAGTTTTTGCTATAATTTTGGAGAGAGGCGGGAGAGCCAGGCTCTTCCAGTCTTGAGCGATGGCCGCTCTAGCAGCAATTAATTTGTGTCCCGTGACATAACGGCGGTGAGCCAGGAAGTCCGAAGGATAGATTTGGAGAAGGGCCAGAGATGGATGTGGTGTAATGAACAATGAAGTTACTTGTCGTATTAGTCGAAAGACTTTGTCCCATAGAGATCTAATTTTGTGGCAGGACTAGAAAATATGAAAGTGGGATCCAGCTTCCCCGCACTCCCTCCAACAGAGCTGAGAAACCAAGGGCCAAATTTTATGTAATTTAACAGGGGCGTAGTATAATCTATGTATCATTTTAATGAGCATTTCTGAGTGATTGATAAATTTCGACATGGTGAAAACATTTTAGAAAACATGGTCCCAGTCCTCATCTGTCATGGGCTGACCTAGATCAGTTTCCCATTGCACTTGAACCTGCAATTTACAATACTCGGGAGCTGTCAAGAGACATTGGTACCAAGCAGATATGCCCCCAGCAAGGGAACATGAGTATATCAACCGCTTTACAAGCGGCGAGGGAGGCCGTGGCGGTTATGGACAGGATTGCTCTGACTGGATTCAATGACGTACCCGATGGTATTTGTATAAGTCTGCAGTTGGGATTTGGTAATGCTCTTGGAGAGAGGAAAACGAGATCAAGATACCATGTTCAAAGAGGTCTGAGACCTTATTGACACCTCAGGAGATCCAAGGACCCAGTTGCAGGTCGGGAATTAATGTCGCCACCACATGAAGAGAAAGATGGGAGGAGGTGAGGGAAAAGTTCTGAATGACCTTAACCATCTTATCCCAGCTTGCTACAGAGTCTCTAACACTAGGCAAAGCAGCCACTGTGGACGTCCTAGACCTCCCATCTAGCCAAAGTAAGTCCTCTATCGGGAGCAGGAAACCGCTTGGACTTCAATAGAAACCAATTGTTTGCAAGGGTGGGGAGCTGTCCAGTCTTTAATCTGGTCAAGCCTAGCGGCTTGTTGGTAAAGTTCCAGGTCGGGAGCTGCCAGTCCACCTCTTATTTTAGGACAGAACAGACGTGAACAAGCCATTCTGGGGCGCTTGCCTCTCCACACAAAATGCAAGGCACTCGTGTAAAATTTGTTGAGTACTTGGCGGGGGACCAAGACTGGAATGGAACTAAACAGATATAGGATTTTTGGCCATAGCATCATTTTAAGTGCAGCTATCCTGCCGAGCCACGAAACCTCATACTCAACCCATGAGATAGTAAGGGCTATAAATTGTTGCAGGAGTGGGGTATAGTTACAGTCTATAAGATCTTTAGGGTGGGATAAGATATGGATTCCCAATTATTTAAGAGAAGAGGTGTACCAGTGGAATTTGTAAGTAGATTGTAGTGAGAGAAGTCTATCTGGGTCTATCCCCACTTCCATAGCTTCAGACTTGGGAGGATTTACTTTGTAGTAGGAAGCCTCAGAGTATGCTCCAAAGACTTCCTGTAAGGCAGGTAGAGAGGTCTCAGGCTCGGTCAGGAATAAAAGAACATCATCTGCAAATAGGCAGATCTTATGATGGATGCCCCCAATCCTAGTGCCAGTGATAGCGGACGTTGTCCAGATCCGTTCCACCAGGGGCTCCATTGCCATGCGAAGATGAGCGGAAAGAGCGGGTAGCCCTGTCTGGTTCTATTGGCAATATCAAAAGGGGCCGGCAGGAATCCATTACTGAGGACTCTGGCTGAGGGGCAGCCATACATGGTATGAATTGCCTGGAGGAAGAAGCCACTAAATCCAAACCTGGCAAGGACAGCTTGCAGGTATTCCCAAAGAATCCTATTAAACGCCTTCTCGGCATCTAGCGAGAGTAATAACAGAGGTTGGGCCCGAGTCGTGTGGGTGGATAATATATTAAGAACCCAGCGTGTATTACCTGGGGCTTGACTGCCCAGCACAAAGCCAACCTGGTCTTGATTAATAAAGCTTGGCAAGATAGGGTTAAGTTTATTGGCGATCAGTTTGGAAAATAATTTAAGAGCTGTATTTAAGAGAGCAATTCGCCTATAGTTATGACAGTGGGCAGGGTCCTTGCCAGGCTTGGAAACGGTAACTATCCTAGCCTCCAACATCTCTTTATGTAAGTGAGATTCCTCAGTGGCCTTATTAAATAGAGATGTGAGCACTGAGCCAAGCTCCCTCCGAAAGGCAAGATAAAAGCCATTAATGAAACCATCGGGTCCTGGTGCTTTATCTAGAATATCTATATCTATACTAGTAGGGGAGGGGTGAGGTTGAGAGTGGTCTTGGCGAAGGTTATAAAGCTTCACATAGTAAGCGGTGAGCTGATTAGCAATGTCTGACGGGTTATAAATACAGGATCCTCGAGGGCCTGCAAGAGCATTAATACGATTAATGGTGTTCTTTCCCTGGAGTTTACGTGCCAGAAGTTTACTCGACCTATTCCCCAATGTATAGAACTTTTGATTTAACCTGGCTATGGCTTTGTTCACCTGGAGTAACATCATAGAACTTTTTCCGGAGATCAACCAAAGATGCTTTAATGGCAGGATCAGAAGGGTTGAGCTTATGTTGTTGCTCTAGAGCGACAATCTGTGCTTCATAAGATTCTATCACTTCCAGGTGGGTGCATCTAATCCTAGCCACAGCCTGTATAGCAGCTCCCTCCATGACCGTCTTCAGAGCGCAACAGTGTGTGTATTCTGAGGTGTCTTCCCTGGTGTTAGTCTGTAGGTAAGAATCTAGTGCCTCACTCAGAACCTGTTTACCAACATCTTCCAATAAGACGGGGTGGAGAATCTCTAGCAGGGGCCTGAAAGCACCAAGTTAATGGAGCGTGGTCTGACCATGTAATAGGCATAATCATAATATTGGAAACCGGCTGAAGAGACCATTTATCAGAGAGGAGGACATCTATACAAGAAAAGGAGTTGTGCACCGGGGAAAAGAACGTATAATCCCGTTCCCCGGTGGTTTTGGCAAGAAGCTGAGCAAAATTCTGGGTCAGTGAAATAGCAGGAGTAGGGACCCGGGCCGCTGTGGAGGTAGACTTGTCTAATCTGGGTTCCGGAGCTATATTAAAATCTCCTATGTAAAACACCATGCCCTTCGTGCTCTGTTGGACAACTTGAAATGTGCATCTCAAAAAAGGGATCTGCCGGGAGTTAGGGGCGTATAGGTAAACCAAGGTGATGGGCTGCTTACCTAGAGTTCCTACTAGTAGGAGGTAGCGTCCATTTTTATTGGTTACCTGCTTCTCCAATTTAAAGGGACACCCCCGCCTTGATCAAAATAGCCACCCCATTACGCTTAAAGGGGCCACCTGCCACATAGGAAGAGGGGTAACATTTATTGTGGAATTGGGGCAGAGAGTGGAGGGAGAAATGGGTCTCTTGGACCGCAACTATATCTGCTTTGTGGGTGACAAACAATCTAAGGGCTTTTCTATGTTTATTGGGTGAGTTCAGGCCTTTGACATTTACAGACAGAAATTGGACCATAGTGAACATTGATGGAGGTGAGAAACAACCTTGAATGAGACCTGAGGGGTGGAATACACGCACCAAGCAGTAGTCTCCATATGACTAGGGGAAAGGGGTGGAACTGGGAATACACCAGGAAAGGAACTAACAGGGGAGTAAACAAAAATCGCTTCCATGAGGAGGCTAGGGCTTTTGCCAGAGGGGGAGAAAAAGAGTGGCAGAAAAGTAAAACAATTAAGTGAGCGTGGGTCTAGACCTGGGTGACCTGACCCCAGGGCATTCAAAGAGGAATACCTAAATGTAACTGGTAGATACAACAGTAAAGTATACAAGCAGCAATAACAAAACCTGTCATCCTAAAAATAAAACATTGTTAGGAACATAAACATTCAGATTCAGGGTATTGCAGTAAGTGTGAGGAAAAAACACAACAACAAACTATAACATGCACTGTACGCTGTACCATCTCCCAGAAGCAGGAGAGACAGAAACCGAGCAAGCCTGTCGGTTGTATGCCTCAGGGAAGAGAGGCAGAGCAAAGTGAAACCAGGAAACCGGCTGCTTAAAACATTATGTTACATTATAAGAGCAGATCGTTGTGACAACAAAGGAGTGGTGGGTCTAGCACAGTTCATGAGAGATGGTTCGTGACCGGAGGGAATGGAGAAGACTATTGTGGTGGTAGAGTACTGATGGGATTTCCTTCCCTTACCTTGTCCTCCAGACAAGAGTCAGGTTCTTTTTTATTCGGACATCCGGTGGTCGGGAGATAAATACTTCAATGAGAGGGACAAGGATTGGTCAAATAACTTGGGTTTAATAATAATGCGGTAAAGATAATTTTGGTAAGCAACCGCGCCACTGACCCCTTCAACTCAATGCCAATAACAAAACACTCATTTGATCAACATAGAGCACAATAGCATTTAACATATAATAATAAATCAATTTTCAGGTAAATCACTTAACATTAATATTCAACTAAAACATTTGGTGCACCAATATTATCTTGGTAACGTCACCATATTTTACACTCAGTCCTGGGTTGAACTGTGCACAGGAATTTAGTAGAAGTGCTGCACGTGGTTGGGGCCAATAAATTACTTTTTCACGCCAAATAAACCGATGATCTTTTGTATTACACAGTCTCTTTTGTGTGTATTCACAGACCTCTCTATTTTCTCTCCTCTCACACTGTTCTCAGTACATAGCTCAGTCTCTATTGTGTGTATTCACAGACCTCTCTACTTTCTCTCCTCTCACACTGTCCTCAGTACATAGCTCAGTCTGTTTAGTGTGATGTCGCAGATCTCTATACTGCTTATTTGTTTTCAGTACTTTCCTTTTTACTCACACCTCTCTTTGGCTCACTTCTTATCTTCTTCTCTCTCAGTCTATGCAGACACAGGGATCTCTCTCCCTCAGAAGTCTAGAACTTTCCTCTTCTCACTGCCTTCTGGGAGTTCACAGTTATTACCAAAGTTAGTGGACTTGTTGCTATGCCACACACTCCTCCTTCCTGTCACTCCCGACAACCACCAACCACTCCCAACTGTCACTTCTCCCTCAAGAAACATTTTTTTTTTTAAATCTTTATAAACACTTTTAACAATTAACAAATTAAATTAACAAATTAAAAACATATAGATACACCCCAGGGTACTCAGATTTTGGGGCACCACACTATCAAGTAGTGAGTTTCGACCAATCCTGCTGAAGCCGGGCAGCAGAGGGTGCAGGGGACTCTTACAGGGGAATATTCCATTAGCAAAGAATAGATAGACCCCTTTCCAGGGAGGAGTTTACAACCTGGATTCTATTCCTTTGGACAAGGAGCTTGGTAGGGAATCCCCAGCGGTAAGGGATATTTGCCAGGCGAAGAGATGTAGTAACTTGATGAAATCAGACAGCATAGCAGCTGAAATATCTGGGAATAACTGGAGTCTGCCCAGGGCCCCTTGATTAGGGGAGGAAGGTAAAGCTGCTCACAGGATCTGTTCTTTGGTGCAAAAAAAGGACCCAAAGTAGAGTGTCCTTGGGATCCAAGTCAGGGGCTTGGCGAGATCTGGGCAGCCGATGGATTCTATCATTGATAAAGTCCATGTCTGAGGCCTCCAGTAACATCTTGCGAAATAGATCTGTGGCATAGGCGTATAGGTCCGCATTTGAAACAGAGTCTGGGATGCCACGAATCTTGATATTGTTACGGTGGGACCGGACTTCCAGGTCTGTGAGCTTATCTCTGTCAGCCGAAACCTCTTCCTGAAGCCGGTCGTGAGCAGCTATGAGATCATTATGTGAGGAGATTAGCTTCTCCACTATGGTCATGCGATGATCAGTTCTAGCTCTAATCGCCGCCAAGTCAGATTTTGGGGCACATTTATCATTGATCGGCAGAAATGAGAAATAGTTATCAATCCTTATCGCATGGATAAGGATTGATCTATTTCTCAAATTTATTAAAAATGGAACACAGAAACAGCAGTTCCGAAAAACTGCTGTTTCTGTGATAAAAAAAAAATCACACTTACCTCCCTCTTCGGGACACGCTGTCTCTAGGATCTCCTCCACGTCACCTTCGTTCCTCTTCTTCTTTCCATTGCGCATGTGCAGTTCCACAAACATCCCGGTCTGTCTGCAATTCTGTGAGCGGTGAGTGACAGGGAGGGATCATGTGATCCCTCCACACATGCACTGTCCAGCTCTGCTCTTCGGAGCAGAGCTGACAGCATTGGGTTTTTTCATTTCTGATTATGTACGCCAGCTTCAGCTGGCGTACATTAACATGACAAGTTTCCGAAAAAAATGTTTTTTCGGAACTTGTTAGATTGCAGCTGGGAGCAGTCACCATACTGTTAAATGGTGACTGCTCCCAAAAACCAAGAGGAGTTCAAAGCAGCAGATATCCATGATATCTGCTGCGATGCACCCTTAATAAATTTGCGGAGGACACGGAGGCACCTTAATTACCCGGTAAAAGCACTATCGTGCTTTCTTAAATATGCCCCTTAATCTCTTTAACGGTTGCCCGGAACTCAGATTTGATGTTGAACTTCAGAGCTGTCAGAAGAGATTGTATAGATCTGATGGTGACAGGACCATCAATGGCTATTAATGAGGGGTCCCCCTAAGCCATATCTGGGTCCGGTAGCTCTTTAGAAGGGGGAGGCTGGGGGGGTTGTTGAGGGCAAACGGGCCTGAGCCCGCGAGGATGTTGAAACCCCAGAACCCTCACCGAAAAAGTTCACAGGTGATGGCAACTTGATGGGTTTGAATTTCTTAGATGATATAATGGGTCAGGAAGGCAGAAAATCCCTGGGGGAGCTGTGCAGTAGAGTAGGTGCCCAGGTTTCGACGAGGTCCCTGGAAGATTCGGTAGAGTTCAACGGTGCCACTTGTATAGTGGTAGGGTCAGGTCATAGTCTAGGCGTTGGACTTAGTTATCCCTCGTCTGACTACGGCGTCATGGTTGGAACCGGTAGAGATGAAAAGAGCATGTTATACAATTAAAGATGTAGCGTAGAGGACCTCGCTGCCCCACCCCCCAGATGGACACTAGATGTTGGCACTGTCCTCTTATACAGTCAGGAGTTATAAAAGGCAAGTATTACTGGTTATATGCAATATCTCAAATGGCCACTAGATGGCAGTATAGACCAGTGTAACACGCAGTGATAGGTGAAAGACACTGTTTTTTGGAAGCTGCAACATCTCAGATGACCACTGGGCGGCTATGAATTACAGATGCAGGATCCTCAGCCGACAGTCATATGTGTGAAGACAGTCAGCCCGGAACCAGCTAAGTGGCAGAGCAGTTTCAATCCTCGATCCCAGATTCCTTTGATAGAGGGGCAGCAGAAAATTTGGGCCTAGGTTTTTCGGACATTTTGTCATCGTGAAACAGGTCAATCCTGTGGCCTTCAGACTGAAGCTCCCTTGGTCCTTAAGAATTTCTAACACCTTCCATTGTTCCCTTCCTTTCATTTTCTAGCAAGTTCAGACCTCATTGTTCACACAGACCTCATCCTGCCAAGATTGATGGACGCCAAGAGTTTGTTGCTCTTGGGTTGACCAGAAGCATTTGCATGCTGACAGACTCATCATGGAATTCTCGAAGCAATTTTCTAATAAACCTATAGGTAGGGGTTCCTTTACCTCTTCTCAAAGGGGGTACTGACATGAGCCACTGCGCTAGCTGTTACGACTTGGCTGGATCCATCTGTTGCCACATACCAGCTATTCCCTGGCAGCTGTAACGTCACTTCCAGCCATAGTGTCCCGGCGATTACCAGGGCGACTGGGGGGTTCTTCTGATCACCGTTGCAAGTGGGGTGCATGCACCATAGAAGTAGTTTCATAATCAGCCTTCTGTGGCTTATTTTAATGAGCTACACTGTGATTGGCTTCTTGCAGTATTTAAGGCAGAGAGGGCTTAGCTGTTATAAGCGAAGACCTCTACCACCTAAAAGCTTATGTTCATTGCCACTAACCGTAACACATATATATTATTATACATTTAGGTGTTAAACATACACTTTCTGGAACCAACAGAGCAGTCAATTTTATATTTCACATTAGACCTAAAAGATGGTGTCCAAAATATGAAGCTATGCTTTCAATTTAATATAGGAAAAATACATGTTTTATCATACACTATACTTCCCTACCTGCTCTCCTCTGCCAAAGACCATTTTCTTCAAAACTACATTTTTTGAACAGTTTTTCCCTGATTATATCTCTTTAACTGTAGTTTCTGCTTTGAAGAGTTAATAAATCACAGAACCATAGTTGGAATTGAGGTAATGGTTTGTTTTACTCTTGAAGAAGTAGCAGTGTTCTTACAATGCACAGAAAGAAATAGCAGTGTTAGCACAGAATGTCCTCACATTGTTGTTGTTCTTGGGAGCGTATTTATATTTCTGCACAGTGTATCCCAGGCACAGGAGTAACATGAATGGGGATGGTTGAGAAAAGGGTTCTTACACACAATTGTTATTTTAAAGTTTGTAATGCATGCTCTCAAAGCATAATAAACACTATTGGATGCTAGTACAAACAAATAATGTAAACAATTGTGCCTTACACAAATACTTCTTGTCCATTTCAAACATTGCCTAAAGCAATGTTATGGCTCAAAAAGATACAATACACAAAAATACAATATTTCTATAGAATTCTATAGGAATGCTCAATTACGTAATTAGGGCTCTGTGTATTAGCATAGAGACATAACAGTACTCTCATTTTTTGCTCTGTATTTTTTCTTACATATATTGCAGCTCTGCTGATTGTCAGGAAGCTGAGGCTGGAGCACTTATAAATAACTTATTGTATAAATTTATTTAAATTAATAGTGCAGAGTGCCAATTTATGCAATTGAAAATGTACTATTTTTTTTTATATTGTGTTTTATTTCGGAATAGTAAATGTATTTATTTCTGAGACATTATTATATATATTCTGAGTGCCAGGGGAGGAAATTGGATTTGTGTAACTTTTCTAAAGGAAGCCTCATGCTCATTAATTATTTTAATTTGAAGTGAACAACATGTCTTTTTAGCCTGAAAGCACAGCAGGGTGTCGTTACCTGTTATCCTGCTGTTAAAGTGAAAGGAAACATCTGAACAATGTGATTTAGGAGATCACAGATTAGTGTAAATTTTGTTAAGTATAAATTGAATTTAAAATCCAAGTTTAAAGAACATCTCACATCCTGATATTAATCTTTGAATGAAAGGACATTTTGGGCCTAGTTGGAAAAGAGGGCTGGTATACCCCCTGCCCTGTGTCCAAAACTGTATAAAAATTAGCACTGTTTGACCATGTATCATATACCATCTGTATTTTTGGAAGTCACTAGTACCTTAAACTAGTGTATGTAACTGTCCTTGCTAGGACACTTGAGCTAATAAAACATCACTGCTTCAAGAGCCTGCCTTGACGCCTACTTAACTGCTATAATTCCTGTGACCTGCAGGTTAGACCAAATCTAAACCGTTATCTGGCTGTTTGTATGTCCCCAAGGAATCGATATAAAATAATAATGTTCATATGTATATGTGTGGAAAATCATAACATGTTTTGCGGAACTAATGGCATATCACTGCTATATTCCAGAAGAGAGTATAGAATATTTGTTGAGCCCATTATTATAACTGTTCCTAACAGGCTCGGCGCTCCCATTAGGCAAGGCTAGGCACTTGCCCAGGGTGCTGGGATCTGGAGGGCACCTTAGAAATAAAATTACTTTAAAACTGTGCGGCGACCGCTGACCATACCTTTCACGGCCGCCGCACAGCTTCTGATATTATTTTTATTCATTTGGTTTTATCATGAGCTACACCTGAGTCAATGCCACTAAGTATAATGGGAAGAGTGGGGAGTTTTAGTAATGGAACAATAGGCGAAACAGTAGCAGCTGCAGAAACAGCAAGCTAAACTGTAGAGCTTTGTAATGAAGAGTATGTATACCAAGGATAAGGCTACAATGTCACAGAGAACCACCGGAGGGCAGCAAAATTCACAGACATAATGAACAGAGTCTTGGTCCACAAGCAGGGAAAATTCAGTAAATGGCCAATAAAACGAAATATAATAAGCCCTGTGAATAGTTGTTCACATTAAAAGTTGGTTTACAGATGAAATATAGCAATTCCCTTTTCAGGGACTCGCAAAGTTTGATGCAGTGAGAGCATGTTACCTGGGATCCTCACGGTAGTAAGAAGGCGCTGTACAGTTAGCAGCACAGGAATGACAAAAGCAGACTTCAGGGGGCCTACCAAACAGGACTCTATAGTAGAATATTTACTCAGCTAGATCGCTATTAAGCACCTCCAAAATGGGAATCCAAAATGGGGGGTACCCAGAGTCGTGGCAGGAAACCACAAGCAGGATTACAATTAGCCCTAAGAAGAAGGTGCTGTAGCGATTTGTCACCAGCAAGGGGGTGTGCAACTTCAGTTAGCTGGTAGGTTGGGTATTCCTGTGCTGGGTCAGGTAGGTAGCACTATAATTAATGGAAATGCTCTTTGGCTATGGCGTAACTCAAGGCCACTCAAGAGAGAGAATCGACCCTCTAAGACACAATCCAATGAGACATACAATACTCCACAAATGACAGGTTGTAATGCGCTGGACCCTCTGGCTCTCTTATCGGGGTCCAGTGCAGAAGTTGGGCCTCCACTGTCAGGCCCTCAGGAGGCACTGATGACTCCTCCATTTTCCGATGGTGGCCTCCATCTTGGATTGTGGTAGTGTGCATGCACACTCCTGTCTTTATCTCCTTGTATTCTCCTGCATTGGTGGACTAATAATCACTAACTCTCATCCTATTTAAAGCACTTGTCTGGCAATATGGTGTAAGATCTTCATGTCCAGTTAGCCTGCTGGACTGTTTTTGCTCCTGTTTCCTGGTGAATCCTGGTATTCAGTACCCTTGTGCTTCCTTGTGTATGTCTGGTATCCTGTATCCGGTGCTTCCCAGCTAATCCTGGTATCCAACTTCCTATGCATTTTAGCTAATCCTGGTATCCAGGATCCGGTGCTTCTCAACTATCCTGGTAACCTCTATCCAGGGCTTCTCAGCTAATCCTGGTATCCAGTGTCCAATGGTTCTCAGCTTTCCTGGTATTCAGTATCTAATGCTTCTCAGCTAATCCCGGTATCCTGTATCCAGGGCTTCTCAGCTAATCCCAGTATCCAGTATCCAATGCTTCTCAGTTAATCCTGATATCATGTATTCAGTGCTTCTCAGCTACTCTTGGTATCCAGTGTCCAATGCTTCTCAGCTTTTCTGGTATTCAGCATCCGGGTTCGGTGCCTTTCAGCTGTCTTTGTTACCAGTATCCTGTATCTAGAACTCTGGCTTTTATAGCCGGCTCCTGTGTTCGAATCTACTCTGCTTCTCCAATATCTCCTTTTGCCTGTGAACACCCATCTTACCTGTCAATCTCGCCTGGTACCCATCCAAAGAACTGCGACCTGCATGGTGCTAGTAGCAAAGACCTTGCAGGGGTTGATGGCAAAAAACTTCACCACATTAGACTCCGTTCCTCCATGGTGGGTGGAGCTAAATTAGGCAAACTGTGAGAATTGCTTCTGTGTGTTCCGAGACACGGGTCCTCTGCTCCACCAGACAACCATCAGTGAGTCACAGCGGGTCAGGGAGATATCTTTAGGTACCAAAAGAGTCAAGGTAAGGTAAGGTGGGGCAAATATGGCACTGACCTTGATGTCAGGGTTGCAATCCAGCACACTCCAGAGGTCGCAGGTAGGGCAGAGGTGACTGGAAGAGCAGGCAAGTGAAATGCCAGTAGTATGGGTGAGGTGATGCGGTTGGGAAAACTGAGATCCTTGGATAAAGTGGTGTATGGAAATAGAAATATAAGATTTATATACAGAGATCCTGCACCTCATGACCGTTCCCATTGGTAAGCAAGCCACGCCCCCTATATATTTTTTTTATGAAAGTTGAGCAAAATCCAGTGCCCCATGTGAAAAAGTAATTGTTCCATTGAACTCACTACCAGATTACTTTTAGTACCATTAATTGCAACTAGACACTGCTTTACTTCAGTGGCATTTGTCAGTTTTCAACCATGAACTGCATGTTTCAGGTTATGTCACAACATCTCAGTGGGGTTTAGGTCTGGACTTCAATTAGCATGTTCCAAAACACAACATTTCCTGTTCTTCAGCTACTGATGTAGACTTGTTTGTGTATTTCAAATCATTCTTGTGCTGTAGGGCCCAACTGTGCTTCTATTTTAGAGTGATTGGATAGAGAGTAGAATTTGTGATTGCTTCAATGATGGTAAGACAGTCACATCCTGCACTGAAAAGCACAGTGCATGACCATTAGTATGAGGTTCTTTCAAGGGACTACAGTGTTAGATTTTCTATAAATAAAACATGGTCCATATTAACCAAAGGTTCTTTTTTTGGCCCACCTGTCCATAGACAATTGTTCCAGAACTCTTGAGGATCATTTAGGTGAATTTGAGACAAGTACGCATGCTGTTATTAGTGAACAGGTGTTTTCACTTTGCTGGTCTGCTATAGATTCATATTTGCTAGTGTCTTTCTGATGGGGGAGTCATGAATACTGACCAAAATGTGCTTTTAGGGTTCTTTGTGACTTCATAAATGTTATTCCTTGCTCTTGTTAAGGCTAACGGAAATTAAATAAGCTTTTAGAACCAGACTAATAGAGGTCTTCACCTATAGCAGCAACCTTTACCATAGAACTGATATGCTCGGTGGTACTCGGATGCTCCCAGGACTTAGTGTTATGGTAATAAAAGCTTATCATAGAAAACCATAGCACAAGGTGAAGAGTAACTGGAAAACTGGAGGCAAGTACCGGAGACAGGCCAAAGGTCGTGGGTTAGTAGCAAGCAAGAAAGCCGAGGAACAGGCCAAAGATCAGGACAGGTTGCAAACACTGGAATTCCAACAAACAGGCAGAGGTCAAGGGCACAAGAGTTCAAGTACAGTCCAAACAGCCAGCCAAGGTAATCAGGTCAAAGATAGCAGGGTATCCACAAGAACAAAATCCGGTCAGCAATTTGTGCAGCACGTAGGGCGCTATAACCGGCAGGGAGGCTAAGCCCTCCATGGCTTAAATACAAGAAGTGGTCAATCAGGAGTTAGGGGGCTTGGTGTGTCATAATTGGCCCCCCAAAATGTCATTAATTAATTAAACAGTTTGCGCAAGCCACGGCTGCCACAGGTGCCAGGACACAGTGCTGATTGGAAAGGTGTCCCGGCCGCTGCTCAGGTGACGTCCAGGCTGTCTCCATGACAGCCGGGGTGCAGGTGGGGGCGGCCCAATGCGAGCAACGGTTCGCAACAGCTCTTGGATAAATTTAGTAAGGACATTTACTCCTCGAAAGATTGACTCCTGTTCCACATTTTCTCCATTTCGACTGTATGGCTCTACCTGGTTGTTGTAGCAGTGTTTTCAGGAATTTAATCATGGTATGATGTTCCACTTGATTCTGGGTATTCGCAACTTTACTCTGATTGTAAGGGCCAAAAATTTGTCTGATTTATATCAGACAACAATGGCCTAAATCAAGTCACATTGTTCATCTAAATAGTCAAACAGCTGTGTCTAGATCTGGGAAAAAAAATCAATCCAACCTAAAGAAGTCTAAACAGCACAGGTCTTGGAAACCCATACACGAGTACTCAATCTATCCAGTTCTCTCAAATTTACCCGGATTAAAGTACACTTAATAGGTATTTATATTTCTTGGCACTATGTAATTTACAATTTTCTAATACTTGCCATGGGTTTAGTATTCAGGAATGAAGCTGCTTGGTTCTGTACTCATATTGTTTTCCACATTACTTTTGACACTTGTGTAAATTTGATTACGCTATTGGAAATTTTGTTTTGCTAAAATTATGTCTATTCAAGAAGTTCAGGATCCTGATTAGCTTTCACAAAAAATACTGGAATCAATACATTATCTCTAATTGAGCTGCATTATGTAGGGGAGCACAGCATTTTCACACTTTAAAATTACATTTATGATTTACCTTGCACATTAAAATATGAAAGAAGCACCACAGATCTTCATAGGACAATCAGGGGTACACACAGGTTCAGTGCTTGTCAAAATAATATATTGCAGTGTACGTGACCCCAAAATGACCTCGATGCCCGAAAATAATCTGCATGAAATTGATAGGATCGTTGTTGAGAATTTGATACAGTAACAGCTTTTTTCCCACTAGGCGCAAAATGTGTGATCGTATGTACAAATGTGGTATAGGTTACATGGGCAGGTAGTTGTCGCATTAGACAATATAGATGAGAAAATATCTGGATTTCATACAATTTTTTTTCATATACATGTTTAGTGTAAAATTTAACATGGTTGAAAGTTTGAATGTACTCTTGTACACCTGTATTCATTTTATTTATTTTTATATGACAAATAAGTTTTATGCTATTCATCGTTCATAATGGGCAATGAAAGCTGCACTATACACAGATTCCTTTGCACAGACATCACCCATTTTCCACAGATCCTTCCCTATTGCACAGATGCACCCATTTTAAAAATCCACCCTTTGGTAAGGACATGTCTCCCTGTCCAACTTACCTTTCCCTGGCAGTGTGATGCCTCTTCTTTCACCTCAAACCTCCACTTTACTGTATGGTGGATCAGGCCCATGCAAAGCTATCAGGTAAAGAGAGAGACTCATAGTCATAAAAGAGCTCATAAGCTTCACACAGTTATGTGGAGATTCTGGATGGAAGAGGATGCATTGCACTACTAGGGCACAATCCACTGACCCCCCCATTTCCCAACCTGACAGCAGTTCATGGGGGAAGAAGGCCTAGGTGCTAACAGTCCAGTGTGACAATGGAGCCATCTGCAAATATGCCAACACATAGGCAGTTGGTGAAGTACAAGGAGTCGCAGTCCCGATTGCCTGCTTCTTTGGGGTCCAGCAATTTTCTGATTCTTCAACTGGACCTTCCAGTTGAAGCTTCAGTTAAGGTAACTTGATTCTTAGTTTAAACAATACTGGAGCAATCTGTATGTATCAAGTCCTAATTCTGAGACAGATACTGTACATAGATATACAGTTTGTAAGCATGTCACATGGTACCACAATGAGTAGAATCATCATTCAGTTCAGACAGGAGGTAGACTAACTTTAAAACTCTAATTGATTGCACAGTGCTAGGAGGACCCAGGGGAATGCGAGTTCCCTCAGCATGGTTAAAGTTATAGGCATGTTGAAGGATATGGTAGAGCTATTGTGGTGGGTGGAGAATTTGCATTGGCCATGGAACCATACTTGGTGTTGAGTGACTGTATAAATTGGATATTGGGCAATATATGATGGACTTTTGGGAAACATCCTAGACCTTATGCAGAGCATGTGAAATGCATCTTTCATCAATTATGCTATATTTTAATATGTATAAGGAATACAGAAACAATTGTCATTTTGCTCAATAGTTCGTCCTATTTTGGGCTCTTTTTCATCATCATAGTGGTTATTGCAACGCATGGTGTCATTTTTTATTTTGGAAATAAAAAGTGAAAGGGATACGCAATTTACCCTTATTTTAACACCATGGCATCAGAGTGGCATCCAGTTTCATCTTCCTTATCTACTGTGTAAATAAAAAGAGTAAAAGTCAAAAACTAAAAGTATAACAGTAAAAAGTCTGCAGTGTCCGGCCTTTTGGGGAAGGTGCTGCTAGGTGTTTCTGATGATGTCCTGTCTCCTAGGGAAAATGCAGTCCAAAACTTGGAGGAATCACTCTCTTCTCTCCACTCTGGAGCGCCAAGAGAGGGGGGGGGGGGGGTACAGATAACAGGGGCACTTGTCTCCTGGGGGTCCCAGGCCTCTGCTGACAGATAAGGTTTTATTTTCTAAAATTTATATTTCTTTTTTACTGTTCGCGGGTGATGCACGTGTAAGCGCACGCCTGCGGGGGTGTGGTTCCACTTCTGAGTTTAAAGGGAGGGAGGGAGATGTCAGTAGCTCCCAGTCCCCTGACAGTGTATGATGTCATACACTGTCCGAGGAGCTCTCAATCTCGCGAGATTTGGTAATCTCACAAGATTTACAGATGCTCTGCTCACTCTGCAGGACCAACACAATTTCGGTAAGTGTGCTTGGGGGGGGGGGGGGGGGGGGGTAATGATGTGTTTCGGTGGGTTTAATGATGTGTTTGGGAGGTTAATGATGTACCTTTGGGCCTTAATGATGTGTTTGGGGGGCATTATGATGTTCCGGAGGGAAGGGGTTAATGATGTGCCTGGGGGGGGTGACGGCGTGATGTGTCTCAGGGGGTGGCGTGATGTTGCTGGTGTTTGGTGTGATTTTGCTAGGGAGTAGTGTAATGGGGCTGTGGGGTGGAGTGATAAATGTAATGTTTTATTATAATGTATGTAGTATATACTGCGTGATCTGTGTTATGTACTGTGTTCACTTATTGCCCGGTTTTCATTATTTCATGAACCTATACATTTCCCAAACAGGTTCCGACATTCCAGGATGCATACAAGAATCCAGTACCAGGTTGTGAAAGCTGCAATAACAGGTTGGTGAGAGCAACACTATTATAATACATAATGGGAAAGATTCAAGAACATCACGGCTGCACATTTTCATTGGAAGTACAGTAAAAATATCTGCTCATTTTTGCTTACACCTCTATGATGCGCAAGCAAAAATCAGCGGATGTTTCACTAAAACATATGCACAAGGTGTCTCTGTGGCCGTTCCGGAGACACTGAATGCATTTTTTTTTACTGAATCTCCCCCAATATGTCATGTTTAAAGTGACAAAGCCACGCCTCTCCTCCTCTCTTATCACTTCTCACACTCCAGAATCCAAGACTTTTCCCATGCAGCCCCCTTCACTGGAAAGACCTCCTTCGTTCCATCAGCCTCTCTCCTACTCTGCGCTCCTTCAAACGTGCGCTGAAAACCCACCTCTTCCTTAAAGCCTACCAACCATCCGCATAACCCCTTCATCTCCTCCATTCGCTCTCTCCCTTGCCTCATCTGGCTCCCCTTGTGCCTGTTCTGTTTTCCCTCCCTTAGGATGTAAGCTCACTTGAGCAGGGCCCTCTTTTCTACTGTCTCCTCATCTGTGCTTCTGCTCCGTGTTTATTGCTTTAACCTGCCTGGAGCTCCTGAAGTACTGGTATCTCTGTTTATTGTTTTGTACTGTTTCACCCTGTATAGTGTACTGTTTGTATGATGTACGGCGCTGCGGAAATCTTGTGGCGCCTAACAAATAAAGGATAATAATAATAATGCCCCATGTTGACCACGCCACGAAGACTCTGGCTTCGCTCCCTGCAGCGGCCCTTCCCTTCTCATCTATGGAGGGGGGCCCCAAATTCCTCTTAGCGGCCCTGCCTTTACTGGTGTTTTAAGCAGTTTAACCATCAGACTTTACGGTTACTAATGTCACTGACGTATGTAAGGGAGTCAAGTAAAAGCATGGATTTTTTTTTTAGAAAATCTTCATAAGTCTTCACATTACTATTGTTATTCTCATTTGTTAACACCCTCAATGAGAGATTGAGCAGCTCTAAATGTAGGTTGATTAGAGATATGTAATGGGACCCACATTTGAACAAATTTTCTTGCCACAGTTTGAAGCACTCATTCGGTTGACTTCACTTCAGTACTTTGCAGTGTCAAAGTTACAACCTTATACTAGCAAAATTGGACAAATTTGGTTTACAATTAAACAAAATAGGCAGCATATCTTTGTGTCATTTGGCATTACAAAGTGTAGCACAGAAAGTTTTTGTTTTGACCACTAAAATAAACTATGTATCATTTTTTGATCTAGAAGAAGTTAAACAATATGTAAGCAATATACTATATCTTTATAATCTAGTTTAAATGCCACATAGTTCCCATTTAACAGTTAAAGTACAATTGCCATCTACAAACTAATGTTAGTATTGAATCACAATTGTTTATGTGAAACTGAAAAAGCAATAAAAGCAGCTGTAGGCTGGTGAGTTCTTTGGAAACTCTCTGGTTGATAAAGAGACATTGTGCCCCAGTCTCGTTGATATGAAGAATGTGATGTGTATTCCAAATCTTGGCTTTGATTTTGGGACTGGGATTCCTGTACTAATCCAGGTCTTACTGTTTGTATGATAACTTTATTAATCAAAGCTAAGTAAACATAATTAAGTTTGATGCTAGTATTTCATGATCGTAATCTTGATAACATTATATAATTTCTCACTATAAACAGGATTACATTCATGAAATCTATTCAGTGAGGGAATGCTAAATAACTATTTTGTGTATCTGTATAATAGTGACTTGTGGCATTGTTTTTGGACTGTTTTATTGTCCTTTTTGCAGTTTTAAAACTTTTTAGCTGTGTTGTGTAGCTATTACAAAGTGGTATTTTGTCATTTAAGGTACTTTATTGTAGGACACAGCAACTTTTTCTAAAAATGTACTGTTTTTTCCCTTAAAATAGTGCTGTGCGGCAATTACAAAAAGTGATAGTTTTGGATTCTATAAGTACTGCCAATTGTAATTGCTGAAATAGAAACAATAAGGCTGGCAGGCTTGGTCTTCTAAATCTGCAGTCACGTTGTACTGTGTTATATAGGTAACACACAAAGAGGAAAGCTCCATTGCGAATTGTCATTGCTGAAATAGAAATAATAGGATTGGAGGTGTTCTTCAAAATCTGCAGTTACATTGTACTGTGCCATAGCTCACCCAGACATAGGAGAGGTAGCAGTGTTTAGTGCTGAAACAGAAATTCAAATTATAGGGCTGGTGTTACGAGCCGCCGCCGCCGCGACTCTCCTACCTCCGTCCCGGCCGTCGATATGACGACTGGGACGTCACTTCCGGGGGCTCGCCAGCCGCTGCCATAGCAACGGCCAGACGCTCTTCTATCCAGCGCCACGTCCCGGCATTACAGGGCAGCCGGGCGCGTGCGCAACAGCGGGGCAAGTCTGCAGGCTGATTAATTCCATCACTGAACAGCCTGTGGGCAATTAGAGTACTGGGCTCTCATTGGTCTGTTTCAGTATTTAAGGCAGGGAGGACTTAGCCTCCCTGCCGGTTCTAGCTTCCAGTTCCTGTGTTGCTGCCTGCTGCTGTACTTTGGTGTTAACTTTTGGATTGAATTCTGCCGTGTATGACCCCTGCCTGTTTGCCTGTGCCCTTGACCTTCTGGCTAGTACCACCGTTTCTGCTGATTTGCCCGTGACCTCGACCCTTGGCTTGTTTCCTGACTATTCTTCCTAGCAAGTGACCCCTGACCTCGGCCCCTCTTTTGGAATTGCTGCCTGCCATTATCCTCTGCTCCTGGGTTCCCCGCAGCTGATACACGCCACACGACCCTCTGTAGTCTGCAGCCAAGTCTGTCCCCACCACTAGGGGCTCCAGCGAACACCTGACTATCAGAGTAGACTCCGGGTGGTGTTGTATTGGTTGGAGGGGTTCCTGACATTATAACCGGCCCAAATCTTTGGAGAATTCGCTTCAATGGAAGATAACGGAGCAAACCTTTCTCCAGCCCAAATTCTGGCAGGTCAGATCCAGTCCGTCTCACAAGTGGTCCAGAACCTGGTTCAACGCCTGTCTGCTCAGGAAGAGGCCACCAGAGCCGCTCAAGCCCAAGCCCAGCTAGACCCATCAGTTCCTGCTATGGAACCCAAGCTAAATTTGCCGGATCGATTTTCTGGGGACAGGAATTTCTTCCGTAACTTCAAGGAGAGCTGAAAAATTGTTCTTCCGTCTCAGACCCCGTTCCTCCGGCTCTGAACAGCAAAGAGTGGGTATCGTGATTTCCTTGCTTCAGGGGGACCCACAGTCCTGGGCCTTCAGCTTGCCTTCTGACAGTCCTTCTCTGAAGTCCGTGGAATCCTTTTTTGAAGCCCTAGGCCTTCTGTATGATGACCCGGATCGGGTAGCGCCTGCTGAGGGTCACCTCAGATCCCTAAAACAAGGCCGACGTTCTGCAGAGGAATACGCTGCTGAATTCCGGCGGTGGTCCACTGATAGCGAGTGGAATGACCCAGCTTTACGCAGCCAATTCCGTTTGGGGTTATCGGAACAAATAAAGGATTCCCTGGTACAGTATCCGTCACCTGCTTCCCTTGAGGGACTCATGCAGCTTACAATCAAAATTGACAGACGCCTCAAGGAAAGAAGAACCGAGAGGGAAACATCCATTCCCAGTACGTTGCTTTCTGCGCCTCCTCCTAACATGGAAGCTGCGGAACCGATGCATTTAGGCGCCTATCGCCTCTCTCAGGAAGAGAGATCTAGGAGACGCACCTTAGGCCTCTGCCTATATTGTGGAACTAAAGGTCATCTCCTGCGCTCTTGCCCCAACAAGTCGGGAAAAGATCAGGCCTAGAGAAGGTGGAAGAGATTCATCTAGGTCTGCAGTTCATTTCTTCCAAAAACGCATTAATAGTTCCCGCTAATCTTTCCTATGGATCACACTCTTCTGATACCTCAGCCTTTATTGATAGCGGTGCTGCAGGCAACTTTTTGGATACAAGTTTTGCCAAGTCCATTGGAATTCCATTCATCCAAATGGATTCCGCTATTACTGTCTGCAGTCTGGACGGGGGTCCTTTACCGGGTGGCAGGATATCCTTCACGACTCCGCCCCTACGTCTTACAGTTGGGTCTCTTCACTCTGAAACCTTGTCTCTTCTCCTCATTGATTGCCCTTCTGTTCCGCTAATTCTCGGTCATCCATGGCTTCACCTCCATAATCCTGTGATCGACTGGAATCTGGGAGAAATTACTCGTTGGAGTACTCACTGTTCTCAAAGTTGTTTGACCATGTCTCTGCGGCTCCTGCAGTCGCGCCCGGATCAACTGCCCTCTGCGTATAGCGAATTCCAGGATGTGTTTTCCAAGAAGGCGGCTGATTCGCTACCTCCACAGAGACTTCGATTGTGCCATTGATCTGCTTCCAGGTTCCAAGTTGCCCAAGGGAAGGTTATACTCTCTTTCTGGCCCTGAGACTAAGGCTATGCAAGATTATGTGGAGGAAAACTTGCAAAGAGGTTTCATCAGACCTTCAAAGTCTCCTGTAGGAGCAGGGTGTTTTTTCGTTTCCAAAAAGGATGGTAGTCTACGCCCGTGCATTGATTATCGTGGCCTGAACAAGATCACCATCAAAAATACTTACCCGCTTCCGCTCATCTCTGTCCTGTTTGACAAATTGAGAGAGACGCTACGATATACACCAAGATAGATCTCCGTGGTGCCTATAATCTTATACGCATCCGAGAGGGCGATGAGTGGAAAACGGCCTTCAACACTCAATCAGGCCATTATGAATATTTGGTCATGCCCTTCGGTCTTTGTAATGCGCCTGCCATCTTCCAGGACCTTATTAACAAAGTACTCCGTGAGTTCCTGGGCCAGTTTGTAGTGGTGTATCTGGACGACATCCTGATTTATTCAAAGTCTCTTTCTCAACACCGTGATCATGTCAAACAGGTTTTGCTTAAACTCAGAAAACATCATCTCTTCGCCAAGCTTGAAAAGTGTGAGTTTGATGTCGAAAAAGTGTCATTTCTTGGATATGTAATTTCTCCTGATGGATTCTCTATGGATCCTAGTAAAGTCCAAGCCATCCTCACTGGGTACGTCCTACGAATCTAAAAGCAATCCAAAGATTTCTGGGCTTTGCAAACTACTATCGGAGATTCATTCGGGCTTTCTCGGATCTTGTGGCTCCCATCACTGCCCTTACCCGCAAAGGGGCGGATCCTTGTAATTGGTCACCAGAGGCCATTGCATCATTTGAAGCTCTTAAAACAGCGTTCACTACTGCTCCGGTCCTCAAGCACCCTAATCCACAGTTGCCATTTATTCTGGAAGTTGATGCCTCGGAAGTAGGCGCTGGTGCTCTCTTATCCCAGAGGGACCCCGGTGATCGTAAGGTGCATCCATGTGCCTTCTTCTCACGCAAGTTTTCGTCTGTCGAAGTCAACTATGATGTGGGTAACCGGGAACTTCTGGCAATCAAGTGGGCGTTCGAGGAGTGGCGCCACTGGCTTGAGGGTACAGTTCATACTATTTCAGTCCTCACTGATCACAAAAACCTATTGTACATTGAATCCGCCAAACGGTTAAATTCTAGACAAGCTCAGTGGGCCTTATTCTTTACCCGCTTCAACTTTATTCTAACCTACAGACCCGGTTCTAAGAATATCAAGGCGGATGCATTGTCCAGGAGCTTTCTACCTCATCAATTACCCACTAGTGAACCATCATCTATCATTCCGGCTTCTATCATTCACGCTGGGTTGATCTAGGAAACACCATACGCCAGTTTCAGAAAATTGCCCTTCCGAAACACCTCCAGGACGTCTTTTTGTTCCAGTCCATCTTTGAAGAGCGGTTCTCGCTGAGGCCCATGAGAACAAATCAGCAGGGAATCCGGGTATCTCCAGAACCCTTGAAATACTTGCACGTTCTGTATGGTGGCCTTCCTTGTCCTCGGATGTGGAGAGTTTTGTCCGCACCTGTGAAGATTGCGCAAAAAACAAAACTTCCAGAACTTCTCCGTCAGGTCCACTTAAGCCCCTGTCTCCGCCTATGAGACCCTGGACACATCTGTCCATGGATTTTATCGTGGATCTGCCATGTTCTTCAGGAAACAACACAATTTGGGTAATAGTGGATCGTTTTAGCAAAATGTCCCATTTTGTTCCATTAACCACACTCCCCAGCGCTCAGGATCTGGCTGTGCTGTTCGTGAAACATGTTTTTCGTCTTCATGGCTTACCCATTGATATTGTTTCCGACCGGGGTTCCCAATTTATCGCCCAATTCTGGAGGTCTTTCTGCAGTCTCCTGGGAATTAACATAAGTCTCTCTTCAGCCTATCATCCCCAATCTAATGGGCAGACAGAGTGAACCAGTCCTTGGAGCAATATTTACGTCTCTACATCTCAGAATTTCAAGACAATTGGTCATCATTGCTTTCGTGGGCTGAGTTTGCATACAATAATGCATCTCACTCTTCCACCCAAGTCTCTCCATTTTTCTGTAATTTTGGCTTCCATCCAAGGTCCAATTCATTATCATCACTCAACTATTCCGGTCTTCCAGAGATCCATTCCACAGCTTCATACCTTAAATCTGTTTCGAAGAAGGTGCATTCTGCATTAACTCGGGCTTCTTTCCAGTCTAAATAATTTGCAGACCGTCACCGGAAGGACTGTTCATTTAAGGTGGGGCAAAAAGTCTGGTTGTCCACACGCAATATCAAGCTCAAACAGCCTTGTAAAAAACTAGGGCCTAGATTTATTGGCCCATTCCTGATCATCAAACAGGTCAATCCTGTCGCCTTCAGGCTAAAGCTTCCTCAGTCACTTAGGATGCCGAATACCTTCCACTGTTCTCTCCTGAAGCCGGCTATCCCTGCATGTAAGTCTAGGCTTCGTTACTTACGCAGATCTCAGTCTGTCATCCCAGAGGGCCACAGGGAACTCCTGGTGGAGAAGATTCTGGACTCCAAAAAGGTCCAGGGGCAAATCCACTTCTTAGTCCAGTGGAAAAATCGTGGCCCGGAGGAAAGATCTTGGATTCCGTGGAGACGCTTACATGCCCGCAAACTTATTGAGGATTTCTTCAAACAATTGACCCCTCCTCAAGGGGGGGGTACTTGTTACGAGCCGCGGCGGTGCCCATCCGCCGCGACTCTCCTACCTCCGTCCCGGCTGTCGCTATGACGACCGGGACGTCACTTCCGGGGGCTCGCCGGCCGCTGCCATAGCAATGGCCAGACGCTCTTCTATCCAGCGCCGCGTCCCGGCATTACAGGGCAGCCGGGCGCGTGCGCAACAGCGGGGCAAGTCTGCAGGCTGATTAATTCCATCAAGGAACAGCCTGTGGGCAATTAGAGTACTGGGCTCTCATTGGTCTGTTTCAGTATTTAAGGCAGGGAGGGCTTAGCCTCCCTGCCGGTTCTAGCTTCCAGTTCCTGTGTTGCTGCCTGCTGCTGTACTTTGGTGTTAACTTTTGGATTGAATTCTGCCGTGTATGACCCCTGCCTGTTTTCTGGATTTGCCTGTTTGCCTGTGCCCTTGACCTTCTGGCTAGTACCGTTTCTGCTGAAGTTTACTGTAGAAACACATAAAATTGACAGCATGCCATTCTACCCAAAATATTACAAAACATACCAGCATCAGCAAGCTCCCTTCTCTCAGCACCTGCAATCTACACGGTCATCATATTCACCCTCATCAGTGTGTACATAATCCTTAAACAATACTAAATTCTTCCCCGCTGGCATCCACCATCACAGAAGTCTGTGTACTTTTATGTAATTGCTGGTAATGGCTTTCCTCATGGAATTTGTAGTTCATTTTACGGAAGATCTGTCACGATTTTTGGGCAATTCCTTTAGACCAGACCAAATGTCAAAATGTTGTGTAGACTCATCTGCATCAACACTGGGGCCTAGATTTACTAAACTGTGGGTTTGGAAAAGTGGAGATGTTGCCTATAGCAAACAACCAGATTCTAGCTTTCATTTATTTAGTGCATTCTACAAAATGACAGCTAGAATCTGATTGGTTGCTATAGGCAACATCTCCACTTTTTCAAACCCGCAGTTTAGTAAATATACCCCCGGTGTCTTGGGAAAGCTAACATTTTTCCTAGCAGCAATTTCCAAAGAACGGAAGGAGGAGATGTCATTGTGTCATGCACGATTTGACTTGTCTTAAACCTAGGATCAAGCACAGTTGCCAAAATGTAATGATCCAACTTCAAGATGTTGATAACTCTTGGATTCTAGCAAAGCGGATAAAGTACTTAATCCACAAGTCCAACATAATTAGTGGAATTGCTTTGTTTCATTTCCTCCTTCAATTTCTATTGCTGCTTTTCAAAAAGTCTAATTAGGAGAATCACTTATCTCAAGCTAACAGTGTCTGCACTCTCTTCACAGGTGACTACGAGAGGTTTCAGCACCTTGGACAACTCAGTAAGTATTCTCCACTGTGCTGGACTAAAGTACATTCCCCCTAAATTCTATTCTTCTTGCAGCTGCTGCATTCTCCTACATGCTGTTGCAGAATCCCGAAAATGACCCTAAACATTTCGGGACACCGACAGCATCTCCTGCATGTCACTGTAATTTTTTAAAAAGTTCTGTACCAGCAAGTTGTGTGAAAACAGGGAATGTGATGTAATTCCCCCCGCTGTAATGCTCTAACAATATTAGTTGCGTTATCAGAAATCACATATCCTCAGAAGAGTCCAAGCAGGATAAGCCATGTTGCAATGAAAGGTCTTCGTTTTTCAAACAGGTTGTCAGCGGTATTACCTCTGACCTGGGCCTTGTCTTGTCTCTGATAACCACCTCTCACTTCTGCCTTCAAGACTTCTCCCGTGCTGCTCCCCATTTATAGAATTCCATACCACGCTCATTCAGACTTTCCCACAGCCTTCAAATCTTTAGATGCTCTTTGAAACCCATCTCATTTTTAGAGGTGACCTTATCCTTGATAACACTATTCACACTAATGCACCCTCACATCTATCCCAATCTCCACTCTGAGCCACACTTGCTCCTCTTGTTTCAACTGTGCCCTCATCCCTTTAGAATGTAAGCTCTCTAATGAGCAGGGTCCTCCATAACTTTTGTTTTCATGTCTCCATTCATTTTGTGTGCCTTGTCTGTTCTTGTTTTGTACGTATGTCCTGTTTTATGTATGTCCTTGTCTTCTCTACTGTACGGCACTGTGGAGCCTTACAAATCTACGATAATAATAATAATATGCCTCTTAGTGAAGCAGATGATACACAGAGTAGCCTGCCTCTGATAAATGTGACGTCCTTGGGTACATGCTGCTGCTGTCCCTGCTAGTGAAGGTGAATCATCAACCCAGTGGCCTATTACAATCATATAATATTTAGTTTTCCCAGTTCCGCTTGTCCGCCTATCTGTGGGTAAGTGTACAGTGAGTAGAATGGCATTTTGTAGCCCAATAATTACATTTTTTAGAAACCTTCTGGTAGAGGTGAAGTATAGTTTTTCTAGCAAAATGGTGACGTGATGGAATTTGGTAACGGAGAGAAAAGACTTCAAGTAACTGTCTAAAGCCAGCAGACTTAATAGTGGATATTGGACGCAGATCTAATACTAGCGTAGTCGTCATGGCGTCTGTGATCTGTTTTGCAACTGGGTGACAGCTTTCTTACTTGCTTTTAATGAACTGACCTATGACCAGCTGTCTACTGGAACATCGTTAACCCTGAACTAGTGAAGACCTCTCAGTGATATTTGCGTATATTTTATGACATCATCAGTGTTTTTTTCTAAACTTAACAACATAAAAGCAGCCTCTGATTTAGGAACAGTCTCACTCTTTGCCAGTAGACATCAGGATTGACGGACTGTTTCTGGATACAGGGACTGCGCAGCGTATGTATCGTTTGTACTTTGTATTATTGCGTTCTGCTTAATTTTGCTATTAAATGTTTTTTGTGCTTTAGAACCACGTTAATTGCATCTGACAATATTTATTCATAGCGACAATAAGAACCATACAAAGGCTATAGCACACATGACAATAGAAAAGGGCCGTATATTCATTGACGACATACTAGAAAGTACATTGTCTGAGCACAGGAAACTAAACATACAGATCATGGAACTTTTATCATCAGTGTAAAACTTTTTTTTCTGTAGTGAAGCCTATTGTGAGTGGTAATGTGAAAAGGGCCCATTATATATATATTACACTGCCTTCTCAGCCAGCTAGCTGGAAGTAGTTCAAATCGCACAACTAAAGAGCAGCCAGTAACTGTGTGAACTAGTCTGTTATTATACTAAACCCCAAAATAAATAATGAATAAAGTAGCTGTCTTTAAACAATAATCTGATGTGTTAAGTGAAATTCTTCTTAAACCGAATCAAAACTATTATAAATAAATATGCTGTTTTAAAAGAAAATCTTTAGTGGAATGTTGCACAATTCCTGTCATTGTATCGCCAAACAACAGATTTTACACTTGATATGTGAGACACATTTAAATCAAATTGCACAATAAATACATTGTTAAAACTTGTAAATATCACTTGATGACGGCAGGACCTTACCACAATGTGGAAAATATTGCTATTCTCAGCTGATTAAAGGCTAAGTACAGCGGTGTGGAGTTTTTTCTTTACAGGTCAAATGTGCAAAATGAACCCCAGGAGTCTATTACATTTAGTTATTAAATACTTTATAACTTCAAAGCTAGATCTAATAGCTTGCTAGATACAGCCAGATAGGAGACATGTCTGTTAGAGCATAAAAACACAACAGGGGATAGAAGGCCAATATTTTATTCCCAGAAAAGGTGACAACCACAACAGCTATGTGAATCAGGTACTTTATGTTCCTGCAAACACTTCACCTTCAGGGGGCTGGACATACGAAGCCCAACCCAGTAACATTTAGGACCACCCCCATCACTAACTTTTACCTTTATGTTTTTCTCCTAAAATACAGCTTGGTGTAACTTATGTTATGATGACGTGTCACGTGTGTTTGAAGCATTTTATTACATTGACTGTAGAGCACCTAGAAACGGTTTTACACCACAGTGCAGCTGTCTTATCATATGATAAGACCTGGAAAACATTAGATACTTTTATGAGGGGAAAATTTTGCAACGACAAGTAAAACAGGCATGGGTTGGCTGAGATGGGAGCAGGAGGGCATCTGTCCCCCCAGGCTGGTCTCATAGTGGGCTACCTGCATTTTTATTCCTTTAAAATATCCTTAATAGGCTGCCGAGCCGGTTTTAGTCTTCCAGGTCAACTTAGCCAGCCCCTGAAAACCAGGGACATTTCCCAAATTGCACCTTCTCCATCCGACAACTCATTTAAATAATTCATTCCCACAAAACAAGGCGCACTTGTGTGCCTAATCCAGGAGTAGCAGGTTATGCACTGATCTTCTCAACTACTCTCATCAACAGCTGCACACTTTGCAACCCCATCAATTCCTTAATTTTTGCCTACATATCTATGCGAGTTTCTGTAAAATCAGTGCCCTTGGGCAAAAATAGGCACATTGGATTACAAATAACATTTGCACTATGGGTTTGTCATAAATAAGCCAATGTTTGTTGTAATTTTCTTCTAGACTTTTTAAGTTATGTACTATCCACTTTTCAGTGCTTTAACCCTTTTTGGGTCACAGACCCCTTGAAGAGTCCAATGAAACCTGTGGAAACCTTCTACTTAGAGAAATACATATAAAATACAAATAATACCAAAACAACAAATAGGAGTCAAAATAAAATGCTCTGATTTTCAATTGAAAGCAGCTTGCAAATAAAGAATACAAAATAATAGTATAAAAATGTACCCACAATTCGTTGGTGCAGGCTTTTATCCTGAAAACTGTACTATTGTGGTGGCTGGCACCATGTGAATTTATAGTATTCCTTGAAAAAACAAACATTTAAATTAACTGAAAACTGATATAACTAAATATAGATGGCCATAATCATAATGGAATTGTACATTTCCTAACAATGAAAAAAACCTCAAGACATAACCTGTTGACCATAGCAACTATTGTGTACAGTAGCATCCAATGCCACCATATACTTTTACACCAGAAAGATCTTCTTCCTGCTATTACCATCTAAATATACATACACATGGATATTTAAGCACATGTTGATGCAAATAGCTCATTATAGAAGGCAGGAAAAAATAATGTATGTAGTATTATGCTGCTACCCTCAACAGAACAATTAAAATGCTTAAGAAAAATGTCCACGAGGATGTAGTTTAAAACATCACTTATTACGTATTATGTTCACAGTGAGGATAAATAAAATATGTTATGTATCTACCATACAAGATGCTTTTCTGATTAAAACAGCAGCAAAAAAAAAATAAAAATGGAGTTGCTTCCTAGCTCAGTGCGACATGACCGTCAATTTCACACATAAAGTCAAAGGACAAATCAAAGCAAAATTGAAAACCGAGTAAGCTTTATTACAGCAAAAAATATTTTTAGTTTTGTTATTGTTCAGTATCGTCAAAAGAAACAATATTAATCAGTGGTTGGAAGAAAGAAAAAAAAAACTTCCCATTATCGCACATAGAGATGAATTTCTATTTGCAGAAAATTTCATTGCAATTTCAGAGTTGTTAAACAGGCGGTTTGTCGATATTGGCGGCTGTACAGTTTGAGTTCCGCTTTTGTTTTGCCTTTCTGTGGAATGCCACACTGTATTTGCAAATCCGTATTTCTCTTGATGTATAGTTTATGAATAGAGCCTGGATGACATTTCAATTAATTCTGCTGTGTGGTCTGGTTGGAAAAGGGCGAAAAACACTTATGGCCAAATTCCACCAACGAAACGTGCAAAATTTCACAGCCAAATGCAGAATGAGGCTGAAAGTTCACTCATCTCTACTCACAAAATGACTGGCTTTAGCATTCTGACTAGAAATTAAAATAAATCTGAGGGCAACAAACTGCTTATTTAGACGTCTAAACCAAGTCATGCTATGAAAATAGTTGTTTTATTTGTCGATTATTTTTATTAAACTCTGACTAATATGTTCTATCATTTTGAGATATTAAACAATGATGAAAATGGAAAAAACATGTTTTGCTGCAATAAAGCCTCTATTACTTTACACCTTTTTTTTTTTTTAAGGCAGGGGGCATGAAAAAGCATGTACAAAACTAGTCAAGTCTCCTGCATACCTCCAATGTTTCGGTCCCTACCCATTTATCACAAGTTCATTCCCATTTTCTGGAAATCAGGACTGTTGGGTGGAAAGGCAATGAGTTAGACTGGCTTTGATGGTGAACATATGGGACCTCATTTAGAGTCGGACGCAAAGTACAGGAGTGGGAGTGTGCTACAGCTTGTTAGGGTATTATGAGTGGCAAGCAACCCCAGTTACATCCCACTCTTAATACCCTATCGAGCTGCGAGCAGTTCCTGCAGCTAGCTAAAGCTTGTGCCACCTAATTCCTGCCGCACAGCTTTAGCCCTCTTTTTACGTGTTGCGTCTGCGCCTCACTGCGACTAGGATGTATTTACATGGTCACGCCTTCACAATTCCGTGTTCCTCCCATTCACTTGTAGCGAGTCGCAAGCTGTAGCAAGTGTTAATTGAGTCCAAGGTGCAGGCGGATTTGGTGCTTTCTGCACATGCGTGGTAGTGTTTTTTGGTTAGATGCGCCTAAAACGGACTTTGCGGCCGACTCTAAATGAGGTCCATGCTGAGGGAAAATAGTGCGAGTGCTTAAAAAAAATAAAAATTTTTATATATATATATATATATATATATATATATATAAAAAACATATCAGGGACTGTGGCACTTCTAAACGGTGGGTGTGGTTTAATTGAACGTTAGACTGGTATGGACATGAATATGTTCCTAGTTTAAATAACCTTAACATCTATACGTTAAGCATTAGTCTTGCATTTTTTTTTTAGTAATACAACTCATTTCGAGACAATTTTAGACATTTGTGCTCTATTTTTTTTTTCTTATAATACATGTATAAATTTATCAGAGTGTTTTTGGACATACTTATAGCTTGTTTTTTTTCAAACTCACTGCACAACCCATCAAATTTACTGTATCCTGCCTCTCCCTCTGCAGCAACCAGTCAAAGAATCCCTTCATAAGACACAGGTGGTAGATAAAAGAACTTTCCTCTCTCTCATTCCAGGCTATATTCTCCAAAATTGTTGTCACTGTACATCACCTGTTACAAAAAAAATACCAACAAACTGGGAGTAAAAAGGAATTATTTTTAGAGTATGTTTCTCCGTAATGTACAACCATTGGAATATATAAAATTTAAAATAAATTATAATATACATTAATGATGTTGATTTTTTTTTAATCTGCTGCACATTTCTTTGTTTCTTTCAAATGCAGCTTTCTGACATTTTTAACCAGATTTTCAGACAAGTTATCTAATATATATATTTTTTTTTAGAGTTCATGGAGTCATTGGTCTTAACAAGGTCCCCCAGGGCCAACATCATTATCAATCTACCACCATATGTTATGTGGGTATAAAGTTCTTTTTAGTGTGGCTCCATCTTCTGATGCCAAATATACTGATGGTGGAGGTGGCCAAGTTCAATTTTGGTCTCATCTGACCACAGCACCAAGTTCCAATCAAATCAAAGGGGTAAATTTATCAAACCTTGTAAAAACAAAAAAACAAAAGTGGAGGTGTTGTCCATAACCACCAACATTCTAGAAAATCAGATTTGTTATGTTCAACACCCACACGTTTCCTTTTTAGAAGGATGACACAACTAGCACCATATGTGCAATATAGACGCGTGTCCTCTTCCTCTAAGTACATCACTAGTTCAGTGGTTATGTACTTCATTATTGCCCTAGTAGTGTTGAATGGTATATTAAAATTGTTATGTATTTTTTGTACCTAATTTGTCGCTATCAACAATTTGTTTGTTTTTTGCCGTTCCTCATGTGATGAATGTCAAAACTATACCAAAAGGTACTTTTAAATAAACAGGTCATGGCACGCCAAAGTGTAAGGACAACAAAGTATGTAGGAATGTAACAATATGTTACACAAAAGATACTGTTGAGTTATCACCATAAAAAACAAACCTGTACACAAACTTTTTGTGCCTGGCTATGCACAATTTTTCCTTATCACAATCTTCTTACATTTGACTGAAATCCACCTGTACACTGGTAAAATATGAAATAAAAAGCATGCGATACTCCTGTGTTTCATGAAAAAAAAAAGAACAGACACCAACTATGCCGTTCTTTGGCAGGAGATGTTCAATGATAAGTATAAAACCAAAATGTACATAAAACAAACATTACTTTGTATTCTGTTATAAGTAATGTTTGCAAAAGATGTAGAGAAAAATAAGCTTAACAAGTCTAATCCTTATGTCCTAAAATGTCATGTGACAAATTATTATTATTACCATTTATTTATATAGTGCCATTAATTCTGCAACGCTGTACAGAGAACTCACTCACATCAGTCCCTGCCCCATTGAGGCTTACAGTCTAAATTCCCTAACACACACACAAACAGATAAGGATCAATTTGTTAGCAGCCAATTAACCTACCAGTATGTTTTTGGAGTGTGGGAGGAAACCGGAGCACCCGGAGGAAACCCACGCAAACACAGGGAGAACATACAAACTCCTCACATATAAGGCCATGTTCGGGAATTTAACTCATGACCCCAGAACTGTGAGGCAGAATTGCTAACCACTTAGCTACCGTGCTGCCTAACACATGCAGTACTCTTGTCAGGGACTTTGTTAGACACTTCTGCAGCCCTTGACTGAAGCAGGATACTTTTACCAACCTCCATGCAGAGGGAGGTGAGCTTTCCTAACCAAAACAAGACCCCACGAGTTAGACTCCTTTAAATTTATGATAACAAATTACAATCAATATTCACATCACTTGTTCTCTGCCAGAACCCTCTTTTAACTTTCTCTTAAACACTTCCCTCACTCCCTGTAATTATTAAAGTGTCTAATTGTTCATTAAGGTTCACAAAGTTCAAATTCAACTAATTTGTGTCCATACACTGAGGGTATGAAATTACTGTATTCTTAAGCTGGGTACACACTACAGGTTTTTAACGTGATTATCATGTCAGTCACACGATTAATGTCACATCAATTCTTACAGTCATTTGTGTGTACGCTCCCACGATTATGTTTTAATCATAACAAAGCACATCACATTGTTTATAGTGATTTTTTAGTCCGTTCATAAAATCAAACGATGGAACAATTCTGCAGTGTGTACGTACTCACGATCAGCAGGGTAGGCAGATCTCTGTAGAGTTTAGTCACATCCTTTTCCGCAGATGGTTTTGACAGGAGAGGAGCACACATGTGAAGGTAAGTCATGTAGGTGTCTACCCATAATTCAGCATGCGCCTCTGGACTTTTAATTGTTGGTAAAATCGTTACAGATAGCTCATTGGCAGACATTTTCTGTAGTGTATACACAGCTTTACAATAAAATGTGGAAAAGTGCTGTGGTGCAGGCCCCTAATTTAGATCAGACACTGCTTCCGTATTATTGTCCTTCTTTAGTGAAAACAATTAACAAATCACCTGGTCAAGTGCAGTGTTTCCTAAACCCAGTCCTCAAGTACCCCTAACAGTGCAGTTTTCCAGGTGACAAGTGAAATAATTATACCAGCTGTGGATCTTTCAAAATGTGTCAGTCAGTGATTACACCTGTACTCCAGCAAAGAGATATGGAAAACAAGTACTGTTAGGGGTACCTGAGGACTGGGTTTGGGAAACACTGGCCTAGAGTAATGTATACGCTTCAGTGCTTTGATTAGTATAGTAGCTTTTAAATATGGCTTTAGGGCCTTGAAATTCCAGTTCTCCTGAAACAAATGAAGCTTTTGGATTGTCTTGATCCAGTACCTTGTGCCTTTAAGTTTCAGGCCCTGTAAGATGCTTTCTCTCCCTAACATCTGCAGCTCTTATGTTTCAGTCTATCCTACTCTTTTCTCTATGCTCACTAATCTTGCTGGATACCCCAGTATTCACCATAAAATACACCTTGTATGTCTTACCCCTTTAAACTCTTTGGGCCTCATGCAGAGCTCAGCACAACAAGCACTTTTAGCCAATGATCTGTCTCAGTTTGCATGAAGACCGAGATGGATCTCCCTCTTGCACCTCTCTGCGCTTAAAGTGTTGGAGCAGGGAAAGTCGTGGATGAGCCTAGCAATGTAAAGGCGTGTTCACACCCATTACATGCTACGCCGAGATAAGTCTCTAGGAGACATATGTATTGCAGGGGTTTTCTTCTGCTTTGTATTGCAGACCTTGATCTATTACAAAAAAAAAAAAAAAGTAAAAATAAATTATATTTTTAAAAAAGACATGCACACCCTTCAAAACATCTTAACCAACCCTTGTGCTGTTTCGGTTGGGAGAAGCACTTTTTTTTTCTTACATTAATTTATTTATCTGCTTTACAGAGCCACTGTAACTGATACAGTGTATCATGGACACCAGCCTATAAATAAGATAAAGAGGTGGGTTTGTGCATTTTGCATAGTATTCTAAAGCTAACTACACACTGGAGAATTTTCCGACCGATGTGCTGCCTACAAAGATTGCACCTCTGACAAAGTCTGATCGGTTAGGCGATTCATGTCCACACACACACACTAGACAAATTTTAAACGATTTTTGGAAAAGCAATCGTTCAGCCAGAGACGTTTGACAGCCATTTTGTCATCTTAAAAGATTTTGCTTTCGTACATACTGATCCAACATATGTGGGTCCCTGCAGCAATAGAAAGAAGTTTAAATAAAGGGCTGAACATCACTGGCAAAAACCTTCTACAATCTCAGATTCAGGAAAAGGAAACACGTAGTCACCATGCATTCTATAAACACATCTTTGTGTACAGTGTACGCTCATTCGGAACTGCACAGTAAACTATTTATTTCAACATTATGGGTACTGGTCATTTGCTACTCGTTATGGCAAGAAGACTACAAGTACAGACCCGAAAGGAAAGAAGGAGAAAGAATTGGTCTTGTTGGACCAAAGAGTGATATCCAAAACACATCTTTAGTATTTCAAACCTATTAGCCATTCTTCTAGACTGGACATACAAAGTTGCATAATTATGGATGCGGACATATCAAATACACTTCCAATAGAATACATACACTATATGAACAAAAGTATTCGGAGGCTTGACCATTACACCAACCAGAACACTAATGACATTGTATTCAAATACATATAATTTAATATGGTGTTGCTCTCCCATTGCAGCAATAACAGCTTCCACTGTTCTTGGAAGGCTTTCCAAAAGATGTTGGGAGTGGTTCTTTGAGAATTTGTGCCCATTCATTCTGTAGAGTATTTATGAGTTCTGGCACTGTTGTTGGACGAGAAGGCCTCGCTTGCAATCTCCGTTTCAGTTCATCCCAAAGGTGTTCGATTGGGTTGAGGTCAGGGCTATATGCGGGTCAGTCAAGTTCTTCCACACCAAACCATATCTTTGTAGTCCTTGCTTTGTGCACTGGGGCACAAAAGGAGAATAAAAAGGGCCTTCCCTTAAGTGTTTCCACAAAGTTGGAAGCATAGCATTGTCCAAAATGACTTATTATGCTGGAGCATTAAGGTTGCCTTTCACTGGAGATGAGGCCTAGCACAAAACTCTGAAGTTTGTTGGGGGGATAATGGTAGGGGGAACTGTTTTTCACAGTTAGCATAATGCAGTCAGGCAGGTAACATTCTCCGGGCATCCACCAAACCCAGACTCGCCACTCTGACTGCCAGATAAGCATGATTAGTCACTCCACGGAACACATTTCCACTGCTCCACAGTCCAGTGTGCTATACACCACTCCATACAACGATTGGCAGTGGTCTTGTGAGGCTTGCATGCAGCTGCTGGGCCATGGAAACTCATTGCATTAAGCTCCCTCTGCAGTTTTTGTGCTTACATTAATGTCAGTGGAAGTTCAGAACTGAGCTATGGAATCAGCACCATGTGCCTCAGCAGTTGTTGACCCGGCTCTGATTTTACACGGTCTTACGCTTCATGGCTGAGTTGCGGTTGTTCCTAAATGTTTCCACTTTATAATATCACTTACAGTTCACTGTAGAATATCCCAGCAGGGATGAAATTTCATGAACCGCCTTATTGCAAAGGTGGCATCCTACCACCCATCATACCACCCTTGAAGTCACGAAGTTCTTCCCAACGACCCATTTTGTATAAAAAAAAAATGTTTGCAAATGGAGACAACATTGCTAGATGGTTGATATTATACATCTCTGGCAACGGGTCTGATTGAAAAACTGCAATTCTATAATTAACAGTTGTGGCCAAATACTTTTGTCCATATAGTGTACCTATGTGCTTTTGTTGTAGAGTTGATGTACACAGTTGTTTAATTACGGAAGCAGTCATATCCAAAAACACATCTTTGTTATTTCACAACTATATGCCTTTCTTCTAGACTGGACGGACAAAAGGTGTATAATTATGAAAGTAGAAATTTGCTATAGACACATACAGCGAGTGAAATAAGTATTTAACACATCAACATTTTTCTCAGTAGATATATATTTAATGTGGCTATTGTAATGAAATTTACACCAAATTTCAGCAACAACCCTTGCAAACCACACATGCAAAGAAATCAAACAATAGACAATTAGTTCTTTCCGTAGATTTTCAATTGGAAACCAAATTGAGAGTGTCCTTGACTGTGTGTTTGGGTTCATTGTCTTGCTGAAATATCCGCCCTCGTTTTATCTTCAGCATCCTGGTAGATTTTTATCAAGAATGTCTCGGTACATTTTTTCATTCATCCTTCCTTCAATTACATGCAGTATGCCAGTACCGTGTGCAGAAAAACAGCCCCACACCATGATGTTCCCACCTCCAAACTTCACTGTTGGTATGGTGTTTTTGGGGTGATGTACAGTGCCATTTGTCCTCAAAACATGGCAAGTATTATGACATCCAAAGAGTTCAATGTTGCTCTCATCTGATCACACTATATTCTCCCAGTATTTCACAGGCTTGACCAAATGTTGTGCAGCAAACTTTAAACATGTTTTTTTTTTTTTTCAGTAAAGCAGTCATGCGTGGGGAGCGTGCATACATGCCATGGCAGTTGAGTGCATTACTTATTGTTTTCTATGAAACAATTGAACCTGCTAATCCCAGGGGATAAATGTATCAAGCTGAGAGTTTTCCGGCGGGTTTGAAAAACCAATCAGATTCTAGCTATCATTTATTTAGTACATTCTACAAAATGACAGCTAGATTGGTTGCTATAGGGAATATCTCCACTTTTCAAACCCGCCGGCAAACTCTGCTTGATACATTTACCCCCAGGTCTTTCTGAAGCTCTCCACAATTGGTCCTTGGTTTTTGGACAACTCTTCTGATAATTATTTTCACTCCTCTGTCAGAAATCTTACAAGATGCATCTGGTCGTGGCAGGTTTATGGTGAAATGATGTTCTTTCTATTTCCGATTATTGCCCCAACAGTGCTCACTGGAAGTCAGCAGTTTATAGATCCTTCTGTAACCAATGCCATCAGTGTGTTTTGCAACAATAAGGTAGAGAGCTTTATCCCATCACGAGATGTTTCTTGTGTGACACCTTCGTAATGAGACACCTGGCAGGATTGCTTTCTAATTACTGTTAGATTTCAGATGGTGTCTTTCCATGACTTTTTGCACCTCCCTTTCTTCATGTGTTCAATACTTTTTCCCTGTGTCATTTCAAATTGTTACATAAAACTTAATTCATTGACATCCATGGTTTGATTTCTTTGCATGTGTGGCTTGCAAGGGTTGTTGCTGACATTTGGTGTAAATTTCATTACAATAGCCACATTAAAAATATATTTACTGAGAAAAAAAAATGTTGATATGTTCAATACTTATTTCACTCACTGTATATACAGTACACAGCTACTATTGCTTTTCCATTAAAAGCACATAATTGGCATTTCACTGACATGCAGACACCATACCACTTGAGAGAAGTGAAGACATCAGAAATTTACATACACACCCCAAAAGGAGTCACAGTTTGTATGAATGCACAACAGAGTCCATGATCAACTGCCAATAGTTCCTCACACTACAATCGGAAGGTCGATTGGAACAAGATTATTAAACAGTACGACCAACCAAATGAAACGACGATCGGCAGTTTGGAACAACTGTCATTCATCGTGTAAGTATACACACTACCGCCGCAACGTCTGACCGACCGTTCATATGTTGGCCGATTGGCCAGATGATTGGCTGAAAAACGTCCTGTGTGTACCTAGCCCTTCATGGGACTTGGAATCATGTGTTAATTTATGGAATGAAAGTTACACTTATGATTGGAGTATAAATCGCATCCAACTCTACATCAAGCCCTTAATGAATGCTTAATGTTCCTTCCACCACTTTATCTGTCACAATCTCTATTTACTCACTCTAATCAATTGGCTGTGCAGTGGCTCCAGACACAGTTCTGCTCATTTCCATAGCGCCGTCAGCTCTACCTCAGAGTGCTGTGTCAGCTGATTTTCCGTTTATGTACTCAAGCTGCCTATGACTCAAGATTCGGTCCTATTAGATGGCCACAGCAGCTTCTTCCATGCACGCACTAGCTGCTTAAATATTATGTCTGTCACATACTATGATTCCTCACGGTGGCTTTTTGCATATCAAGGCCATGCTGATATTAATAATTAACTCTTATAGAATATATATGTAATGAGTATTTTGGTATTGATAAGCTATAAGATACATTTCAACTTTTATGCTCTCTTAAGTATATGTTGTTTAACGAGCAAGCTCATATTTTATTAAAGTTATCTATAGAACTAATTAGGAGTACCCCTGTGGGGTGCTACACACAACCATTTTTACTTTGTTATTCATTATTCTAAATTATTAAACAATGAAGGTAATTTGGCCTAATGCTGCTAATCAAGTTATCTTATTTATTGTTATAGAAGCAGTAAGGGTGCACTTACCTTTTAACACATTGCGGCAGTGGTTATTTGTCCAATGATGTTCGAGTTATATATATATGATAAAATATACACATGCACACACTTGAAAGAGGGACATGCTTTCCTTTTGACATGACTCAAGTATGTATGAGCTGAATATACATGGAATGCCAGGTTAGGAGAGGAGGTCCTTCTCTAACTAAACAAAGACATACCTGCTTTGCAGAAATAAACAGATAAAACACCCTTACTCTGCAAAAATGAAAATTGTGGATTTAAACACTGGGGTAGGACCTAAATGTCACAGCAACTCAGGCTAAGCCTTTCCACGTAGCTATACCCCTAGTGATGTAGAAGGCGCTTCTATAAGGGGGTGGAGTATGTCTGTAATACTTTCCTTTTTAAACACTGTTTCAATGGAAAGTGAGGTTACCACTAAACATATTTCCCAGTGTGCTCATATCTGAAAATTTCAATGTTAGTTTTGAGTTGGCTTTTAAATAGCACACAAAGTTTCCAAAATAGTTCCTGAAATGCAGCATACCCGACCACAAGAGCATGCCAACAGCAAATTATTACTCCAAGTGGGGTAGAAAAAGTAGCTAAAAACACAGCGGTAATATACATTGTTGCTCTAAAAATAACAACCTACACCAAACATTAAGCTGTTTTGTTGTGATTGATATTAGGTCATGTTAATAAATAGCTACAACAGATTCAATAGGTAGCAGTTTTGCAATTAACACCATGAGTTAAAAGCCACATTTTTCAGTCAGTTAAATAGAGTAAGGAGACCTGCAAAAACCTCCAACCATAATTTGTAATGTATGGCATACAGCAGGAACTTGTGAATTTGGAGAGTGCATTTCATGCCTAATGAGTTAGTCTGCCATACGGATTGCCAATTACCCAAATATATATTATTCTATGATGCTTTTTGATGAAGTTTTTCTTTGAGTATGTCCCCTTGATTATTTCTACTAATATATCAGCACGTCACAACAATTTAACCACAGAAAATAACAAACATTTGGGGAAGATCTTAAAATATTCACAAGTATAGATCTACATATTTGCTAATAATTTCTTCCAAACTACTTAAACCATTAACCCTTTTTATGTCTCACTACCCTACAACTCATCACAGTCTATGTAAAATGAGAGAGAAGAAATTCAGGATGTATGGAAACAAGTGTACTACAGCTCCCTTAATGTCACATGTATTCTTCTCATGAGAAGCTTGTAAAATGTTGCATTCTCTCCAGAAGTGCTTTTTGGTACATGGAAACAGCATTCCCAATGCAGTGCTAGATGTCATTCTGAAACATACCCTAAAAGAAAGACAGCTGTAGTTGGGGTCAAGATAACACCAACTTAAAACATGCCAGTTTGCATCACTTTTTGTTTTTATGTAAAGAGCAAGTCTAAAGTGCGTCTTAAAAGTCTACTAACAGTATGCTTGAAGCCAGAGCTTATTGATAAATATAGCAGTAGGAATATGAACACTGAGACAGCAGAATTCTATGAAATCCACTCAATCGGTCACTACTCAAGTACTTTCAGATGGATCTTCATTTCTGATATAGCTGGCAGTGGAATTTGATAACTTGAGCACTGGATAGTGTGGTCCTCCATGATCCATTATTTTGAGGCCTGGTGAATGCATGAAAGACAATGGTAGCTATACAACCCCAATTATGTACCCAAAAAATTAATAAGGCAACACTAGCTTACCGTATATCTGCAGAACTAGAACAATTGCAATTTCAGGGTTCAGGTTCTACTATATTATGGTAATATTTGCAAATACCAGAATAGACATTCTGAATGTAACTGGCAGATATTGAGAGCATACTCTTTAATGCTAAACCACATGATAATAAAGTGAGTGGAGCATGCTTAGGAGTGTCTGTAGATACCCAATGCAAACACATTAGAGTAGAGCTCTGGAAGAACCTTGAAAAACAAGACGCACACCTGTAGTCGTCTCTATATTTGAAAGTAAATTAAGTCATACAATTCACCACCCTCTTTTTCTGTAAAGGGAAACAATGGCAATGGGTTACTTCACTAGTTCAGCTCACCCCCAACCCTTTTTCCAAACAAATGAATTCCTGCAAGATGGCACACACAAGTACACTAGGAATTTATGTATTCCATCCCCCTCTTGGCATTAGAAGAGGATTCATTAATGTTTAAAAGAGACAAAAAACCCAAATTATATATATACTTAAAACCTGAGACAGGCATTGATGAATTCCTGCTCTTAGGGACGATTTGAATGTTTTTCAGAAGTAAATTTGCAGGTATTAAAACAAAAGAGGAAGGGGGTGGACAAAAAAAAAGAAAAAAAAAAAGGAGGAGGGCTACACCATCTGGTGACCCACAAAAGCACACATTCCTTTAAAGTTTGCAGTTGTAAACTAAAGGGTTTTTTTTTCCTTTTTCCTTTTAAGTACAATATGCCTCAATGTTCACCAATTGGCCTTGGAGAATGTAATATTCCAGCAAAGAGTCCGAGGCATGATCCACTAGGCAGGGCGCTGAAAATGACAACACTACTTGAAAACTATGCATCACAGCAGCCAGAATTATTTGTTGCTTTTTTGTGGGTTTGTTATATATTCTTTTTTTCCTTAGAGTTCAAGTAGCACACAATGTTGGACTGCTGAACTCATGCAAACAGCTACCAAAATGGAATGTGGGGGAAGGGGGAGGTACGCTATGCACATTGGGTTGAGAAATGATCAGGAAAATCAAGACCTAAAGGGTGATATATCAATGCTATTATTCATAAAAACCTTGTTTAGTAATAAAAAAAATTGCTTTGTTTAAATATGAATATTATAGTCTGCTTCTCATGGTTAGGAAAGAAGTCTCTGTATTTGTTTTTCGCTTCCAAAAAGCAGATTGCTTCTACTACAACTCCATGTCCTGGGCTTCATCTTCAGAGAAGTCAGACATTGAGCTTTCGGATGAGCTATCTCCCGTGCGCTCCTCCTGTTCTTTAAGCGCCTCTTCTGTTGCATATTTCTGGATATATTCTAGATGAGAAGGTAAAAATGGAATCAATGATAGGTTTTTTTTTTTTATATCAATATTTTATCTTCGTTTTATCACAGTTTAAAGAGAATTATGGGCAAAATAAAATACCCACCAAGTAAAATAACTTGTATTCTTCACAAACCAAATATGAAGGATCTAGAAACATGCATATTACACACTACACAAGGTGTCTCCAATGCTAGTACTATAAGAGAAAAGAAATTGGCACAGATGCAAAAGTGACCACTAGCAGATCAAAAACATTGATAAAGGGACTTGCCTATTTTTTTTTCCTATCATTGTACATGCGAATATTAAGGGATGACTGAATACAAAAATTCTTACTCTAGGACATCCCCTAATTATATTATTGTGCTTGTAAAGCTCACCATTCAATATCCGGCACATCACTTCTCAATCTCTGCCAAGTACTTAGGCTTTTATCAGTTATCACCAACTCCTATTCCCATATACAAGACTTCCTTCATGCTGTACCTATACCCTGAAGGCTAGGGGTTGCCCTGATCGAGTATTCCAAAGTGTTATGACCTCACTGAAAGCACACAATTTCAACGTTCTAATAATCCCAAGCAAATGTCTTATCTGCTTATCTCCCCAAAATGCTTTTCTCAGTATTTACTCTTATCTTGCATAAATCACATTATAGGTTTATTTAGTATTCTTAAATCACTTGAACACTTTATACACCTGCAAGAAGCTGGTTCATTGATCAAAACATGCAATTGTGCTTTCTGCATCACCGCCGTGTCCCCAATGACTATGGAAGCCCTTGCCAACAGGCTTTCCACTCAGTTTCAAGTTATGCTTCTATATTGTAACATTTTGCTTGTTTTATATCTCCACCACCTCTCAACATAAAAATCCTGTAGAAAAAGGTTAGTGGTTTATAAAATTAAAGTACTACAATGGAGGCTTGGTCTGTTTTAGCCATTCTAATTCCTTGCACCCTGCTGCACTAAACCAAGGAAATTCCAGATTTTTTAAAGCACACACTATAACAAATAAGATTAAAAATTTTTTTTTCAGTACTTTTAAACCTTTGTTGCCAACGACACGTGATGGATATATTTTGATCTCTCTTGTTTAACAGCAGTTTGTATTCTATGGGCAGTTAATATTCTTTTGAAACGAAATGCAATCTACTTTTCCCAAAATTATTTTTACCCTTCCTCAGATAACGTCACAGAGTTTAGACAATAATCACTTACATCATGCATTTCACTCCATATAACTAATACACAACATTAAAAATGTGACAATATGTTGGTGCCTTCCTTGGTTGTCTGTTTGAATTATTAGCTGGATTAAAAGAAGTCAAACAAAGCCTAATTCAACTAGGTGCCAGAGTGTAAATGTAAACTCACCTTTAATTTTCTGTTTATACTCCTCTGGTCGATGTAGATACATAGCTGCAGCATCTCCATTAAGTGGATCTATTGGGTTTGGGTAGGCCAGCAGCTGCGGCAGAAAAGACTCAAATATATTGGTAAGATCTGCAAGAAATTTGTTTTGCATGTTAGTTTCACACTGAAAATTTAAAGTCTATGGATAATCACTTTACCTGCAGCAGAACCAAGAGCAGGCTGGGGGGAGGGGGGCATCTGCCCACCCTACCCCCCTCAGCCAGTCCCATAGTGGGCTACCTTAGGCTGGGTCATCAACATTTTTTTCTTTTAGAACAGGCATGTCCAACCTGTGGCCCTCTAGGTGTTGTGAAACTACAAGCCCCAGCATGCTTTGCCAGTAGACAACCAGTTGACAGCTGGAAGGGCATGCTGGGTCTTGTAGTTTCACAACACCTGGAGGGCCGCAGGTTGGACAGGCCTGCTTTAGAATTTAACTATCAGACTGCCGATTCACGTTTTGAACGCCCAGGCGAAAATTTGCAATTCCACCCCTGAGCAGAACAGTGGTTTTAAGATTTATGAAAACTTTAAAAATCAGTAATTTCAACAGGCAAGAATGATCAAAAATGGTTAAACCTTTTAAATGAAAAATTTCCACACAAAACTGAAAATGTGTGCGATATTCCAAAGGAAACATTGTCCCCAGGGACCAGTGTTTAGACTGTAGTGGGTCCCCAAATATAATCCATCTGGAGCGAGAAGAGCCTTTCATACTTAACAGTGCACTTTTCACTTTATGTTTAGTGGAGCTCATTGGTAATTGTAGTTTAATATGTGTCAATTAGCACAGCCCCCTCCGAGGATGCTACAGAGGTATATAAAGTCCATTACAGGTACAGGAGGCCGTACTCCTGACGAAGTCATAAGGATGAAACGCACGGGGTAGTCTCACATACACTGTTATTTGATAATTTTATTCTCGGCACAACTCCTCAGAGCTGTTGTGGCAGTTTTCCATGGAGAGGGACAGTAAAATACCTAATCAGGTTCTATACTCAAACAGTTAATCCTCCATGAGTGTAGAAGGGGAGCGGTGATGCATCAGGAAATCTCTCAGGGGAGTGCATATCACATTATACAGTTCAACTCTGGAGACTACTTTACAAGTATTCTTCCAAGAAGAGACGTGGGGACAAAAGCAGAACACTTTATGAACACACAATTCTGCACTAGCAATGTATAAACAACATTTGATTCCAGCAACTGGTCACATGTTCTATTGTTTTAATCAAATAAAAAAATAAAAATAAAACCAAGAACAAATACACAATGTATAGACAATTACTGCAAATGTACTTGTTACCATCTTTAAATTTTACATCCAGGACACTTTAAAACAGCAGAAATAAACCCACTGCCCAGTATGAAGCTTGTTACAGGGAAATGACATCTGCATTCTGAGACCGTAAACCATAACCAAAAAATAAAACCAAGGTACATGGAGAAAGATTTAACGCAAGTACAAAAATCCTTTTTTCTGAGTCCATCTGGGGGACACTGCTACCTTGGGGTTGTCAGAGGGCGTTGGAGTTGGCACTTAAACAGTTAAGAACTAAACTTGCTGCTGACTTCTCCCCTCAGCAAACCCACAAACTTCAGTAATACTAAAGTCCCAAGAAATGGGCACAACAATGTAACTAAAATTAACAGCTAAAGGGCGGGAACGCAGTGTCCCCCAGATGGACTCAGAGGATTTTTGTACTTGTGTTAAATCTTTCTCCTTTCTCCATCATCCATTCTGGGGGACACTGCTACCTTGTGGACCTTGCAAAGTAGACCCTCTAAGGGTGGGAATTAATTGATCTACCTGCTTGTAATACATTTTTGCCAAAACTGACATCTGAAGATGCAAAAATATTGAATTTGTAAAACAGAGTAAAAGTATGGACAGAAGACCAGGTAGCTGCCCTACACAGTTCATCCGCAGAGGCCCCATGACGAGCAACCCAAGATGCCCCCACTGGATGGCTAGAGTGTGCCGTGACAACTCTAGGCACAGGCCGGTTCACACTCATATAGGCATGCCTAATGACAGACTTAATCCAGCGAGCAATTGTCTGTTTGGAAGCTGGCCATTCTCTCCTTGAGGAGTCGTAAAGCACGAAAAGAGAATCAGTTCTTTGACAAACAGAAGTCCTTTCCACGTATACTTTTAAAGCTCTGACCACATCCAGACTTATTGACAAAGTTGGAGAAGAGGACCCAGGAGAGGACTCTTCTTCCTTAAAAGCTGGAACCACTATTTCTTGATTCATATGGAAACTCAAAACCACCTTTGGCAAAAAAAGATGGAATTGTCCTGAGGACCGCTCTGACCTCATGGAAAATTAAGTAAGGAACTCTACAAGATAAGGCTCCTAATTCAGATACTCTTCTAGCTGAAGCGATGGCTAAGAGAAAACCAACTTTCCATGTCGCAAATCTGATGTCAGTCGATTCCAGAGGCTCGAAAGAAGGATGTTGTAGAACATTCAGAACTAAATTTAAATCCCATGGGGTCAATGGAGACGTATGGGGAGGCTGCACATGCAGAAACCCCTGAAGAAAATTATGAATATCTGACATGGAGGCCAAGCGGCGTTGAAAGAAAATAGACAGTGCAGAGACCTGAACTTTCAGGGAGCTTAATCTAAGACCCTTCTCTAACCCATCCTGGAGAAACGCCAGAAACCGAGTTAGACTAAAAGACACAGGATCATGACTATTACTTTCACACCATTGTACGTAAATGTTCCATATTCTATGGTAAATCTTTGCCGATACTGGTTTACGAGCTTTCATCAGGGTATCCACTACGCTAGATGAGAAACCTTTGGAGCTCCAGAGTTTGGCTTCAATAGCCACGCCATTAAAGCCAAACGAGTTAAGTCCAGATAATGAAATGGACCTTGAATTAGCAGATCGGATCTGAGGGGGAAGAGCCCAATCCTGACCTTCTGCCATCTTCAAGATATTTGTAAACCAAACTCGTATTGGCCAATTTGGTGCTACAAGAATTACTGGATGCACTCCCATTCTTACTCTTCGCAGTACTCGTGAAATCATCGGAATTGGGGGAAAAAGATATCCCAGTTTGAAATCCCAATTCATTGACATTACATCCCCTGCTACTGCTAAAGTATCCCTAGTTCTTGCGCAAAATCTTGGAACCTGATGATTGTATCTTGATGCCATCAAATCCAGTTCTGGAAGACCCCCACCTTTGAACTAGTTGCTGAAACACCTGTGGATGTAGAGACCATTCCCCTGGAAGGATTGCATGCCTGCTCAGATAATCCGCTTCCCAGTTTTCCACTCCTGGACGAAGACTGCGGAAATCACTGGAACCCAGATCTCTGCCCAAGACAAGATCTGTTCCGCCACATGCATTGCTCCTGCACTTTTTTGTTCCTCCCTGACAATTTACATATGCCACTGCCGTGGTATTGTCCGACTATAGACGGAGCGGTTTTCCTTGAAGGAAGGATTGGGCTCCTTGAATGCGCAGTAACTTGGCTCGTAATTCCAGAATGTTGATTGAAAGAAGAGCCTCCCTGCTGGACCCAAGTCCTTGTAGTCGGAAATGGAGAACTACTGCTCCCCATCCTTGCAGACTTGCATCTGTAGTCACTATGACCCAGTTTAATAGAACAAAGGATCTGCCTATCCTTAGATGATCCCGAACAAGCCACTAACCCAGAGAATCGCAAACCTTTTTGGAAAGATGAATTCTCCGAGATTCCAGATGTAGGTATGATCCCGACCACTGACCCAAAAGATTCCACTGGAAGGCCCGAGAGTGGAATCGACTGTAGGGAAGAGTTTCGAATGCTGACACCATCAATCCTAGAATCCGCATGCCCAATTTCATTGAAGGGCAAGAATGTTTCAGGAGTAGCTAAACAGAGTTCTGAATTGAGCAAATCTTTTGCTCTGGAAGAAAAATCTTTTGAAGAGACGTGTCCATCAAAAGTCCCAGGAAGACCACTCTCTGAGAGGGCTGTAGATGAGACTTTTGATAATTGATTATCCATCCGTGTCGTTGCAGAAAAGTCAGGGACAAGGTAAGATGTTGAGACAGGAGCTGATACGATGGAGCCTTTATTAGCAAATCGTCCAGATATGGGATTAAGTTTATTCCTTGAGCACGTAACTCCGCCGCCATTACTGACATAATAGGGGGCGGTGGAAAGACCGAAGGGAAGAGCACGAAATTGAAAATAAGAGCTCCCCATCGAAAAACGAAGAGACCGATGTCTCTCCCAAATAGGGACATGTAGGTATGCGTCTTGAATGTCTATCGATGCAAGAAACTTCAGAGGTTCCAATCCGTTTATCACCGAGCGGATTGATTCCATATGGAATTTGGTTACCCGAAGGTGAAGATTTATATTTTTGAGGTTCAGAATCAGCCGAAACGAAGTCTTGTTTTGGAACCAAGAATAGGTTTGAGTAAAACCCCTGGCCTCTGACTTTCCGGAACCTTGCAAATAACGCCGGCGGAAAGAAAAGAAGCGATCGATTGTAACATCGCATTTCTCTTGATGCAATCTTGAGGCAACTAAGTCTGGAAAAAACGATTTGAGGTAGAGCCAATAATGTCTAGGAAATAACCTCTGGAAATTATTCCCAATATCCAAACATCCTTGGTGGAAGCTGTCCACTGATCTTTGAATAATTGAAGTCGACCCGCCAACCCCGCAGTCGCTAGGATAGGGGGAATCACTTCATGCGGAAGGCTTATCTGATGTCTTGGACGATGGACGCCTCTTAGAGTAAGAACCCCTTCCTTTCTGAGATTGACCTCTAAGAGCGATTGGCTTACCCCTAATGGAGGACTGTCCTCTTGAAATTGAGCTACCACGAAAGGACTGCCGAAAGGAACTGAACCGTGGAATTCTGGGTTTAGAAGAATTAACTGGTAGGAAAGTACTTTTACCTCCAGTAGTCTGACTGATCATATCATCTAATTCAGAACTGAATAGGACGGACCCTGAAAAAGGTAACCCCTCCAAAGATCTTTTAGATTCCAAGTCCGCATTCCATGAACAAAGCCAAAGCGTTCTTCTAGTTGCCACTGCTAAAGCAGAGATCGTGGAAGAAATTGAAGCCGCATTCTGGGCTGCCTCAGAGATAACCAGAAGCCTCTTTTAAATGAAGGGCTAAAGGAAAGAATTCCGTATCCTGTAAACCTGCTACTAATTGGTCAGCCCATGACTCCATAGCTCTAGCCACCAACGCGGATGCAAACAAGGGTCTAAAAGAAGAGCCTGCCCCAAGAATAATTTTTTTTTTTTTAGGAACCCTTCCAATCTACGATTAGTTGAATCCTGGAGAACCGCTGCGCCTGAAATTTGCAAGGTGGTATGACGTGCCAGCCTAGCCACCGGAGTATAAACCTTGGGTAGCTGTTCCCAGCGAGATACATCCTGTTCCTCTAGAGAATAAAGCATAGCATATCTACGAGGGACTGAAAATTTCTTATCTGGATGTTTCCAGGCAGATTAAGCAATTTCCGTATAATAAAATCTAACACTAAACAGCAGGTACTGCTAAGCAGTACCAAAAGCAGCCCAACTCCTTGGACACTTAGACATAACTGAAGTTTGTGGGCTTGCTGATGGGAGGAGTCAGCAACAAGTTTAGTTCTTAACTGTTTAAGTGCCAACTCCAACGCCCTCAGACAACCCCAAGGTAGCAGTGTCCTCAGAATGGATGATGGAGAAAATGTACATTTATATGCACAAGATACAGTTCCACAAAATATGTTCATTTCTATTTGCAATACTCTTCGAAAATCAAAATTACAGCAGATTCCATTTGGCTACCTGGACAATAAATTAAACTAAGAAAAATTTAAGAAAACACAAAACAAAAACCTTCCAATGATCTGTATAGGTCATTGGTATGGCCTAATCTAGAATACAGTGATCAGTTCTGGAGGCCATAACGCCAGAAGGATTTTTAATACATTAGAGACTGTACAAAGAGGGGCAACTATGTTGTGGTGCATTGCCAACATCACAAAACTGGTTAGAATAAAAGATCTTTATATGTATATTTTGGAGCAGGGAAGGGAAAGAAAGGAACATAATAGAAACTTCAAAATATATCAAGGATTTTCACGAGGTGCAGAAGAGAAACATTCTTCAAAGGAAGATCAATATTAGAACATGAAGCCATGCACAGAAATTGGAAGGATCAGAAAAAATTTGAGGAAAATTTACTTCAAAGAGTAGTGAATAAGTGGATTAGCCCCCCATCAGAGGTGGTAGAGGCTAATACATTAGAGCAATATAAACATGCTTGGGATAGACATAAGGAAATCATTACAAAGAACAAAGGATCAAATAGGGTTTGAGGTTACCATAGGTTTAAAAAAATAAAAAGGTAGCCTAGATGGGTCAAGTGTTTTTATCTACAATTTCTATGTTTCAATTTTGTGTCTGTGCAGCATAAAAAATTGTGAACAAGCATATCACCTAATCCGCAAAGAAGAAATTAACATGACGTTACATCGAGCAACAAATCCTGGAGGAGAACTGAACACCAAATAGGGTACCACCAGCTAAACACGGTTGTCTGAAGCCCCAGCAGAGTGTACAATTAACAACTAAGGCTATCTGCTTCCAACATGGAGAGGGTGGTGAGAATAGTGGTACACAATGTGTATTTATTTTTCACATGTACACAGTAATGCTAGCCTTAACATATTGGCTGTTGGTACAATTTAATTAAAGTTAACACAAGATGTTCCAGACACATGACCAGACTAAAACCACTATAAAAATTGAATCTAAATATCACTCAGTTTCAGGTAAAAAGTAATAAATAATACTTCACTAGCGGTTAAATCTATGACCTCTGAGTAAAAGGGAATAGCCATAACATAGTAAGGGGACTCACCATACAGAGCTGTCCAGGTTTGATTGATGACATCTAGACACACTGTACCTGATCTGTAGAGTGATATATACAAATGGAGAGTGAAGTTCATATTATATCAAGCATCCTGTACAAAAACGAAGGCAATTTCGTGAACAAGTCTGTCAAGAGTTCCTTAACCATATAATTTTTAAGTTTCCTTTGTACGTGCCCTCATACTCTAGTCAAGCTGGAGGTGGGATAAACTGTAGACCACTAGAGTTTGAGATAATGGCCGTGTGGCAAGTCATTAGAGGTATGACCTCATTGAGGGTGTAAGCAGGCCAATAAAGGACCATAAAATTACAAATATCAGACATAGCTTCTTGAGCCAATTTATAGCCTGCACAGATTGATAGCATAAACATGCATTTACCTGTGCTGGGCACAATAAAGCACATTAATATTTAAGATTAGTCCTTTTAATCTAACAGATGAACTGGCATATCTAACCATCTCAAATTTACTAAAAGATGATGTACTTCTGAGTACAAAACACCATGTTTCAACAGGGTATTATCCCAAAACTGCAACTATGCAATTCATCTGAAATCCAGATACATCTTATCCCTTTACACTATTGTGTTGGCCTCTAAAGACGCTTTGATCACAGTTTACAATACTGCTCATTTTCAACTACAGGGGTTGCAGAGTGATAAAGAAAAACAAAAAAAAAACAAAAAAACAAACTTACGCTTCATCAATATTGGGGTGAAATATTTTGTTCATAAATCCTAAAATAAAAAGCAAATATACATTTAAAAATATAGATCTATATAATAAAAATCAAGCTTACAGTTTGCAACAATGAGGTTTCACAACTCCTTTTACTAGCTTACCAGTACTTCTAGAATATGGCCACAAGAATGCAGTGACCTTAAGAATATATACTAAGCAAGTAACTCAAGCACTGGAATAATATGAAAAAGGCAGGCCCTTGTGAAAAGGTGGACTGCACATCACTCAAATCCCGGGATAATAAAGTTAAGAAACCCTTTGTTTTTCCCCACATATTCTTCCATTACTTCTGAATAATATGTGTTGTTCCATTATGTTTTGCTGTGCAGGGTTCAGTTGCGGCATCTCATTTATGGTCATATCCAGTTCGATAATTAGTACTTTCCTTTAAATTATTTCAGTCAAACGGCCAGTATAAAAAAAATGTCTAGCTAAAGTGTGTGAATTATAATCTGGAAACGCCGTTTTCACATTGAAACATTGGCAGTTTCAAGGAAAACGCCAGCAAGAGTCAAATAACAATGCTATAGTGGCCACAGCACAAATATGAAAAAGGAGGAGGGCATGTCATGAGGATCAGTGGCACAATTAAAAAAAACCTCAATGATCAAGAAATATAGTTTTGCCACAGACATTACATGCTCCCTATTAAACTGCGCACCATAGCATCACAACTCCTGTTAACCAAGATAAATTAAAGCTACAGAGGCATTTAATATCTACTATAGAACACTTATAAAAACTATACAAACTGACAATGCAAATAACTGGTATCAGTTTGTCATAGTTTAGCTAGTCAAAGTCACCTTTAACAAATGCATAGTTTACATACACAATGTTGTTTTAGCATTAAAACAGCGTCCCATTATCGAAAAACACGGCAGGACTAACAGGAACAGGTGAGCATTACCAACCTATAGAAGGAGATTTGAAAGGATATTTATCTGGAAGGTCCACTCTAACTTTCCACACGCCACCTTCATACGGTGCTGCCATAGTTGAGAAAAGCAGTTAGTGTTTCTAAACATTAAATGCAGGGAAAAATTACAAGTTAAATGCTCAGATGCCAACAACCAAAACATTGACTAAGGCGTTGGGTACGTATTACCGATGACCACTATTCTGACATCCTTCATCCCTACAAATAAAAACAGATCGCACCAAAAATGAAGTAAATACAAACATACTTGCCTGAAAGCCGAAGATGCACATGTCACACTCAAGTGCCGGAGAGCTGTCCATTCGGAATCATTGCTTGTCAGCCTGTGGTGCCATTGGACAGTGCATCTTCGGCTTTCAGGCAAGTATGTTTGTATTTACTTCGTTTTTTTGGTGCAATCTGTTTTTATTTGTAGGGATGAATGATGTCAGAATTGTGGTCATCGGTAATACGATTACCACCGTGACTAAGAGACCCATTTAACCCCACAATTATTTGTCAGTCCTTACCAGAGAATATAGTACTGTAAAAGTTTTAATTTTGTTTTGTTAAACACACGATCCAAAGTCTCACATGTTTCTATGCAGGTCATGCAGAAACATGCAATGTAAGAGTCCTCTCCCACATATTGCTCCTCCCACTTGTGACATTCACATAAGGTTAATTTGTTCATGCCTACATACCTAAGCCAGTGATGAACTTAAGGAATGACATGTGGTTAAATGTGTGGAATATATATTTGTGACAGTAACAGATTATGCTCACACAGGTTTGTTGAACCACTTTGCTATACTGTATTCAGGGATGTATACACACACTAGACCATACTTGCCCCGAAACCCAGGTAGGTCTCCCGGGAGAGCAGGCAAGTCTCCCGCATACTGCAGTTAGCTAGCCAAAATGACGCGATTGGTGGTGAATCGCGTAATTTTGGCCCCGCCCCTGTGACAATTACGCGATTGACCGCACCACGCAGCCTCCTGTCCGGGATCTCCCGGACTTTCCTATGCAAAAGTCAGCAAGTATGCACCAGACTCAACAGTATCTGTACACTACATTCTATATTTTAACATAGTGTGTGGGTCACTGATGGGTAAGGACTGAGAGCAGTAATTAGTCTGGGCTAAAGAATAAAGTCAACATAATACTGTGGTCATACCAGACTAGTGCCAAGTTAAGAAACTCTGAAATACACATTTACATTTATGTGCACAGTTTTGTCAACACATGCAGGAATAAAAATCTTTGTTTTTATTGACAAAAAGTTTTAGGTGTGATGATTAAGAATGGTAAGGAGATATAATTCATTACCCATTAAATCAATGTGGCAGCTGCCACTGAGTTCAGCTTCCTGCATCTCTCCCATATAGAAGTCTTACCTAAGCTCAATCACCAATTGTTGATGTATTATTTAAATATCTAAGACTGTAGCATGTAACTTTCTTCCTATACCCCTTCTAGAAGCTAGATTATTTATTTTTAAAATAATTTATGATATGCGCCTCAACACTTGGCATAGTAAAGGGTTTTAAAGTAAGCACAGTTTTATTCTTCTAGTCTGCATTTATCAGCTCACATAATATGAAGCAGGAACTTAGCATTATTAACGCTAAATCAATAGCAAATGGGCTTTAAAAACCATGATGTGCAGTGGAACAAGTTTACTAAGGTCATTTATGCAAGGTAGGCTGACCAATGCATCTTTGTCTATTCTCACCTCTGTAACCTTTATGGACTTTAGCACCAAGATAACACAAGCTTGTATTTATCTAGTTTTGTAGTTATTACACATGAATAGAGTAACTGAATCACCCAAGTTTACAAATACGCAGGACAGAAATGCTATTCAAAACAGTACAAGCTTGTCAGCAGGTAAGATAATCGCAACACTACAAGTGCAAATTCCAACAAAAGTACAATACTTACTTCCTTGTGGTCCATAAAACTTCACTATAAATTCATTTAGTCCTCCTAGGATTGTGACTTCATGTTTGCTTTCAATACTAAAGCAGTAGGGTAATAGGTTAAGGAAGAAAACTATAAAAAAAAATAAAATAGGAGCAGTGTAAAAAGCTATCATGAGGAGTGATGACAATCGAGCAAAAATAAGCAAAGATTTCAAGCCTGACATAATTGTGGCAGCACCCTGTATGGGACTGAATCTACCTCATCAAATGCGAATATATTTAAGTGTCATTAGCCCACCAAAAGAAAAACAATGATTTAATAGGGAAAAAACACATTAATATAATCTTATCTGAACCAAGCTTACCATAGATCAGCTGGCTGCCTAAATTGCTTATAGTTAGGCTACAGCTGATATTTCTATTCTTCTCAAAACATACATATTTAACAAACCATTTTAGAGAGCTTGAACTTCTATTGAGAGTAGGGCTAAGAATGGTGCCAGGAGCCAGTTCCACTCTCAGGCCTCACGCTTTTATAGGCGAGCGCCAGTAAGTATAGAGTAGAGCTTCCTTTGATGCTACTACTAATGCATAGACACTGAATGGAACACCTATGTTATGTGTTTAGTAGACCCATACCTATGTTCACAAAAGACCACCACCACAAGGCAAAAGGAGAGATAGGTACAGCTAAAATTGTGCTGGAGGACATGGTTACCTGTCTCATTTTTTGAAAACCACACTACCATGCATCTTCTTACAGTAAGCCATAGTGATGTTACCAATATACTATAAACATATATGTTTGTTTTTTTAATACAAATTTTTAAGCGGATACAGAAAATGAGGGAGATACAGAAATTCAATTTTTCTTTATTTTTTTTTTTACGGGATTGTTGATTCAACTACAGGTTACTCACAGCAATTTTACTAAAAATTGTTTTTAGTGTGCGATTCCAGTTGGATAAAAATAGTTCTTGTGGACACAACCTGCTACAGGGACAGGATAAGAGTGCAACTTAACAGCCAATTAGGTCATTTTAGACATAATTGGGCGTTAATCGCAGCATGTATCTCCCCTCCCCTCCCACAAAAAAAAACCCCTTATCCCAGAACAGATGGAGTGTAAATTCCGTCAGATCAAACTGCGCTAGGTGCACCCATCCAGCTTAATTATGGCCATCTAACTACACCACATGAAATGATATGGCACCTATGACTTAAAAGAAGTTGGGGGGACAAAATGATTGCATATTCTACTTAAACCTTCCAGAGAGGGTTTCATCCTCAGATGCCCAACTTCCTGTTTGAGAGAAGGCCAATAAGGTGATTCTATTAATATTAGAGAGCACAAAAAAGGGAGGCACCCAGGAAGCTATGCCATTTACCATATACACCATACAATTATTTTGGTCTGTCTAATACATGTTCAAGCTAACTTTTTGCTCTGTATGTTTACTGGGACTTGTAGGATGTTGAAGTTTATAATGCCAGATTAACCAGGAGTATCAGAAGCATGCACTGACATAAAGCAAGCCTGAAATCAGGGACATAATGTACTCTTACACACTGGAATCTCTTCCCAAAAAGAAAAGTCTGTTCCAGGAATCTAAGCTGCTGTCATTACATGACAGCTTGTATTTTCTGCAAGACCACATATCAGCTAAAAATACAACATCAACATGAAAGAACATTAACCCCCAACACCATTGCAGTGTATGTAACTAGTGTACAAATCTGATAATGCAACTTATGCAGACATTTTAACATAATTCAATTTATAAGTGCAGACTAAAATAGGACAATTGTTAAAAAAGCAGCATTAAAATAATTTCTTTTTTTTTTTTTTTTAAATATGATCTTAACAGTTTCAGCATCAGACCAGAGGGATACATGGCACTTAATTAGTGGCCAATATATGCAGCTGGTGTGCACCTTGTTCTCAATCTTCCTGTTGCTGATCATTAAAAGCCAGGATCCCATTCTTATGTGCTCAACACTATTGGTAACGCAAAAATCTTCACATTAATCACATAACTAAACCTCTTACATTTTATTGCTTGTCAAAAGGTGAATATAGACGAATATGGCCAACATCTCTTCAGCCATGTTCGAGGCACAACTTTCATGAATATTAATGATTGGGATCATATGTACTATCAGTATCGTGCTCACAGAGTTCCTGTGCGAATCATTCTAGGAAATGTTGCGTAACAAATTTATTCATGTAGATGGCCAATAGGTTTGCTTTTTAACCAAATTGGCTGCAAATTGTGTGCATACCCAGAACTACTGCTCATTCTTATCCACATACAATAGAAGAAGTGTTCGATGTTGACTGGAATTGGTAGAAAACGCACTTTAGCAATTCCCGCAGTCTTGGAGCGTCCGGTAAATGCCCTGCTGGTCTAAGCAAGACAGTAGAATTCAGCCCAATAAGGAAACAAGACGCATACTGGAGATTAACCCTGCCACTAAAATGGGGGAGTTTTGAGGCTCAAACTGAAATTTACACAGGCTCCTGATTTGCTTTGAATAACTATAAAAGATCACAGTAGTTCCAAGGACAGCACTGCACTAACGACTAACTTTCAATCAATTGTGGAAAACAATTCGACAACTCTTGTAGAGCTAAAAATCCCATTAATATTGTCCATGTAAAGGAGTGATCACTTCTGACCATGCCCCCCACAATGTCATCACAGTGAGGAGTGAATAACCATGGGAATCCCTCAGGATTCCGTTTAATGGCTGGTGTCTTTGGATGCACACTGCGAATGAGTTAATCGCAGTAACAAATTCCATGGCCAGTAATGGCTGCCACGTCCTCAGAAGGTCCATGCGCAGTATCAACAGTGAACACATCAGAATAGCATATGAACCGGCTTCCTCACAGTTCATATCTAAGCTGCGCAATGCAGCTCTATAGGTCGGAAAAGAGCGGGCTGTGGGGGCTTTTTTTTTTTTTTTTTTAAACTATTTAAAAAGAGGAATCATTGATCAAAAGAATGCGTAAACAAGAGGTCTCCTCTTATATCTATGTTTTATACTAGCATGGGATGAGGAGATGGATTAGGGATGGGGGGAGGAGTATGAAAGGCACAAATTTCAACAGTGATATTACTAATGAAAATATATGCATGTCCGGGGACAAACAACCTATGCAATTAGAAATCAATCTTCAACATAGGCGAGGCTCTTACCCATGGTGTACTGTACCTAGTATGTGGGATCCAGAGGCGGACCAAGGGCTATGTGCCAATAGCGGAAGGGAGAGTCGAGGATATGTTTAGAAGTGTGCGAACCATGGTCCAGAAAGGACTATACGAGGACAGGTCCACCATATACGTAGCATCGTACCCCTCAGACCACATTCCCACCAGCAGCTCTGAGTGGCTGTGGGAGACATTCTAGATAGCTTGTCTGGAGTATAGTTCCACGTATAGCACAATTTACACGCTCATTAAGGAAGCGGCATAGAGATCGAGCTCTTGGCAACTCCCTCTGACCTCCTCCCAACAAGACTTATCCTTGGCAGGGAAGGGGGTCCCAGGCCCCTTTCACATTCCTGCTCAAGACGACCTGGCGTGTCGAAGGTGATCTCCATCAGCCAATTATAGATTCCAGATATCATCCTCTTGGTAAGTGGAGAGTGCAAACACATGTTATCAAAGAAAATACTGGACCAAAAAGCATCAGGGGAGGGCAAGGACATAGCAAAGTGTTAGACTTTGAAGTATTCAAAGAAAAGCATGTTAAAAGGTTCAAACTTACAGCAAAGATCCGGTAAAGAACCGGTGCTCAGCGCTGAATGGGTTAACTCCCTGAGCTAGACCAGTGATTGAAACTATAGCATTAAATGTATAAATGTGTATTTTAAGTGCGTGTGTGTGTGTGTAGTGTGGTGTAGTGTATATGTATAATAAATAAAAAGAGTATACTCCCCCCCTGCCACTAGAAGGATTACCTCCTGCTAAGTCAAGTCTCAAATGTGTATAAAAAAGGCTCTGTTTTGTACTAAAAGCTGTTCTTTTTCTTTCATATGATCTGATCACTGGTACCTTTAACCAGTGAAAGAGCAAATAAGCATCGCTTGCTTCAAAGACCCGCGTGGAAACTTCTCTATCCTGTGACCTACAGATTAGACCCAACTTTAACCCGTTCCCAGCTGTTCTGAGGTTTGGACCCAGTACCACCGCTCTGCCCGCTACCCAGCAGCTCTGGCCAGTGCAATAGACCAGGGGGGATCCATCTACAGCAACCCTGATCTATAGGACAAGGTCAGGGGTACCAGCCCAGCTACACCAGTAACAGGGTACGCTAGCAGCGCCAGTCACCCCGAAGAAACCCGGTTCTGGTTGCCGGTAAGGAGTCCAGTGGTGGTAGTACATGTAGGCCCCTCCTACTGCGGCAAGAGGGCGCATTTGGGGTAACGAAAGGGAATGGTGGCAAAGTAAGCCCAACCGGTTCCCAGCAACAGCAGACAGGGTGCCATAGGTGGTCCCATGCTGTTATACCCTCTCCTTGGTCAATGCTTTCTTTGTCTTGGTCTGCTCTGCTATGCGCCATCCATTCCATCTTGAAAGAATGTCTGTCTTCTTATCCCTCTCTCACACTTAACACACACACACTCTGAGAAGCCCTAGTGATATTTCACTTACATGCATTATTTCTATTTTATCTCACTTTTCCACACTTGCATACATGTGCACATTTAGCTAAGAAACCCTTTAACTTATATGCTTAAATGACCAATATTATACCACGTTAAATTTGTAACAGACAGGGATAACATTACTGGAGATAAACTGGAAACTCACTTCTGATAATGACTTAATAGTATTGTATGATCTTTTATCTGTTCAATTACAACATATGTCTATTCATTGCATACAACGATTTATATGTACTGTTTATAACTCCGCCATATGTGAAGAATTTGATACTATATATTTTCTGTAGGTTTATACAAATTGTTAAGTTTTGGATAAGGCTGGTGTCCAAGTAAGCGATGGTACACATATAAGTGGGTTACCTTGACAGGTTTGTCATTCAATTATGTGCGATACTTGGGCGAGGTCAAGAGATGACATGGGTACCAAATTATTAGAGCCAAGTCATGGGTAATGATTTGCTGGATAGTGACGGAGATGATTATGAGACGTCATGGATAACCAATTGTTAGATATTGACTGAAAGAGCCAAGTCATGGGTAATTATTTGTTAAGATATTGATGAAAATGCTGTGACTGACAAATATCCTCTGTACAGCGCTGAGGAATTAGTGGCGCTATATAAATGATGAAGAAATGCCTGAGATGTCATGTGTAATGAATTGTTAGATATTGACTAATAGGGCTATTAAAGATTACAAAAGTATATAATCCATAGTTAATGAGATGAGACCGGAAAATGAAACACCATCGGAAGGTATGTGGTATGATTTCTTCCTGGCTTGACAGTCTTTCCAAGCAGAAGTTAATGTCTGTTTAAGATGTGAATCAATGACAACTCTGCTACTTTGCAGAGACCATCAGCTGAGGCCAGACCTCTGCGAGATCAGGAGGTTGTCACCACCCATGTAGAATGCACACTTGGAACAATGACCTCTCTGATCTATTGTGTAAGTATGTTTGAATGAAGCTTGTCCTTGTTGAAGTCTTAAGCTGGGTACACACTACACAGTTTTCATCCAATAATCGGCTAAATCAGCCGACATAAGACCTCTCATTCAAAAGTCGGGTCAGTGTGTGCAGTGACACAATGGTTGAAAGTCTGCCCAAATGGAGGATTGTCGCCTCATTTGGTTGGTCGTACCATTTAATATTTTCGTTCCAATCTCGTTTCCGTTGTGTAGTATGTATAAACTTCCGACCGATCCACAACAGTGAGTATGAAATTACATTCATTGCTCACGACAACATGGCTGTAAAAAGTCGCTAAAGGGACGTCCGCTCTTCCCTTTATCGTCCTAAACAAGGCTAGTGTGTATGCAGTCCATGGACCAAGCGATCGGAACATCAATTGCATGTAAAATCGCTCACCATAAAAAGTTGGTCGAAATTTCTGTAGTGTGTACCCCCGACCCAGCTTTACAGGGAGAACAAATAATTGATCTGTTTTGCTGAAGTCCTTCATTCGTGGGGTAAACTGAAACTGCCCTGACAAGTGACAGTATGATCTCCAGATTTATTTAAAAAGTGGAAATTATATTTGGTAAGAAAGTAGGATTAGTGTCCCATACCACTGTCTGTATAGAATTCAGAAATGGTTCCTTACACCACAGGGCATATAAATCCCACACTCGTAGGGCAGATGAGATTGCTACCAGAAACACCACGTGTAAAGGCGCAAAAGGATTAGACATTAAGTCATCCAGGACAACACTTAGATCGCAACTTGCGATAAAAAAAAATAAAAAAAATCTAATCTAATATACAGAACACTAGGTGCAAATACATGAGCCTTTACGGTGGCAATGGCAAGGTTCTTGTTAAAGCCATCGTGAAGATCATCAAGAATATCAATAATCCTAGCAGATATGGGATGATCAAATTTGGACTTGCACCCTCATCTCCAGAATGTTTGTGCACAACTGCTTTTTGCGCTGTAGTTAAGTGAACAGACCCGTCTGAAGGTTCCTTATAAGCCACTTTGCCCATGGAAGCCAGAGTGCTACTTCTCTTCGAGAGCATCCATGCAAACTACTAGAACCTTGATGAAGGTCCTTGGATATGTAGACAGGCTTAATAAAAAAAAAAAAAAAAAAAAAAAGTGGTCTGTAAATTTATGGAAATAAAGAAGCATAGCTTCTCCATTGTGTGGAGAATGGACTTCACTGGTTCAATATACTCGAGTGGCTAATGTCTTAACCTATGCATAAATTGAAATTTTGCCACCCACAGAACTTATTGGATGTTAGGCCAGGAAAGTCATTGAGATGACTTTGGTACAGACCTCTGTTCCTTACGCTTGAAATAACAAAGGCTTTCTTGAAGTGCTGGCACCATACTGCCTAGAATACTGTTTTTCATGCAAACAGCTTTGTGCATCCTTTAAATACATTGAGAGGGAAACCTCTTGTTCTTTTTGGCCTGGAGTTAATGTATATTATAAATTAATGATTCAAGCTTATCCCAAGAAAGAAAAAAGTGCTCTCAAAAGGAGCATAGCCAAACAAGTCTTTGATTGTGGGTCCACCACAATGCAGCCAGAGATCTCTCCCAGATCCAACAAATGAAGCTACAACAGCGACAATTTTAGACACATATTTGAAACAGCTTTATCCTAAAGAGTATACATGTGTTCAAACATCTTGAGATTAGGCTGACGTCAGTTTGGCAGTTTCCATTCTTTGTTTACGAGATCCTTAATCATGTGCCCTTGGAAAACTATCTTTACACTAACACTCAAAAAAGGAATCTTGAAAAGGACTGGACCTGTTGTATCATCAATCCCCATAGTTCTATTAATGTTTAAGAAGGACTTTCACAACTTCAGGATTAAGTGACCTGGGGTCTTCTGCAAGAACACCTGATTCACTGTTAGATAACCCTTCAAGATCACTTAAAGAACCCAATGCAAAAGGTACTATGCCTAAACATCCTCCACATTCATACTTGTGTCATCTGGCACTTTTAAGCCCTTGTATGGCATATAAATTCTTTGTGATAAAAGTATATTTTGGTACGCTCATCATTCCACAAACTGTTCAGGAGGATGAGAGGTGGGCCTTTTGGGCTGAGGAATACAGTCTGAACAGAAAGCTCCTTCATAATTCCCAAAGTTATCCCATTTGTTATGGGTGCCATGGAGCCAATAAGGAAATATACAGTACATTAACTGTTGGATGGCAGACCGGCATGTGTATCCATGGGAAAGCTTATAGAAGACCCATTAACAAAGAGCAGAATATTTGATATTTAGCTAGGCAAGAACAAAGCAAAGTATTCCTCTCGTATGAGGAAACCTCCAAACTGTCCTTCAAGGTGTCTACAAATATATCTGGGCGATGGGAGGAAGGGGGGGGGGGGGGGGGGGAGGGTGGAAGCTCTCTCTCCGTATATACACATACATCCGACACACACGCATATACACACGTATACATACTACTCCCTCCCCTCCTACCAGGATCCCAATGATACGTCTGAAAAATATTGTCATTTAAATTAAATATTTCTTATAAATATTAATTTTGAGTAACTCACATGTAGGCGTCACACTATGCGAGCTCACTGGCTCATGGGCTTCCTTAAATGATATATACACATGTATTGTTTGCTGCAGCAGATTAGTTTCTTCTATAACCATGTCACCATGAAGTTTAGTGATCAAAACTTGCTAAGATGACCAATTTGAGTATTTTATAATTTCTTTTTTACTATCCACACACTGCCTTGTGCATAGAAGGCTAGATAAAAAGGGCCTCCACTGCTCCTTACTCTCCTAGAGAAGGTCAAATGACTTCCTATTCAAATGCTAGCAGAAAGGTGGATGCATAATTTATTCCAAATGGCTTTATCCTTCAGCTACTCTGAATTCAGGAGGTAGGGACCTGTGATGTATGAAGCAGGCGTTTGAGTCTCCTCAGTCCGCTTTCTTCATTTGCATATAGCACAGGGAGACTTTTTGCTATTTACTGGCAGAAAGTGCAGTGGAGGACTTTGTTCTTATTGAATTACACACAGTACCAAGATTATGATATAACGACCCTAACAATTGACAAGTCCTCAATAGATATTCATGTAAAGCACAATTAGGCTATGCACTATTTAGTGAGCAGGATTACCAATGAATGTCAGGATCAAAGATTTTAAATGCACACTCCAACGCTTGTATGGGGTCCACTAGGTTGAGAGGGGAGCTAGATTCTTAAAAAAAAAAAATCTTACCCTGAACAGAGAATGGAATCTGTTAAGAGTAGGACTAGTAGTGTGTGTAGAGTTAATTGATATAGCTTTGAACTTGCCTAGCAATCAACCAGAGGTGAACTGACCCAAGCACTGACAGTGGGGTCATTAGAGCAGTCAAGAGTCTTGCTGTGAGACTTCTGAGTGGAAGACTAAGACAAGCCATGTGGAAATGTAGACAGTACATTGCTGACATTCTGGGATTGTTAGTGCACCAATTATGACTATTTAAACACGCTTGGTAGAACTGAAGCCAAGAAACCACTGCCACTAATATGATAACCCATGTCCACTGAAAGAGGCAAACATTACTGGATTAATGTACAAAACTGTCCCAATGTTGCCCCTCCAATGTTCAAGAGAGCAACATTAACCTTAATTTAAGACTGTAAGGGGGGGGGGATTACAGTGATAATGCTAATGCAATATTACATAAATTCAATGGCAATTTTTTCTAAGTCGTTTTAGTCTTTCATCAATTGCACCATTGAAAAAAAAAAAAAAACCCCAAGCCTTACTTACAGCCTGGTCTGTATTGTGTAGCACTGGTCCATGATAAAATTCATCTCAACTATCCACTTCTAATTGTTTAATTACTTTTGTACTATATTTGATTAGGTGGTTTCTCCTTAATATGAGATAACTGGCATTTTAAATACATTAATCTTCAGAAAATATCCTTCAGAAATATACTTTAAATTTATTTGCTTAATGCTAAAGGGAAAATATTTTTGAACCAATAATGCCTCCTGACAATCAACACGATCCCACATGAGTCAGTCACTAGCATAACCAATAGACTACCAGAAACAGGCAAAAAACAAGGTTTTGTATGTATGTTTTGTAAGTCAAATAGTCATGAAGCATGGAGGTATGGTCAATGGAATATAGAGATGGTATGCTGAATATACATACCATAAGGTTATTTTAGGTAGGTTATTAAGCCAACTAATAGAGAATGATATACTGAATATTAATACAGAGTTCTGGGCTTACTTGAACTCCAGTTTATGATTACAACTGATGTCTAAATTAATCTTCCTGGCATCCAGTGAAGAGATGCATTTAATTTTATACCATATGGGATAGTAGAACAGTCATGCCTGCCATAAATATAGAATCGCTTCATACACAAATATGAGGCTGCAGGTAATTTGATCCTAGGAATACCTTGAAAAGTAGTATTCAGTGTAGATGTAGTTTCTATTTCTATGCACAACACTGACCAAAGTAAAGCATGAGAAAATCTAGGCAGACTATGCAGGAAATGAACATTTTCACAAACTATAGCATTGCAGAAACCCAATGTTAACATGTCACCCTCGGGTAATGAGCGGGTGGCTCCAGCAACATTAACCCTTCAACCACCATGATTAAAAAAAATTGCACATTTAGCCACCTACCACCAGACTTTGTTATAAATATTATTTGCAACATAGATTTCAGGTTGCTGTTAGTATTTGGTTGGCAGGAGGGACATTTTACTTTTGGTTACAATATAACAATGGGTGAAAACAATTCATACATATCATTGCTGTGCATAATGAAAGACAATTAGCAGCAATTCACAGCTTTGTGGTGGAAGTGTTAAACGTCAGCAAAACAAACAATTAACTGCCACATTTTTGCAGTAAGGGTCTTTGGAGGCAGGTGCTGACAGTCAAAACTAAGTCTAGAAGCTTTAACATTAGGTCAGTAAAATACTGAGCAAACTGAGGTCTATATGCCTTTTTTGGCTCATAACAGACATGCTGCAAATGCACCGAGAACATTTCTAGCAATTAACCCATTGGAGTAAACCACTGCCTTAGACAGCACAGCTATATTGAAAGCATGCAGGGTGGAGCAGGTGCAAGACACCCAAAACAAAACCAAACCACAAAAACAAAAAAAACACTGCCCTTATCTAGAATACCAATATGTAGTACAAAAACTGTGGCTGGATCACTTACAAATAACTTTTTGTACAAATTAAAATTAGTGGCACAGTGCGTCAATGTATATCATTACAAATGTACTGATTTTTGTATTAGAAATGTATTGATTTCTGATGCAGGAGGCATATGGTGGAGGAAATGTGTTTTTGTAAGAAAGGAAGAAAGGAAATCCCATGCTAAATGGTCCTTGTGAGTGACCTAGACCTCTTTTAGCCTGAATGCACAGAAGGTGGTTGTTAATTTCATCTGGGGTCAGAGTGATAGGAAACCTAATGGTAAGTAATTTAGGAAATCACAGATTGCTGTAAATTTTGCCAAGTTTAAATTGCATTTAAATCCAAGTTTAGAGAACATATTACATCCGGATACTAATCATTGAATATAATCTCAGACTTGTGGTGCCAGGTAAGAAGGGGGGCTGTTTTATCCCCTGCCAACATGCAAGTCAAAAACAGTCTATAAAGAGATATGTTTGACCATGTAATGTAGTATACCGTCTGTACTTTTGGGTGATCACTAGTACCTCCAACTAGTGTGTAATGATCCTTGTAAGGACCCCTTAATTAAATAAACATCAATGCCTGGGATTAACAAGAGCTTGCACTCTAATCCATTCCCCGGCTGTCCTGTGGTGAACCCAGTGTCTGTGTCAACACTTTGCACACTACCCAGCAGTCCTGAACCATAGTAAGCAGTCAAGAGGTACCAGCCAACCCACAGCAAAGAGGCTCTGCAGCAGTTATACCAGCTACCTCAGAAGTATGCTGTTCTAGGTGCCGCAAGGAAGCTTAGTGGTGGCAGCAAGATTCTCCTACAACTACTGCACAGTTGGCTTTCACAGTCGGCGAGTGTCTGGTGGCAAGGAGACACCAGTAGGAGTGGTCAGTAACAGTCAGTTACTGACTGAGAAAGAGACCCAGACAGACTATTTAGGAAGAACATCCCTTCATCTTTCGTCCCCTGAAAAACCAGTTTGGCGACGCAAGCCCATTACTAACTATTTTTCAATTGCATTAGTCTGGACTGAATAAAAGGAGTTATCCCAAAGTGGGCAACTTCATCTGACCTGCCACCTCCTTAATGTAGGTAATAGGCAGGTGAATACAGGCCACTGTACCATGTTATGACAGGAACACCAGGCATCCCAATCTGAAAGCTCACATGAGGTAATGGAGGAGTAACCACCTAATCACAACATGAAGTGAAGTATAGAAGAGACGCACAAAAAGGAGAGTAGGTTGTTTTGTCAGGTTTTTTTGGCCTGTAAAAGCATAAACATAATTGTTTGGTTAACCATAGTTTTTTCAGACCCAATTTTTATAAATAAAACCATTGTATCTTAACAAGCTAAATATTTTACCTTCCATACATGCAGAAAAATGTTTCACATTGTTAATTCCTTATATAGATTGCCTTTTGTATGGGGTGGAAACATTACAGTTCAGATAATACACGGAGCACATCCATTCCATTTTCATCTTATACCCAGCACCAGACTTAACTGAAGGCTCTGATTCTTCAATTAGCCAAAAAGTTTGGTTGTAGCTCTGCCAACTCCACACTTCTATTTCACTGTTCAAGAGCAACAAAATCCATACAACATTTGTAGTAGACGTTCTGAATATTTTACAGTCACTATATTTATGAATTGCCATGTCTAATTAAGAATGCTTCCTAATAAACCAAACAATGTAAATGTGGTAGCAATTCAACAGTTGAGCAGCAGCAAGAATTGTGCTCTTTAAATCAAATCTTAAGAAGAGGCCAAAGCAGCTTTAAAAAAAAAAACAAAAAAAACAAAAACAAAAAACAACATACCATGACACACTGTTCAGAACACTTAAAATGACAAGGTGACTATTGAGTAGTTTGCTTCTACAGTTAAAATGTCTACAGAATGAAAAAATGTTTACTGCAGGTTTTACACTATGCAGGCTTCTGCATTTGTTTCAGGCCCATTATATACTGTATTACAGGAGCCTAAACCACACTCATTTGAACACTAACCGATTTAACACCTGTGCTATCAGAAGAAATATTACTCCCACTTTATCATCCAACTGCCTATCTTGTCTTGCCAAAACTACTTAAGGCTTCTTTTTATTGTATATAGTCCCTGATATCCAGTAAAAAACAACCTACTCCCAAACATCACACTTATTTCTCCAAGATGGTAATCGTAAATTAAATGGTAAGAACATAGTTTGTATCCAGTTAAAGGGACATGCAGTACATTTTACAGTGTCTATTACTATTTTACTATCAATCTAGTGGAGCCTAGCTTGCCTCATTCCACAATTTGTTCTAAAACCTTAAAACCAATATTTACTCAGACCACCACAAAAGTATGAGATTCAGGTATCTTCTAAAAAACAAAAAAAAAAGTCATATCTAAAAAGCAGCTATACAGGAACAAGTTTAGCTCAAAGTCTGCAGTTTTTTTCCCCCTTCTCATTGCCTCCTGTCTTCTCAAGTTACTTGCTTGAATGAGTAACACTTAATAACCAAATCCATTGTAATTCAGATTTGTGTTTTTAAAATGTTTTGTTTCGTCGAGGGTTTGTCCATTTATCAAGCTGTCATTGTAAGCTTTTAAATTTAGAACAGGTGATGTAGGAAAACTGATGCCTGTCAAGCAGCTGACTCATTGTTTAGAGGTGTTAGGCTTTCCCACAGTAGATGTTTAGAAAGTATCTACTGCATGCTGGTCTAGTGTCCTTATTTGGTCAACCTGCATAGCACCAATGACAGCAGAGACAAACCATAACAGGTTGTTTGTATAATTCTACAAAATTTCCAATAAGCCCTCCTCACAATTGTCCTTTCAGTAGAGGCCATTCTTCAACCTGCATTATGTCTAGTAGGAAGCCAAAAGTATACTAATGTTCTAAAGCAAACACATGCATGTAGATGTTGCACATACCCCTTTACATACAATGGTGTGAAAGTATTTATCCCCTTCCCAATTTTCTGTGTTAGTACATTTGTGTCACACTGGATTTTTTCAGATCAGTAGACAAAATCTAATATTGGATAAAGGAAAACTGAGTGAGAAAACATTTTATACTTATTTCAAGTAATGATCAAAGTTATCCAACACCAAATAGCACTGTGTGGGAAAGTAATTCTACCCCCCCTTTGCACTTATCTACACATTGTTCTACCTTTAACTACAATGACTGCAACCAGACCAGCCCTATAATTCAGTAATGTGAAGCACTAATTTTGTGGAGACTTTAAGCCAACTCTTCCTCTTAGAACTGCTTGAATTCCAAAACAATTGTAGGTGTGAGTATGTGTAGCAAAATAAAAATTATTGCAGTACTGTGTTAGCCAGAAAAATCTATGTGATATTGAATACTTTCGTGTCAAAAAAGACAAAACGTATTATAGGAGTGACACCTCTATTGGCCAAAAAAAAGAAATTTTTATTATTTGCCAGTTTTCAGAGAACAGAGGCCCCCCTTCATCAGGCAAGTTTACAAATGAATGACTGAGAAAAGGGCACAACATTTAAGAGATGTTACGTCAAGCAATTTGTACTAAGGGGGTGGGGGGGGGGATCATAAAGATAAGTTAAAGTAATAAAACAAAGGTTTTCGTTCTGGATGGAAGAGTGAAAGTCCTAAGAGTTCAGAGATCTGGAGTCACTCTGCTGTGGGGTGTGAAGTGTGTCATAACTCCAGGTGATAGGTTGAGTCTGAGTCAATGACTAGAATGTTCTTATCAGCTTGAATTCCCAGATCCATTTTTAAAAAAAACTTTTCAGTATTAAAGACTTTTAAATCTGTCATACTGTGTCCTGGTCCAGAGAAGTGTTTTAAGAGTCTGCGTGTGCGTGCATTTATTCATCCTGGATTGCAGTTTCTGCTTGGTCTCCCCAATGTAGATTCCCTCAGGGCACTCTGAACACTACATTGGAGGCTGTACATGAGAATGTGTCAGTGATTTTATAGTCCCGTTGTGTGTTGGGTATGTGGACTGTTTGTTGGTGGGACATGGGTGCAAGTTTTGCATTTTTTTGATTTTGCAAGGGAAGGTGCCAGTCTCTGATGGTGATGAGGACACTTCTAATCAGGAGATTTCTTAAATTCGGAGGTTGTTTGTAAGAAAGAGGTAAATCTGGGAATATTTCCTTCAGACTATTGTCTTTCTGAAATATGGGCTGAAGATCAGCAACAATTTTTCTCAAGATGTTCATATGGGGATTGTAAGTGACCACTAGAGGCACCCTGCTGTTGTCCTTCTGTTTGTAATCCAGGAGGCTACTCCTTGGGATTCTTGTGGCTCTGTTCATCTATAACTATTGAATGATATCCTTGTTGTAGGAATGTATTCCTCAGTGATGGCAAATTGCTTTCTGTCTTCATTGTCTCAACAAATCCGAATGTATCTCAGAGCTTGGTTGTAAATGATGGACTTCTTTGTGTCCTGGGTGAAAGCTGTTCCATCTCAGATATGCTGGGCGGCCTGTAGGTTTATGAAATACTGATGTTTGTATAGCATTGTTTTAATTATATAGGGTCATGTCCAGGAAATGTATCTGAGATTGTGAGCAGTTAATAGTGAGTGATGGTTGAAATTATGTAAACTCAGCTGCTCATCTTCAGAGCCAGTTCATATTAGTAGCAAATAATCAATATAACGGTTTCATTGTGCAAGTTGATAAGAATTCCTCCTCTAGTTTAGCATACGGAGGTGACATCTTACTACCCATGGCACTTCCCATACACTGCAGGTATATGTCGTTTCCAAAAGAAAAGTAATTATGATCGAGTACGAACCTGATCCGCTGCAGGATCGGCTCTGTGGCTACACTGTTTATTTGAAGGTAGTGTTGGCATGCGGCTATGCCATCCTTGCAGGGTATGTTAGAGTACAGAGATTCCACATCCATTGCTGACAGTTTTGAGCCTTTTGGTAGTAGACCCATGGCTGAGAGTTTGCAGAGAATGTCTGTGGTATCCTGGAAATAACTAGGTGTACGTCTCACCAAGGGTTTTAGTACACTATCCAGCCAGAAATATTTTCCGTTAAGGTCCCAATGCCATAAATTATTGGTCTCCCTGTATTGCCTTCTTAATGCATTTTAGGTAACATGTAGAAGGTACCCATTTTGGGATTGTCCGGTATAAGGTCCAGTAGAGAAGATGATCCAGGGTTAAAACATTTATGATCTTTATAAGTTTTTCTGAGTGTTGTTTAGTGGGGTCTTCCATAATCAGAGTAGTATTTTTCATTCGAGAGCTGTCTGTGCTTCCTGAATGTAATCTGATGTGTTCATAATTACTACAGCTCCTCCCTCATCTGCTGGTTTAATGATTTTATAGCCTTCCTCTCCTCCACATTGAGATTGTGTGTCACTTTGTGGTGTTTGTCCAAAATCTCAGATTTTACTTTATTTCTGAAACAGTCTATATAGTGATCCATAGTTTGGTTGTGTCCTGGCTGTGGGGTCCAGTTTGTCCTCTTTCTTTCTAGGATTTTCTTGTTGCATTTCAGCTTGTGATGCAATATCTGTTTTGTCATAAAAGAATTCCTTTAGCCGCAATCTTCAGAAGAATTCCTCCACATCACTGTAAAACTGAGCTGTGTCGAATGGTTTTGTGGGACAGAATGCAAGTCCTCTGGATAAAACACTCTTTTCCACTGTGCTTAGCTCACATACTGAGAGGTTCACAACAGATGACTATGCATCCAAACTTATGTGAATTATGCTTTTTGTCTGGCACATTGAGTATAAACTGCTTGTTTCAGATCCTGCCATATAATCTATTCGATTTACCTCTCGACTTTCACTAGGACACTCAAAGAAACAAAACAAAAAAAAAGTTTTACTTCTTTTCAGCTGTTCTGATGGATTTTGGATTATTGTCTTGCTGCATGACCCAACTATGCTTTTGCTCACAGATGACTGGACTGTCACCTAAATAATTTTGTAATAAAGTAGAATTCATGGTTCCTTCAATTATGGCAAGTCATTTAGGCCCTGAGGTACCAAAGCATACCCAAAGCACCACCACGTTTACATCTGGTGCGATTGTCTTACTGTGGAATTCTGTGTTTGCTGTATGCCAGACATAATAGGACCTTAGCTTTGGTAAAAGCAGTCTGCAGTTCTTTGGATTTTTTTAAAAGATCCTTTCAGACTTTCTGGATGATTTTACCCAGTGTCCTTGAAAGAAAATAAAAAAAAAGTTGACAGGCCACCCACTACTGGCAAGACACTTTTGTTCCAATGGCTCTCCATTTGAAGAGGCCCCTTACTGTAGATCTGCGTCTTTGCAAACCTTGCCAGAATGATCAATATCAACTTTTTGTTCTCTTTAGGAACTTCTTTTAATCATGGCATACAGTGTTTAATCTTTGCGCTGGTAACTTAACTATGATGGCAAGGTTCAAAATGAGTGAGTGTTAAATTGAGCAATGCTGCCTCTAATCATGCCTGGCTTGTGTTCAACCAGATGACTAATTATCCATTACATTAGGCTGATCTCACAAGGTGGAAATTACTTTGCTATTTGCTCTCTAAAGTTACCTTTATATGAAATTCGATTTTATCTAAAGATCTGATGAGACCATATGTGACAAATAAGCAATAAGAGAGGAAATCGGGAAGGGGCAAATACTTCCTTTTCCTGGCACTGTAAATTACAAAATGACTTCTCTGAATTTTGCTGAACAAAATTGCATTTTGCTTTTTTTTTTTTTTTTTTAAAAAAAACCAAAAAAAACAAAAAACTCACTTCACCGATTTACAGTATAAGTGTCAGGCAATTATCATGGTAACCACAATCTCATGACTTATGACAAATCCTCTCTGCTCACTACATCATACCACTCTTATCAGCATGCTTATCCACAGCATAATCCTTCCTCTCACCCCACTCCCTCTTGTTCCACCATGTAGATGAGGGCTCAGGTGAATCCTACCAAGGGAATAAGCTTGAGTGCAATACAAAGGCCTTCCAGGTAACAACCCCTGCAGCCATAAGTCTCCCGCACAGAAATATTTTTAACCAGGTAGGTGGAGTTAGGAGTATTATCCATTGGCATCGCATTACACATCAGTGACACATGTTTAACATGCAGTGGCTAACAACAACTTGCAGTTGTGTTAATAGAGGACACGCCATTTGCCTCAATGAGTTTACTTTCGGTTAACACAGGTAAAAGCAGCACTGTATAACAATATAAATATATCTATATATCATTTTAGAAAAAGGGGGAGATCAGATCAAATAAGATACATGTTATCAAAAAGGAATATGTGTGATTCCAGCTTTAATTTTACTTTTCTTGTAAAAGAGCAACCATTTCAAGAGGAAAACATTTGTCTAAACTAGATGATATAATCCATTTTGGATACTGAATCACTTATTGAATGACTTATGATATCCAGTACTGACACACATGTTGCAAGTACTACCTCAAATAAGGTAAAAAACAGTTACCATTTTGAATACAGATCGTAACTTTGCAACCACAAGCAACAGTGATTACAGTTTAACAGTGAATTTTTACCATTACTAAAAGACAGTCTTTCTGAAGTTAACAGTGACCCTTCTTACTAGATTAACAATACCACACACTCAATTACCATTGTGCCAGGAAGTGGAGGTAGGACTTGCGCTTCAGTGGCAGACAAATACCAGGCATTATCTTTTAAGAAGTGTATGTATATTAGAGATGGGCGGGTCCGGTTCTCCGAGAACCGACCCCACCCGAACTTTGGGTATCCGAGTACCGAGCTGAGCAGCTCGGTACTCTCCCGCCCGTTCCGAATCCAAATCGAGGCCGAACGTCATTGTGACGTCGTCGGATCTCGGGGCTCGGTGCTCGGTTCTCGCGATACTTCAACTTTATAAATACACGCCTCCACAGCAATCCATCGCCATTTGACAGAGGGAGAGAGCAGGGTGTAGTCATAGGCTAATTAGAGCAGGGACAGAGAATACAATATTGTTCTTGCAATTGCTCTAACCAAAATCGCTAGTGCAGAGAGGAGGATAGAGGTTTATTATTTTTTCTTCATATTTGGCACTCCCCAGCGCTTTTGGGGTGTCCCCCATAATTGTGCATAAATATTTCTGGCTGTCAAAAGTCATATCTGTCAGCAGTATCTACTAAATAATTTTTAGCACTCCTCAGTGCTTTTGGGGTGTCCTCCCTAATTGTGCATTAATATTTCTGGCTGTCAAAAGTCATAACTGTCAGCAGTATCTACTAAATAATTTTTAGCACTCCCCAGTGGTTTGCGCTCAGAATGGATTCAAAGCAGTCCACATATGATCTGAATGAGCAACCAGGTTCTGTCACCAGTCCTGATGTTAGTGTTCCCAGTACGTCATCTGGCCAAGGCGATGTCAAACAACAGAGTGTTTTCAAATTAGTGCAAAAAACAAAACCCCCAAAAAAATTTACTGTATTGAAGCGAAAAAGAAGTGTAACTGAGCAAAAGTTAAGTGACGATAAAAAAAAAATTGCAAGCATGCCATTCTACACACGCAGTGGCAAAGAGAGAATGAGGCCTTCACCTTTGGCTATTAGTGGCAGATCCCAAAAAGTTACCCAGCCTACAATTGGTGCACAACTACTGTTACGCGTCAAAGCCGAGCTGCAAGATAACAGTGAGGCATTACAGGAGAATATTTGCTCTGATTCACAAATGACAACAATCCCTGTGGAGAGTCCATCCAACAGTGGGATGTCTAATCGTGAGCATTCTGCTGATGTGTGCCTTAATAGCCCGAGTGTAGCCGGTGATACCCAAATTGAGGATGCCACTTTGGAATTAGAAGAGGATGAGGGGGAGATTTGTGTAGGCGACGAGGGCGCTAATGAGGATGTTGATGAGGATGAGGTTGTTTGTGTAAGTCCTGCACCAGTGGCAGCAGTTCTGGCACGTGACAAGAAAAAGGCCATTGTCATGCCTGGGCATAAAACAAAAAAATCCACTTCTTATGTGTGGAATTATTTCTACCCAAATCCAGACAACAATTGTATAGCCATTTGTAGTGTATGTCAAGCCACAGTCAGTCAAGGGAGGGACCTTAACCATCTTGGAACCTCGTCTATGTTACGCCATTTAACGAGAGTTCATGGCAAAGTGTTGGGAAAAGCTGAAAGTTCTTCCTAAAAGAATACAAGCACTCCCTCATCAGCTAAGACCCTCCGCTCACCGACATACCGACGGCTACAAAATACACCCACCACACCATCCTCATCAATATCCTCAGTAGCGCTCGGAGTTAGCCCGGCATCCCACTTAAGGCTGGATGACTCCGGCACTATTATTGATTCCTCTGAAGAAAGCGTTAGTCCTGCTGCTGCTGTTGCTGCTGCTGGGGGTGAATCGTCATCCCAGAGGCAGGTTAATAAAATGAGCAGTCCTACATTTCAGCAATTAACTGTGAAACAATCATTTGCGAGGGGAAGCAAATATGACAGCAGTCACCCAGTCGCCAAGCGAATCACAGACGCCATGGCTGCAATGTTAGTGTTAGATCTGCGTCCAATCTCCACAATAAACGCAGCTGGTTTTTCACAGTTAATTGAGGTTTTGTGTCCGCGTTACAGAATTCCATCGCGACACCATTTCTCCCGTAAAGCTATTCCACAACTATACCAAAAAGTGTGTAAAAATGTAGAGATTGCGCTGAAAAATGCCATTCTGCCCACTGTTCACTTAACCACAGATATGTGGACAAGTGGAAGTGGCCAAACCAAAGACTATATGACTGTGACAGCCCACTGGGTTGGTCATTCACCTTCACCAGCAGGAACAGCAGCAGCATGTACACCACTACGTAACATTTGTCACAGGCAGGGCACTCTTTGTATCACCGGCTTCACTAACAGGCATACGGCTGACAATTTGTTACGCAAACTGAGAGATGTGATTGATGCATGGCTTATACCACTCGGACTCTCCCCAGGGTATGTCATTTCAGATAACGCCAACAATATAGTGCGAGCATTACAGCTGTGTGATTTCCAACATATTCCCTGTTTTGCTCACACCATCAACTTGGTGGTGCAGAGCTTCCTACGAAATAACCGTGAGGTGCAGGAGATGCTTTCGGTGGCCCGTAAAATTTCAGGCCATTTCAGGCATTCAGCCACAGCATGTAGGAGATTACAGCAGCTCCAAGAGCAGTTTAACTTGCCCTGCCACCAACTTAAGCAAGAGGTGGTAACTCGGTGGAATTCCACCCTGTACATGCTTCAGAGGATGGAGGAACAGCGCAAAGCCATCCAAGCATATTGCACAAGTCATGACATTGGGAAAGGAGGGGGGATGTATTTCACTCTTGCACAGTGGGGAATCCTTTCAGTGCTGTGCAAGGTGCTAAAACCATTTGAAGTTGTGACATGTGAGGTCAGTGCAGACTCTGCTAGTTTGAGCCAAGTCATTCCTTTAATTAGACTATTGGAAAAGCAGCTTGAGAAAATGAAGGAGGAGCTGAAAGCAAGCAATTCAGCAAAGTATGTTGGCCTTGTCGATCAAGTACTTAATTCGCTTCACAATGATCCTCGAGTTATTAAGATCTTGAACTCGGCTCAGTACGTTTTGGCCACTGTGCTTGATCCAAGGTTTAAAACCTACATTGAGTCTTTACTTGTAAATGAGCGAGATGTGAACTTTTGCAAGGAGCTATTGCTCAGCAAGTTGGCCGCTGAACTGGGCCTCGGCTTGACGACGTGTCCTCCTTCACTTTCTCAAGCTGTTGCTCGTAAAAAATTAAATTTCCAAAAAAGAAGCAGGGAAGACAGGGGGCAGACCAGAACAATTTAACATCTGGGCTGGTTTGAAGGATTTTTCAAAAAAATGTGTCATTTTGCCCATAACTCCATCCAATATGAATATAAACATGCAAAGGATGGTGGAGGATTACTTTCAAGAGGTAGTTGATATGGAAATGTCAGACAGTCCCTTTCCTTACTGGGAAGAAAAGCAGGCCATTTGGAAACCCATGTACAAACTTGCTTTGCAATACCTAAGCTGCCCACCCTCCAGTGTGTACTCTGAACGAGTGTTCAGCACAGCAGGGAACTTAGTCAGTGATCGCCGTAGAAGGTTACTTCCCAAAAATGTGGAGAAAATGATGTTTATAAAAATGAACTACATCTTCCACGAGGAAGGCCTTCACCATCCAAGACATCCAAGCACTGACTGTTCTCTAATGGCGGATTCAAGCGGCGATGAATTGATAGTCTGTGATGATGACGTACACACTGATGAGGGTGAAGATTAAGCTGAAGATGATGCCGATAACATCTTTTTAAAACTTTCTATGTAAGTGTAGGGTGCAATCTACCCCCAAAGAGGAAAGGGACTTGTGGCATTTCCATATCACATACCATCTTGAAAGGCTGCTGTTAGGGCAATTTATCCTTAAGGGTAGGGTGTCAGACAGAGTGACCCTAAACTGGCTTTGTCCATTTTTCATAATATTGTACAGTCTATAATGGCTGAATTTTTGGGTATTTTATACAAGTGGAGGGGGGCCTAGAGAGACAGAAACCAAACTGGCTTTTTCCATGTCAATTAATATTGTACAGTCTATAATGGCTGAATTTTTTGGTATTTTATACAAGTGGAGGGGGGCCTAGAGAGACAGAAACCAAACTGGCTTTTTCCATTTCTTTACATATTTAACTATAAGTGTAGGGTGTAATATACATTCAAAGACGATGGCTGCATTGCCAATATGCATAGATGGAGAGGAAGACAATCTGTTTTGTGTGTAGAATAGGCCTACCAACGAAGAATTAAGCTGTTTTTTTGGATGATTTATTACCTCAACAATTCGATTACTTGTCTCTAAAACAGTTGGAGCACTAAATTGGGTTAATTTAGGCCCAAAAACATGGATTTTCCCAAAAAATAGCAAAACAAAACCAAACAAAACCAAAACACGCAATGGCGGTTTTGCAAAACCAAAACCAAAACACGACGGTAATCCAGATCCAAAACCAAAACACGGGGGTCAGTGACCATCTCTAATGTATATACACACACACACAAATCGCCCACAACATTCAAAACAATGATAGGTGAATTGAACAACATTAACTAGTTTCAATGGCATCAGTCAAGGGTTAGGATATATTAGGCAGCAAATGAAGAGTCCGTTCTTGAAGTTAATGTGTTTGATGCAGGAAAAATGGGCGAGCATAAGGATCTGAGCAACTTTGACTAGGGCCAGGTTGCGATGGTTTGACTAATGGGTCAGAGCATCCTCAAAACTGCAGGTCTTGTGGAGTGTTCCTGGTTTGCAATTGTTAGTACCTACCAAAATTGGTCTAAGGAAAAACAACTGGTGACAGGATCATGGGTGACCTAGGCTCATTGATGTGCATGGGGGGCGAAATCTAGTCTGTTTGGTCCAAGCCCACAATAGAGCTAAAGTAGCATGAATTACTGAAAAAGTTAATCCTGGCTAGGATAGAAAAGTGTCAGGACATACAGCACACACAAGGGGCCAATAGACGCAGATTGATCAGAGTGCCCTTGTTAACCCCCTGTCTGCAATAGGAACTGAACCTGGTCTGATGAATCACATTGTCCTTTACATCATGTGGATGGCCAGGAGCATGTGCATAGTTTATCTGGGGGAAGAGATAGCAACAGGATGCACTATGGGAAGAAGGCAAGCTGTCAGATGCAGTGTAATGACCTGGGCAATGTTCTGCTGGGAAACCTTGGGTCCTGACATTCATGTGGGTGTTACTTTGGTGCACACCAGCTACCTAAAAATATTGTTGCAGAATAAGTACACCCCTTCATGGCAATGGTATTCCCCGATAAGTGGCCTCTATCAGCAGCATAATGTGCCCTGCTACACTGCAAGAATTTTTTAGGAATGACTTGAGGAACATGAGTTTAAAGGTGTTGACTTGGCCTCTAAATTCCCTAGATCTCAATCCAATCGAGCATTTGTGGGATGTACTGGAAAAATAAGTCAGACCCATAGAGGACCCGCCCCACGTTGCAACTTACAAAACTTAAAGGATCTGCTGCTAATGTCTTTGCGCCAGATACCACAGGACACGTTCTGTGGTCTTGTGGAGTCCTTGCCTCGACAGGTCAGAGCAGATTTGGTGGCACAAGACTACAATATTAGGCAGGTGTATTTAACGTTATGGCACTACATACATTTTTGGAGCTCTGTAATGTGTGTTCCACCAGAAGACGAATTTTATGCTGCATGCGTTTCAGCAATCAGCAGTTCAGTTCTGTGAGCATTTGTGAACGTTTTGCGTCTGAGCCATCGTTGCTCCTAGACGTTCCCACTTAACTTAGTTGACCAGGGCAGCTCTAGCAGGGCAGAAATTTTATGAGCATATTTGTTGAAATGTTGGAATCCTATGACAGTACCACCATGAACATCACTGAGCTCTTCAGTACAACCCTTACTACTGCTAATATTTTACCAAAGATTGCATTGATGTATGCTTTATTTTATGTGCCTGTTAGGAATGGGTGTGGCCAAAATGAAATATGTTATATATACATATACACAGCTTATAGTAAGGAATATGGCATTACTAAATATTTAGCATTGAATTAGTTTAATTAGCTTTAGATACTCCATATGAACCCAATAGTCCCACCAACAATGTCAGTTTATATTTTTCAACAACTGTTTGGGAAGCAAGTTTCCCAAAGAGAAGGTGTAAGAAGTCACACTATATACCTTCCAGTGGTGTTTTTTTCATTCCCGTCTACTGACTAGGCAGTTTTCCCCATTTGTTATGGTTGCCATGGAGGTATCTAAAGGATAAATTCCATGGCTTCCATAACAAATGGGATGTGCCCAAACACATGAAAATAAAGGTGTGCTCAAGCAAATTCAACTGTGCAGACAGAACACATTGAATAGCTTCTTGTAGGATTTTCCTTCCAAACAGAGCATCAGCAGGCAATGTCATGTCCAAAAAATAATGTCTGGTAAAGATGTGAATTGATGATCTTCTGCTGCTTTGCAGAGATTGTATGCTGAGGCAACTGCACACCCAGGAAGGTTGCCACTGTCAATGGAGAATGAGCTCTTAGGATTTCCAGCACCTCACATCAGTTACTCTTATAGTCTTGTGCAATGGCTTCTGATCCATCTAGCAATATTATGTATGTCTTTGTCAAGAGACTACAGGAAGGACCAATAAAAAAATTTTTTTCTAAATTTTCTTCTTTCTTTCTGGAAATAAAAGACAAAATCGCCCTGACAAGATCCAGTGTATGTAATCTTTCCTTCTTGTTGGTAGTTGGTTGCAAGCAGAGATCGAAGTATGATCTCCTGATTTACATTAAATATAGAAACGCTCTTGGGTAGGGAAATCGGATTAGTTTGCAACACCACCTAGTGCACGTAATTCCCCCCATTCATTGGGCAAACATAATTGCTACCAGAAATAGCACTTTAAGGGGGCATTCAGTTTCTTGTAAAGTCCCTCAGAACATCTCATGATGTGCACCTGAAGGCCTCTATTCCTTACTCCTGGAAGGACAAAAAGGTTGTCTGTATGTGCTGGTACCATACTACCTGGAATGCCGCTTTCCATGCATCCTTTAAGTGCTGATAATTAGATACGGAAATCTTGCCCTAAACAAGATATGCCCCATGTAAGCTTTTGAATCAAGCTAATCTCAGAACAGGAAAGTGCTTTCGAAAGTAAGCATGGCCAACCAATGTTTTGATTGTTGGCCCACCACCCAAGGGACAAAGCCAGATACTTCATCTCCATACAGCAGATGAAGCCATGCTTCTAGCATAAAGTAATCGTGTATACTGAAGCTTCACATAGGTCAATCCCTTTTCTCTGGACATCAATTATTTCTCAGGACATCAATGCTTTTGAGTACATACAATTTTTCCTTGTATGAGCTTATGCTGGGTATTAGCCCATATTCTGAGTGTAATGGAGACTGAGGCCGCAATCATGCCAGACTTATTTTAACAGGCCTCCCTCCATACATACTACTGGAAAGGTGCCACTAGCTTTACAATTGGCCACAGCGGCACCAATTTAACACACAGACCAGCACCTTGAAGCCACTTTATCCTGAAAAGAATACATGCAATAAAGTTTTTTGTGATTAGGCCGACATCCATCCAGCTGTTCATATTCCTTATTCAGGAGTTCATTAATAAGCCTGTGCACTTGGAAGATTTTGCCTTTATTTATATAAAAAAAAAAAATTATTAATGAGGAAGGAGCTGGTGTATCATTAATCCCGATGGTTCTATCGATACGTTTGTGGAGGATATTTACAACCTCAAGGTTGAATGACATGGGATCTTTTAGAATTTCATCATATGCACTGTCAAATGACCTTTCGAGATCCCATTGGTCCCTAGGCAGAAACAACATGCCTAACAAACCTCCAGATCCACACTTGTCTGTGATCTTGCTCTCTTAACCCTTGCACAGCATATAAATCCTCCATTGTGAGAAGAGTGTCCTTCACTGCTCTAATTTAATTCCACAAATCGTTCAGCACCGCTGAGCAGTAGGCCTTTTGAGCCGAGGAATACAGGCTGCACAGAAACCCCCTTCATAATTCTCAGACAAAGGTTTGTCACATGCTCCAGAAACACTGATATTTCATGCTTCTCTTTCAGTCAACAGGCTCTGAGAGGTTTTTTTTGGTTTTTTTTTTAGAAAGCACCCCTAAAGTAAGGGACCTAGCTGGAATGGTTGTTCAGCTTTTTGGGATGGGTTCAGGTTCCATAACAGCAGAATTTTAGACAGTCAGTACTCATGACCAATGTTTCCCTAGGCTCTTTTAGGCCTCAGACCAGTCTATAATCTTTAAAACAGAGGTGGAATCACACATCCAAGGAGCAGGCCCAAAAGCCAGCCCCTCCTGCTTTTACTACACCATTGTAGCAACTAGTGTCCCCAGGGAATCCATCCATGCTGCCATTTGACCTCCCGCAGGTGCTCCGGAACCACCAAGATAAAGGTAATAGAGAAAAAATAAACTATTACACTATACATAAACACTGCTTACTCAGCTGAGAAACAAGATACACACCATGGAAAGGAGGAGTCACTATACACAATCTGGGGGTGTGTCTCCTCCCCCCCCCCCATCCCATCTACTTAGCTGACTGGAGAGTTAACCCTTTCATTATGGCTGCCATGGAGTTAATAAGTTTAACATTTGTAAAATATGTATCAATTCCAGATAAGTTAGGTAAAGCTAATTACATTTCCAAAGTGTATGTGACACAATAGTTATAAAGTTCCCAATTTTATGCCTCTAACATTTCTATGAGCCAGTGGCATTTAAAGCCTCAATTTCATGGCTTAAAAGTGAATTCTATATTAAACACAGGCATGAAACTCAACCCTATCTATTAAAGGATGGTATAGAGCCTGCTTCCCCAGCGCCGGTGCTAGGGTCCTTGGCGCCCTAGGCACAGTGTGAAAATCGCCGCCCCAACCCCCCCCCCCCCCCCGTGTGAAAATCGCCGCCGCCCCCCCCCCCCTGTTACTTGTAGTTCAAGAATCACTGGTGAACCATACATTTAAAAAAGGACATTGTATACACAGGTATACATTGTATTAAACAGGTGTCTGTATAGCAGTTGTTGGACTAGAAAGGCACAACATGCCTAAAAATGCAATGACTCTAGTTTCACCACAGCTAGACAGGCACAGGTTGCCCAATTCTGATAAAGATAGTACTGCATAAAAAAAAAAGAAGCCATTTTTAAACTACAGATTTCCCAAGATACAGTATTATCCTATGACAAGTCTAGCACAACTAGTACCTAAAATATGCAACTGTGTCTAAACTATAGTCTAAAATCACTGTCAATAGGGAGCAAGCAGGACTCCAAAAATCCTTCCAGCTTTATGTCACTATCAACTTAGTCTCAGCTCTACGAGTTATACTCATAGCCCTGGGAATTCTAGAAAAAGAGCTGGAACCTAGGGTGAAGCTTGGCATGTCAAAGCATAAAACTGATCAGAGCAGCTGGCTTCCCCATCACGTTACCTCCTCAAGCACAACTCAAGGTGGTCACACAAAGCACATCTAAAACCAGATTAGAAGGAAGGCGTTCACTGCAGTCTAAACCATGTGGTCTCCCCTCCTCCCCCTCTGATGTATGAGCAAAAAAAGCAAAAAAATAAACCACAAACCTCTTTAAGATCTGTTACATAGCATGTAATGTTACTGTGTCTCTTCGCCGTTAATTGAATCTCCTCACCAGAGTGTGTTAAACATCAAAATTAGGGATGAGCGGGCTCGGATTTTAGAAATCAGAACACCCCCTAACAGTGCCGATCCGAGCACTGTTCGGGTATTCCCGCCGATCGCAAAACTCAAAACGAGGCAAAACGTCATAATCCCGCAGTCGGATCTCGCGAGATCCGGATTCATATTAGTCCCCGCTTGCCGCCGCCATCTTCACTCGGGCATTGATCAGGGAAGAGGGAGGGTGTGTTAGTGGTGTGCGCCGTCCTGCGCAGTCCAGTGGTGCGCCGTCCTGCGCAGTCCAGTGGTGCGCCGTCCTGCGCAGTCCAGTGGTGCGCCGTCCTGCGCAGTCCAGTGGTGCGCCGTCCTGCGCAGTCCAGTGGTGCGCCGTCCTGCGCAGTCCAGTGGTGCGCCGTCCTGCGCAGTCCAGTGGTGCCGTCCTGCGCAGTCCAGTGGTGCCGTCCTGCGCAGTCCAGTGGTGCCGTCCTGCGCTCTGTCCTGCGCAGTCCAATGGTGCCGTCCTGCGCTCTGTCCTGCCCAGTCCAGTGGTGCCGTCCTGCGCTCTGTCCTGCCCAGTCCAGTGGTGCCGTCCTGGGCAGTCCAGTGGTGGTGCTGCCATAATTCCAGTGGTGCTGTCCTGTGTTCAGTCCAGTGGTACTGCTATATAAGTTCACTGATCCTGCAGTATAAGTCCAGTGGTACTGTCCTGTGCCGCATATAATTTTTAAAGCCTTTGCCGGGTGTGTGTGGTTTAGGGGTACGCTCTCTTGTGCTGCATATAATGGAGTACAAAAATTTAGAGGATTAAGTAGGGAAAGATCAAGAACCATTTCCTCCTAATGCTGAAGCTGCTGCCACTGGTCATGACAGACAATGAAATGCCATCAACGTCGTCTGCCAAGACCGATGCCCAATGTCATAGTAGAGGGCATGTAAAATCCAAAAAGCCAAAGGTCACTCAAATGATCAAAAAAAAGAAATTAAAATCATCTGAGGAGAAACGTAAACTTGCCAATATGCCATTTACGACACGGAGTGGCAAGGAACGGCTTAGGCCCTGGCCCGTATTCATGACTAGTGGTTCAGCTTCACACAACGTTCTAAGCCCTCCTACTCCCCCCCCCCCGCTCTAAAAAATTTGAGAGAGTTAAGCTGTCATCAACAACACAGCAAACAACTCTGCCTTCTAAAGAGATGACATCACAAATCCCCAAGGCGAGTCCAAGGGTGTTGGTGGTTGCGAAGCCTGACCTTCCCATCACTGTACTGGAAGAGGTGGCTCCTTCCACCATTTGCAGCACGCCCTCTGCATATGCTGGAAGGATCACCCACAGTGCAGTTACAGATTTGGATAATGAAGGTGTCAATGTTGTACACCAGGAGGAGGATATTGATGTAGCTGGTGCTGAGGAGGAGGAGGATGCTGATGTGGTTTTCTTAAATGAGGCACCAGGTGGGGAAACAGTTGTTGTCCATGGGATGAAAAAGCCCATCGTCATGCCTGGCCAGAAGACCAATAAATCCACCTCTTCGGTCTGGAATTATTTCTATCCCAATCCGGACAACAAATGTATTGCCATATGTACCTTATTGTAAAGCTGCAATAAGCAGGTGTAAGGATCTTGGCCACCTAGGGACATCCTCCCTTATACGTCACCTGAAGAACCTTCATAAATCTGTGTTTAGTTCAGGAACTGTGGCTAGGACCGTCAGCAGTCCAGGGCCACCTAAATCCCTTGGTGCCATTGTATCCACACCAGCAACACCCTCCTAGTCAATTTCCTCCTCGATCTGGATTGGAAATAGTCCTGCAGGCCATGTCACCGGCATGACGGAGTCCTCTTCAATCCTGGATTCTTCTGGAGGATCCTACAGCGGTACGCCTACTACTGCCGCTGCTGGGAGTCGGTCATCTTCCCAGAGGGGAAGTCATAAGACCGCTACATCTTTCACTAAGCAATTGACTGTACAACAGTCGTTTGCCATGAGCACGAAGTACAACAGCAGTCATCCTATAGCAAAGCGGATAACTGCAGCCTTGACAGCTATGTTGGTGCTAGACGTGCGTCCGGTGTCCGTCATCAGTGGAGTGGGATTTAGAAAGTTGATGGAGGTATTGTGTCCCCGGTACCAAATCCCGTCTAGATTCCACTTCACTAGGCAGGCGATACCCGGGATGTACAGAGGAGTACGAAAAAGTGTCCTCAGTGCTCTGAAAAATGCGGTTGTACCCACTGTCCACTTAACCACGGACATGTGGACAAGTGGTTCAGGGCAAACTAAGGACTATATGACTATGACAGCCCACTGGGTAGATGCATCGCCTTCCGCAGCAACAGCATCAGCAGCAGCATCTCCGAAACGCCTGCTCGTTCCAAGGCAGGCAACGTTGTGTATCACCGGTTTCAGTAAGAGGCACAACGCCGACAACCTCTTAGAGAAACTGAGGGAAATCATCTCGCAGTGGCTTACCCCACTTACACTCTCCTGGGGATTTGTGGTGTCAGATAACGCCAGTAACATTGTGCGGGCATTATATATGTGCAATTTCCAGCACGTGCCATGTTTTGCCCACACAATAAATTTGGTGGTGCAGCATTATCTTAAAAGTGACAGGGGTGTGCAGGATATGCTTGCGGTGGCCCGCAAAATTGCGGGACACTTTCGCCATTCTGCCACTGCCTACCGAAGACTGGAGCACCATCAAAAAAGCCTGAACCTGCCCTGCCATCACCTCAAACAAGAGGTTGTGACGCGCTGGAACTCCACCCTCTATATGCTGCAGAGGATGGAGGAGCAGCAAAAAGCCATTCAAGCCTACACAGCCACCTACGACATAGGCAAAAGAGTGGGGATGCGCCTGAGTCAAGCGCAGTGGAGACTGATTTCCGTGTTGTGCAAGGTTCTCCAGCCGTTTGAACTTGCCACACGAGAAGTCAGTTCCGACACTGCCAGCTTCAGTCAGGTGATTCCCCTGATCGGGCTGTTGCAGAAGCAGCTGGAGAAAGTGAGGGAGGAGCTGGTAAAGCATTGCGATTCCACAAAGCATGTAGCTCTTGTGGATGAAGCCCTTCGTACGCTTTGCCAGGATCCGAGGGTGGTCACTCTTTTAACGTCAGAGGAATACATTCTGGCCACCGTGCTCGATCCTCGGTTTAAAGCGTATGTTGTGTCCCTGTTTCCGGTGGACACAAGTCTACAGGGGTGCAAAGACCTTCTGATCAGGAGATTGTCATCTGAAGAAGACCATGAGATGGCAACAGCTCCTCCTTCATTTTCTTCCACACCTGTGGCTGCGAGGAAACAGCTGAGATTTCCTAAACGACCCACTGGCGGGGATGCAGAGAACATCTGGTCCGGACAGAAGGACCTGCCAATGATTGCCGACATGTCTACTGTCGCTGCATTGGATGCTGTCACCATTGAAAAAATGGTGGAGGATTACTTTGCTGACAGCATCCAAGTAGACATGTCAGACAGTCCTTACAGGAAAAAAAAAAGGTAGTTTGGAAGCCCCTGTACAAACTGGCTCTATTTTACCTGAGTTATCCCCCCCCCTCCAGTGTGTACTCCGAAAGAGTTTTTAGTGCAGCAGGGAACCTAGTCAGTGAGCAGCGAAGGAGGTTGCTTCCGCAAAATGTGGAGAAGATGATGTTCATCAAAATGAATTATCAATTCTTTAATGAAGACCAGCAATGGCCTCCAGAGACTACAGAGGGGCCTGCGATTGTGGAGTCCAGCGGGGACGAATTGATAATGTGTCAGGATAAGTAAGTACACACTGAAGGGGGCGAGGAATCAGAGGATGAGGATGAGGACGACATCTTGCCTCAGTAGAGCCAGTTTACTTTATACAGGGAGAGATGAATAGCTTTTTTTGTGTGGGGGTCCAAACAAACCAATCATTTCAGCCACAGTAGTTTGGTAGGCCCTGTCGCTGAAATGATTGGTTTGTTAAAGTGTGCATGTCCTTTTTCACCAACATAAGGGTGGGTGGGAGGGCCCAAGGACAATTCCATCTTGCACCTTTTTTTTTGTCATTATGTGCTCTTTGGGGCCTAGCTGTCTGCCACGCCACTCCTAGATGGGCCACGTGTTTGTGCCGCCCACTTGTGTCGCTTAGCTTAGTCATCCAGCTACCTCAGTGCAACCTTTTGGCCTAAAAACAATATTGTGAGGTGTGAGGTGTTCAGAATAGACTGGAAATGAATGGAAATGAATGTTATTGAGGTTAATAATAGCGTAGGAGTGAAAAAAAAACAAAAATCTGGATTTTAGCAGTTTTTATGCTTTTTAAAAAAAAAATCAGAACCCAAAACCCAAACCCTTGAGGGGGGTGTTTTGGCAAAACCCATTAGAACCCAAAACCTGAAGGTAATCAGAACCCAAAACACGAAAAGTGGCCGGTGCACATCCCTAATCAAAATGCATGAATATTTAAAATATACACATATATTTTACTTTCTTAAAGTGTATAACCTTTATCACCCACCTAATTTATTGTTTAATAAAGTCCAGTACAAACTAGCAATGAGTTGTATTCATGTGGAGTTCTACATGCACCCATGATAAATTGACATGCATTCAATGATAGGTGAAAGCAACTTTGCTTGCCTCAAAATACTGATTCATTGACCACCATCAGGAGCAATTTGTTCAGGTTTTGGAGATGTAACAAGTGTAGACAGACACTGAACACAGATTGTTCTGTATTTAGCCCATCTAGTATTTGGAGAAACTGTCTTAAGTATAGACAATCGTTAAAACAGATCACTAATGTAGCATCCACTTAAGTCAGAGACGCTAAATATACTGTGGTCAGATGTACAACTGCCCATGAAAATATATGGTTAGAAAGGTGTTTGGGAAACAAATGCTGCCCATACAAATAGCAATCGATTAAATAACTGCAAATTAATCTGTTCTGAGAGCAATTTGGCCACAGACACATGGAATAAAACATTGCACACTTAATGAGATTGAAGTGACTCAACATTAAGATTACAATATAAATAGATCATGACAAAATCTGCATATGCAACTAGCCAAAAAGTAGAGGCCAACTCTATTCCTAGAATCTTGCTCCCAATATTAGTGCAGAAATATGAACATATTTGGGCGTATTCAATTGTTAGCGTTAACGCTAACAAACGAGCGCTCGAAAAATCTTAGCGTTAATACGGTAATTACTTGCGGAATTTCAGCTCGCTGCTCCGAGCTGCGAGCTGCAATTCCGCGAGTAAACTACCGTATTAACGCTTTTCGCGCGCAATATTACCGTATAAACGGTAATATTTTTCGAGCGCTCGTTTTTCAGCGTTAACGCTCACAATTGAATACGCCCCATTGTATCATTATGAATAAGCCATGCAGTTATGTAACAAGCAGTTGTGATTTTAAATCTATTAATATTACTGCAATATATAGATGGAAAAACCTATAACCAATACTTTTCAATAAAGGCTGCTATATCTGCAAATCTCAGATACACTGTGGAGTGATTTCAGTCAATGTGCTGTAATCTCATTCCATCCAATAATTTGATCAAACATCTATTTATATAAATTGAGATTACATTACAAGACATTGTATTTAAGACACACTAAGTTACATACAGAAGAGATAAAAACATTCCCACTCCCCCCAAAAATGCACAAATCACATTCAATTGCAAAGAGTCACATGGGTGATTTTATATACAAGTTGTCACTTCTAATTTAATCAAATCACTAAATTCAGAAACTCAAAGCACTATACACGTTTTTAATGTTAAGCTGTGCAGTGCAGCTTCATAATTTGTTTATTTGAATTTGATAGAGCATTAGATGTGTTGAGTCTGTCTAATTTGAAACTGGTAAAACAAATTAAAAAAAGCTGCACAAAAATGATTTTACCACTAGGTACACACATCCTGCATGGCCAGTCTGTCTCTGTACACAACACTTTCCTTTGTCACTTGATCAGCTGTTTGCTTGGCCCACCCCATCTCCCTGCTTCCGGGTAGTAACAGGCTAGCCAATAGTATGACAGCAAGCTGACAAAACAAGCAGCTCAGCACTCTGCTCTAGTAATATGCAACAGTTTAATAAGGAAGTTACAGGAAGGGGGGGGGGGGGGGTGTGAGGGCGGCATATTTACAGCAGATACTTTCCAGGTCTTTTAAAATCATAAGTAATCTCTTCCCTACATAAGAGCGGTTCAAGGCTGCAATTTAAAGAGAATCAATTTCAGACTAAAACCACCTTGTATAGAGTTTAAATGTTTACTAGGTTCCATGCGCAGAAAACTGCAATTACATGCAGACCAGATGTTAAACACTTTATTTCAACTGGTACATGAAGTATTAAATACTAGACATGTATAATGTAAAATGATTCCAGAAGTAGTAAGCATATAAATAGGACTGGTTGGATGGGAAGGAATGAAAACATGTCAATGAGTCAGAATTTCTGCAGACTGGTTGTCATTACCAAGCCCAAAACATTTCCACCTCAATATTAAACAGAACCTTGGTCTTAGACAAAAGGCTGAGATAACTACACTCTCCTGTCCAATAAACATATATATATATATATATATATATATATATATACATATATATACATACATATATATATACATATACATACATATATATACATATATATACATATACATACATACATATATATACATATATATACATATATATACATATACATATATATACATATACATATATATACATATACATATATATACATATACATATATATACATATACATATATATACACATATACATATATATACATATACATATATATACATATACATATACATACATATATATACATATATATACATATACATACACATATACATACATATACATATACATATACATATATATATATATATATATATATATATATATATATATATATATATATATACACACATATACACACACACACACACACACATATACACACACATATACACACACATATACACACACATATACACACACATATACACACACATATACACACACACGAACATTATTGAGAATTTGCACTTTAAAATATTCATTGTATTTCATAAAGTAACGACTTGCTAACCAAATTTAAGATTGCTTTCAGCAAGACTACAGGGCCACATTCCCTCCCCTGCTTCATTAAGCAACTTCAACAACACTGCCTTTCACAGCAAATCCACTGCCTTAATTTTGTAGGAGCAATACAAACAGCTGTAGTGTCCTTTCCTTCTAATACACTTGGGTAAAATGGACTTGGATAGGAAACCAAAAGGGTGGAAGGAATAACAAACATTCATACAAAACAGAGCCAAGACAACCTCCCCTCCCCACAAGCACAGCTCCCTTAAAGCTACTGGTGCCAGGCAGACCCCTATGAAGCATGCAGAATCTGAAACACAAATACTCAAGTTAACTTCTGTACTGCCATGGGGGGAGGGGGGGGGGTCTGTCAGACAAACACTGAACTATTCAAAGCAGACCTAAACTTACCTGCATTCAGAAAGAGGAGAAGTGCTAGACAACATTAAAACTGAATATATATATTTATCATTTTAATCCCCACTAATAAAACGTGCCTCAGATATCCAGTTATCAGACAAAGACAGGTGACCCTTTCTTTGCTGAAGAGTCCTGCATTGCAGACCTGACAAGTCCAATAGGAATCTGTGTTCATTTAATGCAATGACACTTTCAGAAACCATTGTGTCTGAAGCTAGAAACGAACAAAGACCCAGCCATGTATTTTAAACCATCTTGTCAAAATTACATCTGTACAGTACACTATGTTCCCTGTGGTTAGAGATCTAATTTAAACTCGAGGGTGAGGTACCAGCAGCACATTACACACTATGCTTTAACAAATTTAGCTTTTTATTCTAGAGCAGATACCTCAAGGAAGAAAAAAACCCAAAACAAAGACAGGTATTGCTCAGTTCACAGTCTATTTCTAGTACTATAAGCCAGCATGAAACCCAAGATTGCAGCCTTTTTGGTGCGGCCTTTGAATAAACACTCCCTCCCACCCTCTAGGATTAGTGGAGATCCGAACATAAAATAAAACAATTCATGACAAACAAAAAGTCCACCATATAGGTGCATAAATGCACTAATCACATATAGCCACCATTAAAAATAACTGTACATTGATGAATTTTAAAAAACAAACTCAAAAACTAAAATAAAACATTACCACCTTAAAACACACATCCAAGTTTTATAACCACACCAGAAAGGTCATGTAACTTGGCACCACAGATAATCTCTGCATACTTAGGAGAGGTCAAGATGTACAAAAGGTTCCATAGTATAGATATACAATCATAAAATACAAACACATCACAAGTATTTACCTGATGCCCCAACACCCCCCACCTTTACAGAAATGCTAAACCAAGCAAATTCCCCGTGTCTACAAGCCCCCTCCTACATATGCGGCCTTCCAGACCTGCCAGCCTAAGGGCTCAGTAACTACTAGTAAACATGATACCTTGAGAATGTCAATACACTACACTCAATGATGAACAGCTATACATTTATATATCTATATATAGATTACACTAATAAACTCCAACGTGACTTTTTACAGCTACACAGCCTGTGTACTTGCAGTTCAGGCTACTTAAGAACATCATAATAAAACTAAATGATAAATGTGTATCAGATCTATGTACTTGGACATCGCGTTACCGAACGGTACAACTGGGGAGAAAGAGGATTGTAGCTCCGTACCCCAAAAAAGTGTTTCGTCCACCAGCAGTAAGAACGACGGTAAAATGGCAGACACAATGAAGGCAGAGCTGACGGTTTGTGTCACACGCGATTGACACAACTGTGTCGCCGCACCACTTATTTGCCCCCCGTTACCCCACTAATAGCCGCCCGAGAAGGATACAGTTTGACAACATCCGTGTCCATTCGCCTCTTGCCCGGGCTGGGAGATGACATGGCTTCAGCTCCCCCCCGGGTTCTCCCACTCCGCTGGATGCACAGGGCTGGGGGGCTGGGTACAGGGTTGGCCGGCGAGAGATAAAAGATGGGTGCTGTCCTGTCTCGGGGCCTGTCTAACCGGAGCTCAACGCTCACTCGGTGTTTATATGGTAATAGCTAGATCCCCTTCATCGAAAGGACCTTCTGACATCACCAGGTCATGTGACTGCTGTGGTCACATGGTACACAGGGGAGGCGGGCTGGTGCAAATGTTTCTGTGTAGCAATGGAAGTAATGAAGGGTCAGGTAGAGCAGTGGTTTAGTAACAAATATTGCAATATTTATGCTGAATTCAGATGGAAGAATTGTTTTTCCTGTCAGATATTATTTACTCACAGAGAAGAGTCTTAAAAAAAAGGACACATTGAAGTATATTAGCTAGTTTACATGTCAGCAATTTAAATATTACAACATTGTGAGTCCTATGTTTTTTTAGTGCTAACATGAGATATACTTAATAAGGGACAGTGATTGATACTAATTGTGCTTGGGCTTTCCTGTAGTCCTGTTATGGGGACTAGGTATAAAGGTTTGGAGGGGAAAAAAGCAAGTGAAGGATATTGAACAAGTGTTTTCTGAGAGCGTTGAGTGGTTTTTACAAAAGGTTATATGTGAATACTGCTTATTTTTACAAGGCTGAAGTTAGCTTTGATTTTGCCTGCTTCTTATTCACTTCTTATAGTTTCTTATGCAGACAACTTTATTTTGAAATGTTTAAATCAGGTTGGATCACTGCTTTAATATTAGATTAACACTAAAGGGTGTCCCTTACACAAATTGCAATTGTATTTAGTCTGGCCTGACATGGGTTAGGGCATAAAATCAGGTGGCAAAGTGGTCACAGTCCCCATATTTTGACATTTTTAATAAGTAGCTGTAGTTGTGCAAGGGTTAAATCCCATCGGGCCACACATTTGATAGTTGGACTCAACTGAGGGCGGTCAGTTACATACAACCCACTTGTGTTTTCCCTAGTTCAACAAGATTCTGGCCATGAAAACAGGTGCCCAAATGGACACAGAAACCATTTTGATCATTTTGAATAAACTGTAGTTTTGCAAGGGTTAAATCTTGATAGGCCATAAATTTGATAGTTGGAATCAACAGAGGTTGGTCAGTTACATACAACCCACTTGTATTTTGCCTGACCCAACAAGGTTTGGGCTTGTTGAGCACAGCGAAATACCAGTGGTTTCTATGTAACTAACCACCCTCTGTTGATTCCCACTATCAAATTAGCCTACTCATACTGAACTGGCTAGTTACCCTCCGCCAAAAGGACATGGTCTTTACGATGATGGGGAACTAGTCACTACTGTGTTTATATGTATGACTGGTGGGCTGAACTTCAGTTTCGGTTTCCCCAGCCCATGTTGCTGCTGCTGATTTTTCTTCTCACTGGGGACTCCTCTTCAATACATAAATAATACAACCAACTACGAGCACCGTGGTCACATGACTTCGCCAATAGTGACGAGCCGGTAGTGGAGTATTAAAGTAATTCTATCGTTTTCAAATAAGCATTGCATAGGCGATTCTATTGTGTTTCCAACGCACAAAGTGATTTATTTTAGCAGATGTAAATAGTTAACAGTTCAATACATTATTATATTATGATACAGTACAGTACAGCCAATACCAAAAGATCCATACATACCGCTGCAATCGCATACGCTCGCTGCGCTCCCACGGGACCCAGTGAACAGTATATCTCTATGGAATACTGTGGTCAGAGTAGACTGAGGCTAGTGGGGGTGCAGCTATGATTATATATACATTCAGTGTTACAGAGTGAACAATAGAGATGACGTGGCTTGCTTCTATAGGTCCAGACTTCAGGTGGGTCCAGGGTAAACAGGTCATAGGCTGGTTCAATCTAAGGAATCCAAAGGTGGGGGTCATCTCTCCAGGGGATGAGCTCTGTTCTTCCCGCCACGACTCCAGTTACAACCAGTCCATTAGCATTTTATAGTCAGCATCATATTAAAGGTTTATTCCCTAACAACAATAACTTGAGTATGCAATGTGCTATCTCTTCGCCGAATGAACCCGACAGCTGCTGATGAATAGGGGTTTAATATGATACTAGACATGACACCTTTCCTATAACCTGAACCTTAAATAACACTGAAGTGTACATATAATCATATTATTTAAACTAATAATAAACTAAATACTATCTGCTCATAAATCACTGTGTAACAGAACCAATATGAATTATATAAATAACTAAATGTTGTAATGCGAGTGTGTACGTGCGTATTTTACCTTGCGATCGCCGTATGCCACGTGTAGCATTCCATTTTAAAGATTGTGGTGCGGAGAGCCATGTGAAGTCTTCTGGGAGTTACTGTGATAATTGTCACAGTGTCAATATACCAATGGGTGTCAGTTAAATGTGGTTCTAAAACTTTCTTATAGTTAATCAAGCATTTTACCACACTCACTGATTTTTAGTGAGTGTCATAGGCCCTAAATTAGTTTTTCCTCCTTATCCTAATTTGTGATAAAAAACACCAACTTATCAAATCCATTTAAATTTGACTGCTAAGTTTTTACATTTACCTTCCAGCTTTTTTTCAAACTGGTATTCATCTGAAAAATGTCTAAGAATTAGTTCTAAAGTAGACGCATGTTACACTTTGATAACATTTATCAATGAGCTCAATTGATATATTTATATTACATTGCAGTTAGTTGTAATATAAAGGGGATTGTGGATGGGGACCTATGAAAGAGGAAAAGACTAAACACTTACTTGACCATGCAGGTATCTGGTCGTCCTTGAGAGTGCCTTCGCTCCCTTCAACAGCATCAGTACTGAGGGTAATGGGGAGGAGGTATCCAATTGCCAGAATGCAATTTGGGAGGGATACCCTTGGACCCTTGTCTCATATGCCGAACACTCGTTTTGCTGTATGGGAGGGTGGGGGAATACCGGGAGGACAGTTTTGCAGGGTGAGCGCACCACCTAGAATGGCCCTTGCCAGACTATACTTCAAAAATGCTGGTGTCACGGATATATTGGCTCTAAAGGTCTTAACTGTTGGTATTGATGCTGCTAAGCTAAGAGTCTAACACGCCTCCGGTCTTTGCAAGGGAGTTTGGAGTTAGCTACCAGTGAGGTGTTAGGTGAGTAAACGTCGTGCATTCCAAGGTCAAACAGTGTGGGCAACACAGGTACCAAAGGAGCAGGCAAGAACAGAGTTAGGAAGCCTGGGGTCAATACCAGGAGATCAATATAACCAGAGGGAGATTATAAAAGAGAGTCAGGCAGAACCGGTCGGAATCCAGGGAGACAGGCAGAAGGCTAGTAAGCTGACAAGGGTACTGGAGCACAGGAATGACCTAGATACTCTGGCGCCCTAATGTCTGGTTTAAATAGAAGAAGGAGCTTCATAATTGGTGCCAGTGGAATCGGTAGTCAGAACAGCTGACCGCCGACAGGAAGAGGTTTCTGGCGTCTCCGTTGCCTGGCAACAGAGACACAGTTGTTTGAGGGCCTATGACCCTTATCCATTTGCAATCCTGAACCGGAGACTAGGTATCATAATCAGGGAATCTGAGGTACCTCAAAAACACAATTCTCAAGTTTACAAAAGAGTCCGTACTGACAAAGGCGAGACAGAACTTCCTTCACATGAGAACGGTGGTGTGACAGGATCGACCGCCTATTCCACCCTGTCTGTTGTTGCTGGGAACCGGCTTAGCTTAATTTGCCACTGTTCCCTTTTCTTTATCCCAAATGCGCCCTCTAACCGCAGTAGGAGGGGCTTACAAATGTTGCCACCACTGGACTCCTTCACCTGCATTCATCTGGGTAACTATCGCTGCTAGGGTACCCCCTTGCTGGTGTACCCTGGCTGGTACCCCTGACCTCTTCCTATAGATCAGGGTTGCTGTGGATTGATTCCCCCTGGTCTATCACACTGGCCAGAGCTGCTGGGTAGCAGGAAGAGCGGTGATACCGAAAAGCTAGGTCCAAACCTCAGCACAGCCGGGAACGGATTAGAGTTGGGTCTAATCTGTAGGTCACAGGAATTTCAGTATGGAAGAAGTTGTCAAGCAGGTCTTTGAAGCTAGTGATGTTTATTTGCTCAAGTGCCCTGATAAGGACAGTTCACACTGGTTTAAGGTACCAATGATCAAGAGATCAGAAGAAACAAGAATGATACATTTCAGTACAAACCAGTACTGTTTTATACAGTTTTGGACACAGCCTCGCAGGGGGTAAGCCAGCCCCCTGGAGTCTGAGTTATTTTTAGTATCAAGATATAATACGTTTCCCCAAACATGGATTTAAATGCAATTCATACTTAACAAAATTTACACTTCTCTGTGATATCCTACATCACATGCTGTTTGCAATGTTAGATTTCCTGTCTGTCTAACAAGACATGCACAGAGGTTATGACCCTCTGCCAGGCCTTCAGCCAGAGCAGGCATTTGATAATTAACATGAAAAGGCTTAGTTAGTGTGACTGGATCACTGATAAAAAACTTCTGGTATGAATTTATTTAAAGGAAATAGCGCAGGGCCCTTATTTATATAATTGCATATGCACTTATTTTTTATATTGTATATATTCTGAGATAGGAAATCGTTATTTCTGAGACCAAGGTAGAAACTCGTTTTTCCTGTTTTAACTTTACTAAAGGATATGCCTTATTTCTGATTCATATATCTGATACAATAGGCCTTTGTGGATGGAGGTCTTTTGTGTATTGGGATGTTTTTTGTATGGAAGTGTCATTGTTTGGGATTTGTAAGGTTGCTAGTGGAAACCTCCAATTAGGCATATGTGGAAGGCAGTCTGATAGCAGGAATTGCTAACGAAGTTTTGTGATGAAGTGTCATGCCTGCTCTGGCCAAAGCAGGGGGTCGTTACTGTGTGGCCTTTTGTCCAGAGTGAATTTCATAGATGTCACTCACCGGACCGTGAGTGCCTCTGCGCTGGTGCGTGGTTCTCTAGCCTTCCTGCCGGCGCCTGTCCTGAGCCGCGGGTGTCCGCCATCTTGATGGACTGCGCATGCGCAGCACCCAAGAACTCTTATGACCTTTGCTTTTAATCTAATTGGAGGATCAGGCACCTCTCCCTATTTAAGGCACCTGTGCTCATTACATCGTTGCCTGATCTTGAGTCTCATTCCCTGTGAGTCTCTGAAGGTGTCTCCTGTGTCCTGTTCGTGTCTTCAGTTTCCTGCTGATTACCTGCTCTACTCATCGGTGGTTCCCATACCCGCTACTGACTCCTGTGTCCTGCTCGTGTCTTCAGCTTCCTGCTGATTATCTGCTCTACTCATCGGTGGATCTCATACCCGCTACTGACTTCTGTATCCTGCTCGTGTCCTCAGCTGTCTGCTGGATTACCTGCTCCGCTCATCAGCAGTTCTCATACCAGCTACTGACTCTTGTATCCTGCTCATGTCCTCAGCTGTTTGTTGGATTACCTGCTCTGCTCACCTGCGGTTCCCATACCCGCTTCAGCCATTCAGCGCTCATGCTGTGCCTGCATATTCTCGTGGACAAGCTTCTCTACTCATCAGTGGTATGCTTACTTGTTATTGACTTTCAACTGTTACCTTGCATATCCGCTTAGGACAAGCTTCTCTACTCAGCAGCTGTATCCATTCCCGCTATAGACTATTAGCTATAACGCTGCATATCTGTTTGGAGCAAGTTCCTCTGTTCTCTCATTGTATTCATACAATTATTGACTCTATTTATTCCTCCACTTATCCTCACTTGGACAAGTCCTTACCTCCTCACAGTGGTACAACTTGCTGTCCGCAGACCACTGACGCCTCCTCTACCTACCTGCACCTGGACAAGTCTTCTCATCACAGCAGTTGTACAACTTGCTATACGCAGACCACTGACTTCCCGCTACCTATTATTATTATTATTATTAATATTTATTTATAAGGCGCTACAAGGCATCCGCAGCGCCGTACAGAGACAAACAAAATCACAATACAATGGGAGACAGCACAGTACAGTAAACACAGCAACTCAGTAAGCTCAATGCACAGCTAGAGCGGGCGGGGAAGGGGGAGGGAGGATCCGAAAATGACGGGGCCCAAGAAGGGGGGCGCGGAAGACAGGGAGACCCCCAGGGGGAGGAGGGAGCGAAAGTGGACGTGGGGTGGAGGACCTTTGAGGAGGAGGGCTAAGTAGCTGGAGAGCAGAGTTAGAAGTGGTGGAAACAGGAGGAGAGATGGCCCTGCTCAGAGGAGCGTACAATCTAAGGGGAGGGGTGGACAGACAGAGAGACGCGGGGGAGAGAGGGAGAGTAGGGGGACAGAGGCAGAAGATAAGGTAGGAAGTTAAGTGGGAGACAGAAAGGCCTTAAGAAAAAGGTGGGTTTTTAGGGCCCGTTTGAAGCTGGACAGATTAGGGGAAGTTCTGATGGAGGGAGGGAGCTTGTTCCAGTGGAGGGGGGCAGCGCGGGCGAAGTCTTGGATACGCGCGTGGGAGGAGGTTATAAGGGGGGAAGAGAGGCGACGGTCAGAGGCAGAACGGAGAGGGCGGGATGGAGCATGAATAGAGAGGAGGGTGGAGATGTAGGGCGCAGTGGAGTTGGCGAGGGCCTTGTAGGTGAGTGTGAGGAGCTTAAAGAGGATTCTGAAGGGGAATGGGAGCCAGTGAAGGGCTAGGTAGAGGGGGGAGACAAAAGAGGAGCGGCGAGAGAGGAAAATAAGCCTAGCTGCAGCGTTAAGGACGGATCGAAGGGGATCGAGATGAGAGTGGGGGAGGCCAGTGAGGAGGAGGTTGCAGTAGTCCAGGCGGGAGATGATCAGAGAGTGGATAAGGCATTTGGTGGCATCTTGGGAGAGGAAGGGCCGGATGCGAGCGATGTTGCGCAGCTGGAAGCGGCAGGATTTAGCAAGAGAGAGGATGTGGGGGCCAAAGGAGAGAGAGGAGTCGAGGATGACACCAAGGCAGCGAAGTTGGGGGACAGGGGAGATAGAGGTGTTGTCGACAGTGATGGAGAGGTCAGAAGGGGATGGGGTATGAGAGGGAGGAAAAACTATGAGCTCAGTTTTGGCAAGGTTAAGTTTGAGGAATCGAGAGGACATCCAGGAGGAGATGGCAGAGAGGCAGGCGGACACCCTAGAGAGGAGGGAGGGAGAGAGATCAGGAGAGGAGAGGTATAGTTGAGTGTCATCAGCATAAAGGTGGTAGCTGAAGCCGAAGGAGCTGATGAGTTCACCCAGGGAGGAGGTGTATTGAGAGAAGAGTAAGGGTCCCAGAACAGAGCCCTGAGGGACCCCGACTGGAAGGGTGGATGGGGGGGAGAGAGACCCAGAGGTGGTGACAGAGAAGGAACGGTGAGTAAGGTAAGAGGTGAACCAGGACAGGACTGGGCCGGAGAGGCCGAAAGACTGGAGGGTGTGAAGGAGGAGGGGGTGGTCAACGGTGTCAAAGGCTGCAGAGAGGTCAAGGAGGATGAGTAGGGAGAAGTGGCCCCTGGCTTTTGCAGAGAGGAGGTCATTGGTGACTTTAGCCAGGGCAGTTTCAGTGGAGTGGAGGGGGCGGAAACCAGACTGGAGAGGATCAAGGAGGGAGTATTCAGAAAGGTAGGAGGTGAGACGGCTGCAGACGAGCCTCTCAAGAATTTTGGAGGCAAAAGGGAGAAGAGATATGGGGCGATAGTTCGAGAGAGAAGTGGGGTCGAGATTAGGTTTCTTAAGAATGGGGGATACGAGAGCATGTTTGAAGGAGGAGGGGAAGATGCCAGTGGAGAGGGAGAGATTAAAGAGGTGAGCGAGGTGGGAGCAGGTGGTGGTGGAAAGGGAGCGAAGAAGGTGGGAGGGGATAGGATCCAGGGGGCAGGTAGTGGGGGGGGGAGGATAAAATGAGAGAGTGGACTTCCTCGCCGGTGGTGGGACGGAAGGAGTGGAGGGGATGGTGGTTGGGGGGGGAGGACAGAAGAGTGGGAGGGGTGGAAGAGAGAGTGGAGGAGGAGATTTCAAGTCGGATGGCCTCGATTTTAGAGGAGAAGAAGGAGGCGAAATCAGAGGCAGTCAGGGAGGAGGGGGAGGGGCCAGGAGAGTGCTGAAGGTGGCAAAGAGGCGGCGGGGGTTAGAGGACTGGGAAGAGATGAGGGATTTAAAGAAAGATTGTTTAGCGAGTGAGAGGGCAGAGCTGTAGGATGAAAGGATAAATTTAAAGTGGAGGAAGTCAGCCAGGGAGCGGGATCTTCTCCAGTGACGTTCGGCGGAACGGGAGCATTTTTGGAGGAAGCGGGTAAATTTGGAGTGCCAGGGTTGGGGTTTGGAGCAGCGGGGGTGGACGGAGTGGGCAGGGGCGACCGCGTCCAGAGCGGAGGTGAGGGTGTGATTGTAGAGGGAGACCGCCTGGTTGGGGCAGGCCTGGGAGGAAAGGGGAGAAAGGAGGGTATCGAGAGAGGAGGACAGAGAGGCAGGGTCAAGAGCATCGAGGTTGCGTATGGACAGAGTAGGTTTGGGCAGGGGGGGGGGAGCAGGAGAAGAGGAGAGAGAGAAGGAGAGGAGATGGTGGTCGGATAGAGGAAAGGGAGAGATGGAGAAGTCGGAGAGATTACATAGGTAGGAGAAGACAAGATCAAGGGAGTGACCAAGGCAGTGGGTAGAGGAGGAGGTCCATTGGGTGAGACCAAGGGAGGAAGAGAGGATGAGCAGTTTGCTGGAAGCAGGGTAGGTGGGGTTGTCGAGTTGGATATTAAAGTCACCGAGAATGATCGAGGGGAGATTGGAGGAGAGGTAGTGAGGAAGCCAGCTAGCAAAGTTGTCAAGGAAGAGGGAGGTGGGGCCAGGGGGGCGGTAGATGACAGTGACGCGGAGATGGATGGGGTAGAAGAGGCGGATGGAGTGAGCTTCAAAAGAGGAAAAGGAGAGGGAGGGTTCAGGGGGAATGACACGAAAAGTACAGGTGGAGGAGAGGAGGAGGCCAACTCCACCGCCAGGGCGGGCACCAGGCCTGGCGGAGTGGGTGAAGGAGAGGCCACCATAGGAGAGGGCAGCGGGGGAAGTAGTATCAGAATCGGAGAGCCAGGTTTCAGTAACGGCAAGAAGGTTAAAGGAGTTGGATAGAAAGAGGTCGTGGATAGAAGTCAGCTTGTTGCGGACGGATCTGGCATTCCAGAGGGCACAGAAGAAAGGGGGAGAGGAGAGGGGGGAAATGGGGATGAGGTTAGCAAGATGAGCAGCGCGCGGGGGATGGCGGGGAGGAACGGGAGAGGTAGGGCGGGGGGAGAGTATGGGTATGGAGTGAGAGCGGGGAGGCATAGTAGGGAGAGAGAGTAACAGAACAGTGAGATAGTGGGGACAGTAAAAAACAGGTAAGAACAAAGGCAGGAAGACAATGAAAAGGTGGAAGATAATAACGAATTAGGGCGTGGAGGGCATGGAACAACAGTACAGTGAGATAATAAGGACAATGAAGACAGGTAAGAATGATAGCAGAACAGTAAGATAATAAGGACAGCGGATAACAGGTAAGAATAAGCAGGGAGACAATAGCAAGATGGAGGACAATAACCAATTAGGGCGTGGAAGGCAAAGAATAATAGAAGGAGAGGTAATAAGGACAATGGAAATAGGCAAGAATAATAACAGGTAAAACTAGTTGCTGGTAAATATAAAATCAGGAAAAACAAGATAAAGGCATATAAATAGTAGAATAATAACAGGTAAAAAGTAGAAACTTGTAAATGTACAATCAGGAAAAACAAAATAATGGCATATAAAATAATGTTTTATATGCAGTTGATGCACTTAAGCCAGGGATTCAGCAGGAGAAGGGTTAACTGACAAGCCGGGTCGGTACACAGTAGATCAGTTGCTGCAGATAAGCCAGGGATTCAGCAGGAGAAGGGTTAATTGACAAGCCGGGTCGGTACACAGTAGATCAGTTGGTGCAGATAAGCCAGGGATTCAGCAGGAGAAGGGTTAATTGACAAGCCGGGTCGGTACACAGTAGATCAGTTGATGCAGATAAGCCAGGGATTCAGCAGGAGAAGGGTTAATTGACAAGCCGGGTCGGTACACAGTAGATCAGTTGGTGCAGATAAGCCAGGGATTTAGCAGAAGAAGGGTTAACTGACAAGCCGGGTCGGTACACAGTAGATCAGTTGATGCAGATAAGCCAGGGATTCAGCAGGAGAAGGGTTAATTGACAAGCCGGGTCGGTACACAATAGATCAGTTGGTGCAGATAAGCCAGGGATTCAGCAGGAGAAGGGTTAATTGACAAGCCGGGTCGGTACACAGTAGATCAGTTGATACAGGTAAGCCAGGGACTCAGCAGGAGAAGGGTTAATTGACAAGCCGGGTTGGTACACAGTAGATCAGTTGATGTAGATAAGCCAGGGATTCAGCAGGAGAAGGGTTAATTGACAAGCCGGGTCGGTACACAATAGATCAGTTGGTGCAGATAAGCCAGGGATTCAGCAGGAGAAGGGTTAATTGACAAGCCGGGTCGGTACACAGTAGATCAGTTGATACAGGTAAGCCAGGGACTCAGCAGGAGAAGGGTTAATTGACAAGCCGGGTTGGTACACAGTAGATCAGTTGATGTAGATAAGCCAGGGATTCAGCAGGAGAAGGGTTAACTGAAAAGCCGGGTCGGTACACAGTAGATCAGTTGGTGCAGATAAGCCAGGGATTCAGCAGGAGAAGGGTTAATTGACAAGCCGGGTCGGTACACAGTAGATCAGTTGATACAGATAAGCCAGGGACTCAGCAGGAGAAGGGTTAATTGATAAGCCGGGTCGGTACACAGTAGATCAGTTGATGTAGATAAGCCAGGGATTCAGCAGGAGAAGGGTTAACTGACAAGCCGGGTCGGTACACAATAGATCAGTTGGTGCAGATAAGCCAGGGATTCAGCAGGAGAAGGGCCAACTGACAAGCCGGGTCGGTACACAGTAGATCAGTTGATACAGATAAGCCAGGGACTCAGCAGGAGAAGGGTTAATTGACAAGCTGGGTCGGTACACAGTAGATCAGTTGATGTAGATAAGCCAGGGATTCAGCAGGAGAAGGGTTAACTGAAAAGCCGGGTCGGTGCACAGTAGATCAGCCGATGCAGACAAGCCAGGGATTCAGCAGGAGAAGGGTTAACTGACAAGCCGGGTCGGTACACAGTAGATCAGTTGATGCAGATAAGCCAGGGATTCGGCAGGAGAAGGGTTAATTGACAAGCCGGGTCGGTACACAGTAGATCAGTTGATGCAGATAAACCAGGGATTCAGCAGGAGAAGGGCCAACTGACAAGCCGGGTCGGTACACAGTAGGTCAGTTGATGCAGATAAGCCAGGGATAGATGGTATGGCCTTGTCTTTGGAGTGATGATGACACTCCTTTGTACCACCACAATAATTTCCCACTGTCTTCACAAGTTTTTAGATGTTTTATAATTGTGGACAGATAATTGTGTGGGAGGAAAGACACAGAGCTGATCTAACGTGCAGCCTTCTCCAACTGCCGCCCGCATGCCATACCTACCTGCACCTTGACAAGTCTTCCCTTCACAGCAGTGGTACAACTTGCTGAACGCAGACCACTGACTCTCCCACTACCTACCTGCACCTGGACAAGTCTTCCCTACACAGCGGTGGTACAACTTGCTGAACGCAGACCACTGACTTCCCCGCTACCTACCTGCACCTGGACAAGTCTTCCCATCACAGCAGTGGTACAACTTGCTATCCGCAGACCACTGACTCTCCCATTACCTTCCTTCACCTGCTCACGTCCACCCTGCTCTCCGTGGTTGAAACCTGCCTTCCACTATAGCTGCAAGTCGCTGACTCATCTACCAGTATAGCTGCAAGTCACTGACTCATCTACCAGTATAGCTGCAAGTCACTGACTATCATCAATTCCATTGGCATCCTCTCTCCATCTGCTGTTATATACGTTCCACTATTCACCCTGCTGCCAGAGGACCGCTGTGCAAACTCCGCCTCTCTGGTAAGCATAGTCAACTGGTGAATCCTGGGCAGAACTCCTAGTGCCCGTGTGTCACACTTTATGCAGGAAATATCACTGACTGGTATTAACGCAACTAACCTGAGAGGCGCGGAGTCTAACACACCACCGGTGTTCACCAGGGACCCCCGCAAGGAGGTTTGGGCTTCGCTGCGTGCAATGTGCAGGTCGCGGTTCTCCCGGGAAGTCACCAGTGCAGCGATTAGAGGGTAGTCAGACAGGCCGAGTCGAAACCAAGGAAGCGAGGTACCACGAGGAAAAGGCAAGAGAGTAGTCAGGAACGGTCCAAAGGTCAATACCAGTGCAGGCAACGAAGTACAGGGGATATCCGGAAGAGAGGTCAAACAAGCCAAGGAGTCAAATACACAGGAGGTCAGGAACTGTAAACAAACTAATAGCTGGAGCTGGTAGAACCAATACTCTGGCACTCAAATGGTGCCAGAGTGGTGTTTAAATAGTGGCTGGCAGGAAGTCCTCATGATGGAGTTCCGGCGATCAGTCTCAGCTGATCGCCGGGGAAGCGTCTGGGTTGCCAGGCAACCGAATCGGCGCATGCGCGAGCGCTGCGGTCACGTGATCGCGTCCCGTTGCTTAGCAACGGGACTTTCCTTCCGGGCAGAAGGTGTCCGTCTCCGGCACCCAGCGGAGGTGCGGAGGTGGCACCTGACAGTATCCTCCCCCTCTCTCTTGCGGGTGGTGCAAGAATCCTGCAGAAATTTTGCCAGCAGACGTGGAGCATGGATATCCTCTTCACAGACCCAGGATCTCTCCTCCGGGCCATAGCCTTTACAATGAATAAGAAATTGGCATTTACCTCTAGATATGCGAGATTTTAGAATACGCTCAACTAGGAATTCTTCACCACGAATAGTCTTGACTGGGGGAGGTGGCGAGGATTTACTGGAAAATTCGTTAAGAATGAGTGGTTTCAGCAGAGAAATATGAAATGTATTATGAATTCGCAGGGAAGCTGGTAGATGAAGCCTGTAGGTGACTGGATTAATCACGGAGGAGATGAAGAAAGGCCCTATATAGCGTGGGGCCAGTTTCATGGTAGGAACCTTGAGTCTAAGGTTATGGGTAGCTAACCACACTTTATCTCCTACCCGAAGACTTGGAAGGTCTCTTCTATGACGATCAGAAAAGTGTTTGTGCCAATTAGAAGACTGTAGTAACTTGGAACGAACTTGGGACCAGATTTGGGAGAAATTGCAGACCAAGTCTTGTGCGGCAGGTACTGAGGAATCCGATAGGTCGGAGAAAGTGGGGAGAATAGGGTGTCTCCCGTAGATGGTAAAAAAGGGAGATTCGCCTGTAGACTCGTGTTGGTGGTTATTGTGAGTAAATTCTGCCCAAGGTAAAAGTTCACTCCAGGAAGATTGTTGGTTCGAACAATAACACCTCAGAAATGCTTCCAGATCTTGATTGGTCCTTTCCGTTTGCCCATTCGTTTGCGGGTGGTACCCGGAGGAAAATTTGAGACTAATACCCAGCTGTTTGCAAAAGGACCTCCAGAACTGGGAGACAAATTGGACTCCTCTATCAGAGATGATGTCCCTCGGGCAGCCATGCAAGCGGAAGATCTCTCGAATGAACAGATGGGTCAACTGGGAAGCAGAGGGAAGTCCCTTGAGGGGAACGAAGTGGGCTAGTTTAGAAAAGTGGTCCACTACTACCCAGATGGTGTTAAAGCCATGGCTGGCGGGAAGGTCCGTAATGAAGTCAATACTAATACTGAACCATGGTAGATCTGGAATGGGCAGAGGGTGGAGAAGGCCAGCCGGGGATCTCCTAGGCGTTTTGTGTTGAGCGCAGACTTCGCAAGAGCGGATGTATTTCTGGACATCCGAGAATAACAAGGGCCACCAGTATAAGCGAGATAGGAGAGCAACTGTCTTCTTGACTCCACCATGACCAGCAAATTTCGCGTGTTGAGGCCATTTCAAGAGTTTGATGCGTAGATGTTCTTGCACAAAGGAACGACCAAGAGGAGGAGTCTTGAAAGAGGAGTTGGTCAAGGCTAGAATTGTGGAGGGATTGAGGATATGTTTGACAACCATGGATGACGAGACATCGGAGAAATCAAAAGATCGAGATAATGCATCAACACGCAAATTCTTGGAACCGGGCCGGAAAGTTAGTATCAGCTGGAATCTGTTAAAAAATAGCGACCAACGGGCCTGTCGTGGGTTCAGACATTGTGCAGACTGTAAGTAGGTGAGGTTTTTATGATCAGTATACACTGTGATGGGAAAGCGTGCCCCCTCCAACAGATAACGCCATTCCTCCAGGGCGGTCTTGATGGCGAGAAGTTCCTTATCCCCAATTCCGTAGTTGGTTTCACTGGCAGAAAATCTCTTCGAGAAAAAACCACAAGGAACAGGAAAGCCTTCCGAATTCTTTTGGGATAGTACCGCTCTGATTCCAACGGAGGATGCGTCCACCTCTAAGAAAAATGGCTTATTTTGGTCAGGTTGGGATAAGATGGGTGCAGACAAGAAGGCCTCCTTGATTGCTAGAAATGCTCGTACAGCCTCTGGGGGCCAAGACTTGGATTGGCTGCCGCTCCGAGTGATAAGAGTAATGGGAGAAATTATCGTAGATAACCCCTTAATGAATTGGCGATAATAATTTGTGAAGCCTATAAAGCGCTGGGTAGCCTTGAGCCCAGAAGGTTGAGGCCAGTTACGAATAGCCTCCAATTTGCTTGGATCCATCCGAAGACCGGAGCCTGATATAATGTATCCTAGGAAGGGTACTTAAGAGCAATTGAAGAGACATTTCTCGAGCTTGCAGAATAGGAGATTAGCACGTAAACGGGAAAACACCTCTTTCACGTGTATGAGATGAGAGGACAGATCTTGTGAAAAAATTAGGATATCATCCAAATAAACAACCACTGATTGGTAGAGCAAATCTCTAAATATTTCGTTCACAAAGTCCTGAAAGACAGCTGGGGCGTTACTTAGCCTAAACGGTATCACCAGGTATTCATAGTGGCCGTCTCTGGTATTAAATGCGGTTTTCCACTCGTCTCCTCTGCGAATTCTGATTAGGTTATAGGCTCCCCTAAGGTCCAACTTCGTAAAGATCCGTGCCCCTCTAATACGGTCAAAGAGCTCAGAGATTAAAGGAAGGGGGTAGCGATTTTTAATCGTGATGGCATTAAGTCTCCTGTAATCAATGCACGGTCTGAGAGAGCCCTCCTTCTTCTTTACAAAAAAGAAGCCTGTACCTGCTGGAGAAGATGATTTCCTAATGAATCCCTTTATGAGATTCTCAGCCACATATTCCGACATAGCCTGTGTCTCGGGCAAGGACAGTGTCACTCACCGGACCGTGAGTGCCTCTTCTCGGACATTTAGGAACCGTGGCCGTCCGCCATCCTGAGGGTCTGCGCATGCGCAGCCCTTTCCTATACTTCAGTGTATGTCCCTTTAACTCAATTGGCAGATCAGGCAACACTCCCTATATTAAGCACCTGTGGTCAACACCACGTTGCCTGATCTTGGAGTCTCATTCCCCATGAGTCTCTGAAGGTGTTCCTGTATTCCTCGTATATTCAGCGCTGCTGATTCCTGTGGTTTCCAAACCACTTCTATCTCTGTGGTTTCCAAACCACTTCTACTATTGTGGTTCCCATACCACTTCTACCATCAACTGTATCATCGTGACTGTTTGCTGATTCCTATCCGCTGCCTCCGTGCACTACAGTCTTCTAAAACCACTTCACCGCTATTATACATCGTTGTGACTGTTTGCTGATTCCTATCCGCTGCCTCCGTGCACTACAGTCTTCTAAATCACTTCAACGCTATTATTATCATTGTGACTGTTTGCTGATTCCTATCCGCTGCCTCCGTGCACTCCAGCCTTTACGTCAAATCCACTCACCTGATCATCATCAAGTTCCTGAGCTGATTCCTATCCGCTGCCTCCGTGCACTACAGTCTCCAGCTTGCAACTCGCCTGTGTTCATCATCGTGACTGTTAGCTGATTCCTATCCGCTGCCCCTGTGCATTGCCGCCTCATCTCAGCTCTCCTGTGTTTCCAGTCTACTGCTCACGTTGCCATCCGCTACACTTCTGGATCTACAGCTCCTGGTCTACTCTGCCATCCCGTGTTCCATCACTGTGGGTCCTGTTGGTTGCCCCTGGTTACCTCCGTGGGCGCAGAGTCCTGCTGCTGCTGTCAGCGCTATCGTCCATCTCCTGCTGATCCGCTCTCCACGCCTTCACGTGTCCCGCTGGTCTCTACCCTCCTGTCAGCATTGGATTCGTATCTCAACAACTACTCCTCTGCTGGATCATCTCCATTCTCCTGGGTCCTCTATGAGTCCAGTTCCACGTGTTACTGATTCCTGTGGATTCGTGTCCCTGTTGGTCTACTTACCTGTGCGCTGCACCTACTAGACCGCTGCCTCATCCATCCAGGGACTTCTCATCCAGTCGGCCTCCTGCCGCTCAGGTATCGCTGCACTCCTATCTGACTGCCTGCTTCTGAACCACGGTATGCATACTTCTCATTGACTGTGCTGGTGTATTGCATATCTTGCTGGACTGTGTTTGGTTCTCTCTGGAGTCTGCTATCCGCTGAGTCTTTTGCCATCATTGACTGTGTTATCTTGTGCTGGACTACTTCAAGTGACTTTCTAGATTTGCAGACCTGCTCAGTCATTTATATATATATATATTGTGCATATTACTGTGGATCGTGTATAAGGTGCCTGTGTATATCCTGTGTTGCAGTCTCTCCCCGTGCACCTCCTCACATATATATTCAGTGGTACAACTTGCTCATGACAGACCACTGATCCCTGTTTCCTGTATCACCTGTTCCAGTATCCTCTCACATAGCAGTGGTACAACTTGCTACCGCAGACCACTGACTACCCGGATACCTCCACTTGGATTCCATTCCTTCACTCAGACAGCGGTACAACTTGCTATCCGCAGACCGCTGACTCTCATCACCTCCTTGTCTCTGTTGGACATTCCTCCTCACTATAGCAGTGGTACAACTTGCTATCGCAGACCACTGACTACCTTCACGTGCCCTTGTCCATACAGTTCCTCGTGTATTATTACCTCCATATTACCAGTGCTGCTAGTCATAGACTTTCCTGAGCATCTCATCAGTTACCATTTCCTGTTCCGTGATCACCCAGCTACCAGAGTACCCTATTACCATCTACATTGCTCTGGTAAGCCTACCACCTGGTGATCCCTGGGTAAAGACTCCTAGTGCCCGTGACAGTAAGATCAGGCCATGACAGACCCAGATACGGAACCTACTGCCAAAGAGATGCTGCAGCATCTGGTTAGCCGTGTGGAGCAACAGGATGCCCGCCAACAGCTGTTACTTCAGTGTTATCAGTCATTAACCTCCCAAGGAACATCTGGACAGACTGTGACAGCTACTACTGAGGCTCCTGTGCTTTCCTCCGTGTCCCCATTGCCATCCCAGGTGTCTACAGCTTCCACGCTTCACCTGCCTACTCCGTCAAAGTACGATGGAGACCCCAAAACTTGTAGGGGTTTCCTCAACCAATGTTCAGTCCATTTTGAGCTCCAACCTCAAAATTTTTCTACCCATCGTTCCAGAGTGGCCTATCTTATCTCTTTGTTTTCAGGACAAGCCCTGGCTTGGGCCTCCCCTCTGTGGGAGAGAAACGATCCAATACTACAAGATAGTGCCAAATTCATTTCTACATTCCGAAGTGTGTTCGATGAACCAGGTCGTGTGACCTCCGCTGCTTCCAGCATCCTCCGTCTGCGACAAGGATCTCATACAGTAGGCCAGTACGTCATTCAATTTAGGATCTTAGCCTCTGAACTTCAGTGGAACACTGAAGCCCTAGTTGCCGCCTTCTGGCAGGGGCTCTCCGATAAAATTAAAGATGCACTGACTACTCAGGAGCTTCCTTCGTCACTTGAGGATTTGATCTCTCTATGCCATCGTGTTGATATGAGATTTCGTGAAAGAGAGGCTGAGAAAACGACTTCTGCTAAAGCACCTCTTCGTTCTAACCCTCAATTTCGTCCAGTGTCACCCACTGTGATTCCCATGGAGATAGGACGTTCCAAATTATCTTCTGAGGAGAGGAAACGAAGAGTCAAGAATAGACTCTGTATCTATTGTGCTGATTCCACTCATGTTCTCAGCTCCTGCCCTAAGAGATCGGGAAATGCCAGGCCCTAACTAGTTCTGGAGAGGTGAAGTTAGGGTCCCTGGAGTCCTCTCCATCTTCTATGAAATCTAAAATCTGCGCTTTTGATGTTACAATTTCCTTTGCTACTAAAACCTTTGAGTCACAGGCATTGATTGATTCCGGAGCAGCAGGAAATTTCATTTCCAAATCATTAGTAAAGCAATGGTCTCTACCAGTGATTACCTTAAAAACACCCATTACTGTGACGGCTATCGATGGATCACGTCTCATCAACGGTTTCATCACCCAGAGTACGTCTCCAGTAACCCTTCAGATTGGTGCCCTGCATCATGAAGAAATATCGTTTTTAATCCTTCCTGTTACGACAAGTCCGATTGTCTTAGGCCTTCCATGGCTTCAGTGTCACTCTCCCCAGATTGACTGGCGCACCCCTCAAGTCACGTCTTGGGGGTCTGAATGTCACCATCATTGCCTTTCCCAAGTCATTCCTCTCAAAGTACAGCAATCTTCCATCTCATCTACCTCATCGGGACTCCCTCCTCAATATGCTTCATTTACCGATGTTTTTGATAAAGCTCAGTCTGAACGTCTTCCTCCTCATCGTTCTTGGGATTGTCCGATCGACCTTCTTCCTGGCAAGACTCCCCCCAGGGGCCGGGTCTATCCACTCTCGTTACCTGAGACTCAAGCTACTTCTGAGTATATACAGGAGAACCTCCAGCGTGGGTTCATTCGACCTTCCACCTCGCCCGCTGGAGCTGGGTTCTTCTTCGTCAAAAAGAAGGATGGATCATTACGCCCTTGCATAGATTTTCGTGGACTCAATGCCATTACTATCAAGAATCGGTATCCCATTCCGCTGATCACTGAGCTATTCGATCGCATCAAGGGAGCCCGTATCTTTACTAAGTTGGATCTTCGTGGTGCCTATAATTTAATCAGAATCCGTTCCGGTGACGAATGGAAGACAGCGTTTAACACCAGAGACGGGCATTACGAATATCTGGTAATGCCTTTCGGGCTGTGTAATGCCCCCGCTGTTTTTCAAGGCTTCATCAATGAGATCTTTCGGGACTTATTATATGTATGTGTCGTCGTCTACCTGGACGACATATTGATCTTTTCACAGGACCTGCCTTCTCACCACCTACATGTGGCAGAAGTCCTCTCCAGACTACGGAAAAATTCATTGTTCTGTAAATTAGAAAAATGTTCATTCGAATTACCCCAGATTCCATTCTTGGGGTATATAGTTTCCGGAGTTGGCCTGAAGATGGATCCAGACAAAGTGAGTGCTGTACTACATTGGCCCCAGCCAACTACTCTTCGTGCTATCCAGCGTTTTTTAGGTTTTGCCAATTACTATAGACGCTTCATTCAAGACGTTTCCTCCATTGCATCTCCTATTGTGGCCCTGACTCGAAAAGGGGCTAATCCTAAGCAATGGTCACCTGAGGCTCTTCAAGCCTTTCAAACACTAAAAGAGTCCTTCTCTTCGGCTCCAATCCTTCGACAGCCTGATGTGACACTCCCCTTCTTTCTAGAAGTAGATGCCTCTAATGTGGGCTTAGGAGCTATTCTCTCCCAACGCTCGGAACAGCAAAAGTTCCATCCTTGTGCCTTCTATTCTCGGGGTCTCCTGCCCGCAGAGAAGAATTATACCATCGGGGACAAGGAATTACTGGCTATCAAAGCCGCATTAGAGGAATGGAGATACTTATTGGAGGGAGCTCGCCATCCGGTGACGATCTTCACGGATCATAAGAACTTGTCATATCTCCAGTCTGCCCAATGCTTGAACCCTCGTCAAGCAAGATGGTCTCTTTTCTTTTCCCGTTTTGAATTAATAATTACCTTCAAACCAGCTGCCAAGAACAAAAAAGCTGATGCTTTATCTAGAGCCTTTGTGACGTCCTCTGATATAGAAGAGGGTTCCAACCATACCATTCTAGATCCCAAATGTATTTCACTGGCTGCTTCATCCACCAAATCGCTACCATTTGGGAAGACCCTCGTGCCTCCTACTCTAAGGAGGAAAATCCTTTCGTGGTTCCATGCCTCTCGTTTTTCTGGACACGCCGGTGAACACAAGACCTTTGAGGTCCTCTCTCGAAGTTACTGGTGGCCTTCAATGAGGAGAGACGTCAAAGAGTTCATTGCTTCCTGTGAACTATGTTCTCAGTTCAAATCCTCCCGTAGAACTCCAGCAGGGTTGCTACGACCACTACCCATTCCGTCCAAACCATGGACCCATATTAGTATGGATTTCGTTACTGACTTACCACTTAGTAAGAATCATAACACTATTTGGGTGGTGGTGGACAGATTTTCGAAGATGGCTCATTTCATTCCTCTGCCTGGTTTGCCTTCCTCGTCCATCCTGGCTGAACATTTCATTAAAGAGATCTTCCGTATCCATGGATGTCCGTCTGAGATTGTGTCTGATAGAGGAGTACAATTCGTTTCCAGATTCTGGCGAGCCCTTTGTAAAACCTTGGGCATACGATTAGCACTCTCATCTTCTTACCATCCGCAATCTAACGGACAAACTGAACGTGTCAATCAAGATCTTGAGACTTTTATAAGAATGTTTTCATCAGCCAATCAAGACAACTGGGTAGAGTTGCTTCCTTGGGCTGAATTCGCCCATAACAACATGTACCATGAGTCATCATCCAAAACTCCATTTTTTGTGGTCTACGGTCACCATCCGTCTTTTCCGGAATTTCCTGCCCTCCCGCCCACCCAAGTTCCTGCGGTGGAAACTGTTTGTCAGACCTTTAAAAATATCTGGTCTCAGGTCAAAACCTGTTTAAAGAAGACATCTATCAAATATAAATCTTTCGCAGATAAGAAGAGGCGGGCTATTCCCCCACTAAAAATTGGAGATCGTGTCTGGTTATCCACCAAAAATATTCGTTTGAAGGTTCCATCCATGAAATTCGCCCCTCGTTTTATTGGTCCATATAGGATCATTCAAGTAATCAATCCAGTATGTGTGAAACTTCTTCTTCCTAAGAATCTTCGGATTTCTAATGCCTTCCACGTATCCTTGCTCAAACCTCTGATTATCAACCGTTTCTCAACTCCTCCCTCAGCTCCGCAGCCAGTTCAAGTCCATCAGGAGGAGGATTTCGAGATTACTGAGGTGCTAGACGCAAAAATTTCGCCAGGAGGTCTTCATTTCCTCGTTCATTGGAAGGGCTTTGGTCCTGAGGAGCGCTCTTGGATCAAGGCTGAAGATCTTAATGCTCCTGCCCTTTTGAAGAAGTTTTATGCCAAAAATCCGGACAAGCCCGGTTCCAGGCGTTCTGTGCCCACCTTTAAAAGGGGGGGTACTGTCACTCACCGGACCGTGAGTGCCTCTTCTCGGACATTTAGGAACCGTGGCCGTCCGCCATCCTGAGGGTCTGCGCATGCGCAGCCCTTTCCTATACTTCAGTGTATGTCCCTTTAACTCAATTGGCAGATCAGGCAACACTCCCTATATTAAGCACCTGTGGTCAACACCACGTTGCCTGATCTTGGAGTCTCATTCCCCATGAGTCTCTGAAGGTGTTCCTGTATTCCTCGTGTATTCAGCGCTGCTGATTCCTGTGGTTTCCAAACCACTTCTATCTCTGTGGTTTCCAAACCACTTCTACTATTGTGGTTCCCATACCACTTCTACCATCAACTGTATCATCGTGACTGTTTGCTGATTCCTATCCGCTGCCTCCGTGCACTACAGTCTTCTAAAACCACTTCACCGCTATTATACATCGTTGTGACTGTTTGCTGATTCCTATCCGCTGCCTCCGTGCACTACAGTCTTCTAAATCACTTCAACGCTATTATTATCATTGTGACTGTTTGCTGATTCCTATCCGCTGCCTCCGTGCACTCCAGCCTTTACGTCAAATCCACTCACCTGATCATCATCAAGTTCCTGAGCTGATTCCTATCCGCTGCCTCCGTGCACTACAGTCTCCAGCTTGCAACTCGCCTGTGTTCATCATCATGACTGTTAGCTGATTCCTATCCGCTGCCCCTGTGCATTGCCGCCTCATCTCAGCTCTCCTGTGTTTCCAGTCTACTGCTCACGTTGCCATCCGCTACACTTCTGGATCTACAGCTCCTGGTCTACTCTGCCATCCCGTGTTCCATCACTGTGGGTCCTGTTGGTTGCCCCTGGTTACCTCCGTGGGCGCAGAGTCCTGCTGCTGCTGTCAGCGCTATCGTCCATCTCCTGCTGATCCGCTCTCCACGCCTTCACGTGTCCCGCTGGTCTCTACCCTCCTGTCAGCATTGGATTCGTATCTCAACAACTACTCCTCTGCTGGATCATCTCCATTCTCCTGGGTCCTCTATGAGTCCAGTTCCACGTGTTACTGATTCCTGTGGATTCGTGTCCCTGTTGGTCTACTTACCTGTGCGCTGCACCTACTAGACCGCTGCCTCATCCATCCAGGGACTTCTCATCCAGTCGGCCTCCTGCCGCTCAGGTATCGCTGCACTCCTATCTGACTGCCTGCTTCTGAACCACGGTATGCATACTTCTCATTGACTGTGCTGGTGTATTGCATATCTTGCTGGACTGTGTTTGGTTCTCTCTGGAGTCTGCTATCCGCTGAGTCTTTTGCCATCATTGACTGTGTTATCTTGTGCTGGACTACTTCAAGTGACTTTCTAGATTTGCATACCTGCTCAGTCATTTATATATATATATATATTGTGCATATTACTGTGGATCGTGTATAAGGTGGCTGTGTATATCCTGTGTTGCAGTCTCTCCCCGTGCACCTCCTCACATATATATTCAGTGGTACAACTTGCTCATGACAGACCACTGATCCCTGTTTCCTGTATCACCTGTTCCAGTATCCTCTCACATAGCAGTGGTACAACTTGCTACCGCAGACCACTGACTACCCGGATACCTCCACTTGGATTCCATTCCTTCACTCAGACAGCGGTACAACTTGCTATCCGCAGACCGCTGACTCTCATCACCTCCTTGTCTCTGTTGGACATTCCTCCTCACTATAGCAGTGGTACAACTTGCTATCGCAGACCACTGACTACCTTCACGTGCCCTTGTCCATACAGTTCCTCGTGTATTATTACCTCCATATTACCAGTGCTGCTAGTCATAGACTTTCCTGAGCATCTCATCAGTTACCATTTCCTGTTCCGTGATCACCCAGCTACCAGAGTACCCTATTACCATCTACATTGCTCTGGTAAGCCTACCACCTGGTGATCCCTGGGTAAAGACTCCTAGTGCCCGTGACAGACAGTGGGTATACCCTGCCTCTAGGAATGTTCTTTCCAGGGATGAGGTCTATGGGGCAATCCCAAGGCCGATGAGGAGGAAGGATCTCGGAAGCAGTTTTAGAGAACACATCAGCGAACTCAGAGTAGACTTCAGGAAGGTCCTCCAAGGCAGAAGTACGGAGACAGACCAGCTTAGGTCTAGATGGAGAAACAGATCCCAGACATCTTTTTTTTGCAGGATGAACCCCAACGGATAACTTGAGCTCGCTGCCAGTCGAATTGTGGAGAATGGAGCTTCAGCCAGGGTAGACCCAAGATGATAGGGTTAATGGATTGGGGTAGCACAAGGAAACTTATAGTCTCGGAGTGAAGTGCTCCTATCTCCATCCGAAGCGAAGAAGTAGAGAGAGAGATTGAGCCATTGGAGACTCTATTTCCGTCCACCGCAGTGAGCATCAAATGTTGAGACAAGAGTATAGTATCCAGGCAGAGTTCGGTCACTAGCTTGGAAGAAATGAAGTTCCCTGCGGACCCCGAGTCCACAAAGGCCCAGGTAGTAAATGGGCCGTTAGGGAAAACCAAGGTGACTGGCATCAAAAACTCTGACTCCTTCCGAAGGTAGGGAGAAAGGAACTGGGGTCCTAGGTTGACCTCCCTATTATCACCTAGGAGGAGGCGTTTCCCGGCCTCTTGGGACAAACAGAGAGGAGATGTCCTGGTTCACCGCAATACAAGCAGAGGCGGTTTTTCATGCGTCTCTCACGTTCCTCTGGGGACAGACGAGAACGGCCGATCTGCATAGGCTCCTCTGTATGCTGAGTAGGAGGAATAAAGTTAGGTGCTAAACGAGGAAACGTCCGGCGAGTGCGGTCCCGTTCGCAAGCTCGTTCTCTAAGGCGGATGTCCACCTTGATACACAAGGATATGATGTCATCCAGAGTGGAAGGAAGATCACGAGAAGCTAAATCATCCTTGATGCGCTCATTAAGACCCCGCCAGAAGGTAGCGATGAGAGCTTCATCGTTCCACCGGAGTTCGGCTGAAAGGGTCCAAAATTGTACTGCATATTGTCCTGCTGTCAGAGAGCCTTGGCGTAGTCCTAGGAGACCAGAGGCGGCAGAAGAGATTCTTCCGGGCTCATCAAACACCTTGCGGAATCCTTCAATGAAGACCACAGAATTTTGTAGAATGGGATCATCTCGTTCCCAGAAAGGGGAAGCCCAGGCCAATGCTTGCCCTGATAGAAGAGAAATTAGATAAGCCACTTTCGCTCTTTCTGATGAGAAATTCTCCGGAATTCTCGAATTGAATCGAACACTGGTTGAGGAAACCACGGCATTTCAATGGATTGCCATCATATTTCTCAGGAGGAGGAAGACGGAGACCTTTGACGGTAGTACCCCTAGCGGGGATGGTAGTTTCTGATGCCGCAGAGGAAGTGGCGGCCGAGGAAGTGGTAGATGGTAATGCTTGCAAGGAGTCCAAATGGGAGATGACCCCCTGAAGGCATTGCAGTAGTTGGGCCTGGTTGGACTCTTGTCGTTCCACTCTTTGACCCAGGTGAATTAATAAGTCGTGGGCCGAAGGTTCGTTCGGTCCGCTCATGGCCAGAGTATTCTGTCACACTTTATGCAGGGAATATCACTGACTGGTATTAACGCAACTAACCTGAGAGGCGCGGAGTCTAACACACCACCGGTGTTCACCAGGGACCCCCGCAAGGAGGTTTGGGCTTCGCTGCGTGCGATGTGCAGGTCGCGGTTCTCCCGGGAAGTCACCAGTGCAGCGATTAGAGGGTAGTCAGACAGGCCGAGTCGAAACCAAGGAAGCGAGGTACCACGAGGAAAAGGCAAGAGAGTAGTCAGGAACGGTCCAAAGGTCAATACCAGTGCAGGCAACGAAGTACAGGGGATATCCGGAAGAGAGGTCAAACAAGCCAAGGAGTCAAATACACAGGAGGTCAGGAACTGTAAACAAACTAATAGCTGGAGCTGGTAGAACCAATACTCTGGCACTCAAATGGTGCCAGAGTGGTGTTTAAATAGTGGCTGGCAGGAAGTCCTCATGATGGAGTTCCGGCGATCAGTCTCAGCTGATCGCCGGGGAAGCGTCTGGGTTGCCAGGCAACCGAATCGGCGCATAGCGCATGCGCGAGTGCCGCGGTCATGTGATCGCAAGCAACGGGACGTTCCTTCTGGGCAGAAGGTGTCCGTCTCCGGCACCCAGTGGAGGTGCGGAGGCGGCACCTGACACCGTGACAATAGATAAGCGCAAAATTTGTTAGCTTTGCAATGCATGTAAATCCATGTCTGTCTAAATTGTCACGAGCCGCAGCGGTACGCCGCTTCCTGGCGTGATCTAGTTGCCGGGCACATGCATTAGATACTATGCTCTGTTATTATTCTTTGGGGTTAACTTTGTGGCAGAGTAGGAGGGTGTAGGGACATCCTCCAACTCCAGGGGGAGCTCTCATATGATTTAAACTGGTTCATTTATATTTTTATACATGCTTCCTGGGTTATGTTATTACCTATGCCAGTTCTAGCTAGTATCAATTAGCAGCCTGATTGTCAGCCCTGTCCTTCTCTGTCCTGATTGGCTCTTAGTACTATTTAAGGCAGTGAGGTCTGAGCCTCACTGCCGGTTATAGCGTCCAGTTTCCCTGTCAGCTAACCTGCTCCTGTGCTGTGTTTGGTGAAAGTCTTTTGGATTGACTACTGTGTATGACTCCTGCCTGTACCTTGGACCTTGCCTACTTGCCTGTGACCCTGACCTTTTGGCGTGTTTACAGACTATCCTGCTTGCCTGTAACCCTTGACCTCGGTTATCATCTGACTATCCGCTGCCTTCTATTCAGCCTCCTGGCCTGCCGCTACGGGCTTGTATTACCAACTCACACTACGCCTGGAGTTAAGTCCTGGGGGCATCTGAGTACCGGTGAGTGTACTAAGTTCTAAAGGAAAGGCGGCTGCTACAGGCCGCCATCCGGTTCTGTGAGTTGGTGATCAGACTGTCAGCCTAACATTATAACCGGCCATAATAAATTTCCAGGAGGAACTGCTCGGGATGGATGAAAGCAGACCCAACTTGGCCCCATCCAAAGTCCAGGGATTATCTCAGTGTTTGTCTGCTCAAGAGGAAGCTGCGAGAGCCTCACAAGCCCAGCAAGCTCCCCTGATCTCTTCCGTGAAACCCAAATTGAACCTGCCAGATCGGTTCTCCGGAGATAGAACCTTATTTTGCAACTTCAAAGAAAGTTGTAAACTCTATTTCCGCCTTAGACCTCGTTCATCTGGATCGGAGCTTCAAAGGGTTGGTGTTAGGAATCTCTCCAGCCAGTACGTCAAAACCCTGAGTCTGCTCTGAGAGTCTGGTGTTCACTGGAGCCCCTAGTGGTGGGGACAGACTTGGCTGCAGACAAATAGAGGGTCGTGAGATGAGTACTGACTGGGGAGAACCCAGGAATAGAGTGTAGAAGCAAACAGAAGAGTGAGGTCCAGGCAAGGGTCGAGGGCCGGCAGCAGACAACGTAAGCAGAGAACAAGCTTAGGTCAGAGGTCACAAGCAATAAAACAAGGTCCAGAAACAAGCCAGGGGTCACACACGGGAAATCAGATGGAGAAAACAGCACAGGTGCAGGAAACAGGGAGCCTAGCTACAGTGGGAGCTATCACTGCCTTAAATAGTGAGAGGAACCAATAGGAGTAGAGTGCCAGCGAGACCCCTCGTACTGCACTAATAGCCAGTAATAGAAATGTGCACAAAACCTGACAATCCTACCCCGTGCCTACACACTAAGGGGGGTATTCAATTGTTAGCGAGTTTGGAAGTTCGAGCGTGCAAAGTAATTTTTTTGCTATTTTGCCTTATTTTCAAGCGCAAAAACTTCTCACGCAATTCTAATCTTTTTTTTTTTTTTTTACCGAAACGGTGTTGTCGCGCTCCAAGCGTTTGTCAATGTTAAAGTATAGGCTGGCTGCGAACCCTTAGCGGAAAAAGCTATTAAATTGTTTTTTAACGCCGAGTGTGAAAAAGGCAAATATGCTGTTTTATCTCGCACCTCCATGGTCTGCTCAAAGAAATTTTTTTTTATTAAGTTAAGAAAAATATACATTAAACTGAGAAAATAGGTGTAAAAGTTCATAAAAGTAACCTAAAAAAGAAAAGTACTTAAAAAAGTGTATAATAAACCCCCCTTTAGAAAAAACCATAGTGGTGCATGTATTTAAACTTTTTTATATTATTTTTTTGTTTTTAAGGGGGGTGGGGGGGTGGTTGTGCCAAAAAGTATCATGTTTTTCTATTTTATTTTTAAAAGCAAATTCGTTTGCTCCCCACTCTATTTAGTCTTCGCCCTAGTGCTGGCAGGCTATTGATGTGTAAAAAATTTGACGTAGGGTTCCCCCTAATTTAATTGAACCAGCACTAGGCAAACCAGCCGGGGTGATAGGCACTATAACAGGGGGGGGGGGGACGCAGTTTGGGTCCCACGGCCATAATGACTAAACACCCACAGACTATTCAGCGCTGGCCTGGATTCCCTAGGGATTGTGGTCTGCTGAAAAATGTAAGCGGGCCACCCAGGCCAGTGCCGATAGCACTAGGGCTCTTCCTACTACCCTTGGGCTATGGGTAGTAGGGTAATAAATGGGGATTTTGGATAAAAAAAATAATTTGATTTGTGGAACTACATGTCCCAGCTAGCCATGTTGTCCTAAATAGTGTGGGCATGCTGCTACTTGTCTAACTACAAGCACCAGCATACCCATAGCACCCAGGGCATGTTTGCACTTGTAGTAGAACCACAAGTGCCAACATGCTCTTACACCCACGGCTGGCTGTGATCTGTAGTTCCACAAAGCAAAATGTTAAATAAAAGCACAACACCCTCATTCCAACCACAAATCTTTATTAAAAATAATAAAACCCTAAGAAATACAATAAACACCCTCATGTACACCATAGATTTTAATTAAAAAAAAAAAAAATACTCACGAAATCCTCAGTTTTATGATGCTTTACATACACACACTCATTTACGCAAAGTCCCAATAAATATTTTTACCTTCGAAGAAAGGTCCGGCTTGCCCACTGGCCCACAAATATTTGTACCTTACAAATGTCCATGCTTGGCCAGTGTTCAAATGTTTGTAAATTTCAAAAAATTTACCTCCTTGTAAAATCTTTAATTCTGCTGTACAGGGGGGGCCATTGTTGCTTGCAGTGCTGGGGCCCTTCTTCATTGCAGTGTGGGAGCCCATTCTCTTGTGCAGTGCTGGGGCCCTTCTTGATTGCATTTATTTACTTTTATTTTTTTATAGTAAAATGAGTGCCTTAACCACTCCTCATTTCAAACTCGCTAGGACCAATAATAGAGCGTGAGGGGTGAATGCAAAAAAACAATTGAATTGAGGTTTTTTGTTTTTTTTAAACACACGCTCGAACAGGAAAAAACGAGCGCGTTTTTTTTGGGTTTTTTTAGCGCGAAATTTTAACGCATCTCGCTAACAATTGAATACCCCCCTAAGGACACTAGTCTGCGCTAATGCATATAATAAACAGGAGCTGAAATATTTATACTTTTCTGTGCGCATGCGCCCGGCTGCATGACCGCTGGCCGGGCACTGCGGCAGAGGAGGCTGAGCATCCAGGCAACCAGGACGTGGAGGGCGGAAGTGACGTCCCAGTCATCATGGAGACGGCCGGTACACCCGGAAGTGAGCCGCGGCGGGCTGCCGGGGAGCCGCGACCCCTGACAGTTGACATCATCATGTCTCTTCTACATGGTGATCCTCAATCCTGGGCATTTAGTCTTGCTCCCACGAGCCCTCCATTACAGTACGTTGATGCATTCTTTAATGCCCTGGGGCTACTCTATGATGATCCGGACAGAGTGGCCTCGGATGAATGTAACCTCAGGGCTCTCAAACAGGGTCGTCGCACTGCTGAGGAATATTGTGCGGAGTTCAGGCGCTGGTCCACGGACAGCGAGTGGAATGACCCAACACTCAGGAGCCAGTTCCGTTTGGGTCTTTCTGAACAGATAAAAGACTCTCTCGTGCAATACCCTGTACCAGCTACACTGGAGAATCTGATGCAATTGGTCATCAAAATTGACCGCAGATTTAAAGAAAGAAAGGCGGAGAGGGATACCTCCATTTCCTCATGCTCTTTTCTGACAACTTCTGCTGCACCATTTGAAACTGCTGAGCCCATGCAGCTAGTTGCTTATCGTCTCACGTCGGAAGAAAAGACTAGGAGACGTACCTTAGGCCTTTGTCTATATTGTGGCAACAGGGGCCATCTTCTCGGAAGCTGTCCTAACAAGTCAGACAGGTCGGGAATGGAGCATGCCTAGAGAATGTGGAAGAGGTTCATCTAGGTCTGCAGATAATATCTTCCAAGAATGCCCTCCTGGTTCCTACGGTAATTTCTTTGGGTGCACAATCTGCCTCTGTCTCTGGCTTCCTAGACAGGGGTGCTGCCGGAAATTTTCTGGATCTGGACTTCACCCGTTGCTTGGGAGTTCCTGCCATTAAACTCATGTCACCCATCACAGTCTGTGGCCTGGATGGTGGTCCATTGCCTGGTGGAAAGATATGCTTTCAGACACTCCTTTTGCAGCTCTCTGTGGGAGCTCTGCATACTGAGACTTTGTCTTCTTATCTAATCAGCTGTCCCTCTGTTCCAGTAATCTTGGGACATCTCTGGCTACAGCTCCATAATCCCGAAATTGATTGGAATAAGGGTGAGATTGTTCGTTGGAGCTCCGCTTGCCGTTCATCTTGCTTGTCTCTTCCGATTCGTATGATCCAGTCTTCATAAGATCAACTACCTCTGCTATATCAAGACTTCCGGGACGTATTTTCAAAGAAAGCCGCTGATACGTTACCTCCTCATCGCGATTATGATTGCGCAATAGACTTAGTTCCTGGTTCCAAATTGCCCAAGGGAAGAGTATACTCTTTCTCGGTACCAGAGACTCAAGCCATGGAGGAGTATATTAAGGAGAATCTCAAAAAAGGGTTTCATTAGGCCCTCTAAGTCCCCCGTAGGAGCCGGATTCTTCTTTGTTTCCAAGAAGGAGGGGACGCTTCGGTCCTGCATAGATTTCCGTGGCTTAAATAAAATTACCATCAAAAACACCTACCCACTTCCACTCATATCGGTTCTTTTTGATCATCTCAGGGGTGCCTCTGTATTTACCAAGATTGACTTACGCGGAGCTTATAACCTCATTCGTATTAGAGCTGGCGATGAATGGAAAACCGCATTTAATACTCACGGAAGTTCTCTTCTGCCAAAATTAATTATGACGTAGATAACCGCGAACTCCTGGCCATAAATTGGGCATTTGAATAGTGCCGCCAATGGTTGGAGGGGGCAGTGTATACTATTTCTGTCGTTACAGATCACAAAAATGTATTATTCATTGAGTCTGCCAAACATCTGAATGCCAGACAAGCACGTTGGGCATTGTTTTTCACTCGTTTCAGATTCATTATTTCCTATAGACCTGGTTCAAAAAAACATTAAAACCGATGCATTCTCTCGAAGCTTTTTTTTCCTGCCATACTCCACCTGCTAACCCTCTGCCCATTATTCCTTCTTCCTCAATTCCCGCCGGTATGACTCAAGACCATGAAGCCACACTCCGTCAATTTCAAAGAATTACTCCTTCTGAGACCCCTACGAATAGATTGTTTGTTCCTGTTCACCTTAGGAAAACGGTCCTTGCTGAATGCCACGAAAACAAACTTGCGAGCACTCAACTGCTCATCCCAGCCCACTTCCTCTATACCACCTTTACCCCTGGCATCCAGGCAGTGGGTCACTTCCTGGTTTCTCAGTCGATAAGCAGCAAACCGCTGCTACCAACTCCACACGCTCGTGGAATGCCTTCAACATATTCACGTGGTAGGTCTGCTGCTGCTTACCGTCGCTATGAAATGACACCACGTAAGTGATTTCACTCAGGCATTTTGAGATCATGTACGGTCCAGCCCAAGCAGGCTGGAGCTTGTTCTGGCACATGGGCATCAGAACAAGGACCTTCTGCCCTACCTCAAACACTCTGACACACACAGCCTGATCATAACAAGTCTTCTGTTTTGCCTGCTCTACCGCTAGGTTAGCCTGTGCAAGCTCCATGAGATTCTCTAACCGATCTCTGAGCTTCAACACATGCTCCACCACAGATACATCCTGGGTGGGTAGCTCCTCTTCCCAAGACTCCTGGAACAGGTCAAGAGGTTCACAGACTCTGCAGCCATATAGTAGTTCAAAGGGTGAGAAACCGGTAGACTCCTGCTGCACCTCCCGATAAGCAAACAGGATGTGCAGCAGGTAGCGTTCCCAGTCTCCCCCCTCCGAAGTTACAAATGCCCGTAGCATGTGCTTCAGAGTGCCATTGAACCGCTCGCACAGTCCGTAAGTCTGGGGATGGTAGGAGGCAGTATGAATTTGCCGCACTCCACACATTGCCCAGAGACACTTTACCAGTTCACTCATGAACTGTGTCCGGTGATTGGTAAGGATCTCACTAGGAAAACCTACTCTGCTAAATACTCCTAGCAGCGTGTCCGCTACCTTGTCCGCAGTTATGGAGGACAAAGCTGCAGCCTCTGGATACCGGGTAGAGTAGTCCACCACGGCGCGGATGTACTCCTTTCCTGATCTACTGGGCACAGTCAGGGGACCTACCATGTCCACAGCCACTCGCTGAAAAGGTTCCCCAACTATTGGCAAGAACCTGAGGGGAGCACAAGCACTGGGGCCCCCAAGACACACATCACATGACTTATAATAGGCCCGGACATCTGACTGGCCAGAGAACGTTCTGTGTCATGCGCTTCTCTTCCCTGTTGTCCCAACATAGGGATTTTGTGGGCAACGAACATCAGTTGCGCGCGAAAGCACCGTGGTACCACCAGTTGAACTTGTTCCAGGACTGGTGTATCCCCATCTACCTTCCTAGTTACTCGGTACAACAATCCTTTACGCCAGCCGGGCGCCTCATGCCTTCCAGTGAAGGATCAGAGAGCTGAGCTGCCCTGAAATTTTCCTGCGGCCCTCACTATCGTCTAAGTCATAATACACTGCAGGGATGGTCTATGCCGGAGTTACTAGGGTCAGTCAAAGGTGGGTCACGCTGGTCAGGTATACTCACCGCTGGAGCTAGCATACTGCTAGGAACAGGAGCATCACCAGGCACCCCCACAAGATCAGGTTGGCAAGAGACAACATCCTCTGCATTGCTAGGGGACGTAGATATGTGTTACGAGCTGTGGCGGTATGCTGCATCCTGGCGTGAGATAGCAGCCGAGCACGTGCATTAGTTACAATGCACTGTTTCTTTGTGGCATAGAGTAGGAGGGTGTAGGGACATCCTCCAACTCCAGGGAGAGCTCTCGCATGATTCTATTTGTCTTTTATACATGTTCCTGGTTGTCAGCCCTGTCCTCCTAATTTCTGATTTGTCCATCATAGTATTTAAGGCAGTGAGGACTGGGCCACACTGCTGGTTATAGTTCCTACTCTGTGCATATTTACCTGCTCCCTGCTCTGTTCCTCTTCTCTGCCTTTGGATTGATCTTGCCGTGTATGACCTTGGACCGTGTACTGGACTCTGCTATATTGCCTGTGACTTTGATCTCTGCCTGTTGCCTGGATTCGTTGTTTGCCGCCAGCCCTGACGTTTTGCCTGGACTACACCACCGTTGCCCGCTGTACCTCTTGACCTTGGCCCATTTGGACTTTGCTGTTCTTCCACTTGGCCCTCACCTGTGCTGCGGTAGGGTTATAAACTTGTACTACTTTGAGCTTAAGACCTGTGGGCATCCGAGTACCTGTGTGCATGTTCAGCTCTACGGGAAAGGCGGCTGCTATAGGCAAAGACCTCTGTGACCTGTTCTACAAGTTTATGACACTTGCCGACAGCACTAACAATCATCATCATCATCACCATTTATTTATATAGGGCCACTGATTCCGCAGCGCTGTACAGAGAACTCATTCACATCAGTCCCTGCCCCATTGGAGCTTACAGTCTAAATTCCCTAACATACACACACAGACGACAGAGAGAGAGAGAGACTAGGGTCAATTTTGATAGCAGCCAATTAACCTACCAGTATGTTTTTGGAGTGTGGGAGGAAACCGGAGCACCCGGAGGAAACCCACGCAAACACGGGGAGAACATACAAACTCCACACAGATAAGGCCATGGTCAGGTATTGAACTCATGACCCCAGCGCTGTAAGGCAGAAATGCTAACCACTTAGCCACAGTGCTGCCTAGCCACCGTGCTGCCCAATGTGGTCTTTTCCTCTGGGCTGCTTGAAGCTGTGGTTGCTGGCGATGGCTGTTGTCTAGCAGCTGTGGTCTTTTCCTCTGGGCTGAGTTGTGCAGGTGCAGATTTTGAAGACTAGTTTGGCAGCTTAGCTCCGGGTAATAGTGCTGAGAAAGGCAGTCACAATTCCACCCCCAACATTGTTGCCCAAGATCACATCAGTTGGTTAACCTGGTGTATCTGCCAGTGTAGCCTGACAGCCACATACTGATCCGCCAACTGGGCCTCTTTCTCCAGGGCTGCTGGGCAATGGTCCAATACCCACTACTTCACCTCCAGTGTACACTGGCTGTGAAACTGCTCTCTGCAATTTAAGTGCTCTAATTCTTCCCAGGGCTTGGCATCAGATCCATTAATCCATCGTAACTGCCACAACTGTTTGGCAAATTCCTCATGGCTTATATGGATGCTTTTAGCCAAGTCCCGAAACTTCTGCTGGTAGGTCTCCTGGGTAATAACATAGCGCTTAAGGAGGGCCCATTTTACCACATTGTAGTCCACACAGTCCTCTGGGGCCACTCCGCGATAAGCTTCCACTGCACAACCTTGTAGCTTGGGAACCAGATACTTGACCCACTCCTGTTTGGGCAAGTCATGGAGGCTATAAGACATTTCGAACACATGTCACGAGCCACAGCGTTACGCCGCATCCTGGCGTGATCTAGCAGCCGGGCGCGTGCTCTAGTTTCTATGCTCTGTTTTTATTCTTTGGGATTATCCTTGATGCATAGATGTAGGAGGGTGTAGGGACATCCTCCAACTCCAGGGGGAGCTCTCATATGATTTAAACTGGTTAATTTATATTTTTATACATGCTTCCTGGGTTATGTTATTACCTATGCCAGTTATAGCTAGTAATTAATTAGCAGCCTCCTGAGGCTGATTGTCAGCCCTGTTCTCCTCTGTCCTGATTGGCTTTCAGTACTATTTAAGGCAGTGAGGTCTGAGCTTCACTGCCGGTTATAGCTTCCAGTTCCCTGTCTGCTAACATGCTCCTGTGCTGTTTGGTGTAAACCTTCTTGATTTAACTACTGTGTATGACCTTTGCCTGTTTCTGGACCTTGAACCTCTGCTTCTGACCCCGACCTATTGCTTGAACCTGGATTTTGAACCTCTGCTTGTGACCCCAATCTTATGCTTGTCTCTGGACTCAGAACCTGTGCCTGTGGCCCCTGACCTTAGTTTGTTCCTGGGATACGTTGTCTGCTGTTGGCTGACCCTTGCCTGGACCCCACGCTGCTGTTTGCCATAGCACTCTCTTCTTGGGTTCTCCTTGGCCAGTACACATCTCATGACCCTCTGTTTGTCTGCAGCCAAGTCTGTCCCCACCACTAGGGGCAACAGTAAACACCAGACTTCAGAGCAGACTCAAGGTTTTGCTATACTGGCTGGAGGGGTTCCTAACAACACCTGCAAATGTCCCTCAATATCTCCAACATTATCATAAAATTTGGTAAAGTGGAGAGAGCCCAACCTGGGCGCAGCAGATGACTGTTTACGGGTTGCTGCAGGAAGCGGTGCCCATCGATTGCCCCACAGCTTGATAATAAGCAACCACTATGCCTCAGTTGGTTTGTCTCCCAGGGACCCTAACTGCTGCATTAGTACAGAAAAGTTACCCTCATCATGCTGTTGAACTTGCGTCACTGGTTCACTCTGTGGAAGGGAACTGTTGCTGAGAGCAGGTGCTGTGTCCTGGATTGTCAATGGCGCCAGAGTCTGGTTTAAATAGAAGAAGTAGCTTCCTCATTGTTGCAGTGGAATCGGCGGTCAGAACAGCTGACAGCCAACAGGAAGAGGTTGCCTGGCAACGGAGATGCGGTTGTTTGCGCATGTGCCCGGAACCGAAAGTAGCGTCCTGTTTCTGGGCAATGGACAAGCGAGTGGGGGCAGAGAAGGCAGCCGTCCCCGGCACCTACTGTGCGTGCGGGGACGGCGCATGACAGCTGGTCCATCACGGTGAATCCTTTGGTTCCGGCTAACTCCAGGGGAGTTATCTCACTCACTGGGGGTCTTCCAATATCCACATCTGCCAACTGCTGCCTGCAGCAGAGTATTGTCCAGTAAAAAGTACACTGCACAGCAGTAATACAACAATGGGACAATCATAGACAGAGCGGGGTACAGTACACAGTCACAATACAGCATGCAAACACTAGGCAATACAAAAAACACAATAACCCTAAGGGCGCTAGGCTAAGGCTAGTCTACTCATTTGCTTCTGGGGTCTGGGGTATAGGCTGGGTACTGGTGGCCAGGGACTGGCTGCGGCCTAGTGCCCTGGGGCTGGCTGGGCGGACTAAGCCTATAGGCTAGGAGGCTAAGGATAGCAGTCCGGTGGCCATTGGGGAGTAGGCTTGGAGGCCTGGGGCTATTGGGTGTTGGGGTCTATTGGTGCCTGGGGAGCTGACAGGACCTGGGAACTGACTGGGCCTGGAACTACCATTCTGGGAAGGCTGGGGGACACAAACAGACAGAGTCCACTTACCTGATCCTTCCAGGTCTTTACAAGTCCTGCTGCCACTGCTCAGGCCTTTCACTCTTCTTTCTTCTCTCTTTCTGTCCTTCCTTATTTGTCTTCTTCTTTGCTGGCTTCTTCTTTGGCCGCTTCACTGTTGTTCGTTTCTTCTGGCTCGCTCATTGCCTCTTCTTTGTTCTCTTCTTGAATTCCCTGCCCAGAGCAGCGGTCTATAGCCACTCTCGGGGAGGAGGGGTATGTTTATCGATTGGTGGTGGATGAATGGTGTGCCGCCAGATGGCATTAACCACCCACCACCTGACAGAATGGGATACGCCTGGGACTAAGGGCCACTGGTCCCAGCTCTCACAGTAAGATGCCACTGGGGCTCTATCCACTACTAACCAATACAGAGCGACACACTGTCCAATCAGAGTGAAGCCGCTTCGTATTAGTTAGAATGATTGGTTCAGGGCTGGTTCCCTGGACATTATGGGATTAACCAAGCGCAGGCTTATTTCTTTTCTATTTTGTTTCCGAGTATTGACTAGTGTTGCCATGGCAACTGTCCGTCCAGCCTCTTTAAGGCTATTTGGGTGACGTTTCTATACCAAACTTTTGTTGCTTGTCAGCATCTATACCTGAGAAATGAGTGCTTTGATTGTAACTGCATTTCAGTGTTGTTTGAAACATTGATGTTAGTTTAGGACTTGCAAACATGATGACCTGTGATGTGGGTTGCAAGCTTAAATTAAAATATGAACTAATATCTCATTCTTTCCTTTTGCTAGATACATACAGATTTGCAATCGTAAATATAAGTGCTGAAAACAACTGCTTTTTGTTTGTATACATATTGCCATGCAGCTGGTACCCTTGACAGTATGGGATTAACCAAGTGCTGACTAATTTCTTTCTTTCTTTTTTTTTATGCTCTGGCAGCCATGATTATGCTGGCAGTTGTAGTTCTACAAGCGCCAACTTATCCAAGCAGTTTTGGCATGATAGGGCTAGCTGTGACCTGTAATTTACCAGTAAAAAATTACATTCTTATCAATTAACCCTTTATGACTCCCCACCTGCCGAACCATGGGTGTGGGAAGAGACCTAGTGCATTCAGCAGTGGCGGATTTTTACTAGGGGTGGGGGTGGCACATTTTGTTTGCAGGCCTGATTTCCCAAGGAAATTCATTCAGCCCTGTGCTGAATGGGCTAGGACTGCTTGACATTATGCCAGGGGAATCCCTATAATGTCACCAGCCCAGCATTTTATAGCCTAGTGCTGCTAGTGACTTTTTCAGTGGGACCGCCACTACCAGCCTAGGCTATGTGCACTAAACATAGATGTTGAGGTTAAAGCAGAATTAATTACTATTAGTGTAGAGAAGATTTAATAACACATTTATTGTGAGGATTCAGGAAGTCAATTCTTAAAGTAATAATCGATGTACTTATAATTTGTGATATTTCTTTTGTGACAGGATAATGCACTTTATTTAACATTATTGAAATTAATACAAATGTGTTTAATAGGGTATAAGTTATACTTGTTTTGAGTCTGTGATCGTATATCACATATGCTGTGACAGTTTATTTTATGACATCATATGTGGTTTGTACAGTATTAAGGTTATTTATTGTGAGGCGTCCTGAAATTATGTATAAAATTTGTTATGATTGTTTTTTGTTATGATTTTCTTTTACTTATAATGAATCATGTTAATGTTACCCTTATGTGTAAGTCACCAATTTGTGTCAATTAATCAATGTTAGTGTAATGGGGGCTGTACTATTGGATGCAATATACAGAGGTCATAAGTCACAAAGACACATACACATTTCCTTGAAAAAGTCGCAAATAAATAGTGGTAAAAAGCGTTGGTTGCACATTTCTTTACCACTTTGGGGTTCCATAGTTAGAAGTGTTGTGCATTCCACAGTAATATTATTAAAATCATTAACCTTTATTTATAGGGTGCCACATGAGGTACACAGCGCCAGACAGAGGGAAAACAACAAGACAGTAGTTGGTATAAAAGTACAATACAGTATACAAATAACACTACAACTCACAGCACAGCTACTGGGGTGCAAGGGGTATATTCAGCGCAGGCTGAAACCTGTGCCCATTAACATGGGCGCAACTATCGGGTTTAGAACCACCGAATGAGGTGAAAAGACAATGGATGAGTGGAGCAATGAACAGAGAGCCCAAGAAGGAAGTGCACAGTGGAATTTTTGAGCAAAAGTTATAGGTAATGAGAACAGGAGGGAAGAGGGCCCTGCTCTCTAGAGCTTACAGTCTAAAGGGAAATGGGCAGACAAACAGTTGACACATATGAGTGAACCAATGTAAGGGAATCTGAGGGCAAGAAGCAAGAGAGGGCGAGATGAAGGATGAATGAGGGTGAGGTATACTACATGGTGAAGTGGTTAAGGGAGGACTGGTAGGCTTTTCTAAACAGGTGGGTTTTCAATGATCGCTATACAGACTAGGGGTTAGTCTGATGGAGATCATGGAGAGCCGAGGGAAGAAGGTAAGCTGCAGCATGAAGTATAGGTCAAAGAAGAGCAGGGGAGGCCAGTAAGTTGAGAGTGGAGAGGATAATATTAGAGAATGAACTTCACAACCAGGGTGCCGGTAGATGTCTGAGACGAGGCAATGGATGTGGTAGAAGAGACGGATAGAGTGGACTTCAAAGGAGGAGAATGAAAGGGAGGGCTCAGAGGACATAACACGAAAGATACATTTGGGGGATAGGAGGATGTCCATCACCCACCTGGGCAATCATTGGGTTAGACAGAGTGGGTGAAAAAGAGGGCAGGGTTGAGGATGGGTATTGGATGGGAGCAAGGAATCATGAGAGAGTAGGAGTGGGAGAGGAAGATCTAGCAAATGAGTGGGCGAAGGTTGCAGGGGTACAAGGAAGGGAATGGGGAGATATAAGAAAGACAGCAATGTGTATGTAACAGACTGACTGATGTACGTGAGACTGACTGACGTTGTGTAGCTGACTGACGTGTGTAACCGGTTCTTCTGTAACTGTAGAACACGTGGTGCAGCTGTCTGGAGTAAGGTAATCTCAGGTTAATTAGATATTTTCATTGCTGAGTGAGCAACATGTCTGCTGAGCCTGAAAGCACAGTAGGGGTGATTAGACTTGCTTGTAGACCTTCTATGTGTGTAAGACTCAGGATGTAAGTGATCACAGATTAATGTTGATTTTGCAAGTTAAATTGCGTTAAAAGCAAGATTAGAGAAAATGTTAAAAGACCTTAAACTAGTCTATGTCTTATTAGGACACTTGAGCTAATAAAACATCACTGCTTAAAGATCCCGCTTTCACGCCCACTTACCTGCTGCAATTCCTGTGACCTACAGATTAGACCAATCTATTCATTATCTGGCTGCTCTGGGGTTGGGACCCAGTATTCCAGTACCAACACACTGCCACTACCTTGCAGCTCTGGCCAGTGAGATAGGGGAACCATCCACAGCAACGCTGCTCTAAAGGAAGAGGTCAGAGGTACCATTGCAGGTGCCCAGCGAGGGGGTACAGTAGCAGCGAAAGTTACTCAGAAGGAAGCGGTTGTAAGTGCCGGTGAAGGAGCCTAGTGGTGGCACCATGCGCCTCCTACTATGGTTAGAGGGGCGTAATTTGGGATAAAGACGTGATGGTTGCAAGGTAGGCCCAGCCAGTCCCGAGTTAAACACGGACATTGTGGCATTGGAGGTCCATCCTCTCATAATAATAAACATGACTTTTTATAACAATATTGTAGTTGTGGTGCTGATCTAATATTTCCACTTTACCCCCCTAAGACATTACACCTAGATGGGAGAGTATTACAATAGATGCACAATTCAATTTCATGTTGGACATCCTTATTATTTATCATTTCAAAGCAGCTATGTAAAGGTAAGTATAGATGACTTAATTTATTTATATATTTATTATATTGGATGTATTTTTAAATTATATTTGAGTACAAATTTATATTTTCTCTGAGGGATTATCCTGTTGCAAAAAAGGAAATATCTTTCAGTATGGTCTGGGACATCTGGACTGCTACATGATTTAAGAAAAAAGTGGATTATTTGGGTGGATGGTCATTGCACTAGAGGACATTTTAAGGTTATTTTTGGAAAATGGAAGAAAAACCAGGACAATAAAAAATGTTTGCTTCAAGGATGGACTTGTGTGCATTTCAATTTAATAAATTCCAAACTTATGAATGTATATATTAGACATGACTCTGAGAGTCACTGTATGTTCATATGCTTATGTAGGAATTTAGGGATAATATTTATTGTGGTTAAATAGACCACTAGAGAATTACCTAGATATCCATAGACCATTGATTATCTTCAGTACTCCTACCGTCACAAACTATTGATCAAAAGGTCAACAGTGTCTTCAATAGTGTCTTCAATATTGGGTATCATTTATAAACCAGAAAAACACAGTCTCTACTTCTGGGAACTACACTAGTAAAATAGCGCTGCACCTATTTTAGCAGGATTTTGGGTCTAGATAGCAATGTGCACAATAGATAGAGTACAAAGTCCAGTTTTCTACCACTTAATGATAACCCCTTCATTAATTGTAGCATTTACATTTTAATCTAAAAAAGAATAATGCACAGTTGAGCCTCATTTATGTCTTTAAAAAGTCATGAGAGCAAGGAGAATTTACTAAAGATGTTGCAGAAAAATTTATAATAAAGTTACAGAATATTCCATACATTGTTTCTCTTTACTTCTTCCATTGAATATAAAAGGCCAAGGCCAGGTGTCTGCCACCAACAAGGATGAGAAAAAGGCTCTGGAGCTCCCAGTCAATGTGCTTTCTCCACCCCTGGAATTTCATTTAAATATATAATTCCATAAAACAATATATAATTTTTGGATCTGTGGGAAAAACAAAGTTAGTCTTCATTTATCAAACACAACCCATTCTACCAGCTCCTTGCATCAGGAGCTATAAAAATGTGCACCCTGTTTTATATTGGCCTAAAAATTCAGTAACATACCCTTATCAACAAACACATCGCTGCTGTCCTGCATGTTTGCAGGTTTGTAAAATACAGTTTGTGATGTAGTTCATTGCAGGGCTGTCTTTCCCATTGGCCACGCTGGGCAACTACCCGGGGGCCCCTCAGGCAAGGAGGGCCCATAGGCAGGGCTCTGAAGTAATAAAGAAAAGAAAAAGGAAAAAACTTACCTTTTTGCGGTCACGAGGTGGCGAGCCTGCTCCCTTCCATTTCCCCTCTGTCACACTCTGCTCTCCGGGTACCTCTACCCGAGCCTCTAAACACTGACTGTCACTTTAATTCCTGTTCTAGTGCAGATGATTAGTCATGGTCTGCACCGGTATTTACTACACCTGTGTGCTGGTCAGGTTTACCATTGGTCAGCCTCCTTTTATAAGGCCTCTCCTTTCATTCTGGCATTGCTGGTTCTTCAAGTCATATCTGATGTCTCTGTTGGGATGCATACCTGTTACCTGCTCGGCCTGCATCGCTGACTGCTGTTACCTGTTCCACAATCCGTGGTAAGCTGTTATTCATCACTGCTGTGTGTTCATCGCTGTTGTATGTTGGACTTCCTCAGTCTCTGCATACTTGTTCCACTGCTCGTGGTAAACGCAATGATCTACACCTGTTACCTGCTCGGCCTGCATTGCTGACTACTGTTATCTGTTTCACAATGTGTGGTAAGCTGCTACTCATCGCTGCTGTGTATTCATCGCTGCTGAATTGTCATGATCTATGCATACCTGTTCCACTGCTTGTGATGAACGATATGATCTGCATCTGTTATCTACTTGGCAGGCATTATTGTTTACTTTTATCAGCTCCATCTTATGTGACAAGCTGTGCCAATAGTGGCTGAATACATTTGGACTTTGTTGATTCCTGTGCCGCAATTCTACTATTAATAGAGACTCTGCTTATTGCATGTGCAACTTGTATTAATGAATGTTGCTAACCGTTATCGCTCTTGCATGTTTTCGTGATCATCATCTGCAAATTACTCAAGTCTTCATAGAACCCTTGTATTAATGTTTATAATAAAATGGTAATCTTTGTTACCACCATTTGATGTCCGAATTGGATCATCCTCCTGCTATGTAACTTGTTCTCTAGCTGTCTCATTGGGAACTTTCCTGGAGGGCCGCGACCTGCAAGGTCGGAGCCGCAGAAGCCCATATTTCCTTGCGAGAATCCCTGGTGAACACCTCCCATTTTGTTAGACTCCGCACCTCCAGGAAAGTTTAGTCAATACTCATTGAGACAGCAGGATCTCACTCAATTATTCGTGAGCTAACCTGACACCCTCCTCCGTGCTGCGCTCGCACTGAATGTCGGACATGACTTCATGACGCCTGACATTTTCAGTGAGGAGCACAGCACAGAGTAGCCACGACGTGACGGACAAGCAAGCGATGAAGAAAGAAAACAGAAAACAAACAAAAAGAGAAAAATAGGCGATAGAAAGGTAAGTGGGGCAGCACAGTGGCCTAGTGGTTAGCACTTCTGCCTCACAGCACTGGGGTCATGAGTTCAATTCCCAACCATGACCTTATCTGTGTGGAGTTTGTATGTTCTCCCTGTGTTTGCGTGGGTTTCCTCCGGGTGCTCCGGTTTCCTCCCACACTCCAAAAACATACTGGTAGGTTAATTGGCTGCTATCAAAAATTGACCCTAGTCTCTCCCTCTCTGTCTGTCTGTGTCTGTGTGTGAGTGTGTGAGTGTGTGTCTATATTAAGGAATTTAGACTGTAAGCTCCAATGGGGCAGGGACTGATGTGAATGAGTTCTCTGTACAGCGCTGCGGAATTAGTGGCGCTATATAAATAAATGATGATGATGATGATGATAAGTGAACGGGGACAAATAGAAGAATAATGCAGGGCACAGGCACAGTATCTGTTACAGGAGCAGGGGGGGAGGACCAGAAGGCACATGATGAATTTGGTAAATAGAAGAATAATGGAGGGCACAGTGTGGGAAATAGGGGCAGACTATAAGCATGATGAAGGGGGACAAACAGGAGCATAATGAGGGCATAGTGTGTGAAATAGGGGCAGACCAGAAGCATGATGAAGGGGGACAAACAGGAGCATAATGGAGGGCACAGTCTTTGATTATAAATTATTCATATTTTATAATAATTTTGTTTGTGTTGTACACTTGATTAATAATAAATAATTCATAGTTTATAATTAATTTGTTTATAATAAAAAAAATTATGTGGATTAATCTCTGTAGTACAGCATGTTTTTTTAATGTTTAAACCTTGACTTTTTTTTGTAAGTAGCAAATAAATATAAACTTAATTTTATCGATAATTTACATTTTTATTCCTGTGAGCGGTTGTGTATGTAGAGGCCCCAGTGCACTGCTTTGCCTGGGGCCCCATAATGTTATTAAGATAGCCCTGGTTCATTGTCCACACAACACTTTCCACGTGCCAGTGGGAGTGAGGCACCATCGTTTCCAGGCTAGGAGGAAGTAAATAGGTAAAGAAAATATGCATTTTTAGTACCAACTATGGGCCTGAGTCATTAAGGCACATAGTAGTAAAACTCCTCGCAAATAGGCTCTGTTTACACCTGTAATCAACAAAGAAGTTCCCTTTGAATGTAGGTGTATTTTCACCCCTCTCTATTCTAGGGGTTGCAAGATACGTACGTACCTGACAGCTTCTGCAGCAACCTGCGGACCCACTGGTTCAATATAGTGTTAAAATAAATAATAATATTATAAAAAAACATGCCCCTCCTCTCTCAATTATATTAATCCTTGTGCTGACAGCCTAGTGCTGTTAGGGGCAAATTCAGGGAGAACAAAAGTGCCCCCGAACCCCCCCCCTCCGATTTTACTCCAATCAGCACAAGTCAAGCCAGCTGGGGCTGCTGGCACTATGCAGGGGAGTCAGCAGTGTAGGGTCCCCCTGCTATAATGACAAACCTGCACCAGGCTGGTCAGCACAGGCTGGATTCCCTAGAAAGTTGCAGTCCGCAAAAAAGTGTGTTCCCCCTCGAGCAGAAATGAATGAATGCATATTGTGCTGTAATTCTCTAAACGACCAGATTAAGAGCACAGGTCTGAAGGTAAATTGTATGTGGTCTGTAAGCATGAATCGCACAACCAGTCGGACCTTCAGTCATATGTACAATCGTTATAGAAAATAGATTGATCAGAAAATTCTCCAGTGTGTACCTAGCCTTCATGATAGCTACAAGAGACAACTTAGAATTTGAATGATCAGAAATTTCTTTATTAAAAGAAAAGTATAGAAGGATTCATCATACAGATATATGTCAGAGACCTCATGGTGTTTTAGGTAGCTCTACTCTTGACCCTATAATGTAGAGGTCATATGCATTTTCAAAAAAATGGCATGTAAGGTCTTCTTTAGCTTTAGCCTATATTATAAAAAGTTGACATGTATAGTACATAATAAAATTAGCTTGCACAATACATTTATTTGTTTATTTTTGGACTAGCCAGCTGCCCAGAAACCCCTTTCACCCACGTCCTGGGGCATTGACATGATTTCAGATTACCCTATACTACAGACTTCTTCCTTAATTCATGCCCACTAAGTGGCTCTAATCCTTTTGGATACACTGATTGGGTGCATGCTTACATCAGTTCCCGCATCACTAGTGTGTGATTTCTCTACTATGCATGCTGATCTGATGTTTTTAATATCAGTATTTTCAGGTAAATATATGTGGACATATGACTTTAAATATACTGTAAGGAAACCAAGGTTCAGGTTAATGGACTTTTATGCCCTTATCCTGATCCCGTACCTCTGCTACCACTGGACTTAAACGGTACCTTTAAGCACAGGACTTTTGGCACTACCCGTTATCCAGTGGTTCAATGAGGTTTAATATCGTGCATGTGTTTTAAAGTTGTATCACGAAGGTTGCTATATATTGTGAATATACAGTATGCCAATGTTGTGATATATTTCTAAGGTTATTATTAACACCTTTATGGACTTCACAATATGTACTTAATGCTTAGTTAAGTCGCATGTTGTAGTTTAAAAGGTAAAATGTGCAGTTTACAATTTGCAAGTAGATATAGACGAAGCGCATTGATTTTCTATGAGGGAGGCTCCATTTTACTAAAATTGTATCTTGTGCGTATTTATGTTAATTGTTCTATAAGTTTGGCTAGGTACACACTAAAGCGTTTTCGTCCAATAATTGGGCAAATCAACCGACATATGACCGTTCGGTCGGAAGACTGGTTAGTGTGTATAGTGACATGATGGTCAAAAGTCGTTCCAAAGTGTCGATGGTCGGTTCATTTGGTTGGTCGTACTGTTTTATATTTTCTGACCAATCCACCTAATGATCCACGACCAAGTGCCGATAGTTGGCCGAGCTGCGACTCCTTTGGGGGCGTGTGTATGTTATTTTCTGATGCCTGTACCAGTCCCACGTGGTGTGGTGTCCGCACATCATTCATTTTGTAATTATGTGCTTCTAGCGGTAGTCAGTTTTATTATAAACCTTTGTCAGTGTAGTCTTATAACAAACAAAGTTATTATATGTATATTACTTATGTCTGCCTCCTTAATTACAGCTATGTGTCACTTGATTGTACACTCAATACACATGTCTGCCTGCATGATTAAATAGATTTTTGTATATAACACACGTTTGTGTGTTTACTATAGATGTGTATTTTTATATATGTCTGGTTGCATATTAGTACATCTCTGTAAATTGTTCTGCATCTTGGCTCTGTGTTCTGTAAAATGCTTTACATGTACATTTAAGATGTTTTATATTCCAACTTTTATTTACTATACACAGAATAAACCACACATCGTACATGCAACAGATTTATTGCTGAATTATGCTTTAAAAAATAACATGTGAAAAATAAAAAAAAATAAAATGTTTCAACATATTTTTAATATTACTATAAAATTTTACTTTTTAATGCCGATGCCTAGTGCTTTGTGGCATAAGTTTTGAAAAAAACTGAAACATATTTACAGTTTATGTGCCAAAGCTGTGGTACTTTGACCTTCTGCACTTCATTCGTGAAAATTAAATTACACGCCAGTACACCTGCAGCCTAGATGCAGACAATAGTTCTCCTACTGATGTGGTCCAAGCAGATGACATACCTCCTAGTGGAACTGTAAGTAAAATATATTACGCTGTTGCTGTGTAACAGGTTTATTACAGTGGAAATACATAAATATAAAGTTTTCACACATAACATGCTGATGCACAATTGTTACATACACTCATTCTGCCATTTCACAGTACCCTCCCCGTTAAAATATTGAAGGTATGCCTCCCTGTTTAATTTTGCACTGGCACTTGCATTTCCAAGGTGGCACAACTCTGCAGGTATCAAGTCAACTACCTCAGTTTCCTCAACATTGTTCTCCTCATACGTATGTGAACTGTGTACATGGGAGATTTTACGTCTTAGAAAGTTATGCACAACACAACAGGCCATCACCAATTTGTCTATTTTGTCCACACACAGATTAATAGCAGAATGGAAAACTAAATCTGTTGCTGAGAATTCCAAATGCATTTTCAACAACACATCTAGCTCCTGACAGTCTATAATTAAATATCCACCTTTCTGTAGACAGATTGCGTTGCGGGTAAGGTTTCAATACATTGTTGTGCAATGCAAATGCTTCATCTACTACAAACAAAATATTTATTTAGTCCATATTTTGTATTACTTCCAGTTGGAATATTAAGTTGATAGTTTTTTAATTTTGCATGAAAGGGAGTTTGCTCCAATGCACCACCATCAGACACTTTACCATTATTTCCAATGTCCACAAATAAAAATTCAGAATTCACATCCATTATGGCCATTAGAATGATGCTGAAAACTGCTTTATAATTATAATAAAAAGAACCACTGTTGGATGGGTGACATAATTTGGACACGATTCACATCAATGGCACCACTACAGTTTGGAAAATTCCAGTGCTTCTCAAATTTGTCTGCAATAATTTGCCATTGTTCTACCGTTGCAGGAAACTGAAACATAAAGATGAGTGAAAGAGTCTAATGACATGCATTTAATATTGTACTCTTTTTTTTCCCTCATTTTTTAAATTCTCAGCCAGCTGTCCTGTCACAATAACTCATGATGGAATTTGATGACCAAGAAGAGAAAACTAAAACTATTGTACAGGGAACCCAGTAGACAGTCAACAGGCAGGATGTACCTGAGGTTGTAATTCCACCACAAACGCAACAGAAGAGGAAAAAAAAAAAAAGCCTCGTGAGGTTGATGAAAGTGATGCGCTAACTACAAAGATGGCGGAATGTGCAAACACTTTGATGGTCAAAAAACCTGAACCACACACTTTTGACCCACTTGGACAAACGATAGCAAGCAAAATGAAAAGTGCTAGAAGACCGATACAAGTGGAAATGGAGAGTTTGGTGTGCGACCTCTACCAAGGAATTTTTGTACTAGGTATTAAAGTAATTCTATCGTTTTCAAATAAGCATTGCATAGGCGATTGTATTGTGTTTCTAATGCACAAAGTGATTTATTTTAGCAGATGTAAATAGTCAACAATTCAATACATTATTATATTATGATACAGTACAGTACAGCCAATACCAAAAGATAAATACATACCGCTGCTATCGCATGCGCTCGCTGCGCACCCACGGGACCCGGTGGACAGTATATCTGTTAGAATACTGCGGTCAGTGAAGACTGAGAACTGGGTGCACAGCTATGATCATATATACACAGTCAGTGTTACAGAGAACAATGCTAATGACGTGGCTTGCTTCAATAGGTCCAGACATCAGATGGCTCCAGGCTAAACAGGTCATAGGCTGATTCAATCTAAGGAATTCAAAGGTGGGGGTCATCTCTCCAGGGGATGAACTCCTTTCTTCCCGCCAATGCTCCAGTTACAATTAGCATTCCATAGCCAGCATCATACAAAGGTTTATTCCCTAACATCAATAACTAGAGTATGCAATATGCGATCTCTTCGACGATGGAACCGGACAGCTGCTGATCAATAGGGTTTTAATATGATACTAGGCATGATACCTTTCCTATAACCTGAACCTTGAATATCACTGAAGTGTACATATAATCAATATATATATATATATATATATATATATATAGACTAATAATAAACCAAATACTATCTGCTCATAAATTACTGTGTAACGGAACCAATATGAATATGAATTATATAAATAACTAAATGTTGTAATGCGAGTGTGTGCGTGCGTATTTTACTGTGCGATTGCACCATGCCACGTGTTACATGGCGTACGGATCTGTGTTACGTGGCGTACAGATCGCAATCGCACGGCAAAACAATATTAACCAATATACTTTCGTTCATCCAATTATACGACTTCGATAGTCCACCCTTTGATAGTATAATAAACTATCACCTTAAACATGTTATATGCAGGATCTCAGTACCACGTTTCATTGTTATGTAATACAAGTCCCCCTTGGTGTATGACCACGCTGTTTGTACATCTAAACAAGTTATCATAAGAGAGAGTCTTAATCCTCTAAACAACTTCTTCTTTTACTATAAACCGTACACTTCTGGAGCTTGGAGATAACCTTTTGTATGTCCTTCAAGGGTGCAATAAAACACGTAATACATTATTTGGAAAGGTATAAGGTACAATAGAACATGTATCAGCTATACAGAATACTCTACTACAGTTCTTCAAGTTTAACATGTTCATCTGTCCAACGCATGTCTTTAAGCTCAGAATACATTTAAACACTTCATGTTCATCAATAGCATCATCCTATGTCTTTCAATAATGTCATATACAACCTCCTTCAGCTTGCGTTAATATATACACTTCTAATAATGTCATCAGTTTTTTTCATCAACACTTGTGGGCGGGCTATTGTCTGTACGTTCTTCCCAGTCTCCCAACACTCAGATTTAACAGTGATCGGCTTGTAAACTATTGGGAGACTCCAGACTAAGGGACCTAGGTGTTGTACTTTTCCCCTAGTGACCTCCCACCCATAATTCGGGTACCTCAAGAATATTTAGTGGAAAGAGAACTAATCCTACTTAATATAATTACTGAGGCTCGTGAGAGCACGCCCAGCACTTTGTTTGGTCTAAAACCTTACCCTCCCAAGAATGATAATCATTCTCAAGGATGCCTGCTCAAGTCCGAATATTACTGGACTGGCATCGCTGGGTGTACCTCTTTTTAACTATGGGGTCGCCGCACTTACGGACGTAATGCTACTCAGACAATAGCCCCTCGCACTTTCTCCAAGCTCCAGGGTTTCCAAATTTTCCTTTACCCCTGAATTGAATAGAGTAATTGGCTGGACCGATTATGCTACTAACTTCTCCTTCATCCCCAATACCTCCTTATCATTATCTGAACCAGCCTCTGTCACCTGCTAATAATCAAAAGAATTAACCGTCCTGAGAAGAGAATGAAATGAGAGAACACAAAACAGGAAAAACTACAACTTCATGCTGGACAACTGTCTTAGCCTTTGGCTCAGGTGCTACTAACTGCATTCAAGGCCTTCCAGAACAGACTCATGAGTGCCCTTGGACCCTTCTCTGAGTGTTGGCCCCTCTGCAGTGGGTGGAATGGGCACCAGTGTGTCTCTGCTACCCTTGAAGCCGTGCTGCTGGTAGCCTACACCTGGTACCTGTCTGTCAAATAACCTGAGTCTAAGAAATTATTGCTCCACAACTTACTCTCCCGATCCAACATCCTGACAGTTAGTGTGACTTTTGAGGAAACAGTGTTTTGGACGTTCTCGGTTGCTGTCTCACTATTTACCTTCTCTCAAGGTCTAACCTAGCCTCCCAGTTACAATCTCATCTCACGAGGGGTCAAGAACATTTCAGAAACTGACAGGTTAAGAGTCTGCCCAGGAGTGATCTTTTGGTAGCGGGAAAGAACTAGTGGCCGAAAGCTATCAGTCACTTCAATCAAGTTCCAACTCTTATTCTATTCAATTCGTTCTACCGAGTACCGTTACTTTATGTTCACACTGGTTTATGGCTAATTGAAAGTATGTGATTTGTTACCACTAGTCATACATTATACATCTGTTATTAATAACATGAATACCCCTATCATCTATTATAACCCTAGGACTATCACATTGAATAACAAAAGCTTTGAGTATAACACAGTAATACATTAGACACATTTCAATACACCTTTACCCAGACATATTTCATTGGTACACCAGTGTATACTTGAGGATCCTGCATGGTGGTAATTGGATGACGTGGATTTGTTTTACCTGGAGGAAAACCCATCTGCAGGAGGGATATGGGATGGCTCTATTGGTATCATTTTCCTGACATTCTCTTAATCAAGATAGGACGTTGCCGTCCTACTAGCTTGAGACTAAATGTCTGGTGCACCCCAATATACTCTTACCAGCTTGCACATACCTTCTGTACCCAGCTGAGCCAGACCATTTGCTGCCTCCTCTGGGTCTGGGTGATACACTCTGGGAGCTACTGGTCTACCTTGTCCATCTCTCCAGGGTCTGTCAGACTCCTCACCACATCTCTTCACCTTCCAGATAGTTAATTCTTCAGGTAACACAAATCTTCATATATTAACCAATATGTGTATGCGTGAGTGTGTGTGTGTGTGTGTGTGTGTGTGTGTATGTGTGTGTGTGTGTGTTCACATTTTAAAACTAAAACAATACAACAAAAAACTAAAAAAAAACATAGATTTGTTAGCTGTCACATAAAACCCTGCTGTCTATTTGACAGCTATGTTCGCCCTGGTGTGACAGCCATGTATGGTCATGTGTGTAAGTGTGGACTTTACTAGCAGCTACTTCAGTTGGTAACTGTGTCACTGTATAAAGTGCTCTATGTAGTGTCCTACTCATGTGCTGGTATTGTTATAAAAAGTTTTTTTTTTTTTCAGTCAACTCAACATCGCCCCCTAGACTAGAAAAATGCTGAAGACCAATGTATATCAATCGATTTTCCCTCTGCCAACTCACATGCCTTTCTTAGTACCTCACCTTCAGCTACTTGACTAAGTGAAAAAGACAAAAGGGTCTATTTCTATAACACTTTCTTCAAATATAACAGTACCCAGTACATGTCTGTCTAACAGTGAAAAAATATAAAACACGAAAATTCTACATTTTCTAGGGTTTCACATTATGTCATATCTTGTGGTGAAGATCCTACTCCAATGTTCTACACAGAGATGCATATCTGTATGCCTATCCTCTAGCAATCTCCTGTCCCCACCCTTTGTGCATCCATATAAAGGCACATTTTTGTACAGGAGGCATGAACCAAAACAAAAACAAAAAAACAAAACAGATATGCAATCTATAAAACATGACTCGTATTTCCACAACAGAACCTTTCTGCTTAAAATCAGCAGTTTCTATACACATGAAAACAAAACCCCTGACTGTTTCTGTGACTCATGTCAATCTAGCGTGTGTATCCCTGAATTTGTCTTATGTAAAAGAAAAAAAAATATGTCTTAGTCCCATTGATGAGACTGTGTCTGTTTTTATCTCTACCAGAGCAGAGAGAGAGAGAGAGAAAGAGAGAGAGAGAAAAAGAGAGAGAGAAAGAGAGAGAGAGAAAGAGAGAGAGAGAAAAAGAGAGAGAGAAAAAAAGAAAGATAGAGAGGTACTAGAATAGATGTAAAGAATGAGAAATAAGAAAGCAATGAATAATAGGAATACAAAGATTTGAATACAAACATACATGCAGAAAGGGAGATTTTACAACACAAATGACAGCTGGATTGGACTCTATGGGAAAATGGCTGTATTCATTCCACTAATTCCCTTAGCTATTTGCTAACTATGACCCCTCCCCATACTTGACTAGGGGGTCTTAAACCAACCGTGCAATCCAGTGTCGTCCGTCATTTGTTCATTAAGAACTCGGTATCACATTGACTACATACCTTTTCAACGGACTTTCCTAACTTATGATAGAGAAATGTCAAAATTAACTGTTGATGACTCATCTGAGATACATAAAACGATATTTTGGAGCAAAGTATGTACATACTTCATTGTTGGATAATGATTCTCAGCCAAACAAATTATAATGAGACACTGCAGCTTAAAACAAAGAGTGTTCCAATTGTCTATTGTTAATTAGTCTTTCAAGAGTAATCTTTCTATTTCTCTACCTCACCCCTTTCAACACTAAGGGCTAGATTTACTAAGCTGCGGGTTTAAAAAAGTGGGAATGTTGCCTATAGCAACCAATCAGATTCTATCTTTCATTTATTTAGCACTTTATACAAAATAACAGCTAGAATCTGATTGGTTGCTATAGGCAACATCCCCACTTTTTCAAACCCGCAGCTTAGTAAATCTAGCCCTAAGTCTATATTTCTTTCGTGTACCCTTTATCTGTAAGAGGGAAACAAGATAGTTATCTCAAAACAGCAAACAAAACAAACATTTCCATTTTTTACCATCGGCCAGCGATTAGGAAAACAAGCATTTGACAACATAAAACAAACAAACAAAATCAACACAGATTACCTTTTAAATCAGTTTTTTTTTCTTTCTAAACCTTCTCACCAATACTTACCACAGATTAACTCTAGAGTCGGCTATAGTTCTCCCCCAAAGTATTAGTTGCTATGGGGTATGCAATCAATTGTTGGGGAACCTCTGAGACTTGTGTACGCCTCCTTTGTGGGTGTCTATATGATTTCCAACCCAGGTATCCCTTTTTCTCTCTACACAGTTCCTACTCATGTGTCCCTTCTTAAGGCAGTAAAAACACGTCCTTGTCATGTCTGCACAATCTTTTGCTAGGTGTCCTATTTTATTGCATTGAAAACACTTTCTCAACTCATGTTGTTTCTTTTCCTTAACCCAGGTGTTATTACACTGTGGTCGTGTGTGCAATCCCTCTAATGCTGGGATACTTACCATCATTACCCTATCACTTAGTGCTTTTTCCTCTTTACATATATTTTTATCATGTCCTATAGCTGACTCCCTGAGAACACTTACAGTACTTCCTCTCCAGTATGGTAATGAAGTTTGCACCCTTCTTTTCAAGTTTTCCCTGAGGCCATCCATTAGAACTTTAACAGCAACCTCTCTGTAGTGTACATTATCCTTTATGTCGGATACCCCAGTATATTTGGCCATTGCTATCAGAGCCCTGCAAAAATAGTCTGTTGTATTTTCACTATCTTTTGCTTGATAGTAAAAATTTTACTCCAGTCCACTATCACTGGAAAATATATGGCCAACTGTGTGATTATATGTCTAATATTGTCCTGATTATCATCCTCGGTTAAGGATTCATCCTCCTCCAACATACAATCCTTAATGAACTTTTGTATATCAGTATTGAGAGGAAGACAGGTCTTCAATAATACTCGCCAATCGTTATTAGTTGGCTCATACACATTACCATAATATCTAATAAACTTCTGACATTTGGTCAAATCCTTCCTAGGATCAGGGAAATCAGACAAAATTGAAAATGTTTCACACCTAGTGCATGGATCATGCTTTGCTACATGTTTTAAAGGAACTTCATCATCTCTGTCCGCCTTCCCATTGGGAACTGCTGTTGTGAGGACAGGATGCAGACTTATCAAATCAATAAATCCTGAACTAGTTGTTGAAATTGCTGCTGCAGTACAATGGATGTCTCCCCCTGTGATAACCTTTACATTATTCTCACCACTTTCAGCCGCTGCCCCTGCTGGTGGAACCGTTCCCTTTCCTTGTCCTGAAACATTACTTTTAACATTACTTAAAACAACATACAAGTTACTAGTTAAAGTTTTCACATTTTTGGTATTGGCTGTACTTTCCGCCACAACCGAATTTGTCAGGGGCGCGCTTGCGCTCAGTTCTCCACGCTTTGCAACGCACACTTCCGGAACGCACACTTCCGGTACGCTCATTTCCGCTGTGCGCGCACTTTTCGCCACACTTACTTCCGCTGTGTATTCGCTGCTCTGCCACGTGCTACCTTCCATTTGCCACCATTTTAAACAATCATCATGTCTAGTTCTCGTTTTTGTTGATTTGATTAACCGCACTTTATCTCTAACATTATTTAACACCTCTGCCTCGAAACTACCTATGTTTGGGAAAGGTTTCACACACTCCTGGGTCATCTTGACCCTTTTGTCGCTGTATGCCGTTGCATACGCACCATACTTATTAAACATACGGAACCTCGCCGAATCAATTGGTCCTTCCTTAAGCAGCACAACATCAACCATCTCTAGCGTTTGCTTAGCACCCATTGTGAAAACAACCTATTTCTCAACGCTAAGCAAAAAGACTTTTTACCTGTTCTCCTTTCAAACAGAACCTACTAGATATTTTTATCCGTGGACGGTTTCACAGGCTACGCCCACACACCTCCTAACACGGAAATATTACTATGGACAACAGAAATATCAGCTCCTCGATATCCTGGCTCTCCACAAAATCTGTTGAGTATTACTGAACTGGTAGTACCGGAGCTTACCCGTTTGTACCAGCGTAATTTCTCCAGCCGTTCAACCCAAGTCACAAGCACGGTTGCACAATAAACCATGCGGTCCGATCGCACCGCTTAGCAATACTAACTATTGTTAAACTTTGTGATTACTCTTGGGGAGAAAGTTCCAAAAGCTTTTTAACTGTTCTCTTTTCAAACAGGGCTTTTGCTGCCAGTATACCTGCCTTGTATACTACCTCAGTTGTCCAGCCCGCCTCGTCAAACGGCAACCGATATCCCTGTCTTTTTGACAGTAAATCAACTTTCACTTCAAAATCATACAATCACCAAACACATACACCTTTGTTTTCTGCACAGAAAATAACTTTCCCAAACAATGGCACTATCTTTTCAGAGACTTTACCAAGTGCTTACAGTATGCATATATAATATTAATTATTATTATTATTAATATTTATTTATAAGGCGCCACAAGGCATCCGCAGCGCCGTACAGAGACAAACAAAATTACAATACAATGGGAGACAGCACAGTACAGTAAACACAGCAACTCAGTAAGCTCAATGCACAGCTAGAGAGGGCGGGGAAGGGGGAGGGAGGATCCGCAAACGATGGGGCCCAAGAAGGAGGGCGCGGAAGACAGGGAGACCCCCAGGGGGGAGGAGGGAGCGAGAGTGGACGTGGGGTGGAGGACCCTCGAGGAGGAGGGCTAAGTAGCTGGAGAGCAGAGTTAGAAGTGGTGGAAACAGGAGGAGAGATGGCCCTGCTCAGAGGAGCGTACAATCTAAGGGAATAGTTATAGGGAATAATAGACATTATACACAATTGTTCAACCACGTGGCAACAATACCGGAAGTTAGCATATGCTGAGCAGGAAATACGCATACCCTATGCAATGCAATACCTTTTAAAACGCAAAACGACAATAAAAAGAAACATTTTTCTTTCTTGTCTCTAGATTCTAGTTAGCATTCCTTCAGATTACGCAACTGCGGACATTCCGCTTCTCAACACAAAATGGACAACAGGTTTTGAACACATTGCGTTCTTTCCCGTATGAGACGCGTCCGTCAATATCCACCCTTTGTTGAGGAACCGAACTCCGTCAGTGTTGCATACCTTCCGGCAACGTAATCTCCTAACTCAAGAGCCCCCAAATTATTAAAGTAATTCTATCGTTTTCAAATAAGCATTGCATAGGCGATTGTATTGTGTTTCTACCGCACAAAGTGATTTATTTTAGCAGATGTAAATAGTCAACAATTCAATACATTATTATATTATGATACAGTACAGTACAGCCAATACCAAAAGATAAATACATACCGCTGCTATCGCATGCGCTCGCTGCGCACCCACGGGACCCGGTTGACAGTATATCTGTTAGAATACTGCGGTCAGTGAAGACTGAGAACTGGGTGCACAGCTATGATCATATATACACAGTCAGTGTTACAGAGAACAATGCTAATGACGTGGCTTGCTTCTATAGGTCCAGACATCAGATGGGTCCAGGCTAAACAGGTCATAGGCTGATTCAATCTAAGGAATTCAAAGGTGGGGGTCGTCTCTCCAGGGGATGAGCTCCTTTCTTCCCACCAATGCTCTAGTTACAATTAGCATTCCATAGCCAGCATCATACAAAGGTTTATTCTCTAACATCAATAACTAGAGTATGCAATATGCGATCTCTTCGGCGATGGAACCGGACAGCTGATGATGAATAGGGTTTTAATATGATACTAGCCATGATACCTTTCCTATAACCTGAACGTTGAATATAACTGAAGTGTACATATAATCAATATATATATATATATTGTCACTCACCGGACCGTGAGTGCCTCTGCGCTGGTGCGTGGCTCCCTAGCACTCCTGCCGGCACCTATCCTAAACCGCGGCCGTCCGCCATCCTAATGGACTGCGCATGCGCAGCTCCCAAGAACTCTTGTGACTGTTGCTTTTAATCCAAATTGGTTGATCAGGCAACTCCCTATTTAAGGCACCTTTGTGCATTACCTCATTGCCTGATCTTGGAGTCTCATTCCCTGTGAGTCTCTGAAGGTGTTCCCTGTGTTCTACTAGTGTCTTCAGTTTCCTGCTGATTCCTGATCTACTCATTGCTGGTTTCCATACCCGCTACTATCTCCTGTGTACTACTAGTGTCTTCAGTTCCTGTGGATTCCCTGTGCTACTCATCGCTGGTTTCCATACCTGCTACAGTCTCCTGTTTCCTGCTTGTGTCCTCAGCTGGACTCTGATTAACGGATCTACTCACCTGTGGTTCCTACACTCGTCTCTGCCGTCCAGCGTCTCTGCAGTTCCTGCATCTCCCTGTGGACAGACTGTTCTACTGAATAGCGATATGCCTATCTGTTATTGACTTTCTCCGTTTACTCTGCATATCCGCTAGGACAAGTTTCCACGTTCAGCAGCGGTATCCATACCTGCTATAGACTGTTATTGTTACGCTGCATACCTGTTTGGAATTAACCGTACTACTCAGTCGTTATATGCATAACTGTGATTGACTATCCATTATTGGCCTGCATATCTGTGCTGAGCAAGTCTCTACCACGCATCGCCACACATACCGTTATATAGACTTTGTTGGATACGCTGCATACCTATTGGGATCAAGTTCCTCTGTGCTCTCAGTGTCTGCATCCTATTATCTTTGTATGCTTCCACTCATCAACACTTGTACACCTCCTCACCTATTAAGCAATGGTACAACTTGCTATACGCAGACCACTGACTTTCCCGCTACCTACCTGCACAAGTCTTCTCACCATAAGCAGTGGTACAACTTGCTATACGCAGACCACTGACTTTCCCGCTACCTACCTGCACCTGGACAAGTCTTCTCACCATAAGCAGTGGTATAACTTGCTATACGCAGACCACTGACTTCCCGGCTACCTACCTGCACCTGGACAAGTCTCTTCACCATAAGCAGTGGTACAACTTGCTGTACGCAGACCACTGACTTCCCTGCTACCTCCCTGCATCTACTCACGTCCATCCTGATCTCCGTGTTCAAAGCTGCCTTTCCACTATATCAGCTAGAGGCTGATTCATTGACCAAAGATTGCTGCAAGTCACTGACTTTCCTATTATTTACTGGCATTCTCTCTCCATCTGCTGTGATATCTGTTCCGCTAGTCACCCCGCTACCAGAGGACCGTTGTGTGAACTTCACGACTCTGGTAAGCATAGTCATCTGGTGAAATCCTGGGCAAGACTCCTAGTGCCCGTGACATATATAGACTAATAATAAACCAAATACTATCTGCTCATAAATTACAGTGTAACGGAACCAATATGAATATGAACTATAAAAATAACTAAATGTTGTAATGCGAGTGTGTGCGTGCGTATTTTACCGTGCGATCTCACCATGCCACGTGTTACGTGGCGTACGGATCTGTGTTACGTGGCGTACGGATCGCAATCGCACTGCAAAACAATATTAACTAATATACTTTCGTTCATCCAATTATACGACTTCGAGATAGGATACAATTCTAACACCAGCAAACCATAGCCAGACACCTTCGTACATATTTTGGCATACACAGATGCAGCATGGCAGTATGGGAGGACAATATTTAATGCAAAACCATTCCTGACTTCTACCACTATACCCTGCTCAAACATGCAACACTTCAGTGGAAGGTCATCACAAATTGATAATAGTGAAGTGTTGCAATATGAACAATTATAAACTGTATTTTTGCCTGCTTTTATTGGTTTGTACGTTATAAATTTAATATATATTGTAAATTTTATGTATGTAAATACATTTATATTTTTATATCTAAAAAAAACTATTTATGTTTACCAACTTTCATATACTGTTCATGGAGAACTTCAATGATAGCAACACAGGTCTCAGGTATTATCAAACCCAGAGCTTGAAATTGCTGTGCTGTATTTCAGATCAGCCAGTGTCCTTCCTGTTGCCAGAAATCTTAGGGTAGTAACCAGTCTCTGTGTTATGTTCTTGCCCTTAGATTTGCCCTCATTCAAGATGGCCGTGATTACCTCATGAAGTTTCCATCTTGGATCTCTGTTATGAACTTGCACTTACAATAGCCCTTATCCAAGATGGCCGGGACTGTCTCATGAAGATTCCATCTTGGATCTCATTTCCTCTTTGGGCCTAGAAAAGGCACTTCCTGTTATGAAGCCTTTGCTCGAGTATAGTGTTTGTATCTCAACCAGATGCTTCCACAGAACCTTGCTCCCTTGTGATTTGGACTACAATTACTTGATACATCTACCAGACCTTTATCTGTCTTGAGACTTTTGACTTTTCTTGTTGGACAATTGAGATTTATTTATATATCAAAATAAATCCTATTTACTACAGAACTACCTGGCTATTGGGTTCCATTCTGGATGATGGGGGTGACTAGTTGGAGCAGTTCCTGGAATGTGGGTTCATTCATTCTCAGGTAATTCCTGAAGTCATCGGGGTTGTTGTCCTGTATATTCTTCATCAGGGACATATGAGAGAATGAGTCTCTCCTCTTGAACCACTCTTTGGTCCAACAAGATCTATTCTTCCTCCTTCTTTCCCTTCTGGTCTGTACTTGTAGTCTTCTTGCCACAGTGAGCAGGAAAACAGCAGTTGCTTGTCGTTCTTCAAAAGTATCCATATTAGTAAAAAAAAAAAATTATGTGCAGTTGAGAAAACATGTTGCCTTCGCTTTTTTATGAGGTTTGGGGTGGTTACTATTGAACATGCTCTGCCCCTTATTTAAATTTCTTGGAGATATCGTTACATAGTCGTTTAAGTGTGTACAAATTTCTAATCTTTGTTCACGACAATATGACAGTGAAAAGTTGCTTCACGGAAGGTTGGTCTTTCGTTAATCGTCTAAAACGTGACTAGTGTGTACGCATTAATCGTCGGAGCGATCGGATCTTTGGTTGAAGAGAAAGTTGTTGTAGATAACATGTCGGTCGGAAAGGTCTTCAGTATGTACCCAGCCTTAGACATGTCATTCTTGGCCAGGTGGAGTGTTTAATAAAGGATAAAAGCAAACAATAGGTCTGGGTTAAATAGCTAGCATTTACAGATACTATCAACCATTTCATGGTTAGCCAGCAAGGGTAGTGTTATATAGTACCTTGTATTGGATTCATAGGCACCTTCTCCACAGGGAGCCAACGGTCCCCAACCACCAAGGGGGAAGACACTCAGGGTTAAGTCTTATCATTTCACCACTGTGGGAAGATTAGGAGATTGAACCTGTATTTTTGATTTTTTTTTGGGAGAAATATTGCATTAGTGACTAGGAATTGCACTTCCGTCACATGGGTGTGCCATGTTTATGGATTAGTGACTAGGAACTGTGTTTCCATCACATGAGTATGCTGTGTTCGTGGATTAGTGACTATGAACTGCGTTTCCGTAACGTGTATGCTGTGCCTGCAAGAATTCACATCTGTCTGGTGATTGTATATCCACCTGTCTATATTGCCATCTACAGAATTAACTGTGTTTTAATTGCAACAAATCGTCTCTGTGAATTAAAAGAACCTACTAGGATGTGCAGTCTTCACATATACTAACAATTATGTGTCACACATTTGATAGGTGTAATGTCACTATTTATTTTGTGTTTGCTGTTTTATGCTGGGCATCACTGTTTTATAGTTGTTTAATTTTGTACTTATTTTGTATCTGATTTATTGCTATATTTATTTCTACATACCAGCAGTATGTTCAAGGCTGATGACTATAAGTCTAAGTTATTTGTTCTATTCAGTTAATTGCAAAATATAATTGAATTTGGTTTTAGCCGTTTCATCTATTACCTTACAGTATATTGTATAGTGATGTTACCTTGATATTATTGACACAACACACTATGTTTTGTGTTTCTCATTGTGTGACCCTGCTTTTGAAGGATTGTTTTGTTTCTGCTTAGATAATCTTGTTTTGGGAGGGGCTTGCTAGCATGCAGTAGCTGCTATCAATTCATTTGCCTCATGTTGAATCTAATTACATAACTTAAATTATTTGAATATTTATATTATATAAAATTTCTTATGTAATAATCGTGGTATGTGTTAGGATTTCCATGGTGTCACATTTTAATGCAGAAATTCACAGCTAAGGAGCCCAGAATATGGTGAAATACGCAATATTTATTGCAGATATGTATCCAGAAAATGTAGGTTCAAACCGGATGCTGTAGATATAGCACAGGAGTTGCATGGAGATGCAGAAGGCAGATAACAGGAACACGGCTGATGCAGGTGAAAAGATATTTTGTAGAAATCCCTGAGAGAAGGTGCACCAGGAGCACAACAAGGAACAGAACAGCAACATATAGCAACAACAATGACCAGCATGGTACATGGGAAGGAACAGACATAAATAATGAGAGACACAGGTGTACCATTAACTAGGAGCAGAGATTAACTCCTACTAGTGAGTGAAAATGTCCATAGCGGAAGAGCAGCACCTTTGGCAGCATGGAGGTACTGCATCCAGGAACACAACCACAACAAGATGAACACAGTTCTAAACAAACAGGAGCTGCAGAAGGCATGCAGCATCCTATAGGAACTTGCTGCAAAGCTGACGGAGGCAAATTGGGACAGTACCCCCCTTTAAGGGTGGATTCTAGGTGCCCAATTTAACAGGACCGGTCAAAAAAAGTCATAGTTATAGTCCAAAATTGGGCATGTAGCTGAAAAGTCTTTGACCAAGGACGGAAAATGCACAGAAACTACGTCAGTAGAGAGCAGAGACTCATAAGACCTTTTCTTCTTCTACTTCTTCTTTGCTTTCTTTTTATAAGTCTTTTTAGGGACACAGGTTTGTTCAAATTGAATAGAACATGAAGGCAATTCCAAGGCTTGGGCAACTGGAGACGAAGAAGATGGACAAGAAGACAAGCAGGGAGTATGACCGACAAGTGCTGGAGCAAATTCCTTGAGCACTGCCTCAAAAAAAACTGCAAATCAGAAAGAATGGGATCTCTGGTCTCAATAAAGTATTACAAATCTGGATTGATACAGGCCTGATTAGTCAGAGCAGGCCTGTACACGACCTGGTGCTGAGTCTTAACTAGGGTTAAGAATAAGGAGGCAAGACATGGATATTGCTTTTTCAATACTTCAATGAGTAGATAATAAACATATATTTAAATATGCACAGTTGACAGCAATGAAGTATAATCTGCGGATGAATAATAGAGATATCACATATAATGGAGAAGCATAAATAAGTGTAGATGATACAGCTAAGACATAGAAGTATTAGTAACGTACATAATACAGAAATAAAGAGAATGGTTAGATTAATGGAAGCAGCGACAAGTGCTGCAAATCACAGGGAGAACATATAGCAATGCAAGGATCAATATATGAGAAGGCATAGTACTGGGACTGAGGCAGAGAGGAATCCAGAGCGGAACACCACATACAGCAATGCAGGGAGACACGATAAGTCACAGTGCAGAGATGGAGAGTCCGGCAAGGTTAAGCACACAGGAGGGTTGGTAATTAGCTACGGCGGAGCGTAGCCATGACTGTAGCAGAGGCAGTGGTACAATGTAGGTGCTAATTAGCCGCGGTGGAGCGTGTCAAGGTGAAATACACAACAGCAGTCTTGTTCACAGCACAGATGATATCAGCTACAATAACCACAGCAAAGATGAGAATAGTCAGCGATCTGTGCACCACAGAGAAGGTAGCAATAACCAATGTCCAGGATACCACAGGGTTCAGTAATTAGTAGATGACACTCAGGGCCGGACTGGCCATCTGGCACTTCTGGCAAACGCCAGAAGGGCTGATGGTCAGATGGGCCGGTCCCGGGCACAGGCGTGCATGCAGGAGGGGGTTTCTAGTTCTCTGGAAACCTCTCCCCCTCCACGAACGAATAGGCAGCAAAAGCATGTATAAACATGCTAAACACGGGCCTTTTCTACAGCACCGCCACGGAGGCTTCTCTGATTGCACCACGTCTGCTGTATAATCTAGCATCGCAGAAATGGAGCTGCTGCACCAGCCCCTCCCAGGAAAAGCCACAGAGTGAGGCATAACGTGACTTGCTGCCCTGCTGCTGAACGGTGAGTCCCATTGATACTGGGCATTCAGCAAATAAAATATAAATATATATGATATATTTTAATTATTTAAATATATTCTGCTTGACAGTTTCATTTTATTTCACAGTTACTGAGCACTACATATAAAATGTAAGTTAAATAGATGGAATAGGATGTTAAATAAACGTGTACAAAATGTTAAGGCTAACGGTCTTATCATCAACCTGTAGAACCAGATGGGGAGTTCTTCAACTATAGCAGCCGCCTTTCCCGTAGAGCTTGTTATGCTCACAGGTACTCAGATGCCCCCAGGTCTTATACTCACAGTAGTACAGGTGTATGAATATACCGTAGCACAGAGTAGTGGGGTATAGGTTTCAGCGAGGTCAGGAAACAAGCCAAGGTCGAGGTGAGAAGCTGGCATCGTGGTCAGGGTCAGGCAAGAGGTCAGGACTGGCAGCAGACAGGGGTAATCCAGGAATGAAGCAAGGGTCAGGGCAACAGGCAAGAATCAAATCCAGAAGAACAAAGCCAAAAGGTCCTACACGGAAGTCCAATAGAAATATAGGTTCAAGCACAGCAGCAGGCAAGCACACAGAAAAACTGGAACTATAACCGGCAGGGAGGCTAAGCCCTCCCTTCCTTATATATAGATGCTGGCCAATAGGAGCAGGCAAATGAGATCAGCCACAGAGGCTGCTGATGGACGGCACATGGACTAAATTGCGCACGCGCCTGGCTGCACCTAATACCGGGACGCGGCGCTACCTACAGCAGTGTCCCGACCGTTGCCTAGGCAACGGCTAGAACGATACCTGGAAGTGACGCCCGGGTCATCATAGCGACCACCGAGACGCAGGTGAGAAGGTCGCGGCGGTTGACCAGCGCACGGCTTGTAACAGAAAGACATGTTGTTTACTCATCTTATCAATTCCAGCCCAACCTTGTTTTTTTCAATAGAAGCAGCAAAAACATTATAGGATCCGCTATTTTAATAATCACTTCTAAATAAATCACTGAAGCCTGCCTATAAGCTTTAATTAGATTTCAAATATATATGTAAATATATATGTGACATAATCAGGGGAATAGGTACCATCTCCTTGGGAAGATGGCAATGAACAGCAGCAGTAAACCGCACAAGTCCAGAGGTTTCAGGTTAAAAGCCACAGCTAGTTTATTCACCAGCTTGCAAACAAATCATAAACAAAATCCTAGCCACCTGGCTACTAGCTAATACATTTTAGCGACCCCCTCTCTCAGGTGTTGGACCTTGTGTCCCAACACACACTCAACATATCCCTGGTGTTTTAACGTACACAATGCTGAAAGCCTGGGACACACACCTCTGCCATTTAGCCTCCTTCCAGTGACTCTGTCATATATCACCCCCTCTTTGTTTCAACCTACGAGTGGAACACCTTTACCCCTAAATGCTCCTCTATTTCTTTTTTCAAAACTTTTAGCTTTATTCTGTAAACTGAGTGTGAGGGTATTGGTTGCAGATCCTTTCCAATCTAAAGAAACAATGGATAGTGGAGAAACTGGGGTAGTTGCCAGCAAATTTTTATAATGGGACGTGGAAACATGGCACCGACACTCAGAGCAGGATGATCAACAATCAAAGACCTCTTTTCGAAGCCCTGGTTTATTGCCAAGGAAGGATACAACAATCTATTACCAGGTTCTACTGGCTTCTCATTAGTAATTTTCACTCTTTGGCATTTATTAGAGTGGGGTCTTTTAATTGCTCCGAGGCACAAACATCTTCCTATACTTTAACATCAGGTGTACAGTTAGCAGTCTTGACAACTTTTCCCATCATACTAGAAATTACACTTGCCTGCAGTCCATTGGTACCCTTGTCATTTCCTGACTCACCAACCACATTTGATAAAGGCAACACTTCTGACACACCCCCTACCACTGTATCAGTGACATTACCATGTTGGTCTGGGCTATTCACTTTGGCATCCAACTGGGTTTCCCACAGCTTCCAAAAGTGGGAACAATCTCTCCCTAATATCACATCAAATTTCAAACTGTGAACTAATCCCATAGTGACTACCATATGACCATACTATGTTTCCACCTATTCAGTATCATAATAACACAATGTATCCCCATGTATGCAGGTAACGCCAACAGTTTTCCCTTGACGCTTTAAGGGACTCACCAACTCTGCTTTTACAAGAGAAACCATGCTGTCCGAATCTAGCAGTGCTTTTACCTTTTTACCATCTACAGAAACTTCATACATTAACTTGTCAGGCTTAGCCTGTCGGTCTGTAATACAGGCTAACTGGGCACATAAAGACCTTCTATGAGGTACATAAGCATTATTACATAGCATAGATTCAAAGGTACGTGAACAGTTAGCAGCAATATGGCCTAAGCCACCACATCTAAAACAGGTAATCACATTTCTGTCATATCTCTTATGAGGCCAGAATCTTCTTGGCATAGCTGGCCAATATCCAGGTTCTGAGCCTACAGTCTCTGTACATTTCGGTTTATTCCACCGCCCAGCACCCTTTCTCCCTGGAGCAGTCTTACCAGAATCCACTGGAGATCGCCGTTTCCGAACTAGTGGCTGGCGGGGTGTATTCTTCATTTCTTTTGTTGCTACATACTTCTGTCTGTACCACTTTCAATGGAGCCATAGACAAGGACAGGAACTCAGCTTCCTGACATGGTTGACTTTGCAACTCCTTTAACTGTTGCCGAGGCAAGTCGGTAGTAATCGCAGTCTGCGGTACCTTTTGAAGCATGTTATTAATTTCCTGAGTTCTTGAGGCTCAGGTAAAATCTTGGATAATCCTAGATCACTTGACTGCTTTTCTTTTCCTGAAACCCAAGTGGAAGGTGTCTCAAAGCCATAGGCAAACCTCTCCCAGTTATCCTTAACAGTTTGTATTCTGCTGACATTGTCTTGAATAGATTTAGTAGCGTATTGTAGTTCTTTTTGAATTCTGTAATTTTGGGGTTTGCTCCCGTTGACCTTTATCTTCATTTCCTTTTCCGCTTATTGACTCTTGTTGGTTTGCCAGTGCAGATATCTCTATTTCGGCCTGGGCTAGGAGGGTTTTGGCAACCAGCTTATCATGCTGAATCTTTAATTCTTCATATTGAGTCTTATATTGACTTCCAACATTTTCAACCTGGGATATGATCTAAATTTTTTCTTCTATATATGTGACTTTGGCATCAAGTTCTTTCTGTAGATTTTCCTTTTCATTCCTTAGTTTTACAGCTTCCTCTTTTGCACTCTGACATTGACCTTGATTTGTATTCTGGGCTACATTTACCCTAGCATTATCAGTTTTCAACTTTCCATTCTCTTCAGTGAGCTGCTGTATTTGGGCCCTCCCACTTTTTACACCTTCCTCTAGAAACTTCTTTTCAGCCAGCAACGTTTCTCTTTTCTTACCGAGTTTGGCGTTAGATTCTTGCAACAGTAACATATTTGCTTCAAGCTTCTGTATCTTAGCTTGAAGTTGCGGCATTTCACAGTCCACTTTTTCTTGATGCTGGGCCTGTAACTCACCGGACTGTGAGTGCCTCTTCTCCCGTTGTTAGGAACCGTGGCCGCCCGCCATCCTGACGGTCTGCGCATGCGCAGCCTCTATGAACTCTTCAGACCTGTTGCTTTTAGTTAATTGGCTGATCAGGCAACACTCCCTATTTAAAGCACCTGTGGTCAATACCTCGTTGCCTGTTCTTGGAGTCTCATTCCCTGTGAGTCTCTGAAGGTGTCCCTGTGTTTCCTCGTGTCTTCAGTTCCAGCTGATTCCTCGCTACTGCATTACCGGTTTCCAGAACGCTTCAACTCTCCTGTGTTTCATCGTGTCTTCAGCTCCAGCTGATTCCTCGCTACTGCATTACCGGTTTCCAGACCACTTCAACTCTCCTGTGTTTCATTGTGTCTTCGGCTCCAGCTGATTCCTCGCTACTGCATTACCGGTTTCCAGACCGCTTCCCTCTCCTGTGTTTCATCGTGTCATCAGTTCCAGCTGATTCCTCGCTACGGCATTACTGGTTTCCAGACGGCTTCAACTCTCCTGTGTTTCATCGTGTCATCAGTTCCAGCTGATTCCTCGCTACGGCATTACTGGTTTCCAGACCGCTTCAACTCTCCTGTGTTTCATCGTGTCTTCAGTCCCAGCTGATTCCTCGCTACTGCATTACCAGTTTCCAGACCGCTTCAACTCTCCTGTGTTCATCGTGTCTTCAGTCCCAGCTGATTCCTCGCTACTGCATTACCAGTTTCCAGACCGCTTCAACTCTCCTGTGTTTCATCGTGTCTACCATTCCTGCTGACCTCCGCAAGAATCACCATTGCTCCTCTCGTGTGATGTTCTCTGTCTGTGTGCTTCACAGACACGGATTACCGCTACCACTCTCCTGTGGTCTCCACTCATGTCGGCGTTCAGCCGCTCAGCTATCCCTGTGTTTCTCTCGTGACAGCCTGCTCAACTGAACTGCGGTATGCTTATCTTTTATTGACTTTACCAGCTTATTGCATATCTGCTTGGACTGTGTTCTGCTCATCTACGGAGTCCTCTATCTCACGAAGTTATAGATGCTATTGACTTTGTCTCATATGTCCTGGATCTCAGTAGTGACTTTGTATCTCCAAGCAGCACTAGTCGTTTGCTATTGTATTATATATACCATTGGAATCAAGTTCCTTGTGCTCTCCGTGTTACCTTTGATGCTCCATTCATCTACCCTAGTGCCTATCCTCACCTATATATGCAGTGGTACAACTTGCTGAACGCAGACCACTGACTCCCTGTTTCCTATTGGCACCAGTTACAAGTTTCCTCACTACAAGCAGTGGTACAACTTGCTGTACGCAGACCACTGACTTCACTACCTCCTATCTATCCCTGGACATTCCTCTCACTATAGCAGTGGTACAACTTGCTGTACGCAGACCACTGACTTTCCTCACGTCTTCACGTCCATCAAGATCCTCGTGTTCATATTGTTTAACTCATAACCTGTTACTGCTAGTCATAGACTTTCCTCGAGCATCCTCTCACCATCTGCTGATTCTCCTGTTCCGCTAGTCACCCTGCTACCAGAAGACCACTGTGTGCATACACTGCTCTGGTAAGACTACATCTGGTGATATCCTGGGCAAAGACTCCTAGTGCCCGTGACAGTAAGATCAGGCCATGACAGACCCAGGATCGGAACCCTCAGCTAAAGAGATGCTGCAGTATCTGGTTACCCGTATTGAACAACAGGATGGTCGCCAACAACAGTTGCTGCAATGTTATCAGACTTTAGCCTCCCAAGGAACTTCTGTGCAAAATACCGCAGCCACTGTTGATACTCCTGTGTCATCACCTGTTTCCCCAGTGCCATCCCAGGTGTCTACTGCTTCCACGATACACCTGCCTACTCCTTCAAAATATGATGGAGACCCCAAAACATGTAGGGTTTTTTTTGAATCAATGCTCTGTCCATTTTGAGCTTCAACCTCACAATTTCCCTACTCATCGTTCCAGAGTGGCCTATCTCATCTCCTTGTTTTCCAGACAAGCTCTTGCATGGGCTTCCCCTCTATGGGAAAGAAATGATCCATTGCTACAAGATAGTGCCAAATTTATTTCCACATTTCGAAGTGTATTTGATGAACCTGGTCGTGTTATATCTGCTGCATCTAGCATCCTCCGTCTACGCCAAGGATCTCGCACTGTAGCTCAGTACATCATCCAATTTCGGATACTAGCCTCTGAACTTCAGTGGAACACTGAGGCTTTGATTGCCGCCTTCTGGCAGGGGCTTTCTGATAAAATTAAAGATGCACTGACCTCACAAGAATTACCCTCTTCCTTGGAGGATTTGATTTCTCTTTGCCATCGTGTGGACATGAGATTTCGTGAGAGAGATTCAGAAAAAACAACTTCCCATAAGGCACCTCTTCGCTCAGGACCTCAATTTCGTCAAGCTCCATCTCCAGTAATACCTATGGAGATAGGTCGCTCCAAATTAACTTCAGAGGAAAGAGACCGAAGAGTAAAAAATATACTCTGTATCTATTGTGCTGATTCTACTCACATGCTCAACTCATGTCCTAAAAAGTCGGGAAATGCCAGACCCTAACTAGTTCTGGAGAGGTGAAGTTAGGGTCTTTGGAGTCCTCTCCAAGTTCCACGAAATTAAAAGTTTGTGCTTTTGATGTTACCATTTCCTTAGCTACCAAATCCTTTGTGTCCCAAGCACTTATTGATTCTGGAGCTGCAGGAAACTTTATTTCTAAATCCCTCGTGAATCAATGGTCCCTACCAGTGGTTTCTTTGAAGGTACCTATTACCGTTACTGCAATCGATGGATCACGTATTATTAATGGTCTCATTACTCAGAGTACGTCTCCAGTAACTCTTCAAATTGGAGCCTTACACCAAGAAAATTTTTAATTTCTAATTCTTCCTGTAACTACCAGTCCTATTGTTCTAGGCCTTCCATGGCTTCAACTGCATTCTCCTCAGATTGACTGGAACACTCCTCAAGTTACGACTTGGGGCCCTGAATGTCATCATCATTGCCTTACTCAAGTTGTTCCACTCAAGATACAGCAATCCTCTATTTCACCGTGTCCACCGGGTCTTCCTCCTCAGTATGCTTCCTTTGCTGATGTATTTGATAAGCTTCAGTCTGAACGTCTTCCTCCTCACCGTTCTTGGGACTGTCCGATTGATCTTCAACCTGGCAAGACTCCTCCTAGGGGTCGTGTGTATCCACTTTCTTTACCGGAGACTCAAGCTACATCTGAGTATATCGAAGAGAATCTCCAGCGAGGATTTATTCGACCTTCTTCCTCTCCCGCTGGAGCAGGATTCTTTTTCGTGAAAAAGAAGGATGGGTCATTACGTCCTTGTATAGATTATCGTGGACTCAACGCCATTACCATCAAAAATCGGTATCCCATTCCATTTAATCACTGAGCTTTTTGATCGCATCAAGGGAGCCCGGATCTTTACCAAGTTGGATCTCCGTGGTGCGTATAATTTAATTCGAATCAGGTCCGGTGACGAATGGAAGACAGCTTTCAACACCAGAGATGGGCACTATGAGTATTTAGTTATGCCCTTCGGGTTGTGTAACGCCCCCGCTGTTTTCCAGGCTTTCGTTAATGAGATCTTCCGGGACTTGTTATATGTTTGTGTCGTCGTCTATCTGGACGACATATTAATCTTTTCCCAGGACCTGCCTTCTCATCATCAACACGTGGCCGAAGTCCTTTCCAGACTCCGAAAAAATTAGTTATTCTGCAAGTTAGAAAAATGTTCATTTGAGTTGCCCCAGATTCCATTTCTGGGATATATTGTCTCCGGAGTCGGTCTTCAGATGGATCCAGACAAGGCGAATGCTGTATTACGTTGGCCTCAGCCAACTACTCTTCGTGCAATTAAGCGTTTTTTAGGTTTTGCTAATTATTACAGACGCTTCATCCAAGATTTTTCCTCGATTGTATCTCCTATTGTGGCCCTAACCCGTAAAGGGGCTAATACGAAACAATGGTCCTCCGAGGCCCTTCAAGCTTTCCAGTTTCTCAAAGAGTCCTTCTCCTCCGCTCCTGTTCTTCGACAGCCTGATGTGACACTTCCCTTCTTCCTAGAGGTAGACGCCTCTAATGTTGGCTTAGGAGCTATTCTATCCCAAAGATCGGAGCAACAAAAATTCCATCCTTGTGCCTTTTATTCTCGGGATCTTCTACCTGCAGAGAAAAATTTAACCATTGGGGACAAGGAGTTGCTGGCTATAAAAGCAGCATTAGAGGAATGGAGATATTTGCTGGAGGGAGCTCGCCATCCTGTGACAATTTTTACAGATCATAAAAATTTGTCATATTTACAGTCTGCTCAATGTTTGAATCCTCGTCAAGCAAGATGGTCTCTTTTCTTTTCTCGTTTTGAACTTATTATAACCTTCAAACCAGCTGCTAAAAATAAAAAAGCAGGCGCCCTATCTCGGGCATTCGTGACGTCCTCAGACGTTGAAGATGGTCCTAACCACTCAATATTAGATCCCAAATGTGTTTCTCTGGCCGCTTCATCCACTAAGGTGCTACCATTTGGGAGAACTCTCGTGCCTCCATCCCTTAGGAAAAGAATCCTATCGTGGTTTCATTCTTCACGTTTTTCTGGACATGCTGGTGAACGCAAGACTTTCGAAATTCTTTCTCGTAGTTACTGGTGGCCTTCCATGAGGAAAGATGTCAAAGATTTTGTGGCTGCCTGCGAATTGTGTTCCCAGTTCAAGACCTCCCGCAGAACACCGGCGGGTCTACTTCAACCACTACCCATTACTTCCAAGCCTTGGACCCATATTAGTATGGACTTTGTTACTGATCTTCCTCCTACTGATCTTCTTTTCGTGTCATTCCCCCTGAACCCTCCCTCTCCTTCTCCTCTTTTGAAGCTCACTCCATCCGCCTCTTCTACCCCATCCATCTCCGCGTCACTGTCATCTACCGCCCCCCTGGCCCCACCTCCCTCTTCCTTGACAACTTTGCTAGCTGGCTTCCTCACTACCTCTCCTCCGATCTCCCCTCGATCATTCTCGGTGACTTTAATATCCCCATCGACAACCCCACCTACCCTGCTTCCAGCAAACTGCTCACCCTCTCTTCCTCCCTTGGTCTCACCCAATGGACCTCCTCCTCTACCCACTGCCTTGGTCACTCCCTTGATCTTGTCTTCTCCTACCTATGTAATCTCTCCGACTTCTCCATCTCTCCCTTTCCTCTATCCGACCACCATCTCCTTTCCTTCTCTCTCTCCTCTTCTCCTGCTCCCCCCCCTGCCCAAACCTACTCTGTCCATACGCAACCTCGATGCTCTTGACCCTGCCTCTCTGTCCTCCTCTCTCGATACCCTCCTTTCTCCCCTTTCCTCCCAGGCCTGCCCCAACCAGGCGGTCTCCCTCTACAATCACACCCTCACCTCCGCTCTGGACGCGGTCGCCCCTGCCCACTCCGTCCACCCCCGCTGCTCCAAACACCAACCCTGGCACTCCAAATTTACCCGCTTCCTCCAAAAATGCTCCCTTTCCGCCGAACGTCACTGGAGAAAATCCCGCTCCCTGGCTGACTTCCTCCACTTTAAATTCATCCTTTCATCCTACAGCTCTGCCCTCTCACTCGCTAAACAATCTTTCTTTAAATCCCTCATCTCTTCCCAGTCCTCTAACCCCCGCCGCCTCTTTGCCACCTTCAGCACTCTCCTGGCCCCCTCCCCCCACCCCCTCCTCCCTGACTGCCTCTGATTTCGCCTCCTTCTTCTCCTCTAAAATCGAGGCCATCCGACTTGAAATCTCCTCCTCCACTCTCTCTTCCACCCCTCCCACTCTTCTGTCCTCCCCCCCCAACCACCTTCCCCTCCACTCCTTCCGTCCCACCACCGGCGAGGAAGTCCACTCTCTCATTTTATCCTCCCCCCCCACTACCTGCCCCCTGGATCCCATCCCCTCCCACCTTCTTCGCTCCCTTTCCCCCACCACCTGCTCCCACCTCGCTCACCTCTTTAATCTCTCCCTCTCCACTGGCATCTTCCCCTCCTCCTTCAAACATGCTCTCGTATCCCCCATTCTTAAGAAACCTAATCTCGACCCCACTTCTCTCTCGAACTATCGCCCCATATCTCTTCTCCCTTTTGCCTCCAAAATTCTTGAGAGGCTCGTCTGCAGCCGTCTCACCTCCTACCTTTCTGAATACTCCCTCCTTGATCCTCTCCAGTCTGGTTTCCGCCCCCTCCACTCCACTGAAACTGCCCTGGCTAAAGTCACCAATGACCTCCTCTCTGCAAAAGCCAGGGGCCACTTCTCCCTTCTCATCCTCCTTGACCTCTCTGCAGCCTTTGACACCGTTGACCACCCCCTCCTCCTTCACACCCTCCAGTCTTTCGGCCTCTCCGGCCCAGTCCTGTCCTGGTTCACCTCTTACCTTACTCACCGTTCCTTCTCTGTCACCACCTCTGGGTCTCTCTCCCCCCCATCCACCCTTCCAGTCGGGGTCCCTCAGGGCTCTGTTCTGGGACCCTTACTCTTCTCTCTATACACCTCCTCCCTGGGTGAACTCATCAGCTCCTTCGGCTTCAGCTACCACCTTTACGCTGACGACACTCAACTATACCTCTCCTCTCCTGATCTCTCTCCCTCCCTCCTCTCTAGGGTGTCCGCCTGCCTCTCTGCCATCTCCTCCTGGATGTCCTCTCGATTCCTCAAACTTAACCTTGCCAAAACTGAGCTCATAGTTTTTCCTCCCTCTCATACCCCATCCCCTTCTGACCTCTCCATCACTGTCGACAACACCTCTATCTCCCCTGTCCCCCAACTTCGCTGCCTTGGTGTCATCCTCGACTCCTCTCTCTCCTTTGGCCCCCACATCCTCTCTCTTGCTAAATCCTGCCGCTTCCAGCTGCGCAACATCGCTCGCATCCGGCCCTTCCTCTCCCAAGATGCCACCAAATGCCTTATCCACTCTCTGATCATCTCCCGCCTGGACTACTGCAACCTCCTCCTCACTGGCCTCCCCCACTCTCATCTCGATCCCCTTCGATCCGTCCTTAACGCTGCAGCTAGGCTTATTTTCCTCTCTCGCCGCTCCTCTTTTGTCTCCCCCCTCTACCTAGCCCTTCACTGGCTCCCATTCCCCTTCAGAATCCTCTTTAAGCTCCTCACACTCACCTACAAGGCCCTCGCCAACTCCACTGCGCCCTACATCTCCACCCTCCTCTCTATTCATGCTCCATCCCGCCCTCTCCGTTCTGCCTCTGACCGTCGCCTCTCTTCCCCCCTTATAACCTCCTCCCACGCGCGTATCCAAGACTTCGCCCGCGCTGCCCCCCTCCACTGGAACAAGCTCCCTCCCTCCATCAGAACTTCTCCTAATCTGTCCAGCTTCAAACGGGCCCTAAAAACCCACCTTTTTCTTAAGGCCTTTCTGTCTCCCACTTAACTTCCTACCTTATCTTCTGCCTCTGTCCCCCTACTCTCCCCCTCTCCCCCGCGTCTCTCTATCTGTCCACCCCTCCCCTTAGATTGTACGCTCCTCTGAGCAGGGCCATCTCTCCTCCTGTTTCCACCACTTCTAACTCTGCTCTCCAGCTATTTAGCCCTCCTCCTCAAAGGTCCTCCACCCCACGTCCACTTTCGCTCCCTCCTCCCCCCTGGGGGTCTCCCTGTCTTCCGCGCCCCCCTTCTTGGGCCCCGTCATTTTCGGATCCTCCCTCCCCCTTCCCCGCCCTCTCTAGTTGTGCATTGAGCGTACTGAGTTGCTGTGTTTACTGTACTGTGCTGTCTCCCATTGTATTGTGATTTTGTTTGTCTCTGTACGGCGCTGCGGATGCCTTGTAGCGCCTTATAAATAAATATTAATAATAATAATAATAATAGTAAAAAGTGTAATACAATTTGGGTAGTGGTAGATAGATTTTCGAATTTGGCACATTTTGTTCCTTTGACCGGTTTACCTTCTTCATCTACCCTGGCTGATCATTTCATTAAAGAGATTTTTCCGTATTCATGGATGTCCTTCAGAGATCGTTTCAGATAGAGGGGTGCAGTTCGTTTCCAGATTCTGGCGAGCCCTTTGTAAGACCTTGGGTATTCGATTATCACTCTCATCCTCCTACCACCCTCAATCAAACGGACAGACCGAGAGGGTCAATCAAGATCTTGAGTCTTTCATAAGGATGTTCTCTTCAGCCAACCAAGATAACTGGGTCGATTTGCTTCCATGGGCTGAATTCGCCCATAACAACATGTATCATGAGTCATCTTCTAAAACTCAGTTTTTTGTGGTTTACGGTCACCATCCGTCTTTTCCGGAATTTCCTGCCCTCCCGCCCACCCAAGTTCCTGCTGTAGAGACTGTTTGTCAGACCTTCAAAAATATTTGGTCTCAGGTGAAAACCTGTTTAAAGAAGACATCTGCCAGATATAAGTCCTTTGCAGATAAACAGAGACGGGCTATTCCACCACTTAAAATTGGAGATCGTGTATGGTTATCAACCAAAAATATTCGTTTGAAGGTCCCATCTATGAAGTTCGCTCCTCGTTTTATTGGTCCATATAGGATCATTCAAGTGATAAACCCAGTTTGTTTCAAACTTTTACTTCCTAAGAACCTTCGTATTTCCAATGCCTTCCATGTGTCATTGTTCAAACCTCTCATTATCAACCGTTTCTCTGCTCCTCCTTCAGCACCTCGGCCAGTTCAAGCTCTTCAAGAGGAGGACTTTGAAATCACACATATATTGGATGCAAAAATTTCGCGAGGTGTTCTTCGTTTCCTCGTTCATTGGAAGGGCTTTGGCCCTGAAGAGCGTTCATGGATTAGGGCTGAGGATCTCAACACCCCAGCTCTTCTAAAAAAGTTCTATTCCAAATTTCCGGGCAAACCCGGTTCCATGTGTTCTGTGCCCACCTTTAAAAGGGGGGGTACTGTCACTCACCGGACTGTGAGTGCCTCTTTTCCCGTTGTTAGGAACCGTGGCCGCCCGCCATCCTGAGGGTCTGCGCATGCGCAGCCTCTATGAACTCTTCAGACTTGTTGCTTTTAGTTAATTGGCTGATCAGGCAACACTCCCTATTTAAAGCACCTGTGGCCAATACCTCATTGCCTGTTCTTGGAGTCTCTTTCCCTGTTAGTCTCTGAAGGTGTTCCTGTGTTTCCTCGTGTCTTCAGTTCCAGCTGATTCCTCGCTACTGCATTACCGGTTTCCAGACCGCTTCAACTCTCCTGTGTTTCATCGTGTCTTCAGCTCCAGCTGATTCCTCGCTACTGTATTACCGGTTTCCAGACCGCTTCAACTCTCCTGTGTTTCATCGTGTCTTTAGCTCCAGCTGATTCCTCGCTACTGCATTACCGGTTTCCAGACCGCTTTACTCTCCTGTGTTTCATCGTGTCATCAGTTCTAGCTGATTCCTCGCTACGGCATTACTGGTTTCCAGACCGCTTCAACTCTCCTGTGTTTCATCGTGTCTTTAGCTCCAGCTGATTCCTCGCTACTGCATTACCGGTTTCCAGACCGCTTCAACTCTCCTGTGTTCATCGTGTCTTCAGTCCTAGCTGTTTCCTGACTACTGCATTGCCGGTTGCCTGACCGCTTCAACTCTCCTGTGTTTCATCGTGTCTACCATTCCTGCTGACCTCCGCAAGAATCACCATTGCTCCTCTCGTGTGATGTTCTCTGTCTGTTTGCTTCACAGACACGGATTACTGCTACCACTCTCCTGTGGTCTCTACTCGTGTCGGCGTTCAGCCGCTCAGCTATCCCTGTGTTTCTCTCGTGACAGCCTGCTCAACTGAACCGCGGTATGCTTATCTTTTATTGACTTTACCAGCTTATTGCATATCTGCTTGGACTGTGTTCTGCTCATCTACGGAGTCCTCTATCTCACGAAGTTATAGATGCTATTGACTTTGTCTCATATGTCCTGGATCTCAGTAGTGACTTTGTATCTCCAAGCAGCGCTAGTCGTTTGCTATTGTATTATATATACCATTGGAATCAAGTTCCTTGTGCTCTCCGTGTTACCTTTGATGCTCCATTCATCTACCCTAGTGCCTATCCTCACCTATATATGCAGTGGTACAACTTGCTGAACGCAGACCACTGACTCCCTGTTTACTATTTGCACCAGTTACAAGTTTCCTCACTATAAGCAGTGGTACAACTTGCTATACGCAGACCACTGACTTCCCCGTTACCTACTTGCACCTGGAACCTGTCCCATCACTACAAGCAGTGGTACAACTTGCTGTACGCAGACCACTGACTTCACTACCTCCTATCTATCCCTGGACATTCCTCTCACTATAGCAGTGGCACAACTTGCTGTACGCAGACCACTGACTTTCCTCACGTCTTCACGTCCATCAAGATCCTCGTGTTCATATTGTTTAACTCATAACCTGTTACTGCTAGTCATAGACTTTCCTCGAGCATCCTCTCACCATCTGCTGATTCTCCTGTTCCACTAGTCACCCTGCTACCAGAAGACCACTGTGTGCATACACTACTCTGGTAAGACCACATCTGGTGATATCCTGGGCAAAGACTCCTAGTGCCCGTGACAGGGCCACTGTCTTTGCAGTTACCAGAGCTTTTCCCTGCTCTATTTTCAGATTATCTTGTAGCTCATTTATTTATCTCCTGATTTGCTCCATACGCTGCTGGTATTTTAAACATTTTACTTGTGCGGCTTCAAACCTTGTTTCCGCAATTTCTTTTTCTTGTTTTAGCATTTCTATGACTTGTTCCTGAGACATTTCTTTCACTTTAATAGAGCTCACATTTTATGGAGGGATTTAAGGTATTGTTGCTGTTCCCTCTGGGACTCCTGTAGTTGAATCAAGGACTCCTCCAAGTCTAATTGTTGTTGTCTGTGGGCTGCCTGCGTGAATCGCGTTAGCCACCTGTTGGCGGATTGCTGGGCCATAGTGGATTGCTGGGCCATAGCAGCTTGTAGAAAGTCTTTAAGCATGTCCTCCTTTTCAGGGCACTGCATCACAGCCTTTTCCTAGAGTCCAAACAAATGTGCATCTAGCCCTTTATCAGACATAGCTGCAGCATCTTGTAACAGCGGTTGCCTAACGGCTGTCTGCTGGGCCATAACAGTTTGTAGTAAGTCTTTATCAGAAACATCCTCCTCTTTTAACCTAGCACAATTATAAGGGTCATAATCTACTGCTACACATACGTGCTCCAAGTTCTGATTTTTGTCTCTCTCCATATTGACACTTTGATACACCTGTATGTACTCTTTCTGGGTTGAGACAGTTGGCTTCTGCTTCTTCTTGCCAATTGTAGCTTGAAACAAACCCAGCCAATTTATCTTCTTATAAATGAAGCACTTTCTTTATAGAAGCACCACTTCACTTGACTTAAGATGTGTGGCATTACAACACCCAGCATATGTCTCAATCATTTTTTATTTTTTTATTTTTGTAAACTGCTGCTCAGTAGTTTTGCAAACTCGTTTGCATGCTTCTGTTGTTTCAACACAGAAAAACTTCTCTTCTTTGAAGTCTCTTGCTCTTTGCTTATGCACTGAACCAGGCCACACCCAACTTGTGCACATTTCCTAGACTTCAGCAACATATACTTGGGGTTTCTTCCCAGTCTTAATGACTCATTGGGCTTTGCATACATTTCTGTTTTTCCAACACAAATAGCCAGTTTTCACTGACAACATTTAACTCCTCTCAAATCATCCTATATGCAGCAAATCTGTTTAAACAGCATTTCACAGTAGGATTTATTACTCACATCCATGTGGTTCTCTGCTTCCCACTCTTGCTGTACATAAACATTCCAATTTTTAGCTGCTTTTATCCACATGACAAGACATGCACGTATTGCTCCACGGTGTCTGTCCTTTTTAAACTTACCTTTTATCCACATGACAAGACATGCACATAATTCTCGACAGTGTCTGTCCCTTTTAAACTTTCCAAGCACACACACAGAGCTAGTTTCTGCAAGTTCTCCAAAACAGCTGCTATTCTTGACATGTGCAGATCTTTGCTTGTGTGGAGGACTTACCTGGTTGGGGTCGTCATCCGTCTTCGGGCGGCGGCGGTCCCCTCTGTTTGCCTGGGGCGGTGAGCCAATCAGGGCTCACCTCCCGGCCATTTGCAGCTACGCGGCGGCGGGCCAATCAGGACCCGCCACGTCATCACGTAGCGTCGCCATGTTCAGTTCAACGGCGGAGAGAGAGCAGAGAAGACGTCCACCCGGAGAGCTGCGTTTGCAAGTAAAGAAGACAAGAAGCCGGCAGAGATCATCAGCGGTGGTAGAGAGCCCTTGTCAGGGCTAAGAGCGCCTCTGCCACCAGAAGACCGGCGGGATCAAGAAAGGAAGCCAGCGGCAGAGCCTTGAAGTGGCGGCAGAGGGGAGAGGAGCCTGGAGAAGATCCCCGAAGACCAGGGAACAGGTGAGGCCCTTCTGGGGTACCTCTTCTCCCAGGCCCACGCCCGCAGTCTATCCCCACTTCATACACTCGGACACTAGGCCCGTGGCCACGGTCGGGCACAAGGCCCGTGCAGCATTGAATTAGGGGTACAAGGCCCAGGAGGTGGGCAATAGGCCTTTGTTAAGTAGTGGGCCAGTAGGCCATCTAGATGTTAAAGGGCACAAGGCCCTGTTAGTTAGTTAGGCAGGGGCTAGAGCCCCAGGTGTAAAAAGGGCAAAAGGCCCTTAGTCAGGTAGTGGCCTAGAGGCCATAGGAAAGGCCACAGGGCCTTGGGAGGGGGCTGATAGCCCATAGACTGTAGACAGGGCACAAGGCCCTAGTAGCTAGATAGGAAGGCCCTAAGGCCTAAGTAGGCAGGGGCTAGTGCCCCTAGGTAGCAGGGCACAAGGCCCTAGTTAGTGGGCTCAGAGCCCTGAGTTAGAGAGGGGGCCAAGGCCCGTAAACAGAGCACAAGGCTCTGTGTGTAGCTGGGCAGAGGCCATTGGTGTGAAGGGCGGAAGGCCCTGGTGGTGTGACAGAGGCGTGAGAGCCTTGTGAGTGTAGGCGCGGTCCTGTGTGAGGTGAGCACTCGGAGTTAGGAGGTACAGTAGAGCAGAGGCTCCTGTGGGTGCTATAGTAACCGGCTGGTTGGCTAGCAGCTGTGTGCTCTGGTGAGTAGCATGCAAAGTACTGTATACTGTATTTATTCTGTCTGTGCGGCGAGTATTGTCTGTATTACTTTATTTTTGGGTGTGCTACATAATTGTGTCCAGGGGCAAGACGTCAGGCCCCCATTAAAGGTAGGCTCTTGTTTCCTGTGTTCTCCTGCGCTAACCCGTGCTGTGGGGGACAAGTGTAGTTACCAGCTTACACATAGTCAGGGAAGAACATACATAGTTTTCCCGTCCCTTAGGTCCCTGGGGTCACGCTGGTTCCCAGAGGAGGTGACTGAGTGAGTCGGTGGCAGTGCAGCACACCTTGAGGCAGTTCCAGGGGCGGCCCGTGTTTCTGGTTGAGGGTCCCCAAGCCCGAGTTCCGTGCAGGTTATCCTGTGGTTCCGGGTGTAAGGATACATGTTCGATACCCAAGTACAGGCAGTCGGGCGGTTCAGTTTCGATCGGCTGTTCCGTGCGGCAGTCGGCCCGCAGGTTAGTGTGCTGTTCCAGCGAGCCTCAGTCGGGCCTGGTGCAGCCGGTCCTTAGGGTCCGTGGGTGACCCCATCGTAAGGAGACAGTCTCCTTGGTTAGACCTGGGTGAGGGGGTTAGGAACCGCCCTCCGGTATAGTCCGTGAACACCGGCTGGTGTTCCCCGTAGTGCTTAGTGAGTAGTTCCGTTAGTGCACCACACCTAGTTAGTCATAGTTGTTTGACTTAGTTGCGTTGTCAACCATTAGAGCGTTGTTAGGGTCGGGTCGCTGTTGTAGTCAGTTTAGCGTTTGTGGGTGCCCATCTTAGTCTCACTGAGAGTGCAAAGGGAGGCTGTGTGTTCCTTGTCATCCGCAGGTGTCGGGGAGGTGTAGGAGAACTGGATTGGAAGTGGGAGTGTCCCGGTGAGTATCACGCTCGATTCCCCCTTTCGGTTAGGCCCTCACAGGGAGGTGTGCGAGGTACTTGAGGCGGGAATAGTTCTGGTCTCAAGTACCTGTAGTCCCCCGTGCCTTGGCGAGAGCAAAGTGAGGAGGCGGCAAGTGGGCTTGGACTGAGAGTGTCCTTGTTCATTACCGTATTCTCGGACAGCCCTTACCTGGTAGGCTCGGTTTAACTCTGTTTCTCCTCTTAGGTGTTATTCGTGAGCGTACGGAGAACTTCCCGATCCGGGACTGAGGTAGGATCCAGTCATCCCCTGGAGAGCTGACCCCCACCTTTGGATATTTTGGTTTGAACTGGCCTATGACCTACAGTACACTGGACCTTCCTGAAGCCTGGATAAATAGAAGCAAGCCACATCATCTGCATTGTTTTACTGTATTCACTGACTGTATATAAGCAGGGGCTCTGGACCCAGTGGACAGTCTTCTTCACAACAGCCATCAGACCTGAATGACTGTACACTGGATCTCGGGTGCCTGCGATATGTAACAGCTGTACTTTTTATATTTGGATTTGTTATTCTTCTACTTTTGGCTATTAAATCACTTTGTGCTTTGGAACCACACATCGGCAATCAACAATCGTTATTGGATAGCAATTAGACGTGCATAACAATTTGGGGGCTCACGACGGACGTTACGCTACCGGGCGATACGCAAGACCTACGGATTTCGGTTCCTCAACAAAGGATGGAGACTCGTTATATACGGGTAAGAACGCAATGTGTTCAAAACCTGTTTATCATTCTGTGTTGTGAAACCGAATGTCCGTTTTTGCATCTAAGGAGCGCTAACTTGAATCTAGGGACAAGAGAAAAAACTGTTTCTTTTTATTGTCAGTTTGCGTTTTAAATGTATTGCATTGCTTAGCGTATGTGTACTTCCTGCATTGCGTATGTGAACTTCCGGTATTGTTGTAACGTGTTTAGACAATCGTTTTGATAGTTTGTTATACATGCATAGTATAATCACTTGTTAAAGCCTCTGAAACGTTATTACTAATGTTGGGAAGTTGATTTTCTGCGCAGAAAAGGTGAATATTGTGTGATTTTGTGACTTAGATACACAAAGGTTTGATTTATTGTTGAATAGAGTGTCAGTTGCTGTCTGACGAGGCAGGTTGCCCAACTGGTGAACGGTATACGGGACAGGTATACCGGTGGAGAAAACAAAGGATGTTTTCGCAAGCGCGCCCAATAGTAATCGCAGCGTTTACTGATAACTAGTATCTTTAAGCAGTGCGATCTGACCGCACGGTAAGGCCGTGATTGTGACTTGGGAAAACAGCTGGAGGAATTATATTGGCAAGTGTCAGGTGCCGTCTCCGCGCTCTCCACAGGCGCCGGAGACGGACACCTTCTCTCCACAATCCACGTCCTGTTGCCTAGCAGCAGAACTCTATCTCTACTCACCTGTCTGCAGCCAGCATGTCTAAACCGCCTAAATCTCCCTAACCCAATCAGGAGGCACCTTAGAGTACTTAAAGCAGCCTCTGGCACATGTCTAGTGCCAGAGTATTGGTTCTAACCAGCTCCAGCATTTAGTTTATATTCCTTTTCCTGACCTCCTGTGTATTTGACTCCTTGGCTTGTTTGACCTCTCTTCCGGATATCCCTTGTACTTCGCTGCCTGCACTGGTATTGACGTTTGGACCGTTCCTGACTACTCTTGCCTACTCTCCGTGGTACCTCGCTTCCTTGGTTTCGACTCGACCTGTCTGACTACCCTCTAATCGCTGCACTGGTGACTTCCTGGGAGAACCGCGACCTGCACATCGCATGCAGCAAAGCCCAAACCTCCTTGCGGGGGTCCCTGATGAACAACGGTGGTGTGTTAGACTCCGCGCCTCTCAGGTTAGTAGCGCTAATACCAGTCAGTGATATTCCTTGTGTAAAAGTGTGACAGAATACTCTGGCCAAGAGCGGACCGGACGAACCTTCGGCCCGCGACTTACTAATTTACCTGGGTCAAAGAGTGGAATGACAAGAATCCAACCAGGCCCAATTATTACAATGCATTCAGGGAGTCATCTCCCGTCTGGACTCCTTGCAAGCATCACCATCTACCACTTCTTCGGCCGCCACTTCCTCTGCTGCATCTGATCCTACCATCCCCGCTAGGGGTACTACCGTCAGAGGCCTCCGTCTTCCTCCTCCCGAGAAATATGATGGCGATCCGTTGAAATGCCGTGGTTTCCTCAACCAGTGTTCGATTCAATTCGAGTTGGCTCCGGAGAATTTCTTGTCAGAAAGAACAAAAGTGGCCTATTTAATTTCACTTCTCCCGGGGCAAGCATTGGCCTGGGCTTCCCCTCTCTGGGAACGAGAGGACCCCATACTACAAAATTACGTGGTCTTCATTGAAAGATTCCGCAAGGTATCTGATGAACCCGGAAGAATCTCTTCAGCCGCCTCTGGTCTCCTAGGATTACGCCAAGGCTCTCTTACAGCAGGACAATAAGCAGTACAATTTCGGACTCTTGCAGCCGAACTCCGATGGAACGACGAAGCTCTCATCGCTACCTTCTGGCAAGGCCTTAATGAGCGCATCAAGGATGATTTAGCTTCTCGTGATCTTCCTTCCAATCTGGATGACCTCATATCCCTGTGTGTTATGGTGGACATCCGCCACAGGGAACGAGCTCTCAAACGGGACCGCACTCGCCGGCCGTTTCCTCGTTTGGCACCTAACTTTATTCCTCCTACTCCGCCTGCAGAGGAGCCTATGCAGATTGGCCGTTCTCGTCTGTACCCAGAGGAACGTGAGAGACGTATGAAAAACCGCCTCTGCTTGTATTGCGGTGAACCAGGACATCTTCTCTCCGTTTGTCCCAAGAGGCCGGAAAACGCCACCTCCTAGGTGATAGTAGGGAGGTCAACCTAGGACCCTAGTCCCTTTCTCCCTACCTTCGGAAGGAGTCGGAGTTCTTGATGCCAGTCACCTTGGTTTCCCCTAATGGCCCATTTACTACCTGGGCCTTTGTGGACTCGGGGTATGCAGGGAACTTCATCTCTTCCAAACTAGTGACCGAACTCTGTCTGGATACTATACCCTTGTCTCAACATTTGATGCTCACTGCGGTGGATGGAAATAGAGTCTCCAATGGCTCAATCTTTCTCTCTACTTCTCCTCTCCGGATGGAGATAGGAGCACTTCACTCCGAGACTATAAGTTTCCTTGTGCTACCCAAATCCATTAACCCTATCATCTTGGGTCTACCCTGGCTGAAGTTCAATTCTCCACAATTCGACTGGCAGCGAGCTCAAGTTATCCGCTGGGGTTCATCCTGCAATAAAAGATGTCTGAGATCCGTTTTCCCATCTAAACCCAAGCTGGCCTGTCTCTGTACTTCTTCCTTGGTGGGCCTTCCTGAAGTCTACTCTGAGTTCGCTGATGTGTTCTCTAAAACCGCTTCCGAGATCCTTCCACCCCATCGGCCTTGGGATTGCCCCATCGACCTCATCCCGGAGACGAGTGGAAAACCGCATTTAATACCAGAGACGGCCACTATGAATACCTGGTGATGCCGTTTGGGCTCAGTAACGCCACCGCTGTCTTTCAGGACTTTGTGAACGAAATATTTAGGGATTTACTCTACCAATCAGTGGTTGTTTATTTGGATGATATCCTAATCTTTTCACAAGACCTGTCTACTCATCTCATGCATGTCAAAGAGGTGTTTTCCCGTTTACGTGCTAATCTCCTGTTCTGCAAGCTCGAGAAATGTCTCTTCAATTGCTCTCAAGTACCCTTCCTAGGATATATTGTACCAGGCTCCGGTCTTTGGATGGATCCAAGCAAATTGGAGGCTATTCATAACTGGCCTCAACCTTCTGGGCTCAAGGCTACCCAGCGCTTTATTGGCTTCACAAATTATTATCGCCAATTCATTAAGGGGTTTTCTACGTTAATTTCGCCTATTACTCTTCTCACTCGGAGAGGCGGCCAATCCAAGTCTTGGCCCCCAGATGCTGTACGAGCATTTCTAGCAATCAAGGAGGCCTTCTTGTCTGCACCCATCTTATCTCAACCCGATTAAAATAAGCCTTTTTTCTTACAGGTGGACGCATCCTCCGTTGGGATTGGAGCAGTACTATCCCAAAAGAATTCTGAAGGCTTTCCTGTTCCTTGTGGTTTTTTCTCCAAAAGATTTTCGGCCAGTGAAGCCAACTACGGGATTGGGGATAAGGAACTTCTCGCCATCAAGACCGCCCTGGAGAAATGGCGTTATCTGTTGGAGGGGGCAAGTTTTCCCATCACAGTGTTTACTGATCATAAAAATCTCACCTACTTACAGTCTGCACAATGTCTGAACCCTCGACAGGCCCGTTGGTCGCTAGTTTTTAACAGATTCCAGCTGATACTAACTTCCCGGCCCGGTACCAAGAATTTGCGTGCTGACGCATTATCCCGATCTTTTGATTTCTCTGATGTCTTGTCATCCATGGTTGTCAAACCTATCCTCATAGAAAGTGATAGGGGTACCCACTTTACTGGTGATATCTTCCAGAACATGTGTAAGCTCATGGGAATCATTAGCAGACTTCACACCCCTTACCGACCACAAGCCAGTGGTAAAGTGGAAAGAGTAAACAGTACTGTTAAGAACAAGCTTGGTAAGATAATGGCTGAAACTGGGTTGGCGTGGCCAGAAGCTTTGCCACTAGTCCTCCATAGCATCCGAACCACTCCCAGACCTCCTCTTAATCTGTCCCCCTTTGAGATACTGTTTGGCCGACAACCTCACTTGATCGTAAGTTCACAAGACGACTTGAAGTGTAATAATGAAGTGACTGTGTGCTAGGAACCCCTCCAGCCGGCACAACACAACCCGGAATCTACTCTGCCAGTCAGGTGTTCACTGGAGCCCCTGATGGTGGGGACAGACTGGGCCGCAGACTGACAGAGGGTCGTGAAGTGTGTACCGGCTGGGGAGAACCCAGGCAAGCGAAGTGAGGTCCACGCAGAGGTCAAGGGCCGGCAGCAGACAACAGTATCAGTAAACAAGCTGAGGTCAGGTGTCACAGGCGGATAGCAGAAACGGTAAACAGGCCAGAGATCAGGGTCACAGGATACACAAGCGAAGTCCAATTCAAAGCCAAGGGTCATACACGGGAAATCAGTAGCGGTCTCAGAAGACTAGAACAGGAACAAGGAGGTCATCAGACTGGAGCACAGAAGCTATAACCGGCAATGAGGCAGCAGACCTCATTGCCCTAAATACACAGCTGGCCCAATCCGAACTAACATACACCCCTGCAGACTAATGAGCAGTCTAGCACCAGACCAATCAGGGCTAGTCCCTGATTGATACACACAGATGCAGGCTAATGCCTGTAACATCCAGTCCCCTTAATTAGCCCACAGGCTGTGTTCTTTATTGCGCATGCGCCTGGCTTCTAACACCGCCGGGACGCAGCGCTATGTGAAAGACGTCTGGCCGTTGCCTTGGCGACGGCCGGGTAGGAAAGGGAAGTGACGTCCAGGTCGTCATGGCGACGGCCGGGACACTGGGGCAGGCAGGAAGCGAGCCGCGGCGGTACTGAGTACCGCCGCGGCTCGTGACACTGTGCAATATCTCATAAAAATGAGCAGACAGCTAAAACAACAACAACAAAAACTAAAAATGCTGTCACCTGGTATGCCAGAAACGAACTGTCGTGATGTTGAACCTGGGGAATATGTTATGATCCACAATTTCTTACACTCAGGTTGTTTAACAGACCGTTGGGAAGGCCCGTATCAAGTGCTGCTGACCAGTACCACATCACTGAAGGTTGCAGAAAGAGACACTTGGGTCCCTTCCACCCACTGCAGGAAAGTCAGTAACCCGGAGAAAGTGCGAGATAAAGCTGATACTGACGACACTGATCTGTCACTCGTAAATCTGTTCCGGGAGACCTAAAGCCTGCAGGCAAGACACCTGAGCCAAGGACGTTGCCCAGACTATCTTTCCAGCAATGGAGAGGCGATATTTGTTTTTCTACTGTTCCAGGATTTTTCTTGTTTTCATTTTTTATAGGACACCCTATTTTTATGAAGGAGAATGGTTGACAGAAGCAGGATCTCGTAGTGATACTGATGAGATGGAGTTGGAAGAAAGGTTGATAGAACACACAGCACAGTCCATTATCAAGCTTGGTCCAGGGGTTATGAAAAGGTCTGCTAGCTCTGGAACTCGGAGACCGTGTAAGGGGCTATTGTCTGATGAATATTGTATTTGTGAGTACTGTGACTCCCTAGTTGAAGAGAAATAGTAATCTGGACATGGGCGGGCATCCTCTGGAGGATAATCACTCCTTAGTGGGTAAGGTTCTAAACCAAACTGAGTGCTGGGTGTGCTCTCATGTGTCTCAGGGACAGCATAACATAGGACTAGTGCCGTTCCCACTAAATATCTCTGAGGTCCTCGAATTAAGGGGAGGGAAGTCCCAGAGCCGGATTTACACCTCATGGGGCCCTAGGCAAGATATCGGTTTTGGCCCCCGCCCCTTCACACACACAGTGGCCCCTCGCACACACATAATACATGCACGCAGTGGCCCCCCCCCCCCCAAATATATAAATGTATAGGAACACGGAACACTCCTGAATATGAATGTTCAGGTGTATTCTCCAGCATTCAAATTTAGACAGATTGTGCCATTGTCTCTTACCTGTTCTTGCTCTTCTCTCTTGCAATTTTGTTTTCCTCTCGCTGGCTTCTGGAAAGCTGGCGTCCTGTTTTGAAAATGCAAAAATTTATTATAATGCAAAATGTTAACAAACCCTGAATGATTAGGCCCTTTAGTTAAAACAAAACACTCCATTATGGCCAGCTAAAAGTACCCCATTGGACAGGTATATATAAGCAATATCTAAATATTTGTGGTCAATCAAATACAAACCTCTACCAGCCCCATCTCACTAATATTTAGTATTCTAGTGATTGCTGAGACCACAGAGAGCATCCATGTGACCACCACACAATCATGAGATTCTGCCCCCCAAAGCTGCTCTATTTTTTAAATACCCCCTGCAGCCATTTTCCTTAACCACAACCCCCCCCCCGCACAGCCATTTTCCTTAACCCCTGCTGCAGCCATTTTCTTTAACCCCCCCCCTACAGCCATTTTCCTTACCTCCCACCCTGCATCCTCCCCCCCCCTGCAGCTATTTTCCTTAACCCCTGCTGCAGCCATTTTCTTTAACCCCCCCCTACAGCCATTTTCCTTACCTCCCACCCTGCATCCATCCCCCCTGCAGCTATTTTCCTTAACCCCTGCTGCAGCCATTTTCTTAAACCCCCCCCTACAGCCATTTTCCTTACCTCCCACCCTGCATCCATCCCCCCTGCAGCTATTTTCCTTACCTCCACTCGGTAGATAACCCCCCGTCACATCAAAACTCCCCAAGTCACATATATCAGCCCCCCTCCTCTGCCCTCCTTCACACATATCAACCTCTCTCCCTCCCTATAGATTTTCATGGCAGCCCCCCCCCCACTCTATAGATTTGTATGACAGTCCCCCCCTCTCCCTCCCTATAGATATGCAGGGCAGTCCCCCCCCCCCTCCCTATAGATATGCAGGGCAGTTCCCCCCCCTCCCTATAGATATGCAGGGCAGTTCCCCCCCCCCCCCTCCCTATAGATATGCATGGCAGTTTCCCCCCTCCCTATAGATATGCAGGGCAGTTTCCCCCTCCCTATAGATATGCAGGGCAGTTCCCCCCCTCCCTATAGATATGCAGGGCAGTTCCCCCTCCCTATAGATATGCAGGGCAGTTCCCCCTCCCTCCCTATAGATATGCAGGGCAGTTCCCCCCTCCCTATAGATATGCAGGGCAGTTCCCCCCTCCCTATAGATATGCAGGGCAGTTCCTCCCCCCCTCCCTATAGATATGCAGGGCAGTTCCTCCCCCCTCCCTATAGATATGCAGGGCAGTTCCTCCCCCCCTCCCTATAGATATGCAGGGCAGTTCCCCCTCCCTCCCTATAGATATGCAGGGCAGTTCCCCCTCCCTCCCTATAGATATGCAGGGCAGTTCCCCCCCCTCCCTATAGATATGCAGGGCAGTTCCTCCCCCCCCTCCCTATAGATATGCAGGGCAGTTCCCCCTCCCCCTCCCTATAGATATGCTGGGCAGTTCCCCCCCCTCCCTATAGATATGCAGGGCAGGTTCCCCCCTTCACTTACCTGTAGTTGTGCCAGCGTCGCTCCTCAGATCAGCAGACAGGCAGCCTAGCGATTGGCTGCCTGTTACTAACCACTGACCACCAATGCTTTTGATCGTGGAGCTCCTGTCCCCCCCAGCTAGGCCCCCCAAAAGCCGCTAGGCCCTAGGCAGGTGCCTAGGTTGCCTAGCGGTAAATCTGGCCCTGGGAAGTCCATAGAAGGGAAGTACAATAACACTAGGTCCTCTAGTCTGAAGCTTCGGCAATACTCCTTAGACCGGTCTTTACTGTGTCTAAATATCTCACATGTAAAACGACTGGAGAACTGGGAAGCTGACCTATCAGATCAGACAATGGCTCGTCACACTCATTTTGGAGGGAGACTTACAAGGTCACTAATAGGCAGAAATGTTGATGGGCATGACAAACTAGGACGTATAAACAGACATAAGAAAGTATCCATTGGGAAAGTCTCTATAGTAATTGTAAGAATGTTATCCATGCTGACACGTGTCTTGAACAAATGGAGACACTAGGCATGGGTAGTTTTGTCAAAACTTTGTGTGATATTATCAATGGTCATACTGTACCTTATGTTCTCCCAGATGATGTGTATTTTGTTTGTTCCAAGTTCCGAGTTCCAAGGGTTTGTGTTTCTTAGGTAAACTGGTTCCTGAAATCAGGACTATTACTCATGAAGAAATGGTTGGTATTCATAAGACTACATCCCCACCATACATACACACACAGTATGAACATTGTGGCAAAAGAAATAGGATTCCTGGTGAAGAACCCATAGCTACAAAATTGATTAGTGAAACCTCTGGCTTTCAGGTCATGGTTGCTCTAGATCCCACCAGGAGCGCTCGGGGAACTTTAAATTTTAAGTATATTCAAGATCTAGTTAAATTGATAGATAATATCACTAAGATGTATGATGACACTTTCAGGTATAGGGGAAGAGAGCTACAAGCGTATAAAAAAGAGTTGGTGCAACATAGACTGGTATTGAATTATCTAACATCTATTACTGGTGGATATTGTGTGACATTGGCCACCCAGTTTGGTGTCAAATGTTGCACGTTCATCACCAATAATACAGATGACCCCAAGGAAGTCATAGACTGGAAGATGGATGAAATTCTGCAACTGAAATTGGAATTTCGAAGGAACCATAATTCTTCATTGTATGAGATAGGAGAAAAGGTGGCAGGATGATTCTCATGGTTGAATCCTGTAAAATGGTTCTCTGGTCTAGGGGAGTGGGTACAGGAAATGGTTGCTAGCGTAGGTAAGCTCCTTCTTCTTATACTTGGTGTCATTTTAGTAATTGGCTTATGTGTCAGATGTGTTCCTACTGTGTGTAAGTGTGGAAAGCAGTCTATTGAGGTAAACACTGAAAACGAGACTGAAATGGTGGTGAGGGATACGGAGATCATGGTCTGTGAAGAAGTACAGTATAATCCTGACATCGAGAATGTGATTTGGTGATAGTTTATTACATTGGATAAAGTCATTTCAATTAATATCTAGCAAACTTGGTTGTCTTTGTCTGAATATTATGCGTATAGCACGCTACGGCGTGGGGAAGCGTATCCAGCCGCAACACGTGGCAAATAACAAGTTTACATATTTACATGCATTCACACGAACATACACATTTAATATGTTTAATATTATAAGCTATATAAATGTTAGTTCAGGTTGCAGGAAATATGTCATGTTTAGTTTCATTTTAATCCCCTATTCATCCGCAGTTGTCTGCTTCATTCGCCAAAGGGATCGCACATTGCATACTCTAGTTAGCGATGTTAGGGAATAAATGTTTAAAATGATACTGCCTGTATAATGTAAATAGACTAGTTTAAACTGGATTCTTGGTGGGAAAATCGGAATGCATCCCCTGGAGAGCTGACCACCACCTTTGGATATTTTGGTTTGAACTGGCCTATGACTTGCAGTACACTGGACCTTCCTGAAGCCTGGACCAATATCAGCAAGCCACATCATTTGCATTGTTTTACTGTATTCAATGACTGTATATAAGCAGGGGCTCTGGACCTAGTGGACAGTCTACTTGACCACAGCCTTTAGATCTGAATGACTGTACACTGGATCCCGGGCGCCTGCGATAAGTAGCGGCTGTACTTATTTTATTTTGACTTGTTATTCTGCTACTTTTGGCTTTTAAATCACATTGTGCTTTGGAACCACATATCGACAATCGTTTTTGGATAGCAATTAGACATGCATAATAGGTTGAAACCCAGTTTTTTCCGGTACCACTGCTCTGCCTGCTATCCTGTGGCTCTGGTCAGTGTGATAGGCCAGGGGGGATCCATCCACAGTAATCCTGATCCATAGTAAGAGGTCTGGAGTACCAGCCCAGGTACACCAACAATGGGGTGCCCCAGCAGTGAGAGTTACCCAGAAGGAATGCGGTTGTGGGCACCATAAAGGAGCCCAATGGTGGCAGCAGGCTCCTCCTACTTCGGCAGGAGGGCGTATTAGGAATAACGAAAGGGGATGGTGGCAAAGTAAGCCCAGACGGTTCTCAGCAACAACAGACAGGGTGACATAGGCGGTCCATCCTGTCACACAGCTGAATTACTCCTTGTTGCATCTCTACTGACTTTTTTTGTGAGAAGTATGATCTACATAAATGCAGTATTGTGATTGATTGGTCTATATTATCTGCTGCTGCAGCATTTAGTGTCATCGTCTAATTAACTTGTAGCAACCGGTTGTCTCCTAAAGTATCTATCCAGTGAAATCCATTTCTCTGAACATGCCTAATTTTAAAGTGCGATAGATTTATTCAGTGACCTATGTGTTGTTGATTTATGTTTGCATATTGTTGAACCAAGATTCCTTAAATGTTATTTATTTTGTGAGAGGTTGAATAACATCGCATATTGATGGTATTGTGGTAACACTTCCCTACAGTACCATTACTTATCTGCTCCTGTTATAAATCCTTATGCCACAAGCAAAGAGAATAAATCCACAAGTTTATGCAGTTTTATCCCTGTTTTCCTTGTTTTAATCCAACACTACTGGGAGGGGACCTTCGCCTCTCTACCATACCACCGGCCCATAGAATCCTTCCTTACGCTACATTTGGGGTGCCAACCATCTACCCCATTACATGCTGTTTGTTGGAGAGTGTGGTTGAGATCAAGGAGTAAATGTATTAAGCTCCGATTTTTCTTCTTTTTTTCCCCAGCGATTTAAAATCGCGGGTGATAACCTGTAATTTGAGTCCACAAGTCGGCAGATGTATTAAGCTGCATTTTTCACTTTGATCTTCAAAATCACTGGTCATCTCTAGTGATTTGCTGTGAATTCAAGCTCTCCCGTGTTTAGCAGAAAATTTCCTTTGGAAACAATACACATTTCTGATTGGTTGGCAGTTTGAACTGCAAAACCTGCGAGATTTTGACCTCCCTAACATTATAAAAAGGCAGCTACTTTTTTATTTGAGTTGAAAGGGGTTTAAGGGTTAAAGAGGTAAGGCAGGGAGAGTGTATTAGGTGTGAGAAGGTTGGTTAAAGTAAGTGTTGGGTTTCTTTTGTTCATTGTCTGTCTGCCCTTGTTTTACTTATTGTATGTGCTAGTATTTTGGTTTGCTTTTTGCACATTTTTTTTTCATTGTTTTCTCTGTTTCCCCTGTGTTTTCTTAGTGTGTCTCACTTGTCAGTTTAGTGGTTTCATACTTTGTTCCTCCTGTGTGTCAGCATGGTGAGAGGTAAGGAGGCTAGGGAGAGTGGGAAGGAGGAGAGAGAGAGGCGCTAGGAGGTGCAGGAGGAAGAGCCAGGCACTTCTGCGGGCAAAACAAAGTCTGGGCACAATGTCCGTTTCAGTTTTCAGGAAAATTGTGTACTTGTGCACAATTTAATGCCCATGTATGATAGAATTTTTGGCAGCCTTGCTGCACAAACCACTTTTGCCCTGAAGAAACAACTGATGCGGTGGGGCCCATTAAGCAGTCCATTGAAAACTGCCGCAAACATATTAGCAATATTAAACACAGTGTAGAAGATAAGATGGCCGAGGAGTGAGGAGCAGCTGCAGGTACTGGTGGTGGGCCTGCTCTGGTGATGAGCTATACATCCTACGAAGAGGAGTTTAAGCAGCGGATCCTCAGAACTCTTTGAGGGGATTAATGTGCAGATGCTGCAGACTGCTGTGAGAAATACATATTCCTAGAAAGTGTACCACATGTCCCCGAAGTCCAGCTGCAGCCTGAATCGGCACCACCACTCACTCCACACGATCCCCCACAGATCCAACCTGAACCGCAAATTGCCCTCACATTGGCAGAGTTTATCTGCCATTTCAGCAATGTCCAAGCAAATTTGGTGAAATTTCTTCAAGACTCATTGCGGGGAATACAAAGGCAGCTGACAAAAGGATTTAGAGTTTTACAGCATTTGCAGGATCTGCAAAGCCGCTTATGTAGCACAATTGACTGCATAGACCGTTCAACGGTACACATACACACTACAATAAATAATCAGACTGGGGCAATGCGGGAACTCTCTATTAACTTAATTGCAGTTTTGGGACAAATAATGACACAACTCCCAGTGCCCACAACCTCAGCTGCTAGTAGCCAGAACACTACCCAAAGCCCCTCCTTTCTCCTGTGCGGTCCAGTAGGATGATCAGTGGGTGCGAGACGTCCATTCAGCACACCGGCTAAAGTCTCCAGAGCCTGCAGGGAAGAAAAATAAATAAATGTTATGTTTTGCTTTGTTTTGTTTTTCAATTGTTTGAAAAGAGCATCTTTTTTTTGCTATGAAACGCATACAAGTCACAGACTGTGTCATATGTGTTGTAGTTTAATTTTCTTAACCAATAAACCACAAATTATGTTGACACTGGTAATTGCAATGGTTTTTGTTCTTAATATGTTTACATGTGCAAATTGGTACAACTTTGAATATTTTCATTTTATAAATAAGCAGAAATGGGTCTTCAAAAACACACATACCTTTTGAAATGATGTTGGCTGATTTGGCAACATATTCTGTAGTGATGTGGAAGTTTATTCTACAAGAAAATTGAAAAATAAAAGGTTATTGTTAAATCACAAACAATTAGACTTAATTAAAAACCATACCTGTAAAATAACTCTGGATTATCGTTGCTCTTACCTGCCCCCCTTCCCCCTCTGTATAATCCACATCAGCTGATGGAATGAACTCTCCTGCTTTGTTACTCTCTATTGCAGGTGTTACTGGTAAATTTTAATTTAGGGCCAAATTATACAGCAGACAGCACGCCAGCACTATATCTGCTACCTTACCTGGGGCATAGAGAAGCACACTACCAGAAGTATCTAGGCCAGAGCCATAACTTAGAATCTAGTGTCTAGGACGAGAACAACAAATGCCGGCCCCCTAGCCCTCGATTTTAACCAAATTAACCTAAAATATTCCTAAACTGCGCCCCCCTTCAGCGTTGCGCTCTGGGCGGTCGCCCCTATCGCACAGCCCTAGTTACGGCCCTGATCTAGGCACCTGAATCTGGTCTTCAATAGGCTAAAGGTATGTTCTATCATGCCTCTAGTGGCTGTGTGCGACTCATTATATCTGTTTGGCAGGAGTATGTATAAATACATACCCAGTAGCCATCCTTCAGGCATTTCACCATGCTCAAAATGTTGATAGAGGGATGACTGGCACAGGATATAGGCATCATGGTAAGAACCAGGGAAGCCTGCAACCACACATGATTTTCATTTTTGCATCACAGACCACCTGCACATTCATCAAGTAGGAATGGTGTCTGTTAGTATACAGCTGTGCTCTTGCATGAGCTTGTCTCAGCCCCATGTGTGTGCAGTGTATAGTTCCCAGGACATTAGGAAGGTCTGAGAGCCTATAGAAAGCTCCATTCAACTCATGCCAATCATAATTCTGGTGAGGGAACCAGATGTAGGTATGCACAAGCTTCTTTAGAGCATTTAACATTAAAGTGTCTTGAAAATGTTCCTGGGTGAGGCCTACTACCTGTGTGCATACTGACCGAAACAATCCTGTAGCCAAAATATGTAGTGCACACACAAATTTCTACATCCCTGTTAATGCCTGTGTGCGATAGGTTAATGACTCTAAATCTGGTTTTACCTGGTCATAGAGCTGCAGGATGTTTGCTTTGTTGAGCCTAAACATTTGGATTATGTACTGCTCTGACCAGGGGCGGATCTAGGCAATTGCTCTACCCGGGGCGATTTTAGGGGGGCGATTTAGGCCCTGCCCCCTTTCTGATTTCTAAGGCTGCCACCGGCTGCACAGTATGTGAAGGTCCGCTCGGCAGTGACAGTGTGCTGCCCCGCTGCTCTGATTGTGTTTAAAACAAAATTGCTAGGCTGGATTCCTTACGGAGTGGGGTTCCGCAAAAAAACGAGTGGGGGCCCCCCTCTAGGAATAACTAGCCCAGTGCTGAAAGCACTAGGGCTCCTCCTACCCCGCTCGGTGTAGGGTGGTAATGGTGATAATATATGAAAAAACAGACACCATTTTTTATTTTTTTATTTTTTTTACGTTGGGCTGCCCTAAACAGTCTGGGTATGCTGATGCTTGTATAAATACAAACACAATCATACCAGCCAGGTCATGCTGGTACTTGGAGAACCACAAGTGCCAACATGGCCTGACACCCATGTCTTGCTATGACCTGTAGTTCCACACAAAAATTGTTAAAAAAAACACAACATCCTGTTTTAAACCACAACATTTTATTAAAAATAATAAAATTCCATATACTCACCAATATGATGTCTTCTTCTTTTGTCAGAAGCTTTTCATCCAAAAATGCTTGTAAACCGTGTCTACAAATATTTGTATTCCAAAATAAGGTCGGTGATGGTGGAAGCAGTGATGGTTGGAAAAATGACACATTAGTCTTTAATTACATTTTCTATCCTAGAGTTAATATAATCACATACTGCCACTGAAACATCACTATTATATAGCATTACTTGTACTTTGTCAAATTAAGGTTCTTAAAACCCATATTAACTGAATGGGCCAGATAAAACTATAATCATATATTTTTAATTGTGAACCTACGCCTTGCGGTCTCCTTTCTGAGACAGGATAGTAGCTGCAGTTGCCGCCTACTAGGGCTGCACCAGCGGCACTGTAACTGGACAATGGAGTGTCTGCTCCTTAGCCTACACTGCAGGTCCACCTTTGCAATTCTGTAGGCTGTGTTTTTCTGCTAATTACTAATGTAACGAGCTGTGGGACCAAGGCAATAGCCCATGACTCTTGTAAGGAATAGAAAAAAAAATTGGAAACCGCAAACTCTAATGACCCCTCAGTTGGAGCAGATTTAAGCAAAATAACACACCATCACTGAGAAAAAAACACAATAATCACCTTAAAAATATTTTAATAATATATTAAAACAATAAAATAGAGCATCGTTACAGATCGATCTGATACCCCGATTACAAATATCTAGTATTCTCAAAATCCGTGTTTAAAAGCTACACTCCTCTTATTAGTGTTTTATGAGTTTTGCAATAACGAGGAACATTAATATTGCACTATCCAAATATAAACTTGCATAAGCAATAAGTTTACAACAAACAAACACAACACAACAATATTAGGAACATAACATAAACCCCAAACATTTTCAAAATATAACAATTTAAATATTTGCAAACTTACATTGTGAACTGTTTTAAGTGTAAAAAAATAGTTTTTTGCTGTGTAGCAGTGTGTGCATATTGTGTGACCTTTAGGCCTAAAAAAAAAACTTAACACCCCCAGCAATGTAAATATATCTGTATTTTCTAAATTAATCTTCACTTGCCTTTTTACAAATGAGATTGTAATTTTTTCAAAAACAACCCCACCAATGGCCTAACACCTTAGGCTAGGTACACACTGTAGTTTTTGCAGCCAATTATCGGGCCAGTCACCCGATAAATGACTGCTCTACCACATATCGCTTTAGGGCCTGAGTCATTAAGGCAAAAAAGGAGTAAATGTTCTCTGGGACAAACCATGTTACAATTTAAGGGGTGCAAATTAGTTTATTATTTTGCATATTGGCTGTTTTTTCATCTAGCACACAAATACTTGCTAGCTTTATTATTACACTGAAATTTAAAGTTGATCTAGGACATGTCCTACCCCAACTATAAATCTGTCCCCAAATTTTAAATTTACCTCCCCCTCCAATGCAACATGGTTTTGCCCAGGTGCAAATGTTACTCCTTTTTTATGCTTTGCTCTCCTTAATGACTCAGGCCCTTAGTATGTATAATCACATGATGAAAGACGATTGTTCCAAAGTGCTGTTTGTTGTTTCATTTGGTTGGTCGTACTGTGTAATAATCTCGTTCCAATCACCTTCCGATCATGTAGTGTGTGTGCACTCCATAGAGTTTAGAGTCATGGTTGTTTCAGCCGATGCCAGCAATGAACATGTCCCGGTGACTTAAATGTAGAGAGTGCTATAGAAGGAATAGATTGTTTGTTCTGAGACTGAAATTTTCGTTTCAGAGTCACAGAAGCTAACAAAATTCATAAGGATATGTGGATAGCTATAACAAGGCAGTATTAATCAGTGTGACAGGAATGAATGAATGACTGACTATTGTGCTGTCATTCTCTAAACAACCAGAGGACCAGATGAACACAGATCTGAAGGTCAGTGTGTATGCATGGATCTCCTGAGTGATCGGACTCTCAGCTATTAATAAAATTGTTGTAGATAACACATCAATCAGAAAATTCTTCATTGTGTACCTAGCATTAGACTGCAACATAGTCAGCTATTGCATAATCTGGCCATGTCAAGATTACTATGTATTTTCTGTGAAAGTTATAAATGGATGCATAGGTAAAGATATGCATTTCTTCAACTCATTTGGTGTAATATTTACTCAACATGTTCCCACATATACACACATTGGATAAATTAAAAACAAAATTATATTTCACATGTGAATTTAGTAATTTGTTTTATCTACTGATATGATGCAAAAAAATGGATGTTATGGACAAAATATACACAGTAAAGATGATGTCTTTTCTTCCATTATGTTAGCTGTAGATGCAAAGGAACCAAGTGTGGTAGAATAGGATTCCACATATTCCTCTTCTCACCACCCTTCACTCCCTAGGTCTTCACAAATCAGCTCTCTCCTGGTTTGCCTCCTACCTCTCTGACCGCTCTTTTAGCATGTCTGCTATAGACACTTCCTCTTCCCCTTTCTATTGAAGTCTGACAAGGCTCTGTCCTTGACCATCTGCTCTTCTTTCTCTACACCACATCTCTCAATGCACTCATTCAATCATTTGGCTTCCTATGCTGATGACACACAAATCTATCTTTACTCCCCTGATCTTTCTCCCGCCTTTCTAATCCAGGTATCTAGCTGTCTCTCTGCTGTAACTACCTGGATGTCACAGCGCTTCTGGGAACTCAACATTTTCAAATCTGAGCTCATCATCTTTTCTCCTGCCAATGTTGCTATCCCTTCCAATATCTCCCTCTTGGTTGACAACATCACTCTCTCCTGTCACCCAACCCCGTCTTGGTGTCACCCTTGACTCAGCCCTCAGCTTTACCCCCCATATTCAGTCCCTCACCAAATCCTGCCACTTTCTCCTCCGTAACATCCAAAAAATCTGTCCATTCCTCTCTCTGGAAGCAACCAAAATCCTGGTCCACTCACTCATCCTTTCTCCTCTCACCAATTGCAACCTCCTTCTCACTGGCCTTCCTGACTCACATTTCTAACTTTCAATCCATTCAGAATGCTACGGCTAAGCTCATCTTCCTCTCCTGCTACACCTCATCTGCTACTCCTCTGAGTAAATCCCCTCATTGGCTCCCTATCCATTTAATTCAGTTCAAGCTCTTTACCCTCACTTACAAAGCCCTTACCAACGCTTCTCCCCCTTACATCTCTGACCTTGTCTCGAGGTACATATCTACCCGGCCACTTTGCTCTGCCTCTGACATTCGCCTCAATTCACATCCAATTATCTCCTCTCATGTTTGCCTCCAAGACATCTGCCGTTCTGCCCCCATTCTTTGGAACTCCCTACCTCGTATCACTTGACTGTTCCCCCAACCTTCAAACCTTCAAACGCTCACTCAAAATTCACCTTTTCAACCTCTCCTATCTTACCACCTCCTAACCATTCTATCCATCACCTCCTTTCTTCGCCTGCAATCCCCCTTTTCTTCCAGTTGGTCCTATTGTCTCTTACCACCCCTCCCTTTAGAATGTAAGATCTCGCGGGCAGGGTCCTCTCTCACTATTGTCCCATGTCTGTCCACTGTCTGACTCTCTTGTATGTCCTGTCCTGTATTTTGCTTATTTCTGTATTATTTCTGTATTTTGAGTCCCCATAGCATTAGTCACACTCATCTGTGCTATTTATGTATATTACCCTTCTCTATTTGTAACCTGCCTCTGTATCCGGCGCTATGGAATCTGTGGTGCCAAATAAATAAATAATAAAATATTTCTATTTACTTACTCATTGAACTTCTAGGTTAAATTTGTAACCTGAATTTCCGGTATGATTAACGCCATAACAATGACCTGCTCTTCTCAATATTATGCAAGAATCCTTAATGAGTCTTACACTCCCTGCTTAATTATTACCCTTCGATATTTACTAAAACTTCCTACGTATTCTCTACGTAGATGAAAATCAACAGCATACAGTATTTGTCATGTTTGGTAGTATTAATCAGTCATGTAAAACCAGCTGTTCCTGAACTGAAGTGTCAAACTAAAGTTCCTGTCAAACGTGATCTACATTAATAAAATAGCTAACAAGTGACAGCTTGCCAGAGCATAATTATATACTAAAATGCTGTGTAAAAAAAGTTGAAAGCTACACGTGTAACTGCCCTGTCTGAATATGTAAATGATTTACCTTTGTTTCCTTAAAGCAGCTTTAGCTCACTTGGCAGCCATAACATTTTATATCTCTGTACAATAGGGGTATCAAATAAAAATGCACTGAAGAAATATACGGGACATATAGAACCTCCTGGATTTATTAGAAGTTAGATAATACTGTGTTGCCTCATTTGGTTGGTCGTACCGTTTAATATTTTCGTTCCAATCTCGTTTCCGTTGTGTACTGTGTATAAACTTCCGACCGATCCACAACAATGAGTACGAAATTACAGTCATTGCTCACGACAACATGGCTGTAAAAACTCGCTAAAGGGACGTCCGCTCTTCCCTTTATCATCCTAAACAAGGCTAGTGTGCATGCAGTCCATGGACCGAGCGATCGGACCATCGATCGCATGTAAAATTGCTCGGCATTAAAAGTTGGTCGAAATTTCTGTAGTGTGTACCCAGCTTAAGTAGGAAAACCATGCTGCCAGACATTTTAACCATCTTTTGTATACATGCAGACCAGTCCATTCTTTCAGCCTAAGCAAAAAGATTATCGTCCAATATTCCTGTATGACTAGGATACTGGTGAGGTGTTTTATACCCTGTATGTTGTCTATGCCAGACTGTAGTTTTATTTGTTGCAGGTTATTTAAATATTATTGCTGTTTGCTATCATTTTGTTAAAAATAACCTATTTTATTTTAGATATTTGCCTGGGTGATTTTGAACCCTGGATAGGTAACGGGTAGGCTAGCTGTACGGCACAGAGGGTTACATTAAACCTGGCTTCATCACAGTCTGTTCCGCCTAGGGTTATCTGACCAAATCAATGATGATCTGGTACAATATCCTTCACCCAATCACTGGAAGGGCTTATGTAGCTTGCTATCAAAATTGATAGAAACATCAAAGAGAGGAAAGCTGAAAAGGAGGCAGGTTCTTTTTGTTCACCTTCGGCCCCTCTTCGTTCTCCAATGGAAACTGTGGATCCTATACAGCTAGGGCATACTGCCTCTCTCCTGAAGAAAGAAACAGGAGCCGTACTTTGTGTCTTTGTCTCTACTGTGATAACAAGGGCCATCTTCTCTGCTCTTGTCCCAATGAGTCAGAGAAAAAGCAAGCCTAGAGAATGAGGAAGAGGTCCGTCTAGGTATGCAGATATCTTCCATAATGCTCTCCTGGTTCCTGCTTTGATTTATTTGGGTGCACGTTCCATCTCTGTCTCTGCCTCCCTGTATAGTAGTGCTGATGGTAACTTTCTGGATATCGAATTTTCCAGCTCCCTAGGAATTTCCCCCGTGAAGATTGATTCAGCCATCACAGTCTGTGGTCTTGATCAGTGGCGGGCTGGAGGGCAAGGGGGCCGCTCAGTCCAACCACTGTTAGGGCCGTGCCCCCCTCTCTCCGATGCAGTATTAATCATTTATTTTCGGCGTCAGCAAAACAGGTGGCCGCATCACATGACACGCGATGCGGCCGCGTCATCAATGATGCAGCCGCTTGTGCACCCCCGGGGCCTAAACTGGCCAGCCCGCGCCTGGTCTTGATGGTGATCAATTACCTGGCAGAAAGTGGTGGTAGTCTTTAGATCGTCGCTCTAAAGACTACCAACACTTACCCCGACATGATGATCCCGCTGCTGTGCTGTCATCACCGACAGACTGGTTATACCAAATTGAAAGAATTCCAATCAATAACTATCCAGGCCGCCTACAGTGACATCACTTTGAAGTTCGACGCAAGTGTAATGTGTCTTGAATCAATAACACCGGATAACATAGAATTTGATGACTGAACCGCTTGGCCCATCTAACTTTGAACCCTATTTGGTCCTTTATCTTTGTAAGGATATCCAAGTATATGCCAAGCATGTTTAAATTGCTCTACTATATTAACCTCTACTACCTTTGATTGGAGGCTATTCCACTTATCCACTACCCTTTCAGTGAAGTAGTTTTCTCCTCAAATTTTCTCTGAACCTACTACCTTCCAGTTTCAGTGCATGTCCTCGTGTCCTAATATTTCTCTTCCTTTGAAGAAGAAGTTCCTCCTATACCTTGTTAAATCCCTTCATATATTTAAAAGTTTCTATCATGTCTCCCCTTTCCCTTATCTGCTCCAATCTATACATATTAAGATTTTACAGGATTAAGGTTAAATTAAAATCATCTATGTTTTATAGAAGAAGCAAGCAGCATTATAAAACTCAGTGCACTGAGAAAATGGAGTAGAATGACATACAATATGACATGCAATATATTCAAAAACACATGCGTCAAAACCTGGTTTAAAAATCCAGATAACTGAATGCACAACAGTAACCCCTATTCTGCGGGAGAGCACAATCCATCTGAATTGCTGAACATGCCTATACTGAAACTAGAGAAACAAATAAGAGTAGCCTCATAGATAAGAGAACAAGTACAGCCAAGATTCGAAAAAAGTGGAGGAAATTATCAAAAAGCACTAGAACGTTCTGCTTTGAGATCAGAAACTGATAAATGCTACCAAATAGACCCAAGATTCATTTATAAAAAAAAACACTATCAAAAATCCCATCAATACCTGATTAGGGAGAACACCAGATGCTATGCGTGCAAAACCTGTTCCCTTAACATCAAACATCACTGGTAACACTCATCCAATCAGAGACAGATTGTCCGGTGACAGTAAAGGAGTAATATATTTACTGGAGTGCCGGTGTGGCAAATGGTATATATAAAGAACTGCTAGAACCCTCCACACCACGCGCATCTCTGAACACCATCGGAATATTAACAAAAGGGTTTGAGGCATACAGTGTATCTGACCATTTCACCAAGTTTCACAAAATTTCCCTCAAATTTATGAGGATTTGTAAGGTTGATAAGCCATGGAGGGATGGGGACTATATTGGATGCATGTCACGGGAAGACAGCAAGTGGATTTACACATTAAAGACCTTGGGCCTGATTCATTAAGGATCTCAAATGAAGAGGCACATAAGTTAAATACTGACTGCTTTTTCATGTAGCACACATATATCAACTTTCAATTTCAGTGTACAAATAAGCTATCAAGTATTTGTGTGCTACATGAAAAAACAGGCAGTATTTAAGTTATGTGCAAAACAGAAAACTAGTTTGCACCCCTTGCATTGTAACATGGTTTTGTCCAGGAGACTGAAATAAGAATCCTCTTCATTTAAGATCCTTAATGAATCAGGCCCCTTGACCCCACACGGCCTGAATATAGATTTCGAACTGAACAGCTTTCTATGAAGAGAATACTTACTGACATTCTTTTGCTCTCTGATAGAGAACACAGAATTCACATTTAACTTTTTATGTACTCTCATTATTGTGCTTTTATTCTTTATACTTGATTTGCTCACCAGTTCTTCAATATGTGTGAACCACCCTTCATTTATTAGGAGTGCATTATTTATTATCCTAATTTTTGTAACCATTTGATATTAATGAGGGCATTTCTATCCACAAAGATTATACACTTCTACTGAATAAGAAGCTGATTGGTGTGTCCCAATTAACACACTTTCAGCAACTAGAGCACAGCCAATCAACTACTGATCCTTTTCAACAAGGACTATATATAGGTCCAGATGGGCTTTAATACTTCAATGATCCCTGAGGAAGCCTGTTTTTTTAGCGAAACGCGTTTGTTATTGCCTATTTACTATCACACTCTATCAAGAAACTATTTCAATCACTGACAACAACAGTACATACAGATTGGAGAAGCCAGCATGATTAGAACTTCAGTGAGAGGGAAACCGCTGCATGCACAACATTACAAACAGGAGACTCTTCACATCTGGAGGCAGGAGAAAGTGCAGATGAAGAAAAGGAGAGACTGGTAGGAGCCGAGATGCACAGATACACTCCCAACAGCGGGGTAATAGTTTTATACTTCCACCAGCCTTGCTTACAGCCTGCCACTGCCACTCATTATGCATGAACTGTTTAGCCACTCAGACGACATTTGTTCATGACAACCAGAATTTCATTCTACATATGGATTATCTAAGAGACTGAACATAGAGATTTACATTTGATTGAAGACCTATAACTATGTGCGCTGCTATATGAAATATAGGACTGTAATATCAGATTTACTGAGTGTATACGTATATGAGCCATTTGTACCTGCTCCAGAGGGGTCATTACAAAACTGTTTTCTATGGGATGCACCAACCAGGATTCTTATATCCAGAATCTGATTCTATTTGGTGATTGCTCTATCTGGACTCAGAATTCAGCAATTAACCTGATTATGCTCTACCACTGAATAGAGTTTCATTGTGCATTCAGTTATCTGGACTTTTAGACTTTTGTTTTTGGTGCATGTTTTTTGAATACATTGTATGTCATTCTACTTCATTTTCTTAGTGCACTGTTTTTTGTTTATTATGCTTACTTCTATAAACATAGATGATTTTAATTTAACCTTGTCTGGCGTTATTGATTCAAGACACATTACGCGCTCAGGAGCCTTGGAATTCCGAAAGTTTACCTTTTATATATTTTGTATATTTACCTTGGAGGGTTGGGACCCCCTCCCTTCACATTCCCATCTTGTTAGGCAGCCACCATACATTACTCTGGGGAGAAGCACAAATACTTACAACTCTATTGTATTTACATTACAAGTAGTTGGTCATGCCCTTTGTCATATTTAATGCTCCCGCAGTTTTCCAGAATTTAATTAATGATGTTCTCAGAGAGTTTTTGGGCCGTTTTGTCATTATATAGTTGGATGACATCCTGATCTATTCCCTGTCTCTGGCTTAGTACCGACAAAATGTTAAACAGGTCCTCCGAATATTGTGGAACCATCAACTTTTTGCTAAGTTGGAAAAGTGCGAATTTGAGGTTACATTTTTTTAATGTAATTTCTTCCAATGAGTTCTCATTATTAAGGTTCAATCAATCTTAGATCTTAACAATCTTAATCAGTCAATCTGAAGGCCATCCAAAAATTGTTGGGCTTTGCAAATCATTATCGGAGATTTATCCATACTTTTTCAAAAATGGTAGCTCCGATTATTGCCCCAACTCGTAAATAGGCAGATGCTGCTAACTGAGCTCCTAATGCAATAGCTTCCATTGAGGCTCTGAAGTCTGCATTCTTCTCTGCTCCCGTCTTGAGACACACTAATCCTGGGTTGCCTTTTGTGGTGGAAGTAGATGCCTTTCCCATGGAACTTAATACATTCTTTATACATGCTACTCCGATGCCCCCAGGACTTATCTATATGGTAGTAGAGGCTTAACAGGATAACCGCGGCACAGGGTAGGGTAACTGGAAGACTGGAGGCCGAGGCCAGGCCTGGGACGTGGGTCCGCCGTCAGTAAAAGGGTGAGGGTGCAGGCCAGAGGTCAGGGCTGGCAGCAATCAAGCAGGTCCAATATTCAGGCAAACGGTCAGGGCAACAGGCAATCAGTCAGGGCCCAAAAGGATCAGGCAAGGTCACAACAGAGAATCAAACAGGAATGTCAGAGACAAAGCAGGTCAGCAACTACACAGGCAGCACGCTATAACCAGCAGGGAGGCTAAGCCCTCCCTGCCTAATATACACAGAATGGCCAATCAAAAAGCAGGGAACACAGGGAGAAATAATCAGTCTCAGGAGGCTGTAATTAAATTTATATAGATTACGCACGCACCCGGCTGCTCCTAGTGCCGAAATGCAGCGTCTAACAAGAAAATGTTCTGACGTCATTTTGCATCATAAGATAATTTATCTTTATCAAATAAATACAAGTACGCCGACTGGCTTACTTGCCAGAATACTATTTTTTGCCTTCCATGTATTTATGTTGTTTGGCTCCCCTTTCCTCCATTCCCTTTTCTCGCGCCGGAGATACCGACTATTTTGAAGCAAGAAGGCCGAGAAGCACAAGTCTGCATCTGCTGATCAGAAATGTTGAGCAGATGGATGGGTGTTCCGTGCAAAGCACAGAATAGATGAACCCAGTTTTGTAGAGCCGTGCAAACATGAGGTTAATTTGAGATTCTTGAAATTAGATAAAGGGGTTGATATGCCAATTTTATAGGGATATTCCTTGCTTAAAGGGGGGCGCACAGCCATTTTCACTCTGCAAAAATACTTGACTTTTGCCCAAGCACTGTGTTTGCAGAAATCAGGTCCTGTTCTATACTTTTACTATTTGAACACATTTTGCACCTTCCAGTTGCACTTTGGCAGAGAAGCACATTTCTAGGCACATTGTTCCCAATATAAAACAAAGATTTAAACAAACAAGTGTAAAAGACATTAAAGACAGTCCTGATCTATCCCATAGATTGTAAGCCTGTGAGCAGGGCCCTCCTACCCCTCTCTGTCTTTATTACCCAGTATTGTCTTATTACTGTGCTTGTTCCCAATTGTAAAGTGCTACGGAATTTGCTGGTGCTATATAAGTACATTTATTTTGGTGATACCCACTAACTCTCATGATTGATATAAGCCACGAGGATAAACCAAGCAGTGTTTTTGCTGAATATAGAGCCATAAATGAGGTCCACATAGATTTTTTTGCTGGGTTTTTGTTACTATTTTTGGGCCCCTAATTGTGAATGTATTACTACTTAAATGCATATTAACCTCAGACATTTTGCTTGCTTTAACTGTGCCTGGGAACAAGTAAAACCATGTTAGATATAATTTTAAATAGAACACAGTTCAGACACTTACTATATCAAAATATCTGTAAAAAAAAAAAGCAAAATGAGTATATTATAGGAATATACAATGCTCCATAGCACCTGCACTTTGTCCATGTGTATACCAATGACTGATTTGAGATATCAAGAGCTTTCTCAAGCTAAAATTAAGATGTTTTGACACTTGGATGTCCTGCAAGAAGATGAGAATTTAAGGGGATGAGTCAGTTTGGCAACCTTAGTGTAGGAATAACGTGGTGCTAGTACTATTACCTTTAATTTTATCCCTGATTTTTGCTTGCGACCCCGAGAGGTGCGAGCAAAAATCAGCGTCAAATTTACCGTACTAGCGGAAAAACTGTGCACTTTTATCATACTAACGATAATAGTCGCAGGCCGTGTTATTACCATAAGTACAGCGAATTGAATTGTCCCCTTAGAGTCAAGTTCTAAATAAAGAACTGTGCATGCTATATAGTTGTGGTGAAAATACCTGAAGTTAAGTGAGACTTCTTTTCTGCCTCACGGAACTGTGGGAACCTATACAGTGACAGCCTAGCGATTAGCTGTCTGTTGCTGTCTACTGATCACCAATGCGATTGATCACTATCCTTTGATCATCTACTCCGCAACCAACACAGATGGTAAAGATCCAGAGAGGAAAGATAATTTGGATGTCTACTGCATAAAGGCGATATTGAAACCCATAAGAGTTATTTTTCCAAGACAAGTGGTATATATAGAGAAGAGCAGAGGCCCAAGGAACAAACCTTGTGAAACTGCAACTGAAAGATGAAGCAGAGATTTGTTGGATCCAGAGAAACAAAGGAGCGGTTTGATAAGTAGGATGAAAACCAGCATAGGCCAGCATCCTGCAGACCTATGCAACATTTATATGACAAGTGACTTGTCAACAGTGTCAAATTCAGCAAAGAGGTGAAGGAGAAATAAGTCATTAATGGCCTTTAGATTTAGCAGTAATTAAATCGCTGACTACCTTAGTAAGTGCAGTGTCTATGGAGTTTTAGGAATGAAAGGCTTGTTGAAGAGTTTCCAATAATTTGTGTGAGGAAGGAAAATGTGTAAAGAGAGTGTAGGCAAACCTTTCAAGAAGTATGAAGGGGCATGTTATTTGAGAGATCAGGAAGATCAATGGTCCCTCTAAACTAAACAATGTAGAAAAAGGAAGAGAAATGGCCAATTTAACGAGGATTCACAATCTGCAAGATTTTTCCTAGCAAGTTTAATATTGAACATAATTTAAATTTCCATTGCTCAGTTAGAGATTAGTAAACTTTTAGAAAAACATCATTGATCAACTTTATTATATATGCAAGAAAATAAAATAAAACTATATTAAATAATACCATCCCGCTCAAAAATCTGCCAATATATGTGCAGATCTGGCTACCCAGCAAGAGAGCTGTGTGACCCAATATCTACAGTTGACCGAAGCACGATATTTCCAAATACTATGATTGTTAGCAGAATGAACTGTTGGCTTGAAACTGGGTGGGGTTGGCTTCCAAACACCAGTAGTACCAGACATCAGCCACCTCACATTCTTAATCCTATTTTTCATTTCTAAATAAAGTATGAAAAGGTAACACAATTTTTAAGTATTAAAACTTATATTGTGCTTTCTTTAAAACAACTTTAACTGTACACCAATACTTATTATTATTATTATTATTATTATTATTATTATTATTATTGTATGGCAGCTGCACAGTCTTCCCTTCTCTGCAACTGCCCTGTCATTAGCAGCCTCTGGCTGTTGTGGTGTGGAACCAGGAAATAGGGTTCCCAGGTGCAAAAATGTATTTTGGCTTTTCATACCAAAATACAATAACAGTAAGGTGAATACAGTGCATTTATTGACAGTATAATAACCTCTTGGACTTACAGGTAACTTTCTGAAATGTTTGCTGTGAGGTTAATGTGTTATTAAAAAAATCGACTTTATTCAAAAATCCCCCGAGGGCTTTTACTCTTTTTATTTATTTTTTTCTCTCTCTCCTCCACTTTTATTTTTTTTTTGTTTTTAGTAAGTCTCATATACTTATCCTGTAGAATAGATGTAGAGAGACTATTCTTCTCAATGAATGCAGCAGATAATTTTTTGTTTGCTCACATGAAACCTAAATACACAACACTGTGGGGTAAATGTATGAATCTCCGGATTCTTCATCTCCGGCGTGTTCAGCCTCTTCAGCGCTTAAATTTAAAGCGGCGCTGCATTGTAAAGTTTCCCTTTACAATGCAGCGCCGCTTTAAATTTAAGCGCTGAAGAGGCTGAACACGCCGGAGATGAAGAATCCGGAGATTCATACATTTACCCCTGTATGTGATACATAAAATAAGCAAAGTAATGAAGTCATGCCAGATTTTCTCTTTTGTTTTTTTGCTTTTTTTTGGGCACACACAGAAGAAATACATGGTTAAAGCAACTACATTATACACAGGAATCCCAGGTACTTCGTTATAATTAGAGGAATGCAGACCTACTTCTTGCATAGTCATTACTCTCTTGATTATTGGAATGGGGTGGAATGACTAAGCCATTGTTGTCAATTGTTGAATTTGATATTGATATATTGAGGTAATATATCAACATTGTTAAACTTACAAACATGCTTCAGTTATAAAGATAATTATTCAAAAGACACTTTTTTAGGGTGTTTCTGTTACACAAGAACGTACCTGTAATTAGGTGCCGTTTTGTTGACTTCTATGGGCCTCATTTAGATTTGCACATAAGTGAACTTTGTTGTCATGTAAAGATGTATCCTGGTGCAAAAATTATGTTTGTGCATCTATATTGCTTGTTTCTTGCCTTTGTGGCCCCTTGCTCTTGGATATGCGAATCAGGGACATGACTCCCTTCAAACTTCAAACATGTTATCTCCCTTATTCTCAAAAAAACCACTCTTGACCCTTCCTCTCTCTTCAACTACCTCCCCATTTCTCTGCTCCTTTTCCAAAATTATTTAACATGTCTTCAACCATGCTAACCACTTTCTCTCCTCCATTCTCTTATTGACACTCTTCTGTCTGACTTCCACCCCTCGCCTTCCGTCCAGACGGGCAGCAGATAGGGAAATCCAATAACAGGCAGAAGGTCAGGCAACAAGTGAGCAATGAGAATAGAAGCAATACAGCAGGCTTACACGAACAGTACAAGCCAAACAGTATCACAGGCAGGGAGGCTGAGCACTCCCTGTAATTTATATTACTGGTGTCCAATCACAAAGCTCCATAAGGAGCAAGTCACCCTGCAGCCTATTTGCTCCTAATATTCATATGATCACAATAGTGGCTGGAAGAAGTTTTCCGGCTGTTCGGCATGAGCCATCGCAAGCAGTGCAGAAGTTCATATAATATAAAAGTGTGTATGTCTAGCAACCAGCCAGGATGAAGCAGGCACAGTGAGCCATCATGAGTTGCAAGGCCGCTCATAACAGTACCCCTACCTTGAGGAGAGGCTGAAGTTGTTTTTTAGGAATCCAGGTTCCTTCCTCAGGGTCAAATACCTTCCAATGCACTAAATAGTGAAACTGGCTTGGGAACCATTTGAAATAGAAATTCTTTCCACCACGTATTCTTGGTGACCATTGAAAACTTACTGTTGTGATTTGCTGTGCTATGCATGACTGCTTTTAACCCTGTCATAGTGGTAACAATGGTGTGGCTGTGTCCCCCTCCATTCCCCTTGTGGTCAAGATGGCCGCCACAGCATCAAAAGGGTTAATATCCGATGCAAATATGTAAAAATGTAGTAATGTATATTTAAATGTATATATTTAATGAGGGTGCCTAGTATTCAATGCCAAAAGGGTTAGATTAAAATATGGGAAATGTGCTTGATTTAATAAAATGTAAAATTTTAAATGTATATTTTAGAAAATGTCTCCTACCATACCACTGGTGGTCCATTGGGGATCTGGGGCTACTCCCTTTCATGGAGACTGGAGCGCTGTTGTCATGGAAAGTGTCCCACTGGACCAGGGTGGTCCAGTGGGACACTGCACGAGCAACCTTGAGTCCAGCTGTGGCTGCTAGCTGACACACAGTCAGTCCTGCTAGCAGCCTCAGTACAGTGGCTGCCAGAGGGGCTTTTAATAGCACCTCCTGGATTTAAATGAATCCAGGAGACACAGGGCAGGGTGCAAAGTAGCATACTGGAGTTTGAAGAGCTTGTGGATTGGCAGCCTAGGGACTGCTACCCCGGCAACTGGCTGCCCACACCCTGGAGCCAAATTTGGCTACAGTGTGGAGTCAGACCTGGGGACAAGTTTTCTTGAAGCTTAAATCTCCTGCCCTAGATTTGCTAGTATAATTTTGGAAAGGAAGCTTTGCCTTCCTCTCCCTGTCAGCTCGTGGACAGAGGAAAAGTACACGCCGCTGCCCCTAGCAACAATGTTTAAGGTGTGAAACCCCTCCAGGCTGATTCACGGCTGCTTAAATCAGTCTGGATTAGTATAAGGGACTGCAGGCTGGATTACCTCCTGCCAGTTTGTGTCCAGAACTGTATAAAAGAAACTGTTTTGTTCCCGATAACATTACTAGTATTACTTCTGTCCTTCAGGATGACCACCTCTAACTGGTGTTTAACGGTTCTTATAAGGACCCTTTAAGAGCAATAAACCATCACTGCTTTCAAGATTCTGCATGATTAATATTGCTTGCTGTACTCTGTGATGAACACATAAGAGCTAACACACTAATCCAGCTGCCTATGTTGGTACAAGCGTCTGTGTCAACGCTACCATGCTGTCCTGCTTCATAGTAAGCGGTCAGGAGGAATCAGTCATAGTCATGATCCTAAGGAAGTGGTCAGAAGGAACCAGATAAAAATCAGCAAAGAGGCGCTGCAGTTGCTATACCAACTATCCAGAAGTTTTCAGGTGCTAGTGAAGAATACTGGTGGTGGCAGCACTATCCACCCTCAACTAGTACGCTGTTAGCATTTGGCGAGTGGCTGGTGGGAGGTGACACCAGTGGCAGTGGTCAGTAAAGGCAGGTTACTGTCAGATGAGAAAGAAACCTAGATAAACTTGTAAGTTCTCCAAATACCAACAACAGGTGCCAATGTAAGTCCTTCCGGTCACAAATCTCATGTGCTTTTAAGATGCACTTGAACATTTAAACCAGCCTGCTTTCTGGTTACCATTTTTTCTTTCTCCTACACTGGTGGTGTAGAAGTAGAAGAGGTGGAAGTCAGGACAAAATCACCAACTACAGCCACACCTCCCTGAACAAGCTCAATATTGTCTCATCTTGGAAGCTATGCAGGCTTGGGTCTGGTTCGTATTTGGATGGGAAGCTCAGGTGCTGTAGGTTTTTTCTCTCCTACAATGTTGGTGGTGACAAGTAGAAGAGGTGCAAGTCGGTATACCAACCCTACCTACAGCCACACCACCCTGAACAAGCCCAATCTTGTCTCACCTTGGAAGACAATGCATGATTAGTCCTGGTTAGTACTTGGATGGGAAACCACCTGGGAATACCAGGTGCTGTAGGCTTTAGTCTCTCCTTCAATAGTGGTGACAAGTAGAAGAGGTGAAATTCAGGATGCAATCACCGGCTACAGCCACATCACCCTAAACCAGCTCAATTTTGTCTGATCTTGGAAGCTACGAAGGGTTGTCCCTGGTTAGTACTGGGATGGGAATCCTAGATGCTGTAGGCTTTTTTTCTCTCCTTCAATGGTGGTGGTGAGAAGCAGAAGAAGTGTCAGTCAGGAGCCAATCACTGCCTACAGCTGCACCACCCTGCACATCCCAATCTCGTTTCACTTTGGAAGCTATGCAGGGTTGGGCCTGGTTAGTACTTTGATTGGAGACCACCCAGGAATACCAGGTGCTGTAGGCTTTTTTTCTCTCCCTCAATGGTGGTGGTGAGAAGTAGAAAAGATGGAAGTCAGAATGCAATAACCGCCTACAGCCACACCGTCCTGAACAAACCCAATCTCGTCTGCTCTTGGAAGTCATTTAGGTTGGGGCCTGGTATGTACTTGATTGGGAGACCACCTGGGAATACCAGGTGCTGTAGGCTTAGGCTTTTTGTCACACATTGCACCAGCTAACCTCATTCTGGCTACTCTAAACTGAACATGCGCACACCTGGTCTTTTCAAAACTCCCTACATTCACTTGATTGGCTAAGTACCTGTCAGCCTGTCTATTTAAAGCACCTGCCTCCTTACTATGGTTGCCAGATCTTCAGGTCTCCTTACCTGTTAGGATGTCTCCTCCTCTGGCTCTTGCATATTGCTCTCCTGTGTATACCTGTATCTCCTCGGCAGTCAAGACATTACCGCTACGCTGCAGATCGTTGTGCATCTCTGCTAATCCTGCTCCAGGGCTTCTAGCTCATCAGGACCCTGGTACATCAGCATCCTCCAGACCTCCAGGATTCTGTTCTATAATCCTGATCTTCCACTTACCTGTTGGACCTGGCTCCAGCACTTTGACATATCCTTACTGCAACCATTATCTCGTGATTTTCTATCTAGTCTCGACCATCACACCTGTGAGGGAACGGTGTATCCAAGGCTGAACAGCCAACCGAGTTCCCCTGTATGTGGGTAAATACTTACACCCAGGCAGGTATTCAACTTAACCAATGGTAGCTTTTAGCCTTTGAGTTCAAACTGTATAAAATGCACTTGTATTGAAAAATTGTTCTTTTTGTTTCATCTGACCTGATCACTGGTACCTTTAACCAGTGAGGAGAAAATAAACATCATTTGCTTCTAAGACCTGCTTGAAAATATCTTCCATGCTGAAAATCCTGTGACCTACAGATTAGACCCAAAATCGAATCCGTTCCCGGCTGTTTCTGAGTTTTGGACCCAGCTTTTCCGTTACCACTGCTCTGCCTGCTATCCTGCAGCTCTGGTCAGTGTGATAGGCCAGGGGGATCCATCCACAGCAACCAGATCCTAAGTAAGAGGTCAGGAGTACCAGCCCAGGTGCACCAGTAACGGGGTACACAATCGCAGGGTCAGTTACCCAGAAGAAACCTGGTACTGGATGCTGGTAAGGAGTCCAGTGGTGTCAGCATTTGTAAGCCCCTCCTACTGCGGCAAGAAGGTGCATTTGGAATAACGAAAGAGAGCGGTGACAAAGTAAGCCCAGCCGTTTCCCAGCAACAACAGACAGGGTGGCATAGGCGGTCCATCCTGTCACACTGACTATAGGCTTACGCTTTGTTACCAGCTCCTTCTACACTCCTTATCACCATTCCTAGGATTGCGAAGCCTCAGTGCCTGCCAGCAAGGCAGCAGTCCTGCTTCACTGTCCCCTGCTTTGTGCGAGCACACAGATTGACAATACCTGGGGTCAATTATCCAAAGGAAGAGGAACAAGGGTCCTCGCAGTCCTTCTCCCGATCTCTGTCCGCCATAGGCTGGCAGGAACCATTATTTCCTACAGCAGCCTGATCTTTGTTTTCTCCCGAAGAGTCCACTGCTATTTCTTATACCCACAGACTAGCCGCAGGCTGTAGGGGTGTGTTTGGCTCTCTTCTGTGCCTTATGATTTTAAGGCATAGGAATACAATACACATTTCCTAATTATGATGATTAAATCAGACACAAAAAGTCATCCTGTCTGACTTGTGAATACACTACTAAACATTATCCAGTTTGCCTACAGATGTAGCTAAAAGCACAATCTTACAGTTTCTCATTTTTAGCCTGTAACGTGTGGTTAAATAGCAATGTAAATAGCAGGGCAAAATATACAAGATCTATATAAATGGTTACAGCATAATGTAATGGTGACTATTCACTTTATTGTGCTTTAAACATAACACTTGCCTGACCAGATTTTAACACAGTGGCGACACTAGTCCTAGCTAGATCTATGGTTTAGGTAAACAAAGATAGCTACTGTTAAACAATAGTCTGGTCTACATGATAATATAATTATTGATGTATGTGTTTACAGATCTAGAATACACATAGACTTACACCTTTGGCATAAGTGAACAATAGGAATTCTTCAGACTAACATGAATACCTCTTTCCTTTAGGCTCAGCACCTCTCTGGGTCTAGTATCCATCTGAGCAGACTTTAAAGCCCATCCTGATTGATTCATGACAATGTTTTCTTCTCCTTCAATGGTGGGGGTGAGAAATAGAAGAGGTGGAAGTCAGGATGCAATCATTGCCTACAGCCAAACCAGCCTGAACAAGTCTGATCTTGGAAGCCATGCAGGGTCGGGCCTGGTTAGTACTAGGTAGTGATGGGTAGTTCACGAATGATTAGTTCAAATGAACTAATCTTCAAATGGAACTAAATCATTTAGTTCACAGCTCTGGCAAAGACTAGTTCACCAGGAACTAAAACAAGTGGGAGGAGTTAGAGATAAAGCCGAGCAGCTCCAACAGCCTCACTCACTGTCTCATTCACACTGGCTCTTTTGTTTCTATTCAGCTCTCTCATTTAATACTCATGAGTCAGTACCTCTAAATTACCAAAGGTGGCACTGCTGTGCTCAGACATTGTGTAAGACTCTGGAGCTGATCACTGACTATGAGTCATTCTCCTCGCTCAGGAGTTCAATAGTTCATCTAGTTCATTTCACTCACACTGACTCATACGAGTCTCCGAATCATTTTACTCTTCAAATCATTTCACTCTTCGAATCATTTCAATCATTTAGATCATTTAGCTCATGAGTCACAGGATACATTCCCTTCCCTGTCAGCTCAAGACACACTGCACTGCTGAGTGCTGCATGCTATATACTGTAGTTCTGTTTACTGCACCATATATACAGGGGAGATGTATTAAACCTTCAATAGAGATAAAGTGGAAACGTTGCCCATAGCAACTAATCAGTTTCTGCCATTTTATAGACTCTGCTATATAAATGACAGCTGATTAGTCATAATTGCCAACATTATGTTGGTTACGTCTGGGAGTTCCTGGAGCAGGGTATGGGTGTAGGGGGCGGGGCTTCATGAATTGCGCCATTTTGGCCCCGCCCCCAGTGACGTGATGCCTATTTTGGGTCTTTTTACAGCTGTAAAAATTCCCCCATAAGGTTTGATACATCTCCCCTATATCCTGATTGCACTGATTTCAATTTTAAAATAAAAAAAGTGACACTTTATAATACTCTTAGTTTGGGTCTTTTTCATTTGCATATTATGGAAATAAAAAATAATAATGAAAATGTAATTAACTTTGCAGAGCTCAACATGTCACTACTAGTTTTTGTATAAGTGATTGCCCTTTTTAAAATATTAAAAATTATCTGACATATTTAACTTATCTGATAATTTTAACAGGACTATATCTCATCTACAGTATGTGTAATAGACTAATTCTATGTCTCCAATCACTTCTCTCAGCAGTGTTCCAGAGCCAGTGATCTAACTGAACTAACTGAGCTAAATGAACTAAATGAACTACTGAGTGAAATGAGTGAAATGAACTACTGAGTCAAATGAGTGAAATGAACTAATCTTTTGAACTAATCTTTTGTGTGAACTAGATCAGAATGAACTAATCTTCAAAATGAACTAGATTTCCCATCACTAGTACTAGGATGGGAGACCACCTGGGAATACCAGTTACTGTAGGCTTTTTTTCTCTCGTTTAATTGTGGTGGTGAGAAGTGGAAGTCAGGATGTAATCACCGCTTATAGGCACACCACCCTGAACAAGCCAAATCTCATCTTATCTTGGAAGCCATGCAAGGTTGAGAATGATTAGTACTTGGATGGGAAACCACCTGGTAATACCAGGTGCTGCAGTTATTTCTCTTGCTGTGCATTCATCCTTCATTGGTGGTGGTGAAAAGAAGCAGAGGTGGGAGTCAGAATGCAATCACCGCCTCCAGCCACACCCCAATGAACTAGCCCAATCTCATTTCATCTTAGAAGCCATGCAAGGTCGGGCCTGGTTAGTACTTGGATGGGAGACCACCTGGGAATACCAGTTACTGTACACGTTTTTTTCTCTCCTTCAGTGGTGGTGATGAGATGTAGAATAGGTAGAAGTCCAGAGGCGATCACTGCCTTCAGCCACACCACCCTGAGCAAACCTAATCTTGTCTGATCTTGGAAGCTGTAACGAACAGCACTCACCTGAGCCTGCGTGACGTGTGTGTGACAAAGGGTTAACCAAAAACAACCACCTGGTCTGACTAAAATGACTAAATTCTACCCTATCTATGCTACACTCTAGCTTTGCTGTATTAACTATGCCACCACCAAGGATTTTTTATGCTTACACTCTCTTATTTAGGAAGCCTTTGTTTCTCCCCTAGAATGAATCTAGCACAATTTACTTTAATCAGAGTTAACATAAACCACAATGTTCTCCACTTTCTAATTATGTAGCGTTTTGACCAAACTGTCGTGTGAATTTGTAAGAAAACAGAGACTTGCACTTATTAAGTGTAATTTAATATGGAAACTACATCCCAAATGCTTGAAAAACAGTTAATAAAATGACATACAAATATAATGCAATTGTTTCTAATAAAATAAAAAGGATAAAACACAGAATTGATAACTCACATATAGTCAAGTTTGTAGTGCTGGGAGAAGCAGGAAAATGGGATGCTCTGCAATATCAAATTGACTCTCAAAAGCGAACAATTTCACAGGTAAGTTTTAAAATCAAGCTTCAGGGCCCAAAGCGCCCCATCCAGTGCTGTCAGAACTAAGGTCTGCGTGAATGCAAATTAGGGTTTTATGATTGTGGACACAGCTCCTAAGTCAGGTTTTAAATACCCTGTCCTGACTTATCACCAGTATGGCATACAAACATGATTTTACCTCCACACAACAGGTCATAAGTTCCCCTTCACCTGCATACCACACATGCCCCTGGTAAGTATGAAATTGGAGAAAATGATATATTTTCCTATGACTCTATTCAGCTTGAATTTGTCATTCACATACAACCAGCCTATCTGTCTGAGGCTTTCCACCGCTAATCTCTCCAACAATTCATCCACTCGGGGCATGGGATAGGCAGCCGTGACAGTCACCTCATTCAATCTTCGGTAATCCACGCAGAACCTAGTCGTGCTATCCTTCTTGGGAACTAAGACTACCCCGTCTGCCCACAGACTATTAGACTTCATGATAACCCCTAAGTCCAGCATCTCATCAATCTCTTTTTTGAGACTGCCTGCTCCCTTAGGAATGACTCGGTACAGATTTTGCCAGATGGGCATGGTATCTCCTGCGTCTACCACATGCTGTGAGAGTTGGTGTGCCTGGTATACATGTAAATTGTGGGGCCTGAACCGTTCACACCTCCTTGTCCTGACATTGGGTAGCACTAAATTTTTCCCTATACTGGACTGCATCCAATTCTTTGCCATTTTTGCATTCCTCTAAAAAATCGGGTAAGGGGTCTAAATCAGAGGCCTCTAATGGGGGACGACATAACACTGTTGCTGCCACACTTCGTTTCACGTAAGCTTTGAGCCGATTAATAAGGAAAGTCCTCTCATGTCTGCCCCCCTTATCCAGGGCAACCACATAATTCACTGGGCCAGACCGTTTTACCACAGTATAAGGGCAATCCCAGGTAGCCTGCAATTTATCGCTGTACGTAAGAACAAGCACCATTACTTTCTGGCAGTCGTGTAACTCTCTGGCATTCTGATTATACCATTCAGATTGACGGGTCTGTGGCCCTTGGAGGTTGGCTTGCGTTAAGGCCATTAACCTTGCCATCCTTTCCCACATCTGTGCCACATACTGCAAGATGGGCTGACCATGATCAATGAAACTTCCTTCCCAGCTTTCACATACTAGATCCAGGGGTCCTCTCACCCTGCTGCCATACAGGAAAAACCCTGCAGACTCTTGAGGTGCCTCCCTATATGCAAACAGGAGCTGCTGCAGCACCTTTTCCAAGACCTTTCCCTCGGATAGTACATAAGCCTGCAACAGGTGCTTGAAGGTTCCGCTAAACCTTCCACACAGGCCGTTAGTTATTGGGTGATAGGGGGTAGTCCTTAAAGGATGTGTTCCCCATTTTTCCATAACATCTATAACAATTACCCTTAAAACTGGGCCCTCTGATCTGGGTATAGTCCATTCTACTAAAGATGCCAATCAGGGCCTGAGCTACTTGCTCTGCATCTATAGATGAGAGGCCTACAGCCTCAGGATATCGCGCTGCAAAGTCTACAAGGGTCAGAATATATCTTTTCCCTGTATGACTGGGAATCTTAAGAGGTCCGACTGTGTGTATGGCTACCTGATGAAAGGGCTCCTTGATTATAGGTAAAGGATGTAGAGGGCCTCTTCAGGGTGCTCCTTCCGGTATCGCAAGAGATGCAATAATGCTTCATATCCTGTGATATCTTGGGCCTGAAAGATTTGCTAAACTCATTCGACCGTTTTCTTAACCCCAAAATGTCCTGCTGCGGGAATATCATAGGTTAAGCTCAACTCCTGCTATCTCCTGGTCCTCCTGTAATATTTCTCCACTTCCCTCACATCAGCTCTTGCAGCTTCACTCGCCATTCTTCCTGAGATATTTCTTGGGTTATCTATCGGAAATGATGTTTTAGACTAATTTTTGCTGAATGTGTTCCTGTAGAGCTTTGGTGTATACAGCCCCCTGCGCTCTTCCCACTGGACAAGACTGCATGACCAAACTGCTTGCCACCAATTGTGAAGACCCGGAGTATTGCAGCCTAAATTTATATGGGGTACACTTGGACTTCTGGGTCAAGTCACGCAGACAGGGAAGAATACAACAATATCTTTATTAGAGAGTTGTCTAATACAAGTCCTTTAAATCAGCAAAAAGGTACAAAATAAAAATATATAAACCAGGCTAACAGGTCCCAATAAACACTAGTTTACGTTTAGATTTCCCAGAACTTTCCCACGCTGTCTGTGAGTAATGTCCAACTGATTCAGATGTGATTGGAACTACTATTTAGCAGAGCCAGCAAATCTGCAGGTCTCAGAAAAGTTTGTAGTTCAGTAATCACAAAACTCCCAGGTAAAATCTTTAAACAGGCAGGAGCCGCAACTCCAACAGTAGCTTTTTAAAAATAAAAGTGACACCCAAGCCTCTCCTGCAGACCCTTTTTAAATACCCACCAAAATTTCACATGCTGGGAATCCCTCCCTGCAGGGTTATCCACAGGTGGTTATTATTATTATTACTACCATTTACTTATAAAGCGCCACTAATTCTGCAGCGCTGTACAGAGAACTCACTCACATCAGTCCCTGCCCCATTGGGGTCAACAGTCTAAAATCCCTAACACACAGACTAGGGTCAATTTGTTAGCAGCCAATTAACCTACCAGTATGTTTTTTGGACTTAGGAAAGGGTCGGCCTTGATTGGTGGAGTTCAAGGAGGGGCTATACAGGAGAGTAGTCATGTTTCACACCCAATTGAGTTCCCCCTACCACTGCTTTTATGCCTCAATGCCTGACTCTGTCCTAGGGGAAAACAATGGGACCTTGATGTCATTAATCCCTTGGTGGAGGTGGGTGATAGCCAGTCACTCCCTGTTTTAACCCCTTTTAGTCCTTTGTGTCCTTAGTCCCGTCCTTAGTGTCTTTACAGAAAGTGACTGGCCCAGAATAAAACACCACACCAGGCCCTTTTTAAGAACAATAGCTGACCACTCGATCCTTTACTTCAGGTTGACTGCTGGAAAATAACAAGCCTGGTTATGTCCATTCCGTCAAATATCACATTTCGCAAAGGGCATTTCTGCCATAAGATGCACTCATGTCATACTGTAGCCATCACTGATTCCCATTCAACTTCTTCTCCCTGCTGCTTGCACCAGTGTACCTCTTACAGATATGGGGGAGGGGGTGATCTGTCTCTGCACTGTTTCACATGTATATTTTCTGGTTTATGGATTGACACTTATATTAAATAAAAATATTAAACAGTACAAACATTAATTGCAGTACATATATAGTACAGGGGTGTTGGTGCTTCGAGAGAATACGTAAAGAATGTGAGAAGAGAATGTTAATGGAAGCCAATTAGAGGCCATTGAAATGGAAACCAGGTGGAATTTGAAGACAAGTATACTGTTAAGACTGGAAAGCACTTTGAACTTCAATGACCAACCTAGTATAATCTACTCCCAGATATCTTATTATGTTCTTTTCAATATCAATATGTATGCCACATTTAACAAAAATCTTCTTATTCAACACCAGAGTCATAACCATAAATACATAAGCCTAGCAAAGTCAACAATATTTTACAATTTTCAGGTACAACTTTTTATAGCCTGGGCCTTAGAAATTAGGGGAGGATAGCAAGTATGGCATAGCTGGCTGTGGTCCCAAATTTCCAGGGACAGAAATTTTTTTAAATTAGTTATGAGATCTGTTTTTATGCCTACCAGGGCATATATGCATTGTCACACTCAGCAATGTTAATTTGTGGATTTTACTGTTCCTATGAGTGTGACAGTGTGTAACGATGTGTGTCTATTTGTGTGCCTATGACAAATGAAATAACAATAAAAAGTTACAGTATCATTTTATTTTGTTTACCTCATATGTTCCTGTTTTACCAACTGCATGGTGCTGTCTACAAATCTACAATATTACTAATAATAATACGACGCTCCACAGAACGTGATACACTGTTGATTACAACACTGATCAGGGTCCGGTAAGGCTCGTGTCAATGCACACAATATTTTCATTTCATTTGTCTAATCTCATATTTTCTTCTTTGGATGTTTCTACATTAATTCCATGCCTTCTCATCAAACAAATGTTTGTTTATAGTATAGAAAAACCAATCAAAAGTCATATTTTCTACAGAAGGTGTTTTCAATAGCATGGTTCCTTTTTTAGAAATGATAGCCAGCTTTTACTTAAATCAGTATTGTTCAAAACTGAACACTATTTTTCTAATGCAGGTGAATGGCCCTTCCGCATTAAAGATGGGAAACCTGCCAGTGTTATGCAGGTTAGCAACAGGCCTGATTTAGGTCTCTACTACCAGCCTTAGGGTGAAAAATCCACGCAAACTGGATCTAAAGGTAACTGGTTTGCCAGTTACTATAATATACAGTCTTGTATCTATAGGTGTTACCTATAGGGTAGATCAACTGGAGCCTCATTAGAATAATGAAGGGCAGCTTCAAAAGTAAATGTTTTCAAAGTTATTCACAGTGAACCCCAAGAATCTCAAATACATGAAAATGGGAATGGTACAAAATAATTGCAGTCATTAAGGGGTTAAAAGTTAGTTACTTTCAATATTTGTTCTTTATTTGCAAAAATAAGTTGCTCGCAATAGTTTTACTTAACCTTTATTTTCAGATTCGCCAGAAGGGGCTGCTGTTGCTTCAACTGGCATTCAAGCAAACCTTCCATCATTCACGGATGCTCATTGGTCATTTACACTTGTTAATGGAAAACTATCAAATTTGTATATAGTATTAATATGCATTTAAGCGTTTTGATATTGGGTAAAGTCATTGCATATTGCAGTGTTTCTCAACTCTAGTACTCGAGAACCTTCCACTTTTCATGTTTTGAGGATTTCAGTCTGTGAGAACAGGTAGTATTACTGAGCCAAACAAATAGATAGATTGCCTAGTGCATGATTAAATAAATACTCAACGCATGACCTGTTGGAGGTTCTGATGGATTGCTCTATTGTGAATTGATAAAACATTTGCACTAAAACCTTTTACTATGGCCTCATTTCATTTATCTGGAAACTGCCATGTTCCAGCATCAGACTAACTTCATTCATTCAGCTCTGTGCAGGGCCTCCTCCCTCTTTTCCATTGGCTAAGCACTTCTGGAGCACTATTTAAACCTCCTGGATTCACCTGTCTGATGCCTGTTCTTCAAGCTCACTTCCTGTAGCCTGTGGTTCTGGTTCCTGTTCTCCTCGTGGTTTGCCTGTGTTCCAGTCTGCTCTGTCTCCTGCTGTGTTGAACTATTGCTGCTCCAGCACTGCTGCTACCATCTCCAGTGTACTTCATCGTGACAGCTCCAGTTCTCTCACCGCCACCACTCAGAGCCGCTACTACTACTGACTCATCGGCTGTTACTACGAGTTACCTTCACCACGTCAGTTTACTCAGTCTCCTGTGGTACTAAACTATTGCTGCTCTAGTACTTCTATACCATCTCTGATGTACTTCATCGTGACAGCTCGTTCTCTAACCGCTATCACTGTGAGCCGCAACTGCCTTGGTGACTCATTGGCTGTTCTCCCTCAGCTACCTCTCCTTTCCCGTGTGTGCTCAGCATACTCCAGTGCTGTACTCCCGCTGTTCCAGTATCTCTACCAATCACCATTGGATACACCATTGTGACAGCCTCTGCTTTTCCTCGTTGTACCACAGGACATCTATTCTCCTTGTGCCTCATTTGTTTCTACCCGTGTTACCTGGCTCCTCCACACCGTTCTGCTGTTCACTCACTCACAGGACCGCGACCTGCAGTTTTGGTGCCGCTAAATCCATACCTCCTTGCGGCGGTTCCTGGTGAAAACCACCTGCCTGTTAGACTCCGCGCCTGTGGGTGGGCTAAGCCATGTCCAGCAGAGCATAGGGATCAATTTCCCATAAGCCAACCGTGACACATAGTTCCTGCTGTTGCAGTCACAAGATGTGAGCACAGCATTGCTGGTCCTTACAAACAAAATGATTCACATTTGTTCACAGTCATGGACAAAAATTGTTGGCATGACACAGGTCTGATGGTAGCACTCAGCTTTCCTTTACCGGACTAGCTTTTTGTTAAATGCCCCAAACAATTTGAAAAGGGATTTATCACAGAAAATGACTATACCGCAGTCCAATCCCTGTACCCTTTGCACAATATGAGTCTGTCCCTGATGTTCCTCCTAACCAGCTGTTTCTTTGCTGGCCTTCTTAACATCAGGCCATCATCTAAAAGTCTTTGCCTCACTGTGCGTGCAGATGCACTCACACATGCCATTCCTGAGCAAGCTCTGCATTGGTGGTGCCCCGATCCTGAAGCTGGATCAACTTTAGGAGACGGTCCCAGTGCTTGCTGGATGTTCTTGGGTGCCCAGAAGCCTTTATCACAACTATTGAATCTCTCCTTGAAGTTCCTGATGATCCGATAAATGGTTGATTGATGTGCAATCTTACTAGCTGCAATATCCTTACCTGTGAAGCTTTTTGTGCAAAGCAATGAAGACTGCAAGTGTTTCCTTGCAGATAACCATGGTTAACAGAGGAAGAACAAGCACCACCCTCCTTTTAAAACTTCCAGTCTGTTATTCTAACTCAATCAGCAATGCAGAGTGATCTCCAGCCTGGTCCTAGTCAACACTCTCACCTGTGTTAACGAGAGAATCACTGACCTGATGTCGGCTGGTCCATTTGTGGCAGGGCTGAAATGCAGTGGAAATGTTTTTTAGATAAAGTTCATTGTCATGGCAGAGAGGGACTTTGACATTAATTGCAATTCATCTGATCACTCTTCATGACATTCTGGAATACATGCAAATTGCCATCATAAAAACGGAGGCAGCAAACTTTCTGAAAAAATAATTTTTGTGTCATTCTCAAAACTTTTGGCCATAACTGTATGCACTGTGTTTGGCTGATGTTTACAGTTGCTCTGCTTCACTCCCATCTTCTTCCATTCATTTTACCACAGCTCGACATTACACTGATCACTGTAACCCTTGACCACCATGGCACATCTTGCATTGCTTCCAATGTCAATATAATTAACTGATGCAGATATTGGATATCTCTGTTTCAATCTGCAAGAAAAGTAGTTATTCCATGTGCAGACTTGCCCAGGCCTTGTGACAGGAAAGTTTCCTAGTACCATATCTAGACATATGCTAAATTTTTGCTCCTGGAAAAAACCTGTTTTGAGGTTCCTGTCTAAAAATATTTGCTAGATTAATTCCCAGGTCTATATTGCTTTGCTTCCATGTAGTCCTTATGTGAAATAACACTGACCAGATGTTCTGAATAAGATCTACTGGTGGGTCTGTAGTATGGTAATAAGATGGACCAGTCATCTAATTTTGAAATTAGGGAATCAAGATTCTCACCAAAAGGTTTCAAATGGGAGTGGTACCAATCTACTCTTGGAGTGGGTGTCTGCCATTCGGTGATGCAGGGATAAAGCTCAATGAGCTGCAACAGTTGATGGCACTGCCCTAGCTGAAAGTTTGTTCTTCACTTATGTTACCAACCTGAATGTTCCTTTTGAGATCATTACACCAAATAAGCAGGGTTCTAGAAGTTATATCCATAGCAACTGTTGGTTTTATTGCTGCTCCTGTAGTTACATGCAGTTTCTTTGAAACATTTTCAATCTTTCTATCGCTGAAAGAATGTGCATCATAGTACTTCTGGATAGTCTGGCAATGGACACTTATTTTGGAGGAAAAGGATACATACTATTTAATGTTGATGTATTAAATTTGTATCTATTAGGATGTTTACATTTGTGACACTATTATTATTATTATTATTATTAATATTTATTTATAAGGCGCCACAAGGCATCCGCAGCGCCGTACAGAGACAAACAAAATTACAATACAATGGGAGACAGCATCGTACAGTAAACACAGCAACTCAGTAAGCTCAATGCACAGCTAGAGAGGGCAAGGAAGGGGGAGGGAGGATCCGCAAACAACGGGCCAAAGAAGGAGGGCGCGGAAGACAGGGAGACCCCCAGGGGGGAGGAGGGAGCGAGAGTGGACATGGAGTGGAGGACCCTCGAGGAGGAGGGCTAAGTAGCTGGAGAGCAGAGTTAGAAGTGGTGGAAACAGCAGGAGAGATGGCCCTGCTCAGAGGAGCGTACAATCTAAGGGGAGGGGTGGACAGACAGAGAGACGCAGGGGAGAGAGGGAGAGTAGGGGGACGGAGGCAGAAGATAAGGTAGGAAGTTAAGTGGGAGACAGAAAGGCTTTAAGAAAAAGGTGGGTTTTTAGGGCCCGTTTGAAACTGGACAGATTAGGGGAAGTTCTGATGGAGGGAGGGAGCTTGTTCCAGTGGAGGGGGGCAGCGCGGGCGAAGTCTTGGATACGCACGTGGGAGGAGGTTATAAGGGGGGAAGAGAGGCGACGGTCAGAGGCAGAACGGAGAGGGCGGGATGGAGCATGAATAGAGAGGAGTGTGGAGATGTAGGGCGCAGTGGAGTTGGCGAGGGCCTTGTAGGTGAGTGTGAGGAGCTTAAAGAGGATTCTGAAGGGGAATGGGAGCCAGTGAAGGGCTAGGTAGAGGGGGGAGACAAAAGAGGAGCGGCGAGAGAGGAAAATAAGCCTAGCTGCAGCGTTAAGGACGGATCGAAGGGGATCGAGATGAGAGTGGGGGAGGCCAGTGAGGAGGAGGTTGCAGTAGTCCAGGCGGGAGATGATCAGAGAGTGGATAAGGCATTTGGTGGCATCTTGGGAGAGGAAGGGCCGGATGCGAGCGATGTTGCGCAGCTGGAAGCGGCAGGATTTAGCAATAGAGAGGATGTGGGGGCCAAAGGAGAGAGAGGAGTCGAGGATGACACCAAGGCAGCGAAGTTGGGGGACAGGGGAGATAGAGGTGTTGTCGACAGTGATGGAGAGGTCAGAAGGGGATGGGGTATGAGAGGGAGAAAAAACTATGAGCTTAGTTTTGGCAAGGTTAAGTTTGAGGAATCGAGAGGACATCCAGGAGGAGATGGCAGAGAGGCAGGCGGACACCCTAGAGAGGAGGGAGGGAGAGAGATTAGGAGAGGAGAGGTAAAGTTGAGTGTCATCAGCGTAAAGGTGGTAGCTGAAGCCGAAGGAGCTGATGAGTTCACCCAGGGAGGAGGTGTATAGAGAGAAGAGTAAGGGTCCCAGAACAGAGCCCTGAGGGACCCCGACTGGAAGGGTGGATGAGGGGGGAGAGAGACCCAGAGGTGGTGACAGAGAAGGAACGGCGAGTAAGGTAAGAGGTGAACCAGGACAGGACTGGGCCGGAGAGGCCGAAAGACTGGAGGGTGTGAAGGAGGAGGGGGTGGTCAACGGTGTCAAAGGCTGCAGAGAGGTCAAGGAGGATGAGAAGGGAGAAGTGGCCCCTGGCTTTAGCAGAGAGGGGGTCATTGGTGACTTTAGCCAGGGCAGTTTCAGTGGAGTGGAGGGGGCGGAAACCAGACTGGAGAGGATCAAGGAGGGAGTATTCAGAAAGGTAGGAGGTGAGACGGCTGCAGACGAGCCTCTCGAGAATTTTGGAGGCAAAAGGGAGAAGAGATATGGGGCGATAGTTCGAGAGAGAAGTGGGGTCGAGATTAGGTTTCTTAAGAATGGGGGATACGAGAGCATGTTTGAAGGAGGAGGGGAAGACGCCAGTGGAGAGGGAGAGATTAAAGAGGTGAGCGAGGTGGGAGCAGGTGGTGGGGGAAAGGGAGCGAAGAAGGTGGGAGGGGATGGGATCCAGGAGACAGGTAGTGGGGGGGGGGGGGGGGGGGAGGATGAGAGAGTGGACTTCCTCGCCGGTGGTGGGACGGAAGGAGTGGAGGGGAAGGTGGTTGGGGGGGAGGACAGAAGAGTGGGAGGGGTAGAAAAGAGAGTGGAGGAGATTTCAAGTCGGATGGCCTCGATTTTAGAGGAGAAGAAGGAGGCGAAATCGGAGGCAGTCAGGGAGGAGGGAGGGGGGGGGGAGGGGGCCAGGAGAGTGCTGAAGGTGGCAAAGAGGCGGTGGGGGTTAGAGGACTGGGAAGAGATGAGGGATTTAAAGAAAGATTGTTTAGCGAGCGTCGAGGTTGCGTATGGACAGAGTAGGTTTGGGCAGGGGGAGGGGAGCAGGAGAAGAGGAGAGAGAGAAGGAGAGGAGATGGTGGTCGGATAGAGGAAAGGGAGAGATGGAGAAGTGGGAGAGATTACATAGGTAATAGAAGACAAGATCAAGGGAGTGACCAAGGCAGTGGGTAGAGGAGGAGGTCCATTGGGTGAGACCAAGGGAGGAAGAGAGGGTGAGCAGTTTGCTGGAAGCAGGGTAGGTGGGGTTGTCGATGGGGATGTTAAAGTCACCGAGAATGATCAAGGGGAGATCGGAGGAGAGGTAGTGAGGAAGCCAGCTAGCAAAGTTGTCAAGAAAGAGGGAGGTGGGGCCAGGGGGGCGGTAGATGACAGTGGCGCGGAGATGGATGGGGTAGAAGAGGCGGATGGAGTGAGCTTCAAAAGAGGAGGAGAGGGAGGGTTCAGGGGGAATGACACGAAAAGTACAGGTAGAGGAGAGGAGGAGGCCAACTCCACCGCCTGGGCGGGCACCAGGCCTGGCGGAGTGGGTGAAGGAGAGGCCACCATAGGAGAGGGCAGCGAGGGAAGTAGTATCAGAATCAGAGAGCCAGGTTTCAGTAACGGCAAGAAGGTTAAAGGAGTTGGATAGAAAGAGGTCGTGGATAGCAGTCAGCTTGTTGCGGACGGATCTGGCATTCCAGAGGGCACAGAAGAAAGGGGGAGAGGAGAGGGGGGAAATGGGGATGAGGTTAGCAAGATGAGCAGCGCGCGGGGGATGGCGGGGAGGAACGGGAGAGGTAGGGCGGGGGGAGAGTATGGGTATGGAGTGAGAGCGGGGAGGCATAGTAGGGAGAGAGTAACAGAACAGTGAGATAGTGGGGACAGTGAAAAACAGGTAAGAACAATGGCAGGAAGACAATGAAAAGGTGGAAGATAATAACGAATTAGGGCATGGAGGGCATGGAACAACAGTACAGTGAGATAATAAGGACAATGAAGACAGGTAAGAATGATAGCAGAACAGTAAGATAATAAGGACAGCGGATAACAGGTAAGAATAAGCAGGGAGACAATAGCAAGATGGGACAATAACCAATTAGGGCGTGGAAGGCAAGGAATAATAGAAGGAGAGGTAAAAAGGACAATGGAAATAGGCAAGAATAATAATCTATCTTTAATTGCTTGTAGATCTTGTACATTGACTTCATTGAACTGTCTAGATCAGTATAAAAATTTTGTTCCTCAGAAAATTAAGCTGATCCAGCAAATAAGGAGTCCAACAGATCACACCTAGTTTGTTAAATCCCTTTGGATTCAATATCTACACTTAATAAAGATTGGGATCTTTTAAACCATAATAGCAATAGACCCTTTTTGGTCACAAAAGTGTCTTCCAATGTGGCTTTCAACCATTTAATTAGTTTCCCAATTTTAGGAGGAGGCTGCTCTTCATTGTGAATACAATTAGTGCATAATTTCCCGGAATATTTATAAGGGGGGCTCTTATCACAAGCTGCACACGCCAACATTTTGGTTTTTTGCAGGTATTTATATTCCTAAATATTATTTTTCTTAAGGAGTTTCATAAAGAGAGATCGAGGTCAGACAGTGATAAGAAACAAGCTAAGAAACATACATCTAGAAGATTTACGAAAGACACAGTCCCTGTGCCATACCCTGAAATCCTGGTTTTGAATTTTTATATCCATCCTTGTAAAGCTGCACAGGAAGTATGTACAAAATGAAACAAACATTTTTGCTGCTTTCTCCTGCTAGCCTTAGAAGGTGTAGAAGGAACTGGCATCCAAATTAAATTAAACCTTCCCAGGCAAAAACTTGCCAGGGGGTCACGGAATGTGTCATATGTTTATGCACATCTCACACACGCTCCCATAATGGCTCTTTTTAAAGGTACAGGTTGAGGCAAACACTGGCGCTTGGTGGTGGATGCCTATCCCTAAGGAAGCAGATCTCAGTAAGAAGAGAGGCAGCCTCGGCCTCAGCCTCTGCGTGTGTTGCAGTGTGCTTCAGGATTAGAAATAAATCTCCTCCTGGCAGCAATTGTCAAATGCGCTGATAAGCCCTCCCTAGATAAAATTAGAAATAACTAGCTTCACAACTCTCTGATGAAGGACAGGAAAAGGAAGGAGAAATGGCCTTATATACACCTTTAGGTATGTCTATTTCGGCGGTTCCCAAACTGTGCACCGCGGCTCCCAGGGGTGCGGCGGCGCTGTCTCAGGGGTGCCGCGGGCCAGCCATAAAAAAAACCAAACAGAAACACTTACCAATCTGCGCGGCGCCGGGACCCAGCATCCTCCTCTCTCACGCAGCTGTCATATCAGTGACAGCTGCTGCGTGAGAGAGGAGGATGCTGGGTCCCGGCGCCGCGCAGATTGGTAAGTGTTTCTGTTTGGTTTTTTTTATGGCTGGCGCGCGGCAGAGGGGGCAAATTGAGAGAGAGGAGAGGGACAGAGGAGAGTGACAGCGTGACAGGAGGGGGACAGAGGAGCTGGGACAGCCTGACAGAGGGCAGAGGAGCTGGGACAGCGTGAGAGAGAGGGCAGAGGAGCTGGGACAGCGTGAGAGAGAGGGCAGAGGAGCTGGGACAGCGTGAGAGAGAGGGCAGAGGAGCTGGGACAGCGTGAGAGAGAGGGCAGAGGAGCTGGGACAGCGTGAGAGAGAGGGCAGAGGAGCTGGGACAGCGTGAGAGAGAGGGCAGAGGAGCTGGGACAGCGTGAGAGAGAGGGCAGAGGAGCTGGGACAGCGTGAGAGAGAGGGCAGAGGAGCTGGGACAGCGTGAGAGAGAGGGCAGAGGAGCTGGGACAGCGTGAGAGAGAGGGCAGAGGAGCTGGGACAGCGTGAGAGAGAGGGCAGAGGAGCTGGGACAGCGTGAGAGAGAGGGCAGAGGAGCTGGGACAGCGTGAGAGAGAGGGCAGAGGAGCTGGGACAGCGTGAGAGAGAGGGCAGAGGAGCTGGGACAGCGTGAGAGAGAGGGCAGAGGAGCTGGGACAGCGTGAGAGAGAGGGCAGAGGAGCTGGGACAGCGTGAGAGAGAGGGCAGAGGAGCTGGGACAGCGTGAGAGAGAGGGCAGAGGAGCTGGGACAGCGTGAGAGAGAGGGCAGAGGAGCTGGGACAGCGTGAGAGAGAGGGCAGAGGAGCTGGGACAGCGTGAGAGAGAGGGCAGAGGAGCTGGGACAGCGTGAGAGAGAGGGCAGAGGAGCTGGGACAGCGTGAGAGAGAGGGCAGAGGAGCTGGGACAGCGTGAGAGAGAGGGCAGAGGAGCTGGGACAGCGTGAGAGAGAGGGCAGAGGAGCTGGGACAGCGTGAGAGAGAGGGCAGAGGAGCTGGGACAGCGTGAGAGAGAGGGCAGAGGAGCTGGGACAGCGTGAGAGAGAGGGCAGAGGAGCTGGGACAGCGTGAGAGAGAGGGCAGAGGAGCTGGGACAGCGTGAGAGAGAGGGCAGAGGAGCTGGGACAGCGTGAGAGAGAGGGCAGAGGAGCTGGGACAGCGTGAGAGAGAGGGCAGAGGAGCTGGGACAGCGTGAGAGAGAGGGCAGAGGAGCTGGGACAGCGTGAGAGAGAGGGCAGAGGAGCTGGGACAGCGTGAGAGAGAGGGCAGAGGAGCTGGGACAGCGTGAGAGAGAGGGCAGAGGAGCTGGGACAGCGTGAGAGAGAGGGCAGAGGAGCTGGGACAGCGTGAGAGAGAGGGCAGAGGAGCTGGGACAGCGTGAGAGAGAGGGCAGAGGAGCTGGGACAGCGTGAGAGAGAGGGCAGAGGAGCTGGGACAGCGTGAGAGAGAGGGCAGAGGAGCTGGGACAGCGTGAGAGAGAGGGCAGAGGAGCTGGGACAGCGTGAGAGAGAGGGCAGAGGAGCTGGGACAGCGTGAGAGAGAGGGCAGAGGAGCTGGGACAGCGTGAGAGAGAGGGCAGAGGAGCTGGGACAGCGTGAGAGAGAGGGCAGAGGAGCTGGGACAGCGTGAGAGAGAGGGCAGAGGAGCTGGGACAGCGTGAGAGAGAGGGCAGAGGAGCTGGGACAGCGTGAGAGAGAGGGCAGAGGAGCTGGGACAGCGTGAGAGAGAGGGCAGAGGAGCTGGGACAGCGTGAGAGAGAGGGCAGAGGAGCTGGGACAGCGTGAGAGAGAGGGCAGAGGAGCTGGGACAGCGTGAGAGAGAGGGCAGAGGAGCTGGGACAGCGTGAGAGAGAGGGCAGAGGAGCTGGGACAGCGTGAGAGAGAGGGCAGAGGAGCTGGGACAGCGTGAGAGAGAGGGCAGAGGAGCTGGGACAGCGTGAGAGAGAGGGCAGAGGAGCTGGGACAGCGTGAGAGAGAGGGCAGAGGAGCTGGGACAGCGTGAGAGAGAGGGCAGAGGAGCTGGGACAGCGTGAGAGAGAGGGCAGAGGAGCTGGGACAGCGTGAGAGAGAGGGCAGAGGAGCTGGGACAGCGTGAGAGAGAGGGCAGAGGAGCTGGGACAGCGTGAGAGAGAGGGCAGAGGAGCTGGGACAGCGTGAGAGAGAGGGCAGAGGAGCTGGGACAGCGTGAGAGAGAGGGCAGAGGAGCTGGGACAGCGTGAGAGAGAGGGCAGAGGAGCTGGGACAGCGTGAGAGAGAGGGCAGAGGAGCTGGGACAGCGTGAGAGAGAGGGCAGAGGAGCTGGGACAGCGTGAGAGAGAGGGCAGAGGAGCTGGGACAGCGTGAGAGAGAGGGCAGAGGAGCTGGGACAGCGTGAGAGAGAGGGCAGAGGAGCTGGGACAGCGTGAGAGAGAGGGCAGAGGAGCTGGGACAGCGTGAGAGAGAGGGCAGAGGAGCTGGGACAGCGTGAGAGAGAGGGCAGAGGAGCTGGGACAGCGTGAGAGAGAGGGCAGAGGAGCTGGGACAGCGTGAGAGAGAGGGCAGAGGAGCTGGGACAGCGTGAGAGAGAGGGCAGAGGAGCTGGGACAGCGTGAGAGAGAGGGCAGAGGAGCTGGGACAGCGTGAGAGAGAGGGCAGAGGAGCTGGGACAGCGTGAGAGAGAGGGCAGAGGAGCTGGGACAGCGTGAGAGAGAGGGCAGAGGAGCTGGGACAGCGTGAGAGAGAGGGCAGAGGAGCTGGGACAGCGTGAGAGAGAGGGCAGAGGAGCTGGGACAGCGTGAGAGAGAGGGCAGAGGAGCTGGGACAGCGTGAGAGAGAGGGCAGAGGAGCTGGGACAGCGTGAGAGAGAGGGCAGAGGAGCTGGGACAGCGTGAGAGAGAGGGCAGAGGAGCTGGGACAGCGTGAGAGAGAGGGCAGAGGAGCTGGGACAGCGTGAGAGAGAGGGCAGAAGAGCTGGGACAGCGTGACAGAGGGCAGAGGAGCTGGGACAGCGTGACAGAGGGCAGAGGAGCTGGGACAGCGTGACAGAGGGCAGAGGAGCTGGGACAGCGTGACAGAGGGCAGAGGAGCTGGGACAGCGTGACAGAGGGCAGAGGAGCTGGGACAGCGTGACAGAGGGCAGAGGAGCTGGGACAGCGTGACAGAGGGCAGAGGAGCTGGGACAGCGTGACAGAGGGCAGAGGAGCTGGGACAGCGTGACAGAGGGCAGAGGAGCTGGGACAGCGTGACAGAGGGCAGAGGAGCTGGGACAGCGTGACAGAGGGCAGAGGAGCTGGGACAGCGTGACAGAGGGCAGAGGAGCTGGGACAGCGTGACAGAGGGCAGAGGAGCTGGGACAGCGTGACAGAGGGCAGAGGAGCTGGGACAGCGTGACAGAGGGCAGAGGAGCTGGGACAGCGTGACAGAGGGCAGAGGAGCTGGGACAGCGTGACCGAGGGCAGAGGAGCTGGGACAGCGTGACCGAGGGCAGAGGAGGGGGACAGAGGAGGGGGACAGAGGGCAGAGGAGCTGGGACAGCGTGACAGAGGGCAGAGGAGCTGGGACAGCGTGACAGAGGGCAGAGGAGGGGGACATCGTGGCAGAGGAGCTGGGACAGGGGGACAGAGGGCAGAGGAGCTGGGACAGCATGGCAGAGGAGCTGGGACAGCCTGACAGAGGGCAGAGGAGCTGGGACAGCCTGACAGAGGGCAGAGGAGCTGGGACAGCCTGACAGAGGGCAGAGGAGCTGGGACAGCCTGACAGAGGGCAGAGGAGCTGGGACAGCCTGACAGAGGGCAGAGGAGCTGGGACAGCCTGACAGAGGGCAGAGGAGCTGGGACAGCCTGACAGAGGGCAGAGGAGCTGGGACAGCCTGACAGAGGGCAGAGGAGCTGGGACAGCCTGACAGAGGGCAGAGGAGCTGGGACAGCCTGACAGAGGGCAGAGGAGCTGGGACAGCCTGACAGAGGGCAGAGGAGCTGGGACAGCCTGACAGAGGGCAGAGGAGCTGGGACAGCCTGACAGAGGGCAGAGGAGCTGGGACAGCCTGACAGAGGGCAGAGGAGCTGGGACAGCCTGACAGAGGGCAGAGGAGCTGGGACAGCCTGACAGAGGGCAGAGGAGCTGGGACAGCCTGACAGAGGGCAGAGGAGCTGGGACAGCCTGACAGAGGGCAGAGGAGCTGGGACAGCCTGACAGAGGGCAGAGGAGCTGGGACAGCCTGACAGAGGGCAGAGGAGCTGGGACAGCCTGACAGAGGGCAGAGGAGCTGGGACAGCCTGACAGAGGGCGGAGGAGCTGGGACAGCCTGACAGAGGGCAGAGGAGCTGGGACAGCCTGACAGAGGGCGGAGGAGCTGGGACAGCCTGACAGAGGGCGGAGGAGCTGGGACAGCCTGACAGAGGGCGGAGGAGCTGGGACAGCCTGACAGAGGGCGGAGGAGCTGGGACAGCCTGACAGAGGGCGGAGGAGCTGGGACAGCCTGACAGAGGGCGGAGGAGCTGGGACAGCCTGACAGAGGGCGGAGGAGCTGGGACAGCCTGACAGAGGGCGGAGGAGCTGGGACAGCCTGACAGAGGGCAGAGGAGCTGGGACAGCCTGACAGAGGGCAGAGGAGCTGGGACAGCCTGACAGAGGGCAGAGGAGCTGGGACAGCCTGACAGAGGGCAGAGGAGCTGGGACAGCCTGACAGAGGGCAGAGGAGCTGGGACAGCCTGACAGAGGGCAGAGGAGCTGGGACAGCCTGACAGAGGGCAGAGGAGCTGGGACAGCCTGACAGAGGGCAGAGGAGCTGGGACAGCCTGACAGAGGGCAGAGGAGCTGGGACAGCCTGACAGAGGGCAGATGAGGGGGACATCGAGGCAGATGAGCTGGGACAGCGTGACAGAGGGCAGAGGAGGAGGACAGCGTGAGAGGGGCAGTGGAGGGGGACAGCGTGACAGGAGGGAGACAGCGTGAGAGAGGGCAGAGGAGGGGGGACAGCGTGAGAGAGGGCAGAGGAGGGGGGACAGCGTGAGAGAGGGCAGAGGAGGGGGGACAGCGTGAGAGAGGGCAGAGGAGGGGGGACAGCGTGAGAGAGGGCAGAGGGGGCAGTGGGAGAGAGGGCAGAGTGTCTGGATGTAGTGGGGGTAGAGTGTCTGGATGCAGAGGGGGCATTTTTGCATACAACTAAATAAGCATTTCTGTCCTGACCTAAATACTTATTACAATTTTTTGACCCAACTACTTCTAAAACAGGACTGCTCGGTAATTATTTTGGAGGGGTGCCTTAAAAAAATTATGGAGACTCTAAGGGTGCCGCGAACTGCAAAAGTTTGGGAACCACTGGTCTATTTCCCTGTACTGAAAAGTGGAGTCTGTGGACATGTTGTCCCTTGGTACTCGCTGCCATGGAGAACAAAAATACTTTATTTATGCTCAAGTAAAACAAATTAACAAAACAAAAACAAATGAGCTAGAAGAAATATTATTAGAATGCTTATATAGGTATGTGATCCTTTATTCAAAGACCCAGAATACCAGAAAGAACACCACATAAATAACTGCTGCTGCTCAGGATCCACGTCTCCTCCTACAGCTCCTAAGAGGAGCTCTGCTCATTTAATAAGGAAAGAAATGCTGAGACCAGCATGGGGAAAGATAGGGGTAATAATCTTTAAATGTGTTTTAGTAGATTTTAGACATGGTGGAGTGGTAATGCAGTAAAGTCCACATCAAGAATATCCCAAGCATTCTAAAGAAGAAACCCAAATGCCATGATTTTTAAACACCAGTATTCTTAGGAATTAATCTGCAAACGTTTCCTGATATTTTAATGCAGTCTATATATGTCACTGTGGTGTAAGGAGAAATTTTGGTTTGATTTTGTTTAGTGATATGATGACTTTTAAATCGCAATAATGCCTATTTAATCAAAGGGAAATCTGTTACATCCACAAAAGCCTGTTACACATAACCACCTCCTATTCAATTATTCATCAACTAGGAATAAAAACCATAATCACAAAGATCTTCCAATGTAGAAACCCAGACATTACAGTAAGAAAAAGCTTTTGCACATCTAGCACAGCATAGAAATAATTTCAGATAGTGCTGACCTTATTCACTTTTCTTAATTAATTTTGTCCTTGCTATGAGTGCAGGTGAAAGATTTTCCAAAGGTATCTTGCTTACAGATTGATATAATAAAGAAAAAAACAATATACCAATTGTTAGCAAGTCCTGGTTCTAGAGAAACATTTGTGACACACGTTAGTCTCAGAGAAGAAGGTTTATGTTAGAGGTGTGGAGACCGTTTTTGTACAACACACCCACAGCCATTTGATGTCCATGGAGTAGCTGGTCATTGAACAGTACCGAGCACGGATAAGAGGGTCAATCCCAAGGTCTTCATGATGAGGCACTCTTCTGCCACTGCCTAAATATCCTGAAGACTTTGTGAGATTTCTCTGGAACACTCTGAAAATAAGATTTCACAGACATAAACGTATGAACAGGTTGCTACAGTATTTAATAGGTTTTATCATGAAGCAGAAAAAAATCCCCACTATGTAAGACATGATTGACTAGCAGTGGTCCTTCATTTTTTTTCAGTAATAAAATATTTTATTATGAATGAGGAAATTAGGATGAATGCCTACTGGTGGTTGTATACAAAGAATAACACACAAGTCACATACACAATTTTGAATTATACATGTTTAAGATTCTGGGGGAGAAGCTAGGTTAATGTAAACCATATCCTGGCTCCTAACACCACCTACTTTTATTAGTTCACACCACCAGTTCTTGTGAACTGTCCATTATATAAAAATATTTTGTTTTGAAGTGACTGATTTGCAAATATAGTTATATAGCTAGAGTTTAACCTACAGTTATAAATTCTAGTAGTACTGATCCAGAGGAAGGCAGTGCCAATATATATTCATCAGAAAACAATCCTTCCTGAAACCATGCATGGCAATCAGATTCATTTCCTGGATAAATCATTTCCATAATTCATTCTAATAATTATAGCTGGAGAAACCAATTATTTTAATAAATAAAATCATTCAATCCACTTTCATTCTATGAATCGGCCATCAGAACCTTCCTCGCAAAACCCTACATAGTTTTACTACCCCTACCGATAAATCGCACCTCTCTATACAGCATTCTACATAATATCCCAGGTCTTTATGTTTTTATTATTGAAATGCAAATAACCAACAACTAGCAGTTCCAATAGTGACACTTATCCCCTGTATTTTTCAGGTTCAACAGCCTGGATAATACAGCCAGAAAAGTGCTCAATATGAATATCTCCCAAACAGCAGGGTCCACAATGAGAATACCCCTACAATTCTATTGGCATTGCATTTCATAAAATAATCAAATACACAAGAGAGCCTGAATATTTCCTTTAAATTCATAATAGAAATTTGGGGATTTTTCCGCAGGTGTGCTTTGGGAAATGTCAGCGTCTTATGTCCTGCAATTGGATCCATTTAATTATTCTAGGGAAATTGGAGGTGAATGTATTTTCTTTTAAAAAGCAGACTTGGAAATGTTGCATAGGTTTTTCTCTAGTAAATTTGTTGAATTATATTAGATGAGCTGTCCAGAACTATGTAAAAAGGCTGATAACACAGATAATGTTATAGGGCTGAAATGTCACAATTTTATGAAATAAGATTTGGTACACACTGGAGGTTTTTCAGCTGATTATCAGGCCAATCACCCGATAAACGACAGCTAGGCCACATATCGCGTTAGTGTGTACACTAACACGCTGAACGATAATCGTTCCAAAGTGCCGATTGTCATTTCATTTGGTTGGTCGGACTGTTTAATAATCTCATTCCAATCACCTTGTAGTGTGTATGCACTCATGATCTCCATAGAGTTTACAGAGTCATGGTCTTTTCAGCTGATGCCGGCAAAGAACATGTCCCGGTGACTAAATGTAGAGAGTGCTGTAGATGGAATAGTTAGTTTGTTTGTTTGTTCCAAGACTGAATATTTTTATTCAGTCACAGAAACTAATGGAATTCGTAAGGATATGTGGAAATAACAAGGCTGTTAATCAGTGTGACAGGAATGAATGAATGCATATTGTGCCGTCATTCTCTAAACGACTAGAGGACCAGATGAAAAGCACAGATCTGAGGGTAAATCGTGTGTATTATGTATGCATGAATCGTCTGACTGGTCGGACCCTCAGTCATAGGTACAATCATTGTAGATAGCAGATCGTTTGGAAAAATTCTCCAGTGTGTACCTAGCCTTACTATGTAGTTATATTGTTCTGTATTTGATTAAACAATTGTATTAACATGTTGTTTGATGAGAACTTTAAGCTTTCACCGTCCAAGCAAAGTCTGTTATCCAACAGATCCACAAGCTCATATTTAAGATATTTCATTTTTTTTAACTGCACAAATTAAAATGAGCATAAACCCCTTATATCCTGGCCAGACCAAACTATAAAAGCCAGGGCTATGTGATACATTAGGGAGAAAGAATTAACAAAGGAGGCCATTACCACATCACTAGCATTGAAGTCAGTACCTCTTAACTGTACAAAGCAACACACCTATCACTGTGTATTTATCGGATAGAGTTCATTTTCGACAAGAAGGGTGTATGCCTACATAATGCACAACTCATTTACAATTATGCTCAGCAAAGTACCGGACACAGGAACTATTTATATAAGCTGTAATATTTAATTAAAATATGTTCACTAAAGCCATTACACAGCAAGTACATTTTTAGGATTGCTTTCGACCCCTAACATTTTGGTTTCCATCTCGCACATTCGACACATGATTACTTAACCTCCATGGCACAGATATGTGGTGTACTTCACTCCCCCTGCATAGGTAAAATACTTACTAAAGAGTATGGTGGGGCTTCTCTTTTTCTTGGATCACCCATACAAAAATGCTGCAAGTTACAATAACTGCAAACAATTGCATTTATGGAAAATCAATATCAAATAAATAACTACTCCGGGTAACATTCAGCATAAGATGTAAATAGGTGATCTTTTTAGCAACATCGTAAAACTGCTGACAATGGTAATTTAGTCAGTGGTAAAATTAGAGAAACAGCCAAATAGTTGATTTTCTACTATTTCCCATAATACAGAATATCATTTTGCAGTATGAAAGATCAGGAGATCTCCAATGCAGGCCAACGACACGCAAACATCTATGATACAGGCCAACTACGCCCAAATGTCTATGATACAGGCCGACGCCCAAATGTCTATGATACAGTTCAACGACGCCCAAATGTCTATGATACAGTTCAACGACGCCCAAATGTCTATGATACAGTTCAACGACGCCCAAATGTATGATACAGGCCAACGACACGTAAACATCTATGATACAGGCCAACGACGCGCAAGTTTGAAAAAATAAGAATTTTTAAACTTTTTCACTGTATACATTAAACTAAAATGTATATATTATGGCATGAAAATCAGAAGGAACACAATAGCTGGATGTGCAAAATTATTGTAGAGATCCGTCTTAACCCATGTCAACAGAAAAATGTACTGCAAGTCTGCACTGCAAACTTTTTGCACCTTGTGGTTGGCACAAAAGTTGCATGTATGAACCCTAATAACCAGAGACTTCTTGTATCAATTAGAATATATATACCTAACTTTATTTAACAAAGAGACCCATAATGTGGACTGTATAAACATATCAGTGAGAAAAAAAATGTAGTGCTCTGCGTTTATCTTTTTAGTTACTTACCGAGGACACAGACAGAGTCCTGGATTTTTCCTCTGCAAGCAGCACTCGCAACATCTGCTTCCAGCCAACCTCCACTGTCTGGTTTGGCATTCCGTTTTCCTTCACCGCTGATCCTCCTTTGTCATCTCCCTGTCCCACTGTAATCCAGGGACACCAACTTCTGTGCTGATTTAGTGGGTCAAAACAGCCTTTGGGAGAAGAATCCTGACCAGCAGAAATACAGTCAGTCAAGAAACAATTTTAAAAACTACAAAAAAGAATCAAATATATAAACACAGACCAGCAATTAACCTCAAGATTAGGCAGAACAAAAAATAACCATGGCATAGTGGTGATGTTCTCATTCAATACTCACCGTGCTGCTGCTGGAGCAGAGTCGTGGACGCTTAGCCTTGCGGTGAGGACTGGACTGAACCTCAGATGCTGAATTGTCCCCATGCCCCATGCTACGGGTCACTGGGCGGCTTCGTACTGCATCTGACTCAGTTGAGCCCGAAGTGCTTCCAGTGCGTGTCTGGGTGTTAGCCGACGTAGGACTCTGACAAAATACACACAAACAGAAACATTAGTTTTCATCTACAAGCATTTTTACAGTGTTCACCAGAATTTCACTAAAATAAAACTGGTTTTACTCCATTCTATAAATATGACAAGTATTACTCGGATGCTCTCTGTTATGCCTTCTTCAAAAGGTTCCCTCTTTAATTACTGCATTATCATCTCCCAACTTACACATACTATGAATTAGATTCCCAGCAAGAAATCTCCATTTTATTTAAATGTCTATGAATATGATCAGTGCATCCATCGTACCTGCTCAACATCCCGGCTGCGGGTAACCCTTCTGTTAGGGGACACAATTCCCAAAGGTATTCTTTCACTGTGGCCTTCTCCTGGAGACACTGGAGTGCTAGGAGGCCCCAGGGAAGTGTCTAAGTCTACAGATTCCAGCTGCTGGAAGCTCCACAATCCAACCTTCCTCATACATCTGGGACAGTTTATAATAGAGAGAGGAAAGGACCCAGAGGACGGGCTGTATGAAGAATGTGTATAAATAGATTAATGCATAGCAAATATACATGTGATAAAAACTAGACCACATTTAAAGTCTTATCTAAATTGAGTCATCATTTATGTCTTAATGTGAAAGTCACGAGCCATGGCTATTTCCTCAGTATAGTATCATTATCAGCTATTTATATAGCGCCACTATTTCCACAGCACTGTACAGACCATGTACACATCAGACTATGTCCCATTGGAGCTTAGTCTAAATTCACAGAATGAAACATACACAGAATGAGAGAGACTAAAGGTCAATTTTTTAATAGCAGCCAATTAACCTACTAGTATGTTTTTGAAGTGTAGGAGGAAACTGGAGCACCCAGAGGAAACCCACGCAAACAACTCACAGATAAGGCCATGGTTGTGAATCGAACTCATGACCCCAGTGCTGTGAGGCAGAAGTGCTAACCATTAAACCACAATGCTGCCCTAGTATTAGTCATAGAAGATTCACATAAGTAAAGAATAAAACTCCTTTCAACAGACCTGCTGTTCCATCCACAAAGTGCCAGAATGCAGGCGGAGATGTGAACCTGCAGAGAGTCACTGGCAAAGCTGTTATTCATATTCGCTCGTCCTTCCATGGGTTGTAGCTCATCCTCTATCAGCCACAAGAGCAGACTTACAGTTTCCTCTGTGAGATCCTGAGACAAAAATACAGTGATGTTCTCTATCTACAGTGGTGTGAAAAGGTTTTTGCCCACTTCCTAATTTCCTCCATTTTTGCCACACTTAATTGTTTCAGATCTTCAAACAAATGTTAATATATGACAAAGTTTTTAAACGGCAATTACATTTACCGAAAGGACAAAAAATGGTATAGAGGGGGAGGAGCTTGACTATTTCTAGGCACATTTATAACTGCCCAAGCTCCTGCCACCACACTCTATACCCCATCATATCTAGTGTCCCCCACAGGATGAAAGAGAAATATGCCTTATAACAGAATATGCCATAACCTTAAGTGGCTGTATTTGTTACACACAAAAAAAATAAATCTGTCTCCCATAAATTTTTTTATGGAGTATACAAAATACCATAAGAGAGAAAAGAAAGGGGCTAGAGGGTGATTCTTAGAGCTTACAGTCTAGATATACAGTAAACAAAGAGAAGAAGTCTGTGAAATCATTGACCACACCACACTTCTATTACGAATGCATCTTATTGATTTTACACAGACTAAGTAGACCTTTCTATTAGACATTACAGATGGCAGAGAGACCAGACCAGAATTTCAAGCTTTCTAAATTAATGCTGACCCAGTTTACAATACACAGCAGTGCGCATACAAATGTGGTTCCTTATTTGACCTATTTTATTATTTTTTGTTCTAAATGTTCAAACCAGATTTGATGTTTATAATATAAAACAATAATTTTGATACCCTACACATTGCAACAGTTGTCCAATTTAGTCGCGTTTCCAAACAAATTAATACTTTGTGTGGTAGTCTGTAGGGTAATTAATACATTATGATAAAAAAAAAGGCCAATTTCAGTGGTGTCAAGAATAGTAAATAGCAAGTCACTACTGTAGCTCCCGTAAAGAGGAAGAAGTTGGGTAGAGAAGAAAAGTCATCGACCAGGTGACAGGAGGTGAAAACTTCAAAATGGAGGAGTAGTGGAGGCAGAGGTGAGGAAACCAGACAAAATGCACTAGAAAGGAGTCCAATGGTAGAATTCAATAGATCTCAAGATTAAGAAGTAAATGTTATTTATGAATGGCTATAAGTGCTCACCATGCTTTTCAGGTCTTCGTGTTTGAGAGATGGTAGTTGTAACTCCAAGTGACAAAGGTTTTTAAAGTGTTCAATAAAGTCGCTGAGCACTGAAGATGGCTCAGACGCCAGCAGGGCCCAGAAATGTTCTGAGTATAGAAAAAGAATAACGTTACACACAAAGATATATTCATATTAGGTGCTGCAGTAACCAAATAAAATATACTAATACACAATAATGAGTAAATAAAAATCCTAAACCCTAATTCACCTCTTAAATATAAATACTTTACTTCTTACTTGATCTGTCAATAAATGTCCCAACCTCTCAATATGAATGGCTACAGTTGGGATTACCCAGGACACTACTTCCCTTCAATTCTGTTCTTCAAATTTTCACTACAACAGATAAGAGTTGAACTGATACACAGAAGTTATTTTAGTGTTCTCTATACTGTGGTTATATCTCATCCCGCCACAAAAACACCAGACCAGAACTGATCCCAGTGACCAAGCATTCACCAGTGCAAGGGTAATATCAAGATGGAGAGGAATAAGAACGTCTGATCTGGAAACTGGCGTCAGTTTTTGGAGCGAGTGGCATCCACGGAAGAGACATGGAAGATGAGTACATTTCTTAATCTTGCCATCTCATGTCTATGTTTCCAATACAGCCAGCTAGGCAGCTTCCAGAGGTTTTTGTATTGTGAGATCTCACTGTATTATAGTAATATTAATACATTCTGGCACGATGTTCAATTGATTATTTTCCATCAAATGGCTTATAGATTTTTTTTAGCATTCAAGTGGTCCGAAGGCCCCCCTACCTTAATACTATCACGCCAGGATCCAAGAATCTGTGTTTTGATTTAACCTTAAGCTACATTCAGTTACTTGAGAGAATTCTGTAATGGGAAGGTACGCTAGAAATGCAGATCATACATTCTGTTCAAGCACTGTGATACAATTTTTTCTGAATAGATTATTTACACAAGTAATTGTGATATCATGTTCACTTCTGTGGTGTCTATTTGATAGGCTTCATACATCGTGGTGATGTGTAGTAGATGTGTTTTTTATTTATTATTTCTTTATATTCTTTAACTAAAATGTGTTGGTAGCTTTTAACTTTCCGCTGACTCATTTGTACTGCGATATGTTATTTGGACTCTGAAAAGTGTATGTATTTATTTTTTACTGTTTTGACATAATGAGCAGAGGTCTCAGGGACTTCCTCCACAGCCCATGGGATTGGAAAGAGCTCCAGCACTCTTCAGCTCAGGCTGGCAGCCTCTAAGGTGCAAAATGTATTTTGTGGCTTCTCTCCAAATAGAGAAATCACACCAGTGCTTCCCAGTTAGAAGCTGGTTTTCACTATAGTAGGGAGGGCCCTCCTAGCTTTTGTGGTTTCCCGGTTACAGAGGAACCAGACAAAGCTGTCTAATGTTAGACCTCACTGAGAATTTTGGGAGGGGGCATCATGCAATTTTTTTTATTTTTATTATTACACAGAGTAGCATCTGTGGTCTGAGTGAGGGAACTGTCAGCCAATTGCAATTTACTGCTATTCAGCTGCGTACTTTTTCTACAAGTGACTGACAGTTACCTCTACTCAGACCACAGATGCTTCAGATTCATCGATTTAAGCTGAGACATGAACAAGACATTCTGATTAACAAAACACAGTGTTCTTGTGCAGTGTACTTTTCAATCATCTGAAATGCACAGTATGATTCTCTCAAAGCACCATTTGGTGGCAGAAAAATCTATTGTAGGGAAACTAGAGGCAACACAATCTGACAGCACTAAAGATTATTGAAATCAGAAAACAATTTGATACCTGCTACATTTGTATTTGAAAGAAAGCAGATACACAACAGTGAGTATCTTCTTCTATCCCTATATACCATAGACGCTTTACCTGGACAGGGGCTATCTGGCCAAAAGCAGAACTTCTCATGAGAGGTCCTCAGAGATTCTTGTAACTGCACGCAACGCTGCTTATCTGAGTCAAACAAAAAACAGGTCAATGAAGCATATTCACTAATGGACAGACTGCAAACCAGATACATAAAACTGAATTAGAACACAAATACTCTTCCATCATTGTCTTTGGCTTGTCTTAACAGAACTGCATGTATAAAATACATTGTGCACATTATTAAAGGTCATATTTGAATACAGGTCAATTGTTTCTTTATTTGTTGCCTTACAGCTACATAACCGGTTCTTGCTATGCTATCCTTGCTGTCTCCTATTTCAGATACTGTGAAATAAACACACCCAAGAGACTGACATCAATACTTACACTTGGTGAAGTCCAAGGCTGGCTGCAAGCTAGCACAGATGTAGGCACTGCAGCTGGAGCACTTAAGCATGTCACACTCTATGTTTGTCCATCCGTACTTGGCACAGGCAAGAGGAGACAATTCTGAAGGCTTCCCAGCCCATTTTAAGGAGTTTTCAGATTAAGGAAAAAACACTGCTACCTTAGAATAATCTAAGGGGTTCTCCAAGACAAAGAAAAAAAAAAATCACAGAAATAGAACTGATCATATTGTTTTATAAATACTTGGTCAATTAAAAGGAGAGTTAAAATATATCCTTTCAGTAATAAAATGGCTAAATTAAAGGAGTTTTCTACCTTTAGAGGACAGTTTATTGGTATACCCCTACATCCAATTTTGGCTAATTACATTGTTTTTCTTCTTTCTGGCTTTATCATTTGATTTTAAGACATGCCCTAATATTTTCAGACACAGTTTTGTTTCGCTGCTGTCCTTTGGATACAACTTGATTATAAAAACATGGCTAAACAGCACCTAACCCAGTTAGAAGAGTAAAGAAATGCATTTCATACATAAATAAAAGGTAAAGGAAGGCATGTACAAGCCAATAAATTAATCTGAATGTGGAAAAACCAATGTAAGAGAATGACTGGATAAACCAAAACAGCAATGAGATTAAAGATATGGTACCACGTATTCCGGCAAAATTTAAACATAACTAAAGGTTGGCTAAGATGTTCAGCCTGATCGTCATACAACTACATCTGTGTCCCAATAGCCCAAACTGTAAAGAACTGATTGCCAAACAACACACAGTGAGGGACGGTATGCTAGCCAACACACACAACAATTGTAGTCACCAGACAAATGAGTTTTCAGCCAGAAATGGGTAAAATCCAGATAGAAAATTGCAATATTAAGAAATTAAACATGACTCAACTGTACAAATCAGACCACATTGTTGGTTTTCTTCTAAGAAATCACCTGTCATAAACCCCACCCAAACAAACGGCATGTTGTAAGTCAAAGTTTGACTATAGAATTTGTATGCAGCAGAAGATAGGCCCTCATTATCGACTTCCTGCACGGGATACAGAAGGAGTAATGTTGACTGAAGTGAACAGTGCACCATGTGGTTTACTCTTACATCCCAATTTATTTACACAGAAACAAAGCAGTTAGAAGCACAGATTTTCCACTTAATCCTTGAATGTGTGCAACCATTGACTACAACTGGGCCTACTGAATCTACAGTAAAAGAAGAGCTCCTTATTTTCTGATTACATCCTATAAAGCAGTGATTCCAAACCACTGTGTCAGGACACCTGCGTGTCACATGAATTCATGATTGAAAAGGAAAAATTCTTAACCTAAACCAGGATTTCCCAAACCCAGCCCTCAGAGACCCCAACAGTGCAGTTTTCCAGGTCACCAGTGACAGAATTATACCACCTGTCCATCTTTTATGTGTGTCAGTCAGTAATGATTACACCTGATTCGTGCTAGGAGATATGGAAAACATGCACTGTTAGGGGGCCATGAGGACTGGGTTTGGGACCTAAACTAAACCTATGCAATTCAAATTATCTGTAAAATGTATTCATAGCTGTGTCTGCAGCTGCACCCCAGCAATAAAACGTTTTGGAACAATGGCTTAAAAGCAAGGGTTATTAGAAATGCCTTTCAGTTTTCATTATTTATTTGGCTTTTAACATCACAAAGTTTGTCGTTCCATCAACCTCATATCAGAATACAATTACAGATAGATGTGTGACTATACCAGTGCCCCCAGCAGGATGCAGTTTTAAATGCTTTGCTAAAAAGAAAATATGAATGCTGTGGCATCACATCACTGGATGTGCCTATGTGTATGAATAAACCAATTCACACAGTCCCTTTCTGTAAAGCAAGTTTGTTTAGTTGTCAGTCAGTATCTGCATGTTTATTTATAGAAGCACCTCATTCCTAACATGGCAACCTGCTGCAGAAGTGAAAGAAAACATAGTAGGAATATGGTATGTCATGTATATTATTCAGCTTAGTAATACATACTCTTTGACATATTCATGTTAAATATTGGTTTTAATTCCTTTAAAATAATGTATCACAGGAAAGGATATGGAGAAGGACTCCACTCTGGAGAAGAAAGCTTCTTTTCTCGTTGCCTCACATGAGTCTGAATCATAGGAAGCGTCAGGTCCATTGTTTTCTTCTGACAAGACACTGTTCTCCTTTCTAAAGATAAAGGAAAGATCATTAAGTACCACTAAAGTTCATCTGGCTGGCCCACTCAAAATAAACAAATCCAAGGGCAAGAATTTGTTCTTGTAGGCCCAGAAAGAAATTACTTGACAAAATAAACATTTAACTAATTTTACTAGTGATCCACTTTTCATGAATCCACCGTGACTGTACCACCAATATAGATTACATTTACCAGTCAGTCTGAAAAGGAAGAATAGCAAAATAAATTTGCATCTATTCCGTCTTATCAAAAACCACACAGGTAGCATAAATACTACACCATAATACATCATTGAAGGGTGAGGTCCTGGAGTATCATATGAATGGGAAGAATTTAGCATTTCAAATTTAATGTTTCACATTATCACCATAAAAGAGAGCAACGATTCATGGACGTTCCCACCTATACAGCTACTTGCAACACTTTACAACACTGTATGACTTATAGGTACTCATACATACATGAAGTTCTAGGCAGGATGGTGGCAGGACACATCAAATGGTGTACTTATTAAAGTTACATTACCACCTAAAGCGGTGAACATTTGCGTTCACAACCTTAAAACGGCTGTGGAAGAAATGGGAGGACCAATCAGCAGTCACATTGTATGTGACTGCGGCTTCTCAATGGTCCTCCCTCTCATACCCATCCCTTCCACAGGATTACACTGTATAATTTCCAGCTGGGGCTGACACACTAACCACAGAGCCCCAAGAAAAATGCCTGCAACAGTCCTTTAACAAAATTCATTGTTATTGATTGTTGAGGTTCTTAACATAAGAAATTTATAAGAACATAAAAAAACATGCAGATCAATGAGTAATACTATCATATATTCATATTTTCATCAAAATTATATACACATTTTGTATTGATAAGCACTCCATGGAAAATGCAGAGTACTAATCCAACTCGCCCAATTTCCCTCAGAAGTGTTCCTCTAAGTTAGATAGTTCCCTATATGATATTCAGAAAAACACTGCTGAGCGAAATTGGGCGAGATGGATTAGTTTTGTGCATTTTCCTTGGGGTTCTAATCAGTTCAAAATATATTTTTTAACATTATTTTTTATTTTATTTTTATGCAACAATAAATATATTTGATACAATATTACTCCTTGATCTATACGTTATTATGCTTTAATAAATTTCCTTATTTCTTTTTTTTTCATACACAGAATTCCAACAGGTAAAAAAATTCACCTATTTTCCCCCGGTAAAAACCCTACTTTTCTCCATTTTTCTTCATGTCCCTTTTCCACCAGATTTCTTTCACCTCATCTTCAAAATTCACAACAACCTTCTCCCAGACTCCCACCTTCCAAACGTTAAAAACTCATCATACTTTCTCTAGTTTGTAAACGATACAAGTCATAGTACTCACTAAATTTTTTTAATTAGTTGTATATAACTTATGAATAAATTACACATAGGGTATAGCAATGCATAAACTACTGGCTATATATGAAACTAACTGAAGTACCTGGCGTTGTCTGTGTTTAAATCTTCAAGTTATTAAGTTATTAATGAGTTAGATATCCAAAAACATACAATTGGCTTCTATGAAATTGACTCTAGTCTGTGTGAGTTAGGGAATTTAGGCTGTAAGCTCTATTGGGGCAGGGAATTATGGGAGTGCGTTCTCTGTACAGCGCTGCGGAATTAGCGGCGCTATATAGATGATATAATTGTCAACCTTTTAATAATAATTAGCAGCTCTTCCAACACACCCATGAGGTGGCTGCCCAGTGGTGGTTTTTGTTTTTAAATTAAACGTCATCCAAATCCATCTAGTGGAAGGCCCAGAACAGGCTCCCTGGGGTCTAAGTTCTGCCCAGCGTACACCAACGGGAGGTCTGACCGGGACCCTAACTCCCCTAAAACTTGGCCAGGATCCAAATGGACCACCTCGCATTGGGTTTATCCCAATCGGTGCAGTGTTGTCGGAATGCATAACCGGACATACAAACAAACAAACAAGCGGACCAATGATTTTTATATAGAAGATATAACCAGGACCGAATTTGTGAAAAGGTGGTCTTCGGCAGCATTCTGCTCACATTTCACATTTTTTATTGTGCACTTTAATGATTTTCCGTTTGGCTATTAAGATTTGATTTAAGCTCAATTATTTTCATTTACTTTATTTTTACAGATGAAATGTTGTGACAGCTTAGGGCATGGAGAGATATGCAGTTAGATGAGAAGGAGTATGAAGCAGAAAACATAATATGGTGTAGGCTGTAGAGATGTAAAGCCAATTTACAACTAAAATCAAGATGAACAATGTACTGATATTTATAAACCCTCCAATTTGTATGAAATGCTCTGCTCCTGAACTTCCCATTTAATGTATTATCGCATTAAATTAATGTAAAATGAATAAAACAATGATAAATTCAGCATAGGTAAATGCAAAAGTAAACTAAGTGGGAAGTTTGGAGTATTGCATATTAGTATACCAAACACTATGTTGGGCAGTGAGATATAACACGACTGTGATTAGCACATGTGGAAAGTATAAAGATGCTGCTGTAGTGCACATCACTGTACATGTGACTTCTGTCTCTCACCGGCAGTCATTGCTCCGCTCCTCACTCACTATGCCCTCGTTAATCAAGTCACGGACTTTTCCAGGAGTCCCTACGGGAGATCTAAGCGGTGTTCCCGCAGACTGGTTGCAGGGCGCTGCCATTTTGATAATCCCGGAAGTGTCCCCAAGCCAACACACCGGAAGTTGGAGCCATGAGCAGAGCTCCTGCTGAGTGGCCGTGAAACGTATAGTGTTGGTGCACAGAGTGGTATTGTACACTATGGTCTAGTTTCCCAGTCCCCTGATGGGGAAACACACTACTCACCTTGGGTAATAGCGCAGTAACAGATAGACAGTGTAATAGGCATAGACTGCCGCTCTGGTTGTATTGGTAACATTTGGTTTTTTCTAATAAGACGTGCGAACGCTTGCGGCATTATCGTGGGATGTACTAAAAGGATGAACACAGAAAAGGATGATCAGGATGATTGCCTGCAGTTATATGTTCTGCCATTAGTTGGCATAAATTTTTTCCTTTACCCAATGCTTTCAATAGAGAAAAAACAACTATATTACACTTTAATAAATTGTAAATTATAAATAATTTTAATAAATATGAATTCCACTTTAATATACATTCCTGTTGATAACAAAATAACGTAAAAAAATGTAATAATTACAAACACATTTAAATGCATTGATTTATTCTAGGAAAACAGCTCTATCATTTTTATGTGAAATTAAGGCATTTTAAATATAGAAATGTACACTGTGGGGTGTTTTCTATGTGTTTCCAGTGGGAAGATCACGTTTTAAGCATGGATAGGAATACCTGAGACTGTTTTCTATGCGTTTCCAGTGAGAAGATGGCTATATCTTTTTTATTTACATGGGATGATCATGTTTTAAGCATAGATATGTACATCGTGGATTGTTTTCTATGTGTTTTCAGTGGGAAGATGGCTATATCTTTTTTATTTACGTGGGATGATCATGTTTTAAGCATAGATATGTACACCTAACAAATTGACACTAGTGTGTGTGTGTGTTAGGGAGTGTAGACTGTAAGCCCAAATGGGGCAGGGACTGATATGAGTGAGTTCTCTGTACAGCGCTGTGGAATTAGTGGCGGTATATATATAAATGGTGATGATGATGATTCATCTTATAATTAATGTATGTAGAGTATATTCCCCCCTCCTCCCATTTGCCAGCCATACATTGCACTGAGAAGCCCCCATTCCAACCATATATTCCACAAAGATAACCTCATGGCCAGCCTTATATATTATAATATAATAAGAAATACCATGTAAATCATGTCCAACTATCCCTTCATATGGCTCTATATAGCCTCATATACCCACATAGTTAATATACATTCAAATAGCATCATGTCCCCAGAAATCGCGCTACCATTAAGTGAACTTAGGCAGTTGCCTAGGATGTCAATGGCTAGGGGGCACCAGCAGGGCTAGCGCTGGCCTTGCACATACCTCCATATAACCAGCCACGTTGCCTCAATATAGCCTCAAATGCCCCATATTGAGTCTAAATAAAGAGTTATCTGTGTTGGGACCAAGTGTCTTGGCAGGATTTACAGATATAAATCCTATTTCCAAACATCTTATGCTGAGATACCCAGGGCCAGTGCAAGCTCAGGACACACCCTGAATTGGAAGCAGCACTCTCACCCCCTGTGCTTATTATATTGGCAGGCAGGAGAGGGCAGTATCCTCAGCTCCTCAGACTGATAGTGTGGTCCTTGGCTGTGACATCATAGCCAAGCACCACACCTTCCAGCGTAACATTGATATTTTATTATTATTATTATTGATGTTTGTTTATAAGGCACCACAAGATGTCAGCAACACTACAAGGTACAAACAATAGGACAATACAAGGTAGAACAGTACAGTACAAGAAACAAGTAACACTATAACTCTGGTAACTAAAAGCACAGCTAATAAAGGATGATGGTGAGTGTCACGAACACGCTCCCAGCTTCCGTAACTTTGGGTGTTTACTGTATGAGGTTAGACATGATTCCAGCACTCATATCTCTACCTATCACACAGGTTATAGAGCTGCTGAATCACCCCCCAAATAAGGCTCTCGCACCCCCACACACTTCAGGTTTGCCACCACCTATTGAATACGGGCAATAGGACCCCGATATACTGTCCCACACTGGCATACATGGCTTCTGGCTACCCACAGGTTAGCAAAGCCCACACCAGCAATCAAAGGGTTAACTCGTCACACCTCCAGACTGTTATACAAAGGTAAAATGCAAGCACACACTAGGTTTGTTAGTCAAATGTATTAACAAATCACACACCGGCATTCAAAGGGTTAACTTGGTGAACTATATTCTTCTTAACAGGCTAATGGATTCGTTAGCGTATTAAGGATGCCACCTATTAAATTTATAGATTTAATATACAAAGGTACAGGGCATTCAGATATAAAAAAACAATAAACAATTGACATAACATACACAAGCAAAACAGTTTAAAATAAAAGGGATTACATTCAGAGTATAATTTACATGAGTTGTATAATCTGTGCCATGGGAAATTGGCTTGGAAGACGGACAGTTTATCAATGTGGATTGATTTTCCCAAAAGACTGACAATTTGTTGTAACTGGTCTCAGCTTTTTAAAGACACCTTTACACCTTTTCCCACGTCCCATGGGGGTTGTGGTCTGTGACACTTTTTTCAATCACCATTTGCATATTGCCTGATTTACTACTCAATTCTACTATGTGGCCTAACTTTTCTGTGGAGCATCACCCAATCTTATAATTAATAGATCCCCTATGAATTTACCCATTTATTAATACCAAAGAAGCCTAGGTACACGGTGTCAGTTGAGCTTATACTTATTTCAAACTTCTCTGTGTGGCAGAATTCTTAACTTGACATATGACCTGCCCTTCATCATGCTATTGAGGAATATGTGGTTGATCACTACTTTTATTGATTTTAAGTGGCATATTTTAAAACTAAATTATTCTTGTCTATATAAAATATAGCAAAGTCAGCACATGGTCTCTTTGAGCCAGACACCATGCTGAGTGGTTCCTAAAAGTCTATTCAGGTGTCAAAACTCCATCCTAGGTGTCACTCACCGGACCGTGAGTGCCTCTGCGCTGGTGCGTGGTTCTCTATCCTTCCTGCCGGCCCCTGTCCTGAGCCGCGGCCGTCTGCCATCTTGATGGTCTGCGCATGCGCAAGATCCATGAACTCTTATGACTTTGCTTTTAACCTAATTGGTGGATCAATCACCTCTCCCTATTTAAGGCACCTGTGGCCATGGTATCGTTGCCTGATCTTGAGTCTCATTCCCTGTGAGTCTCTGAAGGTGTCTCCTGTGTCCTGCTCGTATCTTCAGTTTCCTGCTGGATTACCTGCTCTGCTCATCAGCGGTTCCCATACCCGCTACTGACTCCTGTGTCCTGCTCGTGTCTTCAGCTGTCTGCTGGATTACCTGCTCTGCTCATCGGCGGTTCCCATACCCACTACTGACTCCTGTGTCCTGCTCGTGTCTTCAGCTGTCTGCTGGATTACCTGCTCTGCTCACCTGCGGTTCCCATACCCGCTACAGTCTCTCAGCTCTCCTGCTGTGCCTGCATATCCTCGTTGGACAAGCTTCTCTACTCAGCAGCGGTATGCATACTTGTTATTGACTATCAGCTGTTATCCTACATATCCGCTTTGGACAAGCTTCTCTACTCAGCAGCGGTATCCATACCCGCTATAGACTATTAGCCGTTACGCTGCATATCTGTTTAAACAAGCTTCTCTACTCAGCAGCGATATGCATACTTGTTATTGACTATCAGTTGTTATCCTGCATATCCGCTTTGGACAAGCCTCTCTACTCAGCAGCGGTATACATACCCGCTATAGACTATTAGCTGTGACGCTGCATATCTGTTTGGGACTAGCTCCTCTGCTCTCCAATTGTATTTATACAGTTATAGACTCTTATCACTTCTCCACTTATCCGCACCTGGACAAGTCCTCACCTCATCACAGCAGTGGTACAACTTGCTATACGCAGACCACTGACTCTCCCGCTACCTACCTACACCTGGACAAGTCTTCCCTTCACAGCAGTGGTACAACTTGCTATACGCAGACCACTGACTCTCCCGTTAGCTACCTGCACCTGGACAAGTCTTCTCATCACAGCAGTGGTACAACTTGCTATCCGCAGACCACTGACTCTCCCGTTACCCTCCTTCACCTGTTCACGTCCACTCTACTCTCCTACCAGTACAGCTGCAAGTCGCTGACTCTCCTACCAGTATAGCTGCAAGTCACTGACTCATCTATTCCATTGGCATTCTCTCTCCATCTGCTGTTATATACGTTCCTACTATTCACCCTACTGCCCAGAGGTCCGCTGTGTAAACCCCGCCCCTCTGGTAAGCATTGTCAACAGGTGAATCCTGGGCAGAACTCCTAGTGCCCGTGACACTAGGCCAGGATATATTTCACCGCAGGGGCCTTTGAAGCTGCTACAGGTGATACCGTCTTATACAGTGGCAGCAGTATATACCTGTTTACCTCCGAGTCCAGAATGATCACCCAGGGATACAGCATAACATTGCTGACAGAGACTCAGCCCCCGCACCCTTGCTGTACTCTCTTCTCCTCTCTCTGAGCTGTCAATCAATGGGTATCACGTGACCCGGAGTCTTCTTCATACCACAAGTTCCGATGTGTGCGTTTAGCATCTCATTGTCGTCACGTAGATACGCCCCAAGCGTGTCTACGTGACGTGTCCCTTGTCAGCAACACTGTGCAGTGGCGCTGCCTTTCTATCAGACGCTAAATCTATAGACAGGGGGATTGAGGAAAGTTCCTATTTAGTAGCCCAATATTAACAGTTTTAGAATTAGACTTGCTGGTCTTTAGCAATCTGTATTTCAGCATCAATCTCTGCTTCCCGTCAGACGCTAAATCTATAGGCAGGGGTTGAGGAAAGTTCCTTGCTGTCTGGAACCCTGTTTGTGCACTAGAGATGCCGATGGGCTGTTAACAATATCAAATTTCGGGAGCCAAAATTAAGGTGCGTCTTATACATGGGTGCGTCTTATACATGGGGAAATATGGTACTCAGAAGGGAGAATTGCTCAATTAACCGATTGTGTACAACTCTTCATATTTTAATTTGCATTGAATATGACCTCATCACAAGTAAAATGTTGCAATTTGAGTTAATTACAAAATGTAGTTTGCTTTATTTACACATGAAAATTCGGCAACCAAGCCTGCATGGTAACAAGAGACTGGAGTAAAAAGAGTATGCAGCCTTTCGCAAGACCATTGTAGGGTTGGACTTTGTCCTTCTTGGGCACAGCAGTCCAGAAATTAAACTCCATCCAAATACTTTTTTAATGTTTTAAATTAAATATAATTTAGTATTCTAACATGTACTAGTTTATCCTCTTTAATTTTGCCATATTGCTATTTGTGCAGAGCATTTACTCTCAATTGTGCTCACACAGGTGTTAGATACTTGTGAGAGGTCCATTGCTCTTTCAGTTTGCATCTCTTGGAGGTTAGTTCAGTTTTGAGAAAGGCTATACTTAAGGTGCTTTGTGTGAAGTTCTGGTCCTGTTGTGGAAAAAGAAACACCATTAAATTTAGGGAGGCCTGTACCATATCTTTAGGAAAGGTTTGATATGTGGACCGCCTGCCAAAGTGAATGCTATTCCTGGCCTGTTCATTGAGGGGAAAATAGTGATCCAGACCTACTATCAGAGCTCTGAGTGTTCTGACTGCTTGATTTAAGTGACTGTCTAGTGAGTCTAACCTGCGGATCAGGACCTGTGGATTCCTCTCAGCAAAACCCATTACTCCTTTCAGGGGTCCTTGGTGAAAACTGTATTTCCCATTAGACTCCGTGTCCTATGTTAGACAGAAAAAATCACTAGCAGCATACTGGGTCCATAACTGCACTGTACATTCCTGACAGGGTGTCAAAAAAGATAACAATGACACCAGTTCTCAACTGGACGACATCATCTCTCATTTTCTCCACAACTGGAGAGAAATATCCTTGAACAAATGGGCTCTAAAATTATTCAGGAAATCTAGCTTTCTACAATTGCTCAAAGCCTTCTAATATTGATCAAATGGCTGTAGAAAAAGAAATACAGGAATTGCAAAAACAGCATGTTCTTGGCCAGGTTATGGGTCTGGATCAGGGTCTAGGTGTTACGATCTGTCTCTGTCTGCTTTGCAGCATCTCCCTATAGGATGCTGCTTGCCTTCTGCAGCTCCTGTTTGTTTAGAACTGTGTTAGTCTTGCTGTGGTTGTGTTCCTGGATGCAGTACCTCCATGCTGCCAGAGGTGCTGCTCTTCCACTATGGACATTTTCACTCACTAGTAGGAGTTAATCTGTGCTCCTCGTTAATGGTACACCTGTGTCTCTCATTATTTATGTCTCTTCCTTCCCATGTACCATGCTGGTCATTGTTGTTGCTATATGTTGCTGTGCTGTTCCTTGTTGTGCTCCTGGTGCACCTGTTCTCAGGGATTTCTACAAACTACCTGTTCATCTGCATCAGCCGTGTTCCTGTTATCAGCCTTCTTCATCTCCGTACAACCCTGTGCTATATCTACACCATCCAGTTTGTACCTTACTGCATTTTCTGGAAACATATCTGCAATAAATATTGTGTATTTCACCATATTCCAGGCTCCTTAGCTGTGAGTTTCTGCACTGCAATGTGACACTAGGACTCTAGTCAACAGAATTTCTAGTAAGGAAACCAAATGCTTTCTACAGAATTATAATAAACTGAGTATTTCTGAATATGTTCTTCAGTTAGAAAGAAATGCAATATGGAGATTGCCCCTTCCACAATGGATCTCCTGAAGTAATATTACTTTCTTTTCAACATGGATCTTCAAGAAGCATACTATCACATTTCTATTCATGCAAAATAGCATATTGCATATGGGTAGTGGTGTTTCCACAGTTTACAGTGATTTTTTTTTTTTATACCTCCAGAGTGAAGAACATTCACCACTAATGGTAGAAGTAACAGTTTTGTCATGGAGAAGAAAATCCTACTATTCCTCCCTTAATTGTACAACTTTCTAAATGCAGTAGATAAAGTAAACTTTACATTATATATTAAGATGATTTGTTTTATCCCTTCTCAAAGACAAGTATTCCCCATTGTACTGAATACAATCAATCAAACATAATTTTTTCCTATTCCCAAACATCTTTCATAAATGAATGCAATTTTAACTTGTCGAGAGAGTGGTAAAATGCTCGCTTTTCCACTCAAGGCCTCTAAGGCTTTAATTCTTTCACTAGAGAAATTTGACTTTTCTTTTTTGTTCTAAATTGGTGGAAGCCTCAGAGACATGTTGCATTCATAGACATGTCATAATCTCACACATGGTAAACATGGGCCTGATTCATTAAGGATCTTAACTTAAGAAACTTCTTATTTCAGTCTCCTGGACAAAACCATGTTACAATGCAAGGGGTTCAAATTAGGATTTTGTTTTGCACATAAGTTAAATACTGACTGTTTTTTCATGTAGCACACAAATATCAACTTTAAATTTCAGTGTACAAATAAGCTATCAAGTATTTGTGTGCTACATGAAAAAACAGCCAGTATTTAACTTATGTGCAGAACAAAGTCCTAATTTGCATCCCTTGCATTGTAACATGGCTTTGTCCAGGAGACTTAAATAAGAAGTTTCTCAAGTTAAGATCCTTAATGAATCAGGCCCCATGTCTTTAAATGTCAGAGGCTGGAGCTCTAGGTTCTATCACTTTTATCGAGCCAAACACAAAAGCACAAAATCTCTATTAACAGCTTCAGAGGTGAAGTATATACTCTCGCTACAACATGGAAACACAGTTAACAGAAACAGAGTATCAGCGCTCACAGAAAGCACCCACTTAAAGATTAGAAAAGTATAAATACAGAGAGAGACCTGACTTATGCAAAAATACAAGATACCTTAAAGAGTGGCTATTCATTTAGTGAAATATATTCATACTTTTTCTATGTTTGTATGACTGTGGTGCATTGTGGGTTATCTCTAGCAGGTATGTGTGTCCACAATAGAGTATTCATATGAGGATTGTATTACTGTTATCTGTGAGGGTTTTGTGTTGTTAAATAATATAAAGGACTATAGAGGGCATTGGTGAAAATAACAACAAAGAACATATAATCATCATAACAATCCTATTTCACATTTGGAATCCTTAGCAAAAAGCATCACTCAAATTATTGTCACTCAAGACATCCTTCTTGGTTGCTATTACTTCTGCTAGGAGAATTGGAGAACTTCAGCCCATGTCAAAATGGAAGCAGTTGGATGTGATGGAGTATGGCTAAAATATGAACCATACTTCAGCTATATTGTATAAGAAATTATGTTCTTGAATGTAGCTTTAAATCTACAAAATTGAATTACTGATTTTTGTCGACAGTGTAACAGGAAGCATGTGCATGAGCTATGTGGTAAAGCCATGTCTAGATGAAAGCCTAGATTTAAGAAAGATGGACAACCGCATAAACGGCAATGTCCAGATGTTGATTGAGATACATTGTAGGGACAGGAAACTGCCAGCTCTATTATCTAAGTCTGTAAACGTTTGTCCTCTGCCATATGAAATGGGTTCATGAATTAGAATTTGTGTAAATATACTTTAGAAGTAACAGGTGAAAAATCCCTGATTTGCATATCATGAATATCTAAGCTGTATTCTCACTTGTGATATGCTTTGCTATTGTCTTGGCATAAAAGATAATTGAAGACTAGGACTTGGTAAAATTCTTCTGATACACCTTACGTTTGGAGGTGGTCCCAGGTGTCCATGTGTCTAATAAGCTGCATTATCACAATTTACCTTTTACCAAATTTATTGTGACACATATAGTTAACACCCTGGGTGAATCCCCTATATTAGGACGCTTAATTCTTGATATATAAGATTCACCCCAAACCATTGTCTAGTTGTATCAACATTGTTACAAATAAACTTCTCTCCTTCCAAAGTTTCAGCAGATATGACAATGGTATCTATGTGAGGAAAGGACAAGTATTTGAATTATGTTTGATGAAGAAACGGAACACAGCATTGTATTTACCCCAGAGACTACTACCATTTGCTCACCTTGCACACTGCTTGAAATCACTTTATGCTGATGTCCCTCTTGGGTCTGGCCAGGCTGCTATGCTGGTCCATACCAACTGAAATATAGACACCATTTGTTTAATATAACAACAAGCACCTTACGTTTTCTTCAATTTTTTAATTACATTCTTTAGGTGCCTCTTTTATTTCTCCAGTTGCTCTCTCTGTGACTTCTTGTTTTGTAGTCATTACAGCATTTTCCATTTTAACTTTTTCACTAGCTATGCAGCACAATTCATCAATTCATTGTGCATTCTTCTTTCTGTAAATAGATGTCAAACATTATTGATCATATCTAATACAAAATATCATACTAATTGTTATTAATTACTAACACTGTTTACTAACTAGTTTAAACAATTTTAATAACCACTTTTAATACTCACTTTTTCTAATGTTCTTTTGGTTTCTCATAAGCCTTCTTTGCTCTTTATTTTTTAAGTCAGACCACCATTTTTGAATATGAATTTTGTCCTTTTTTTCCTCGAATTTATCTCTGATCTGATTTATGACTTTCTGCATAATCACTTCTTTTCTGTGATTAACTTTTTCAGTATTTTCGCTTTTGACAGTCGTAGTTGTGCTGGTCCAGCACTGTCACCATCATCTCCATCACCTTTGGGCTCATTGGCTTTGCTCTTGTATTCCTTCTTCTACATCTCCCTCCACTCCTCCATCACTTCTGTCAATTTTCTCCAGCGCCTGTTGCTCATCCACCATCTTCTTCTTCATACCACCGGCGCTAGAGTGGCATCTCTCTAATTTTATAGACGCAGATATGGGCGTTCACAATTGGTATGAACCAGTCATGGCACCTACAAGTACAGAATGGAGCATTGTGGGTCAACGTTCATTTTTGTATAATAATAACCTTGTGTGCAGATGTGTCAGAAATAATTTGCCCTGAACTATCTCTAGCATATGAACGGATACCACAAGTGGTTTACCTGATTTCATAGCTGTTACAGCAAGATACGTATTTTATGGCATTAGACTTTCTGTAGTTTACATTTAGGGGTGTGTATGTAAAATGTGATTTTTTTGTTTGTTTGTTTGTTTTGCACTGGAATGTTTGTATGTTTTATTTTGTGGTGCATTTAAATCTGCTAATATATGACAACATATATGGTTTATAATTTGCCAGGACATCTGACAGAAATGTAGATCTCATGGGGTCTTTATTGATGCCTACATTTCCTATACCTGCTTGTGAAAAACAAAATCCAAAGAATACACAAACAGGCAGAAGGGTGGTGCAGCTTTGGAAGACGTTGTGAAAGTGTGCCTTCCACATTACCCTGGAGCAAATGTAGAGTGGGCAAAGAGGAAGATACAGAACCTTAGGACTGTATTTGAAAATAAACTGAGCAAGATTGAGGCCTCCAAAAAATAAGGGACAGGGACTGATGATGTGTATGTGCCCAAGTTGTGGTACTTTCACCTCCTACACTACACCCGTGATGAGGAAATTGCTAGACAGTCCACCTGCCACATGAAGATGACGAGTAGTTCCACACCTGAACTTGTACAAACAGATGACATACAGCCAAGTGGAACAGTAAGTGAAAAGTACAACATTGTAAATGCGTAAAATATTTACTTACATGTACGTCATAATACAGTTTACAAGAATACAATGCTACTGTATACATTATAGAAACTCATTCTGCCAGGACATAGTACCCTCACCATTAAAATATTGTAAATACGCCTTTGGCCACGTGACTGGCATTTCTCACCTGGGATGATTTCAGTGGTGTCAACCCTACAACTTCCACTACGTCCACAGTGTTCTCCATATATCTAAGCGTACTGCGCATACTGGGGCTTTTACGCCTAAGGAAGTTGTGTAGGACACAACAAGCCGTCACCACTTTGTCAACTTTGTCTAGGTGTAGATTTATGTCAGACTGAAAACTAAACCTGTTGCTCAAAATACCAAATGCATTTTCCACAACGTGCCTAGCTCTTGACAACCTATAATTAAAGATCCTCCTTTCTGTTTACAGATTTTGTTGTGAATAAGGTTTTACTACATTGGCGTGTAGCGCAAAGACAAAATTTAGTCCATATTTCGTGTCACTTCGTGTTGGCAAATTAAGTTAATTGTTTTTAAGTTTGGCATGGAAAGAAGCTGCCCTCTGACACCTTCCCATTATTTTTCCAAATAGGATTTCATAGTTGGTAACCACTATGGCCATCAGAATAATGCTGAAGGATCCTTTATAGATATAGTAATAGGATCCACTTTTTAAGGGTGGCATAATTCTAATATGTTTGCCATCAATAGCAGCGCCACAGTTTGGGAAATTGGGGTTTGGGGACTTTCAAAATCTTCCGCAATAACATGCCATTGCTCAACTCCTCAGGAAACATAAAGAGAAGGATTTTCAAATGTCACATTGGTACATGCATGTAATGTTATACTAACTAGTTTACACTCTGTTTTCATTACACAGCCTGCTGTTGTATCTAAAGCTGCAGTGTCTGATGTGGAAGAACACCAAGGCACACCAACGCATGCCAGTCAGTTGACAGTAGACAGCCAGGACATAACAGATGTACCCACACGGAGATCAAACAAGGAGGGAAAAAGTGATGCACTCATACGAAAGATGATAGTCTGCAACCCAATTGATGTCACTACAATAACAAGACAAATTTGATTTGCTAGGAGCAGCTCTTGCAAGCAAAATGAGAAATGCAAGTAGAGAAATGCAAATAGATATGGAACGTTTGGTGTATTACATAATTTGTAGGTCAACAAGGAAAGATCTCTCACCAGATACTGTATTAACACAATCCCACCAAACACATGAGCAAGGACATTTCAGGCCGGCCCAATCATATACCTTTCGGCCACTGCCACTCCACATGCAACAACCCATCATTGTAGGATAATCTGGTAACCCAACAGCCTACAGGACTTCTACACTTATGGGTAGCACAAGTATGCTGCAGTATATAGGGAGTCCATCACCATTTGAAAACAGCAAACATTTTCTTTGGAATAATAATATTTTTCCGGCAAACTTTACCGCAAGGAGGTTTAAACACCCCACGGAGAGAGATTACACTTTTTTCTCCCACCCACACAACATATATTCCCGACTGGACTACCTTTTCCTATCACATAATCACTTAGATCTGATAAGGGAAGCAACAATAGGTCAGGTCACTTGGTCGGACCATGCTCCGGTATACTTGGCCCTTTCATTACCCCAACCTGGCCTCAGGCCATTCACGTGGAGGTTGAACGAGCTCCTGATCCAAGACAATTATAGTAAATCCCAAATCGAGACAGCACTGGACGACTATATACTTCATAACGACACTCCTGATATATCAAAAATCTCACTATGGGAAGCCCATAAATGTGTTATTCGGGGAAAGATGATCCAGCTAGGCACATTCATGAAAAAACAAAAGATAGCATACCGAGACCTACTCCTGGAAAAAATTAAATCCCTTGAAATTAAACACAAAGTCTCTAGAGAGGCAGAAACCCTGGCTGAGTTAGCGGAAGTGAGAAAGACCCTCAATAGGTTGATGTTGGGTAAGATACAGCTGGACTATCGTAAATGCCGAAATAAGTTTTATCAGTGGGATGACAAGCCGGGAAAACTTTTGGCCCGAGCCCTGCGAACTCAGAGAGCCCAGCTGTATATACCACACATCAAATCAGAAACCAGGAAGATATGCGTTACCTCCTCTGACATAGCTAAGACGTTCCACGCATATTATTCCAATCTCTATAATCTTAACAGTAAGGTATCGCCGACAGAGCGCTCTGCTAAGCTGGAACGCATAGCTAATTACCTAGAGAGGGTTCAGTTTCCCACGTTGGACATAGACACCATACAAATGTTGGAGGCGCCTTTCACGTTTGAGGAACTAGAGGAAGCAATCAAAACGACACCCTCAGGGAAAAGTCCTGGGCCAGACGGGTTTACAATATCTTACTACAAAACCTTTAAAGCCAAACTGATACCACTCAAGCTTCAAGCCTTTAATGCGATTTCCGCCGAATCCCACTTTTCACATCAATCTCTGTCAGCCCACATTACAGTACTGCCTAAAGAGGGAAAAGACCCAGCGCTTTGTCCAAGCTACAGACCTATATCTCTGCTCAATGTGGACATTAAATTATACGCTAAACTTATAGCAAACAGAATGAAGTCACTGTTACCTAAAATTATCCACACAGATCAGGTAGGATTTGTCCCAGGGCTCGAAGCTAGTGACAATACCACTAAAATAATTGATTTGATCCAGCATGTCACCTCTACCAGTAATTCAACCATCTTACTATCCACAGATGCGGAAAAGGCATTTGATAGAGTCGACTGGGATTTTATGCAGGGGACACTTAGGCATTTGGGTTTGGGGCCTGTGGGACTGACAAGAATCCAAACATTGTACACACTCCCGACGGCCAGAGTTAGAGTTAATGGAGATCTATCAGAACCCGTTAAAATAGCCAATGGAACAAGGCAGGGCTGCCCCCTTTCTCCCTTGATTTTCATCTTATGTATGGAGGCACTCGCGCGGTCAATTAGAGCAAACCCGGATATCTCCGGAGTCCAGATTGGAGGGAGAGAATTTAAACTAACACTCTTCGCGGATGATCTTCTTGCAATCCTCACAAACCCAATTGTCTCTATTCCGAACTTAGTTTCGGAATTCCGTACTTTCGGAGAGCTATCCAATTTTAAAATTAACTTCTCAAAGTCAGTTGCCCTCAATATTTCTTCTCCACCTAACGTAATTGAAGGCTTGAAGTTGGCTTTCCCCTTTGCCTGGCACCTCACACACATTAATTATTTGGGAGTGATCATAAATAAAGACAACTCAAAGATTTTTGCAGAAAACTTTCAACCCATTACTACAACTGTGCGTTCCAAACTAAGGGACTGGCTGCAGAAGGACTTTTCCCTGATGGGCAGAGTTAATATTGTAAAAATGAACCTACTCCCGAGAGTTCTATATCTCCTTCACACACTCCCAATCCATCTCCCCACTTCATGGTTCAATGAGCTACATAAGGCTATTAGACATTTTGTTTGGAGGGGCAGGAAACCTAGTTTCAAGCATGACATACTATATAAGCGTAAATGTGACGGTGGTCTTCAGCTGCCACATTTTTCAACATATTATTATGCTGTTATGCTGAACAGGGTTCTTGACTGGACAAGAGGAGGAGGAGACAGACAATAGGTGTAGATTGAGGATTATGTATTAGACACAGCTATTGATCTTGTCCCATGGCAGTCTTCCCTTCCCAAGATTAAACACCCGACTATCTTCCCTACCCTGGCCAGATGGTCAAAGCTGCGAATTACTCCAAACATTTCCACAAAACACTCTCCCTTGACGGCACTTTTTGACAATCCAGATTTCCCCCCGAGCCTCGCAAGACAGTCTTTCCAACATTGGATCCAAGCGGGGATAACCCGTGTCGGCTAGCTGGTGGGCAGGTCTGGAGTCATACCTTTTGCCGATCTACAGGCAAAATGGGGCTTACCCAATGTGGAGATTTGGAGGCATATTCAATTGAGACACTTTGCAGGTTCTAGGGGAGTCCGCGAGGAGGCAGGTAGGACGTGCACGCAGTTTGAGACCCTTTGCACAGCGGCTCAGCGCCCCAGGCATACATTATCATCTATATATAAGATCTTGATCGTACATTTATTCAAAGCGCTACCCAAATTCACCAGGGACTGTGAGCGCGAGTTAAACATGGACATACCTGAGTCAGACTGGGGAGTCATATTCCAGCGCACTCAAGCCAGCTCAATTAGTTTAAGAGTGGTTGAAACACACTACAAAATATTAACTAGGTGGTACCGGTGCCCAAGCCTCTTGGCAAAGATGTTCCCCGGGGTCCCAGATCTCTGCTGGAGATGTCAAGGAGCTTCGGGCACCCCTCTACATATATGGTGGGAATGCCCGGCAATCAGACCTTTATGGGATGCGGTTATTCTCATCTCCAAATCAATTGTGGGAACCGACTTACCAAACTGCCCGAGATTTTGGCTACTCAACGATACTAACATGCCAGTCTCTCAATACAAAAAGTCCTCGGTAACATTTCTCAATAGCGCCGCCAAGGCTGTGATTCCGGTTCACTGGAAATCACCGTTAGCTCCCACTATAAAGGAATGGTTTACACGAATAGACTTTTATATGGCAATGGATGAAATAATCTATTCGGCAGAGGATAAAAATAGAGCTTTCTACATAATGTGGTTGGAATGGATCGAATTCAAAGACTCAGTGTTGTTTGCTCAGTGGAATGTATAAAACCCAACTTCCCCCCCCCCCCCCCCATGCCTTTCCTCCCAACCTTCCCTTCTATTTCTCTATCCCCCATTCCACTTACTTTCTTTTATTATTTTTATATAAGAAAGGTTAAGCAGATATACGCCACTTTAGGTGAATCTGCAATTGTTGATATGCAACGGAATACTTGAAGTACTATATTTATGTGTTAATACTGTTGCATACGCATGTATATGCTGTTTCACTTCAATAAAAAGAGATTACATAAAAAAAAAAATATATATTCAATATGTATTCTCTTCTTCTGCCCATCTCTGGTCTGCACACCAGAGTTGGGTCTGATACTCCTGGAGACCCAAATCAATGTTTGCCTTCAATTCTCATAAATATTTGTTCCGCTTTCCCATCTTCAACCCATCTCTGCCCATCTCTGATGAGCAGAGATGGGTTCTATATCCTGACAGCATATAGGTAAAAAGCAGTGCTTATACATCTCTATTATTGTTTGTATTGTATATTTTGTTAGTGTTTGTATAATAGGTTAATGTTTAGCTTCTATTTTAATAAAAATATATATTTTTATAAAGACTATTTCTTTTACCAACCCTCATATATTTTTCACGCAGAATTTGTACAATAGCATCAGAGATATTGGTTATGATCAAACCTAGAGCTTGGAGTGAAATTGCTGTGCTGTATTTGAGTCAGCTAGTGTCAGGATTCAAACCCAGGGCTTCTGTCTCTGTGGACTGCTGCTCTACTGACTGAGCTATTCTGGCTGCTGGACAGTTCCTTGCCTTTATCCTGTGATCCAGGTCAGTTCTAGTGATCTCCTGATGTTCCAGCATGCCTTAGCTCAACCCCTTGACTTCCTATAAAAGCCTGGCCAGTTCCTGTCTCTAGTGCCTGATTATTGTGTTCCTTGCCTGTGATCTAGCCCCTGTTCCTGTTGCTTTTCTTACCTGTAGACATCTTCTACTCGTGTACCGACCTTGGCTTGCCCTCAACTTCACTTCTTCACTAACCGTTGCACCTCATTGCCTCTCTGTGTACCGTACCCGGCTACGTTTGACTATTCTTATATTCTAGTCTCCTGTTGGCCAGCCTTCATCCCTGCCACTGGGCTCCTATCCAGTCTCCGGACTGTGACAAAATAGTCAGGCCCAAAAATGGATCCCGCGGGAGTAGCTGCGCTAAATACTCTTAAAAAAAAACAAAATTCAGTGGCGATCGTCGCTTATACAGAGGCTTTTTAAACTAGTGCAACATTTATTTTCAGATGCAGCCTACACAATTCAAAAATGATAAGATGAAGATCTTCTTCATAATCAATCTTCTGATAGGGGAAGCCCTAGCCTGGGTCTCTCCTTACATTGAGCAAGATAGTGCTATTTTGAAAGATCTGGAATCTTTTACGTCTGCTATGGGGCAAGTCTTTGATGATCCTAATCGATGTGCCACTGCTGAAGCTAAACTACATAGATAAGGAAGACGCTCTGTGGCTAAGTATACCACAGTATCAGAAGGCTATAAGCTTTAATTTGATTGCTTTACCTAAATTTCCCATAATACTGGGAATCCCCTGGCTGTCTATCCATAATCCTTCTGTCAACTGGCATATTCACAATTTATCCTTTCCTTCTGAGCACTGCAAATAAACTGCCTAACTAGATGTCACAGGCACTAGGAGTTTTACCCAGAATTCACCATGTGTAGCTACACTTACCAGAAGTGCGGACCTCTGGGTAGTGTGGTGAATCAGTGGAACCATACAGTAGAATAGAGGAAAGGAATGTCAATAGTATAAATGCTGAGTCTTGGCACCATGGAACTGTGATGGTACAGCAGATTAGTAAACAAGATAAAATGAGAAAAGAGTCCAAGTGCCTTAGCACGCAGATAGCATATAGCAGGCCAGTACTTGATAACTGGATAACGTTAGGCAAAGACCAATCAACAATATAGTAGAAAAGTCAGCGACTTGCAGCTACAATACAGAGGCACTTGTAGACTTTAGTCCAGCTAATAGGTACCATACAGAGTAGTAGCTATATCACACGGAAACATGAATGGTCTACAGCTGGTAAGTTTCACCACTGATGTGAAGGGAAGACTTGTCCAAGTGCAGGCGTGGAACGGAGTAACGTGAGTGGTCTGCAATAGGCAAGTTGTACCACTGATGTGAAGGAAAGACTTGTCCAGGTGCAGGCATGTAACGGAGCAACGTGAGTGGTCTGCATTAGGCAAGTTGTACCACTGATGTGAAGGGAAGACTTGTCCAGGTGCAGGCATGGAACGGAGTAACGTGAGTGGTCTGCAATAGGCAAGTTGTACCACTGATGTATAGAGGAGACTTGTCCAGGAGCAGGCAGGTAACGGAGGTAGCGAGAGTAGTCTGCAGCAGGTAAGTTCTACTACCGATGTGGAGAGAAGACTTGTCCAGAAGCAGGCAGGTTACGGAGGTAGCGAGAGTAGTCTGCAGCGGGTAAGTTCTACTACCGATGTGGAGAGGAGACTTGTCCAGAAGCAGGCAGGTAACGGAGGTAGCGAGAGTAGTCTGCAGCGGGTAAGTTCTACTACCGATGTGGAGAGGAGACTTGTCCAGAAGCAGGCAGGTAACGGATAACATGAGCAGAAACAGGAAACACCTCAGAGTCTCAAGGAATGAGAACCAAGAATAGGCAAAGGTAATAGGGCAACAGGTGCCTTAAGTACTGAGAGGTGATTAATTAACCAATGAGACTAGAGGCGAGGTATTAACAGTTCAGGGTTTCTGCACATGCGCAATCTTAGTCAAGATGGCGGACGGCCGCGGCTCAGGAGAGGCGCCAGCAAGAGGCGAGAGAGACCCATGTCCTAACCTAGAGGCACTAACAGTCCGGTGAGTGACACTAGAACTGCGTTATCTGTAGACCAGTAGATCACCGAACTTCCTTGTAAAGATTTGAAATTGCCTCCGCAATACAGTAAATTTTCAGATGTCTGTGATGAAAATAATGCAGATATATTACCTCCTCATCGCCCTTATAACTGTTCCATTGAGCTGTTACCAGTATCATCCATACCTTGTGGGCGACTTTATTCTCTATCCGAACCAGAGTTAAAATTCCTCCTGGAATTTCTGGATGAGGACTTAAACAAAAGCTTAATTCGCCATTCTAATTCTCCTGCTGGTGCTGCCTTATTCTTTGTTGAAAAGAAAGATTCTACTCTACGCCCCTGTATTGACTATAGGGAACTCAATAAGATTACAATCAAGAATCGTTATCCACTCCCCTCAATTCCTGAATTGTTGGAGAGGCTACAGAAGGCTTGATTTACGTGGGGCATACAATCTTGTTCGTATTCGACCCGGGATGAGTGGAACACTGCCTTCAGGACAAGATATGGACATTTTGAGTCTTTGGTCATGCCTTGTGGCCTATGTAATGCCCCTGTAACTTTTCAGCATTTCATCAATGATGTCTTGAGAGACTTATTAGATCAATTTGTTGTTGCCTATCTGGATGATAGTCTTATATTCTCCGATAATCTGGAACATTGCAAACATGTCTGTGCTGTACTCGAAGTGTGAATTTGAACAAGCCAAGTGTCACTCACCGGACTGTGAGTGCTTCTTCCCGGACATTTAGGAACCGTGGCCGTCCTCCATCCTGAGGGTCTGCGCATGCGCAGCCCTTTCCTATACTTCAGTGTATGTCCCTTTAACTCAATTGGCAGATCAGGCAACACTCCCTATATTAAGCACCTGTGGTCAACACCACGTTGCCTGATCTTGGAGTCTCATTCCCCATGAGTCTCTGAAGGTGTTCCTGTGTTTCCTCGTGTATTCAGCGCTGCTGATTCCTGTGGTTTCCAAACCACTTCTATCTCTGTGGTTTCCAAACAACTTCTACTACTGTGGTTCCCATACCACTTCTACCATCAACTGTATCATCGTGACTGTTTGCTGATTCCTATCCGCTGCCTCCGTGCACTACAGTCTTCTAAACCACTTCAACGCTATTATATCATTGACTGTTTGCTGATTCCTATCCGCTGCCTCCGTGCACTACAGCCTTTTCTCCACATCCACTCACCTGTTCATCATCAAGTCTGTGAGCTGATTCCTATCCGCTGCCTCCGTGCACTACAGTCTCCAGCTGGCAACTCGCCTGTGTTCATCATCGTGACTGTTAGCTGATTCCTATCCGCTGCCTCCGTGCACTACAGTCTCCAGCTTGCAACTTGCCTGTGTTCATCATCGTGACTGTTAGCTGATTCCTATCCGCTGCCTCCGTGCACTACAGTCTCCAGCTTGCAACTCGCCTGTGTTCATCACCGTGACTGTTAGCTGATTCCTATCCGCTGCCCCTGTGCACTGCAGCCTCATCTCATCTTTCCTGTGTTTCCTCGAGACTGCTGCTATCATTGCCATCCGCTACTCTCCGTGATCTACAGCTCCTGGTCTACTCTGCTCTCCCGTGTTCCATCGCTATTGGTACCTGTTGGTTGCTACTGGTTACCTCCGTGTGCCGCAGAGCCCTGCTGCTGCTGTCAGCGCTATCGTCCATCTACTGCTGATCCGCTCTCCACGCCTTCACGTGTCCCGCTGGTCTCTACCCTCCTGTCAGCATTGGATTTGCATCTCATCAGCTACTCCTCTGCTGGATCATCTCCATTCTCCTGGGTCCTCCATGAGTCCAGTTCCACGTGTTACCGATTCCTGTGGATTCGTGTCCCTGTTGGTCTGCTTACCTGTGCGCTGCACCTACTAGACCCCTGCCTCATCCATCCAGGGACTTCTCATCCAGCCGGCCTCCTGCCGCTCAGGTATCGCTGCACTCCTATCTGACTGCCTGCTTCTGAACCACGGTATGCATACTTCTCATTGACTGTGCTGGTGTATTGCATATCTTGCTGGACTGTATTGGTTCTCCTCTGGAGTCTGCTATCCGCTGAGTCTATTGCCATCATTGACTGTGTTATCTTGTGCTGGATTACTTCAAGAGACTTTCTATATTTGCAGACCTGTTCAGTCATTTATATATATTGTGCATATTACTGTGGATCGTGTTTAAGGTGCCCGTGTATATCCTGTGTTGCAGTCTCTCCCCGTGCACCTCCTCACATATATATTCAGTGGTACAACTTGCTGATGACAGACCGCTGATCCCTGTTTCCTGTATCACCTGTTCCAGTATCCTCTCACATAGCAGTGGTACAACTTGCTACCGCAGACCACTGACTACCCGGATACCTCCACTTGGATTCCATTCCTTCACTCAGACAGCGGTACAACTTGCTATCCGCAGACCGCTGACTCTCATCACCTCCTCGTTTCTGTTGGACATTCCTCCTCACTATAGCAGTGGTACAACTTGCTATCGCAGACCACTGACTACCTTCACGTGCCCTTGTCCATACAGTTCCTCGTGTATTATTACCTCCATATTACCAGTGCTGCTAGTCATAGACTTTCCTGAGCATCTCATCATCTACCATTTCCTGTTCCGTGATCACCCTGCTACCAGAGTACCCTATTACCATCTACATTGCTCTGGTAAGCCTACCACCTGGTGATCCCTGGGTAAAGACTCCTAGTGCCCGTGACAGTAAGATCAGGCACCGACAGACCCAGATACGGAACCTACCGCCAAAGAGATGCTGCAGCATCTGGTCAGCCGTGTGGAGCAACAGGATGCCCGCCAACAGCTGTTACTTCAGTGTTATCAGTCATTAACCTCCCAAGGAACATCTGGACAGACTGTGACAGCTACTACTGAGGCTCCTGTGCTTTCCTCCGTTTCCCCAGTGCCATCCCAGGTGTCTACAGCTTCCACGCTTCACCTGCCTACTCCGTCAAAGTACGATGGAGACCCCAAAACTTGTAGGGGTTTCCTTAACCAATGTTCAGTCCATTTTGAGCTCCAACCTCAAAATTTTTCAACCCATCGTTCCAGAGTGGCCTATCTTATCTCTTTGTTTTCAGGACAAGCCCTGGCTTGGGCCTCCCCTCTGTGGGAGAGAAACGACCCAATATTACAAGATAGTGCCAAATTCATTTCTACATTCCGAAGTGTGTTCGATGAACCAGGTCGTGTGACCTCCGCTGCTTCCAGCATCCTCCGTCTGCGACAAGGATCTCATACAGTAGGCCAGTACGTCATTCAATTTAGGATCTTAGCCTCTGAACTTCAGTGGAACACTGAAGCCCTAGTTGCCGCCTTCTGGCAGGGGCTCTCCGATAAAATTAAAGATGCACTGACTACCCAGGAGCTTCCTTCGTCACTTGAAGATCTGATCTCTCTTTGCCATCGTGTTGATATGAGATTTCGTGAAAGAGAAGCTGAGAAAACAACTTCTGCTAAAGCAACTCTTCGTTCTAACCCTCAATTTCATCCAGTTTCACCCTCTGTGATTCCCATGGAGATAGGACGTTCCAAATTATCTTCAGAGGAGAGAAAACGAAGAGTAAAGAATAGACTCTGTATCTATTGTGCTGATTCCACTCATATGCTCAGCTCTTGCCCTAAGAGATCGGGAAATGCCAGGCCCTAACTAGTTCTGGAGAGGTGAAGTTAGGGTCCCTGGAGTCCTCTCCATCTTCTATGAAATCTAAAGTCTGCGCTTTTGATGTTACGATCTCTTTCGCTACCAAAACCTTTGAGTCTCAGGCATTGATTGATTCCGGAGCAGCAGGAAATTTTATTTCCAAATCATTAGTAAATCAATGGTCTCTACCAGTGATTACCTTAAAAACGCCCATTACTGTGACGGCTATAGATGGATCACGTCTCATCAACGGTCTCATCACCCAGAGTACGTCTCCAGTAACACTTCAGATTGGTGCCCTGCATCATGAAGAAATATCGTTTTTAATCCTTCCGGTTACGACAAGTCCGATTGTCTTAGGCCTTCCATGGCTTCAGTGTCACTCTCCCCAGATTGACTGGCGCACCCCTCAAGTTACGTCTTGGGGGTCTGAATGTCACCATCGTTGCCTTTCCCAAGTTATTCCTCTCAAAGTACAGCAATCTTCCATCTCATCTACCTCACCGGGACTCCCTCCTCAATATGCTTCATTTACTGATGTGTTTGATAAAGCTCAGTCTGAACGTCTTCCTCCTCATCGTTCTTGGGATTGTCCGATCGACCTTCTACCTGGCAAGACTCCCCCCAGGGGCCGGTTCTATCCACTCTCGTTACCTGAAACTCAAGCTACATCTGAGTACATACAGGAGAACCTCCAGCGTGGGTTTATTCGACCTTCCACCTCTCCCGCTGGAGCTGGGTTCTTCTTCGTCAAAAAGAAGGATGGATCATTACGCCCTTGCATAGATTTTCGTGGACTCAATGCCATTACTATCAAGAATCGGTATCCCATTCCGCTGATCACTGAGCTATTCGATCGCATCAAGGGAGCCCGTATCTTTACTAAGTTGGATCTTCGTGGTGCCTACAATTTAATCAGAATCCGTTCCGGTGACGAATGGAAGACAGCGTTTAACACCAGAGACGGGCATTACGAATATCTGGTAATGCCTTTCGGGCTGTGTAATGCCCCCGCTGTTTTTCAAGGCTTCATCAATGAGATCTTTCGGGACTTATTATATGTATGTGTCGTCGTCTACCTGGACGACATATTGATCTTTTCACAGGACCTGCCTTCTCACCACCAACATGTGGCAGAAGTCCTCTCCAGGCTACGGAAAAATTCATTATTCTGTAAATTAGAAAAATGTTCATTCGAATTGCCCCAGATTCCATTCTTGGGGTATATAGTTTCCGGAGTTGGCCTGAAGATGGATCCAGACAAGGTGAATGCTGTACTACATTGGCCCCAGCCAACTACTCTTCGTGCTATCCAGCGTTTTTTAGGTTTTGCCAATTACTATAGACGCTTCATTCAAGACTTTTCTTCCATTACATCTCCTATTGTGGCCCTGACTCGGAAAGGGGCTAATCCTAAGCAATGGTCACCTGAGGCTCTTCAAGCCTTTCAAACACTAAAAGAGTCCTTCTCTTCGGCTCCAATCCTTCGACAGCCGGATGTGACACTCCCCTTCTTTCTAGAAGTAGATGCCTCTAATGTGGGCTTAGGAGCCATTCTCTCCCAACGCTCGGAACAGCAAAAGTTCCATCCTTGTGCCTTCTATTCTCGGGGTCTCCTGCCCGCAGAGAAGAATTATACTATCGGGGACAAGGAGTTACTGGCTATCAAAGCTGCATTAGAGGAATGGAGATACTTATTGGAAGGAGCTCGCCATCCGGTGACGATCTTCACGGATCATAAGAACCTGTCATATCTCCAGTCTGCCCAATGCTTGAACCCTCGTCAAGCAAGATGGTCTCTTTTCTTTTCCCGTTTTGAATTAATAATAACCTTCAAGCCAGCTGCCAAGAACAAAAAAGCTGACGCTTTATCTAGAGCTTTTTTGACGTCCTCTGATATAGAAGAGGTTTCCAACCATACCATTCTAGACCCCAAATGTATCTCACTGGCTGCTTCATCCACCAAAACGCTACCATTTGGGAAGACCCTCGTGCCTCCTACTCTAAGGAGGAAAATCCTTTCGTGGTTCCATGCTTCTCGTTTTTCTGGACACGCCGGTGAACACAAGACCTTTGAGATTCTCTCTCGAAGTTACTGGTGGCCTTCAATGAGGAGAGACGTCAAAGAGTTCATTGCTTCCTGTGAGCTATGTTCCCAGTTTAAATCCTCCCGCAGAACCCCAGCAGGGTTGCTGCGACCACTACCCATTCCGTCCAAACCGTGGACCCATATTAGTATGGATTTCGTTACTGATTTACCACCTAGTAAGAATCATAACACTATTTGGGTGGTGGTGGACAGATTTTCGAAGATGGCTCATTTCGTCCCTCTGTCTGGGTTGCCTTCCTCGTCTATCCTGGCTGAACATTTCATTAAAGAGATCTTCCGTATCCATGGATGTCCGTCTGAGATTGTGTCAGATAGAGGAGTACAATTCGTTTCCAGATTCTGGCGAGCCCTTTGTAAAACCTTGGGCATACGATTAGCACTCTCATCTTCTTACCATCCGCAATCTAACGGACAAACTGAACGTGTCAATCAAGATCTTGAGACTTTTATAAGGATGTTCTCATCAGCCAATCAAGACAACTGGGTAGAGTTGCTTCCTTGGGCTGAATTCGCCCATAACAACATGTACCATGAGTCATCATCCAAAACTCCATTTTTTGTGGTCTACGGTCACCATCCGTCTTTTCCGGAATTTCCTGCCCTCCCGTCCACCCAAGTTCCTGCGGTGGAAACTGCTTGTCAGACCTTTAAAAATATCTGGTCTCAGGTCAAAACCTGTTTAAAGAAGACATCTATCAAATATAAATCTTTCGCAGATAAGAAGAGGCGGGCTATTCCACCACTAAAAATTGGAGATCGTGTCTGGTTATCTACCAAAAATATTCGTTTGAAGGTTCCATCTATGAAATTCGCCCCTCGTTTTATTGGTCCATATAGGATCATTCAAGTAATCAATCCAGTATGTGTGAAACTTCTTCTTCCTAAGAATCTTCGGATTTCTAATGCCTTCCATGTATCCTTGCTCAAACCTCTTATTATCAACCGTTTCTCAACTCCTCCCTCAGCTCCGCAGCCAGTTCAAGTTCATCAGGAGGAGGATTTCGAGATTACTGAGGTACTAGACGCAAAAATTTCGCGAGGAGTTCTCCATTTCCTCGTTCATTGGAAGGGCTTTGTTCCTGAGGAGCGCTCTTGGATCAAAGCTGAAGATCTTAATGCTCCTGCCCTTTTGAAGAAGTTTTATTCCAAAAATCCGGACAAGCCCGGTTCCAGGCGTTCTGTGCCCACCTTTAAAAGGGGGGGTACTGTCACTCACCGGACTGTGAGTGCTTCTTCCCGGACATTTAGGAACCGTGGCCGTCCTCCATCCTGAGGGTCTGCGCATGCGCAGCCCTTTCCTATACTTCAGTGTATGTCCCTTTAACTCAATTGGCAGATCAGGCAACACTCCCTATATTAAGCACCTGTGGTCAACACCACGTTGCCTGATCTTGGAGTCTCATTCCCCATGAGTCTCTGAAGGTGTTCCTGTGTTTCCTCGTGTATTCAGCGCTGCTGATTCCTGTGGTTTCCAAACCACTTCTATCTCTGTGGTTTCCAAACCACTTCTACTACTGTGGTTCCCATACCACTTCTACCATCAACTGTATCATCGTGACTGTTTGCTGATTCCTATCCGCTGCCTCCGTGCACTACAGTCTTCTAAACCACTTCAACGCTATTATATATCATTGACTGTTTGCTGATTCCTATCCGCTGCCTCCGTGCACTACAGCCTTTTCTCCACATCCACTCACCTGTTCATCATCAAGTCTGTGAGCTGATTCCTATCCGCTGCCTCCGTGCACTACAGTCTCCAGCTGGCAACTCGCCTGTGTTCATCATCGTGACTGTTAGCTGATTCCTATCCGCTGCCTCCGTGCACTACAGTCTCCAGCTTGCAACTCGCCTGTGTTCATCATCGTGGATGTTAGCTGATTCCTATCCGCTGCCTCCGTGCACTACAGTCTCCAGCTTGCAACTCACCTGTGTTCATCACCGTGACTGTTAGCTGATTCCTATCCGCTGCCCCTGTGCACTGCAGCCTCATCTCATCTTTCCTGTGTTTCCTCGAGACTGCTGCTATCATTGCCATCCGCTACTCTCCGTGATCTACAGCTCCTGGTCTACTCTGCTCTCCCGTGTTCCATCGCTATTGGTACCTGTTGGTTGCTACTGGTTACCTCCGTGTGCCGCAGAGCCCTGCTGCTGCTGTCAGCGCTATCGTCCATCTACTGCTGATCCGCTCTCCACGCCTTCACGTGTCCCGCTGGTCTCTACCCTCCTGTCAGCATTGGATTTGCATCTCATCAGCTACTCCTCTGCTGGATCATCTCCATTCTCCTGGGTCCTCCATGAGTCCAGTTCCACGTGTTACCGATTCCTGTGGATTCGTGTCCCTGTTGGTCTGCTTACCTGTGCGCTGCACCTACTAGACCCCTGCCTCATCCATCCAGGGACTTCTCATCCAGCCGGCCTCCTGCCGCTCAGGTATCGCTGCACTCCTATCTGACTGCCTGCTTCTGAACCACGGTATGCATACTTCTCATTGACTGTGCTGGTGTATTGCATATCTTGCTGGACTGTATTGGTTCTCCTCTGGAGTCTGCTATCCGCTGAGTCTATTGCCATCATTGACTGTGTTATCTTGTGCTGGATTACTTCAAGAGACTTTCTATATTTGCAGACCTGTTCAGTCATTTATATATATTGTGCATATTACTGTGGATCGTGTTTAAGGTGCCCGTGTATATCCTGTGTTGCAGTCTCTCCCCGTGCACCTCCTCACATATATATTCAGTGGTACAACTTGCTGATGACAGACCGCTGATCCCTGTTTCCTGTATCACCTGTTCCAGTATCCTCTCACATAGCAGTGGTACAACTTGCTACCGCAGACCACTGACTACCCGGATACCTCCACTTGGATTCCATTCCTTCACTCAGACAGCGGTACAACTTGCTATCCGCAGACCGCTGACTCTCATCACCTCCTCGTTTCTGTTGGACATTCCTCCTCACTATAGCAGTGGTACAACTTGCTATCGCAGACCACTGACTACCTTCACGTGCCCTTGTCCATACAGTTCCTCGTGTATTATTACCTCCATATTACCAGTGCTGCTAGTCATAGACTTTCCTGAGCATCTCATCATCTGCCATTTCCTGTTCCGTGATCACCCTGCTACCAGAGTACCCTATTACCATCTACATTGCTCTGGTAAGCCTACCACCTGGTGATCCCTGGGTAAAGACTCCTAGTGCCCGTGACACCAAGATTCAATTCTTAGGATACATAATTTCCCCTGATGGTCTGAGCATGGATCCCAGTAAGATTGATGCAGTCATTAACTGGCCTGTACCTAAAAAAGAAAAGCAAGTACAACGGTTTATTGGTTTTGCCAGTTTCTACCGGAAATTCATAAGGAACTTTTCAGGAATTGTTTCCCATATTATGCAACTTACCAAGAAGGGCGTTCCTTTTGAATGGTCATCTGAAGCTCAAGAAGTTTTTAGCCAACTTAAGACTCTTTTCACATCAGCACCTATCCAGATACATCCAAATCCTGAATTACCCTTTATTGTCGAAGTTGATGCCTCTGATTCCTTAGTGGAAGCAGATCTTTCTCACCGTGTCGATGAGAAGATGTTGTTGCATCCTTGTTCTTATTTTTCTCGCCAGATGACATCAGCTGAGAAAAATATGATATTGGAAACAAGTAATTACTGGCCATTAAGTGTGTTTTTTCAGAATGGAGACACCTTCTTGAAGAGTTCTATCCACCCTGTGACAGTTCTTATTGATTACAGAAATCTTGAATTTTTACACACTGCTAAACAATTGTCTCCTAGACTGGCCAGATGGACTTTATTTTTCTCTCGCTTTAACTTTATAATTTCTTACCGACCGAGATCCAGAAATGGCAAAGCAGATGCACTCTCAAGAATGTTCTCTGAGCCTCATCTAGAAGAAAATTCTAGAAAGACAATTCTACCTGAGCAGAACTTCTTAGGGGCAACTGTTTCTACGGATTTACTCTTTCTTTTGAAGAATGGTTATGCGCTGATCCTTTCCTCAGAAGTCCTTCTTCAGATGTTAATTTAACTTTTCATAATGACTACTGGACTCAGCTTCATCGCCTTTATGTACCTGAGTCAGTATGAGTTGAAGTATTGAAATAAGTCCATGATTCCAAACCTGCTGGACATTTAGGAGTGTACAGGACTCAAGAATTGTTGGTACGTTCCTTTTGGTGGCCAAATTGTAAAAGCAATGTTAAAAAATATGTTTCATCATGGCTGACATGTGCCCAAAATAAGACTCCTCGCACCTCACCACTAGGTTTGCTACAACCTCTTTCTATTTTATCTCGTCCCTGTAACGCTATCTCTATGGATTTCATAGTTGATCTACCTCCTTCCAAAGGGATGACAGCAATTCTTGTGGTAGTGTACCGTCTAACTAAAATGGCAAATTTTATCCCTGTTAAAGGAGTACCCACTGCTGAACAGACTGCAGAACTTTTAATTGAGGAAATATTCAGGCTTCATGGCATCCCTGATGACATAGTCTTTGATCGAGGTGTTCAGTTCCCTTCTAAGCTCTGGAAGAGTTTTTGCACTGCCCTGGGAATAAAACTTAATCTGTCCTCGGCTTTTCACCCACAGTCTAATGGCCAGACTGAAAGGACTAATCAGACACTTGAAAATATTTAAGATGTTTTATTAGTTACCTGCAAGATGATTGGATGAATTTTCTACCCACTGCTGAATTCTCTTACAATAACTCTGAACACAGTTCAGTTTCCCAGACGCCTTTCTTTGCCAACTTTGGACTCCATCCAACGTTTATTCCAAGTCTCCCGGTTTCCACATCAATTCCAACGGTGACTGATAGAATCACAACTTTACAAGAAGTACAAAAGAGGCTTATTGAAAATTTGAGAGAAGCCCAGAAACATTACAGACAAGCTGTCAACAGATATCGTAGAGATGTACCCAATTTTCTTGTTGGAGACAAAGTCTTGGCTATCCACTAAAAATCTTAAACAGCAGATACCCTAACCAAAATTGTGTCAAAAGTGTATTGGGCCATTTAAAAAACTATTCCAAATTGGTCAAGTTGCCTTCCGCTTAGAACTTCCCACCTCTATGAAAATACATTTGGTATTCCATGTTTCTCTGCTCAAACCATTTCAAGACAACCCCTTCCCAGGCCAGATTTTGGCCCCACCACCACCAGTCATGGTGGAAGGAGAAGTAAAATTTATTGTTGAAGAGATCCTGGACTCCAGAATCTACAGAAATAGGTTACAATACTTGGTGAAATGGAGGGTATATGGTCCGGAAGAAAATTTGTGGGAACCTGCAGAAAATGTACATGCCTCTAGATTAACCAGACTATTTCACCAGAGACATCCTAGCAAACCAGCTCCTGAATTTTCCAGAGGACGTACTGGAAGGAGGGGAGTATTGTCAGGATTCAAACCCAGGGCTTGCCCTCAACTTCGCTTCTTCCTTAACCGTTGGACCTCATTGCCTCTCTGTGTACCAGCTACATTTGACTATTCTTATATTCTAATCTCCTGTTGGCCAGCCTTCCTCCCTGCCACTGGGCTCCTATCCAGTCTCCCTGGACCATGACAGCTAGTGTCCTTCCAGTGGCCAAAAATCTCAGGGTAGCAACCAATCTCTGCTCTGCAGATATGGGTTTCCTTAAATGGGTGTCCTCCTTCAGGATGAGGGGGGGGTGACAAGTTGGAGCAGCTCCTGGAATGTGGATTCATTCATCCTCAGGAAATTCCTGAAGTCGGACTGATGTGAGTGAGTGACTGAGCTGCGGAATTAGTGGCACTATATAAATAGATGATTATGATTATTTAACTAAATGGAGTGCCTCTATAAACTGGTCATTTATCATCATCAAAAATCGGTCTCTCACCTGCTGGCAGCAGCTGAAGGACTAATTGCTAAAAATTGGAAACAATCAAAACTCTCTTCTATCTCAGCGTTTAAGAAATATGTCTGGCATATGGCATGCATGGAATAGATAACAATCTTTCTACATGATAAAACACATAAATTTGGCCCCGTTTTTTCCCACAAAGTGGCAAGGTAAGCAACTCTAAAATAAACTCTACCCCCTGACATGACACCCAAACTCTCCCATTATGTTAGGAACTGCTGCGCTACTCAGGACAGCTTACACTGATTCTTCGTCCCAGCTGGTGCTAAGCAGCAGGGATGCTGTTTCCTGTGTCTGGCTGCCACGTCTCTGCCTCTTCCACCCTAGCTGGGCAGAACTCTTTGTTCAGGGATTGTAGTCATGTGACTGCAATCACCTATTACTGTGAGGGGGCTCGCTCCCAATGGCGCTTTCTGATTGGCCCTTATAAGTTTAAACTACAGGGAGGGATTAGGTTCCCTGTCGGTTATAGTGTTGTGCCTGCACTTCATTATCTGCTGTTCTATTGAATACAACTTTGATTGATTGCCTGCTGTATGACCTTATGCCTGTTTACTGGATATTCTACGATTGTTGCCTGGCTTGACCTTTAGCTTGTTTCTGGACCATACCTGCTTGCTGTCTGCTCCGACCTTCTGGCTTGTCTATGGTTATGAAAGGTCAAGATATACTGAGTATAGATCAACCCCTTCTTTTATGATCATTCAATTGTATTGATAATTAATAAGGGGAGGTGCACCCATATACATATGAACATCTCTAGAAAACAAAATAAAGGGATAGAAATATTGTATTTACAGGGCTATGGTTATCCCAGCTTGCTGCCAGTGTCAACCATTTGCTTTCTCCTGGGTTATTCTTGTGTACTCTGGTGTACTATAACACTATCCATCACTTACTACCAGTCTCTATATCTCCTGGCTACCTGGCATCAAAGATAAATCTTTACTACGCTGAGCTTTTTAAGTCAGGCAGAGTCCTCCTGAGCTTCCCAGGCTATCAATGGTTTAGGTAGTGGAACCTAAAATGAATCTCCCTGACCCTCTCACTTAGCCTTTGATCAATACGAATGCACAGCTGGATAAAATCGTCCAGATCATCAGGGGTGTCTACTCTGGCCAGTTCATCCTTTACTTGCTCAGAAAGGCCGCGACGGAACTGACTTTTTTTTGCAGAATCGTTCCATGTAGTGTCTGCAACCAAGCATCGGAATTCAGCGGTATACTCAGCCACAGAGCGTCTTCCTTGTCGCAGTCTATGGAGTTTAGCTTCAGCGGGGGCACATTGGTTAGGATCATCAAAGACTTGCCCCATGGCGGACGTAAACAAATCCAGATCTTGCAGAATAGCACTGTCTTGCTCAATGTAAGGAGAGACCCAGGCTTCCCCTATCAGGAGATTGATTATGAAGAAGATCTTCATCTTATCATCTTTGAACTGTGTAGGTAACATGTGAAAATAAATGTTGCACCGATTTAAGAAGCCTCTGTATAACCGACGATCGCCACAGAATTTTGTAGGCAATGGTGGACGCGAAACTTGTGCAGCAGTGGCGTCATAATCTTTTAATTCTTTCTGCAATTGAGCTATTTGTTTCTGCTGAGCTTCAGCAAGGGCTTCTAGTTCTCTGATCTTGTTCTGAGAAATGCAGGCAAACTCTTGCAACTCCTTTACCCTTTACTTGGTTTTTCAGAGTATTTAGCGCAGCTACTCCCGTGGGATCCATTTTTGGGGCCTGATTATTCTGTCACGGTCCGGAGACTGGATAGGAGCCCAGTGGCAGGGAGGAAGGCTGGCTAACATGAGATAAGATGGTCAAACAAGCTGAGTTCGGTACACAGAGAGGCGTAGCGGTCCAAAGGTTGAGGCAGAAGCGTAGTGGAGGGCAAGCCGAGGTCGGTACACGTGTAGTAAATGCTGGTAGACAGGAACAGCAACAGTAGCAGAAGCTAGATCACAGGCACAGAGCACAATAATCAGGCACTGGAGACAGGAACTGGCCAGGCTTTTATAGAAAGTCAAGGGGTGGAGCTAAGGCATGCTGGAAGATCAGGAGATTACTGGAACTGATCTAGAACACTGAATAAAGACAAGGAACTGTCCAGCAGCCAGAATAGCTCAGTCAGCAGAGCAGCAGTCCACGAAGACAGAAGCCCTGGGTTCAAATTCTGACAGGAGGGTTCAAAAGGTACTTACAGTCTCTTCACAGTAGCTCACGGTACTTCTGTATCCACAATCCCTGTGGAAAGAACTGTTGAAGTAGGGATAAAAAAAAGTCATAAATAGCCAACATGCCCCTCAGACCTTTTCACGTTCCCACCAGACCTCAGTTTGTGCCTCTTACATACACATCAGCCTCTCCACATGCCATGAGATCTACCCACATTCCCCATACATGCCAATTAGCCTCACCACATGCCCCATACATGCCAATCAGCCTCCTCACATGCTCCATACATGCCAATCAACTTCTCCACATGCCCCATACATGCCAATCAGCCTCAACACATGCCATCAGACCTCACTAGATGCCCATCAGACCACCCCACATGCCCTGGGCCCTTATATACCACCAGACCTCACCAGATGCCCCTCAGACCACCCCACATGCTCCTTATATACGATCAGACCTCACCAGATGTCCATCAGACCACCTCACATATGCCATCAAACCTTGCCACATGTCCCTTATTTGCCATCAAGCCTTGCTGCATGCCATCAGACCTTACATATTGACAAAAGACCGAAGTACGGTCTAAGTATATAGACAGAAGGCACTCCACTAATTTTCGCCTTCAGCTTTTTCAACAGCAAACATTGCAGTAGCATATCACAATTGTTATTTATTTTTAAAAATACAACAAATTATATTATACAACAATTGAAGTGGTTTAGCTTTTGCAACCTTGCTACAATGTACTACGTGCAATCATACATTCTCCACATGTCTCAATCCTTTTATATGTTACATTAAACATCAATATTGTGAGATGATTACTGACACATGTGGTCATGATCAATAAATTAATTTTTTCTCCATTTATACACATGTTCTGCCATTTCTCAGTAAATTATTGTTCTTCAATATAAGAAGACTCATTTGATGCCTCATATATAATCTACATGTCCCTCGTTGAGCAATTTACATGCCCTTTTTTAGAGGTTATTTCTGGCTTTTTTCACATACGAGTAATTACCTGGGATTATAGATTTTAGATGAGACATATATATTCAGATGAGATATTTGAGTATGATTGATCTCATTAAGATTGAATATTTAATCATCTGATGTCTCACATCTCCTCATAATATATCCCTATCGGTCTATACGCTAAGAAATCTGGGGGTAAATGTATCAATATGCGGGTTCTTCAACACCCGTGTGTTCAGCCTCCTCCGTGATTAAATTTCAAGCGGCGCTGCATTGTAAAGGGTTAACTTCCCTTTACAATGCAGCGCCGCTTGAAATTTAATCGCGGAAGAGGCTGAACACGCGGGTGTTGAAGAACCCGCATATTGATACATTTACCCCCTGATCTCATTTTTAATTCACTCCCTTTTTTTTCTCATATCTTTTTCACTCATACTTACCTTTTATTGTTTTTAATATTTTGCCCACATGTAATTTCTGGAATAAAGGCTCATTTTGCCCAATAGTAAGAATTTCAATGTTGATAAGGTTAAGTAATTATACATATAATTTTTATTGAAAATTAGTAGACTGGAGTGCCTTCTGTCTATTATGTTTGTGTCACGGGCATTAGGAGTCTTTACCCAGGGATCACCAGGTGATAGGCTTACCAGAGCAATATAGGTGGTAATATGGTGTTCTGGTAGCAGGGTGATCACGGAACAGGAAATAGCAGATGATGAGATGCTCAGGAAAGTCTATGACTAGCAGCACTGGTAATATGGAGGTAATAATACACGAGGAACTGTATGGACAAGGAACACGTGAAGGTAGTCAGTGGTCTGTGGTAGCAAGTTGTACCACTGCTATAGTGAGGAGGAATGTCCAACAGAAACGAGGAGGTGATGAGAGTCAGCGGTCTGCGGATAGCAAGTTGTACCGCTCTCTGAGTGAAAGAATGGAATCCAAGTGGAGGTATCCGGGGAGTCAGTGGTCTGCGTGAGCAAGTTGTACCACTGCTATGTGGAAGGATACTGGAACAAGTGACACAGGGAACAGGGATCAGTGGTCTGCCTCTAGCAAGTTGTACCACTGAATATATATGTGAGGAGGAGCACGGGGAGAGACTGCAACACAGGATATACACGGGCACCTTAAACTTGATCCACAATAACATGCACAATATATATATGACTGAACAGCACTGCAATTATAGAAAAGTCTCTTGAAGTAATCCAGCACAAGATAACACAGTCAATGATGGCAATAGACTCAGCGGATAGCAGACTCCAGAGGAGAACCAATACAGTCCAGCAAGATATGCAATACACCAGCACAGTCAATGAGAAGTATGCATACCGTGGTTCAGAAGCAGGCAGTCAGATAGGAGTGCAGCGATACCTGAGCGGCAGGAGGCCGGCTGGATGAGAAGTCCCTGGATGGATGAGGCAGGGGTCTAGTAGGTGCAGCGCACAGGTAAGCAGACCAACAGGGACACGAATCCACAGGAATCGGTAACACGTGGAACTGGACTCATGGAGGACCCAGGAGAATGGAGATGATCCAGCAGAGGAGTAGCTGATGAGATGCAAATCCAATGCTGACAGGAGGGTAGAGACCAGCGGGACACGTGAAGGCGTGGAGAGCGGATCAGCAGTAGATGGACGATAGCGCTGACAGCAGCAGCAGGGCTCTGCGGCACACGGAGGTAACCAGTAGCAACCAACAGGTACCAATAGCGATGGAACACGGGAGAGCAGAGTAGACCAGGAGCTGTAGATCACGGAGAGTAGCGGATGGCAATGATAGCAGCAGTCTCGAGGAAACACAGGAAAGATGAGATGAGGCTGCAGTGCACAGGGGCAGCGGATAGGAATCAGCTAACAGTCACGGTGATGAACACAGGTGAGTTGCAAGCTGGAGACTGTAGTGCACGGAGGCAGCGGATAGGAATCAGCTAACAGTCACGATGATGAACACAGGCGAGTTGCAAGCTGGAGACTGTAGTGCACGGAGGCAGCGGATAGGAATCAGCTAACAGTCACGATGATGAACACAGGCGAGTTGCCAGCTGGAGACTGTAGTGCACGGAGGCAGCGGATAGGAATCAGCTCACAGACTTGATGATGAACAGGTGAGTGGATGTGGAGAAAAGGCTGTAGTGCACGGAGGCAGCGGATAGGAATCAGCAAACAGTCAATGATATATAATAGCGTTGAAGTGGTTTAGAAGACTGTAGTGCACGGAGGCAGCGGATAGGAATCAGCAAACAGTCACGATGATACAGTTGATGGTAGAAGTGGTATGGGAACCACAGTAGTAGAAGTGGTTTGGAAACCACAGAGATAGAAGTGGTTTGGAAACCACAGGAATCAGCAGCGCTGAATACACGAGGAAACACAGGAACACCTTCAGAGACTCATGGGGAATGAGACTCCAAGATCAGGCAACGTGGTGTTGACCACAGGTGCTTAATATAGGGAGTGTTGCCTGATCTGCCAATTGAGTTAAAGGGACATACACTGAAGTATAGGAAAGGGCTGCGCATGCGCAGACCCTCAGGATGGAGGACGGCCACGGTTCCTAAATGTCCGGGAAGAAGCACTCACAGTCCGGTGAGTGACAGTACCCCCCCTTTTAAAGGTGGGCACAGAACGCCTGGAACCGGGCTTGTCCGGATTTTTGGAATAAAACTTCTTCAAAAGGGCAGGAGCATTAAGATCTTCAGCTTTGATCCAAGAGCGCTCCTCAGGAACAAAGCCCTTCCAATGAACGAGGAAATGGAGAACTCCTCGCGAAATTTTTGCGTCTAGTACCTCAGTAATCTCGAAATCCTCCTCCTGATGAACTTGAACTGGCTGCGGAGCTGAGGGAGGAGTTGAGAAACGGTTGATAATAAGAGGTTTGAGCAAGGATACATGGAAGGCATTAGAAATCCGAAGATTCTTAGGAAGAAGAAGTTTCACACATACTGGATTGATTACTTGAATGATCCTATATGGACCAATAAAACGAGGGGCGAATTTCATAGATGGAACCTTCAAACGAATATTTTTGGTAGATAACCAGACACGATCTCCAATTTTTAGTGGTGGAATAGCCCGCCTCTTCTTATCTGCGAAAGATTTATATTTGATAGATGTCTTCTTTAAACAGGTTTTGACCTGAGACCAGATATTTTTAAAGGTCTGACAAGCAGTTTCCACCGCAGGAACTTGGGTGGACGGGAGGGCAGGAAATTCCGGAAAAGACGGATGGTGACCGTAGACCACAAAAAATGGAGTTTTGGATGATGACTCATGGTACATGTTGTTATGGGCGAATTCAGCCCAAGGAAGCAACTCTACCCAGTTGTCTTGATTGGCTGATGAGAACATCCTTATAAAAGTCTCAAGATCTTGATTGACACGTTCAGTTTGTCCGTTAGATTGCGGATGGTAAGAAGATGAGAGTGCTAATCGTATGCCCAAGGTTTTACAAAGGGCTCGCCAGAATCTGGAAACGAATTGTACTCCTCTATCTGACACAATCTCAGACGGACATCCATGGATACGGAAGATTTCTTTAATGAAATGTTCAGCCAGAGTAGACGAGGAAGGCAAACCAGGCAGAGGGACAAAGTGAGCCATCTTCGAAAATCTGTCTACCACTACCCAAATAGTATTATAATTCTTACTAGGTGGCAAATCAGTAACGAAATCCATACTAATATGGGTCCAAGGCTTGGACGGAATGGGTAGTGGTCGCAGCAACCCTGCTGGAGTTCTGCGGGAGGATTTGAATTGAGAACATAAATCACAGGAAGCAATAAACTCTTTGACGTCTCTCCTCATTGAAGGCCACCAGTAACTTCGAGAGAGAATCTCAAAGGTCTTGTGTTCACCGGCGTGTCCAGAAAAACGAGAGGCATGGAACCACGAAAGGATTTTCCTCCTCAGAGTAGGAGGCACGAGGGTCTTCCCAAATGGTAGCATTTTGGTGGATGAAGCAGCCAGCGAGATACATTTGGGGTCTAGAATAGCATGGTTGGGGACCTCTTCAACGTCAGAGGACGTCACAAAAGCTCGAGATAGAGCGTCAGCTTTTTTGTTCTTAGCAGCTGGTTTGAAGGTTATAATTAATTCAAAACGGGAAAAGAAAAGAGACCATCTTGCTTGACGAGGGTTCAAGCATTGGGCAGATTGTAGATATGACAAGTTCTTATGATCCGTGAAGATCGTCACCGGATGGCGAGCTCCTTCCAATAAGTATCTCCATTCCTCTAATGCAGCTTTGATAGCCAGCAACTCCTTGTCCCCGATTGTATAATTTTTCTCTGCAGGCAGAAGACCCCGAGAGTAGAAGGCACAAGGATGGAATTTTTGTTGCTCCGAGCGTTGGGAGAGAATGGCTCCTAAGCCCACATTAGAGGCATCTACTTCTAGGAAGAAGGGAAGTGTCACATCAGGCTGTCGAAGAATGGGAGCAGAGGAGAAGGACTCTTTGAGAATTTGAAAGGCTTGGAGAGCCTCAGATGACCACTGCTTAGTATTAGCCCCTTTACGAGTCAGGGCCACAATAGGAGATGCAATGGATGAAAAGTCTTGAATGAAGCGTCTATAGTAATTGGCAAAACCTAAAAAACGCTGGATAGCACGAAGAGTAGTTGGCTGGGGCCAATGTAATACAGCATTCACCTTGTCTGGATCCATCTTCAGGCCAACTCCGGAAACTATATACCCCAAGAATGGAATCTGGGGCAACTCGAATGAACATTTTTCTAATTTACAGAACAATGAATTTTTCCGTAGTCTGGAGAGGACCTCTGCCACATGTTGGTGATGAGAAGGCAGGTCCTGTGAAAAGATCAATATGTCGTCCAGGTAGACAACGACACATACATATAATAAGTCCCGAAAGATCTCATTGATGAAGCCTTGGAAAACAGCGGGGGCATTACACAACCCGAAAGGCATTACTAGATATTCGTAATGCCCATCTCTGGTATTGAACGCTGTCTTCCATTCGTCACCGGAACGGATTCTAATTAAATTGTAGGCACCACGAAGATCCAACTTAGTAAAGATCCGAGCTCCCTTGATGCGATCGAATAGCTCAGTGATCAGCGGAATGGGATACCGATTCTTGATAGTAATGGCGTTGAGTCCACGAAAATCTATGCAGGGGCGTAGTGATCCATCCTTCTTTTTGACGAAGAAGAACCCGGCTCCAGCGGGAGAGGTGGAAGGTCGAATAAATCCTCGCTGGAGATTCTCCTGTATGTACTCAGATGTGGCTTGAGTTTCAGGTAACGAGAGTGGATAGACCCGACCCCTGGGAGGAGTCTTGCCAGGTAGAAGGTCGATCGGACAATCCCAAGAACGATGAGGAGGAAGACGTTCAGACTGAGCTTTATCAAACACATCGGCAAATGAAGCATACTGAGGAGGGAGTCCCGGTGAGGAAGATGAGATGGAAGATTGCTGTACTTTAAGAGGAATAACTTGGGAAAGGCAACGATGGTGACATTCAGCTCCCCAAGACGTAACTTGAGGAGTGCGCCAGTCAATCTGGGGAGAGTGACACTGAAGCCATGGAAGGCCTAAGACAATTGGACTTGTCGTAACTGGAAGAATTAAAAACAAAATTTCTTCATGGTGCAGCACACCAATCTGAAGTGTTACTGGAGACGTACTCTGGGTGATGAGACCATTGATGAGACGTGATCCATCTATAGCAGTCACAGTAATGGGTGTTTTTAAAGTAATAACTGGTAGAGACCATTGATTCACTAGGGATTTAGAAATGAAATTTCCTGCTGCTCCAGAATCAATCAATGCCTGTGACTCAAAGGATTTGGTAGCAAAGGAAATCGTAACATCAAAAGCGCAGACTTTTAATTTCATAGAAGATGGAGAGGACTCCAGGAACCCTAACTTCACCTCTCCAGAACTAGTTAGGGCCTGGCATTTCCCGATTTCTTAGGGCAAGAGCTGAGCATATGAGTGGAATCAGCACAATAGATACAGAGTCTATTCTTTACTCTTCGTTTCCTCTCTTCCGAAGATAATTTGGAACGTCCTATCTCCATGGGAATCACAGAAGGTGAAGCTGGACGAAATTGAGGGGTTGAACGAAGAGGTGCTTTAACAGAAGTTGTTTTCTCAGATTCTCTTTCACGAAATCTCATGTCTACACGATGGCAAAGAGAGATCAAATCTTCTAGTGACGAAGGAAGCTCTTGGGTAGTCAGTGCATCTTTAATTTTATAGGAGAGCCCCTGCCAGAAGGCGGCAACTAATGCTTCAGTGTTCCACTGAAGTTCAGAGGCTAAGATCCTAAATTGAATGACGTACTGGCCTACTGTATGAGAACCTTGTCGTAAACAAAGAATGCTGGAAGCAGCGGAGGTCACACGACCTGGTTCATCGAACACACTTCGGAACGTAGAAATGAATTTGGCACTATCTTGTAGTATTGGATCGTTTCTCTCCCACAGAGGGGAGGCCCAAGCCAGAGCTTGTCCAGAAAACAATGAGATAAGATAGGCCACTCTGGAACGATGGGTAGAAAAATTTTGAGGTTGGAGCTCAAAATGAACTGAGCATTGGTTAAGGAAACCCCTACAAGTTTTGGGGTCTCCATCGTACTTTGACGGAGTAGGCAGGTGAAGCGTGGGAGCTGTAGACACCTGGGATGGCACTGGGGAAACGGAGGAAAGCACAGGAGCTTCAATATTAGCTGTAACCGTCTGTCCAGATGTTCCTTGGGAGGTTAACGATTGGTAACATTGAAGTAACAGCTGTTGGCGAGCATCCTGTTGCTCCACACGGCTGACCAGATGCTGCAGCATCTCCTTGGCTGTAGGTTCCGTATCTGGGTCTGTCATGGCCTGATCTTACTGTCACGGGCACTAGGAGTCTTTACCCAGGGATCACCAGGTGATAGGCTTACCAGAGCAATATAGGTGGTAATATGGTACTCTGGTAGCAGGGTGATCACGGAACAGGAAATAGCAGATGATGAGATGCTCAGGAAAGTCTATGACTAGCAGCACTGGTAATATGGAGGTAATAATACACGAGGAACTGTATGGACAAGGAACACGTAAGGGTAGTCAGTGGTCTGCGGTAGCAAGTTGTACCACTGCTATAGTGAGGAGGAATGTCCAACAGAAACGAGGAGGTGATGAGAGTCAGCGGTCTGCGGATAGCAAGTTGTACCGCTCTCTGAGTGAAGGAATGGAATCCAAGTGGAGGTATCCGGGGAGTCAGTGGTCTGCGTGAGCAAGTTGTACCACTGCTATGTGGAAGGATACTGGAACAAGTGACACAGGGAACAGGGATCAGTGGTCTGCCTCTAGCAAGTTGTACCACTGAATATATATGTGAGGAGGAGCACGGGGAGAGACTGCAACACAGGATATACACGGGCACCTTAAACTTGATCCACAATAACATGCACAATATATATATGACTGAACAGCACTGCAATTATAGAAAAGTCTCTTGAAGTAATCCAGCACAAGATAACACAGTCAATGATGGCAATAGACTCAGCGGATAGCAAACTCCAGAGGAGAACCAAACACAGTCCAGCAAGATATGCAATACACCAGCACAGTCAATGAGAAGTATGCATACCGTGGTTCAGAAGCAGGCTGTCAGGCAGGAGTGCAGAAATACCTGAACGGCAGGAGGCCGGCAGGATGAGAAGTCCCTGGATGGGTGAAGCGGTAGTCAAGTAGGTGCAGCGCACAGGTAGGTAGACCAGCAGGGAAACCAATACACAGGAATCAGTAGAGCGTGGAACTGGACTCCTGGAGGACCCTGGAGAATAGCGATGGTCTAGCAGAGAGGTGAGTAGTGAGACACGAATCCAATGCTGACAGGCGGGTAGAGACCAGCGGGAACACAGGAAAGCGTGGAGAGCGGATCAGCAGTAGATGGACGAGTAGAGCTGAGGAGTAGCAGCAGCAGGGCTCTGCGGACACACGGAGGTAGCCAATAGCAACCAGCAGGTGCAGTAACGATGGGACACAGGAAGCAGAGTAGAGCTGGAACTGATAACCGCGGAGAGTAGCGGATAGCAGTAGTAGTAGCAGTCTCGAGGAAACACGGGAGAGTTGAGATGGGCTGAAGACTGAAGCGCACAGAGGCAGCGGATAGGAATCAGCCAAACAGTCACGATGAAACACAGACGAGTTGCAGGTTGAAGACTGTAGTGCACGGAGGCAGCGGATAGGAATCAGCTAACAGTCACGATGAAACACAGACGAGTTGCAGGTTGAAGACTGTAGTGCACGGAGGCAGCGGATAGGAATCAGCTAGCAGTCACGATGATGCACAGGTGAGTAGATGTAAATTGAAGACTGTAGTGCGCGGAGGCAGCGGATAGGAATCAGCTAACAGTCACAATGATATATGGTAGAGTTGAAGTGGCTTGAAGACTGTAGTGCACGGAGGCAGCGGATAGGAATCAGCTAACAGTCACGATGATACACAGGAGGGTAGAAGTGGTATGGGAACCACAGTAGTAGAAGTGGTTAGGAAACCACAGAGGTAGAAGTGGTTTGGAAACCACAGGAATCAGCAGCGCTGAATACACGAGGAAACACAGGAACACCTACAGAGGCTCATGGGGAATGAGACTCCAAGATCAGGCAACGTGGTATTGACCACAGGTGCTTAATATAGGGAGTGTTGCCTGATCTGCCAATTAAGTTAAAGGAACATACACTGAAGGGTTAGAAAGGGCTGCGCATGCGCAGACCCTCAGGATGGAGGACGGCCACGGTTCCTAAATGTCCGGGAAGAAGCACTCACAGTCCGGTGAGTGACAGTTTGGCCTTATATAGGAAGCGCACCCCCTCTATGTTATATTCAGTACAATACTAGGATTTATATTATAATGAGGTAAGTTCCACTCCTAGGGGCATATTCAATTCCGATCCCGATTCGCGGGATCGCGCCGGAACGGCGGCGAACCTAATCCGCGGTACCGCAATAACGTGGATTTTTGTTCGCAGCCCATAGGGCTGCGTACGAAAATCCGCGTTATTGCCATACCGTATTACCGGCAGTGGTGCGCATTTTCCGCGGTGGATCGGCATTGAATATGCCCCCTAGTGCGATACCCACCCCTTTTCCCTTCATCAGACCATGCTGGATGCCCCTTAGATGCCACAAGATCACCCCACATGCCCCTTTTATACCATCAGACCTCACCAAATGCCCATCAGACCACCCCACATATCCCATCAAACCTTGTCACATGTCCCTTATTTGCCATCAAGCCTTGCTGCATGCCATCAGACATTGCCAGATGCCCCTTAGATTCCACAAGATCACTCCACATGCCCCTTATATACCAGCAGACCTCACCAGATGCCCATCAGATCCCTCCCATGTGCCATCAGATCCCCCACATTCCCATCAGCCATCCCCAAATTTTATAAAATCTATTTCTTGTTCTCTGCCTCCCCTATTTCTAGGACATCTCATAGATCGCACACTATGCTCTTCTGTTTTTAGCCCTCTACCACATTATATTGTGCCTTGGGATATATATTTTTTATAACAATATGCTCCTTACTCACCTACTTACTGCAGACAGACAGAAGACACAGCCTCTCAAGCCCGCGAAAAAAGAAATAAGGGAGAGCATGCTCTATTGTCTCCTCCTCCTTTCTTTCTGGTCAACAGTAGTAATAATGGCATTTTCCTTTTATTAAGAAACAAGATGGAGTCTGTCATTAATTTTGTGTGTTTCTTTATGAACAGATTCTCAGTTTATGATGTTTCTTCACATTATTTACTCGTGTTTTAGGGCCATGTTTTTACTAAAACTAGTGCAGTGGACTGTGTCCTGCAAACTCAGCTCTATAAGTAAATTAAAACTCAAGACAGACAATGGTTATTTACCAACTCAAGGTAATGTTGATTTTACAACAGACAGAGAGATAAGTATTTGTGTTTTCCTTTGTAATGTTTGTTTAAAAGCAATATATGAATTTAATTGCTTAATTTAAAAAAAATTTGCTTTTTTATTCAGAATGAAACTGTTATCAACTGCATGTATTGCATCAGTATTCACTTTAATGAAAGGAAACAGATTATATAAGGATGGCACATCTTCTTTAGACCTCGCAGGTGAGTAAAGCTGGGTACACACTATAGAAATTTCAACCAACTTTTTATGCCGAGCGATTTTACATGTGATCAATGTTCCAATCGCTCGGTCCATGGACTGCATACACACTAGCCTAGTTTAGGACGATAAAGGGAAGAGCAGACGCCCCTTTACAGCCATGTTGTCATGAGCAATGACTGTAATTTCGTACTCACTGTTGTAGATCAGTCGGAAGCTTATACACACTACACAAAGGAAACGAGATGGGAACGAAAATATTAAACGGTACGACCAACCAAATGAGGCGACAATCGTCCATTTGGGCAGACTTTCGACCATCGTGTCACTGCACACACTGACCCGACTTTTGAACGAGCGGTCGTATGTCGACTGATTTAGCTGATTATTGGATGTGTAGTGTGTACCCAGCTTTAGGAAGGTTGTGCCAGATATCCTCCCTTAAAGTATTCCATGATGCATGATTTTACTTGAGGGCTGATTGTTGAATGTGGGCCCCTATGCAGTAAATCCGAGGAATTAATAACAACTTATTGAAGCTAAGTATTTTATTTGTCATATTATTAAAACATTTTCTTGCATATTTTGTGAGAGTATCATTCTTTCTTTATGCTTGTATTTCATGATAGTAATCTTGATACCTGATACATCAACTGTTGCTGCTATCAGTGCCCAGGAAAACCTGGACCCATATTTTCATGGATTGTATCATTGAATTACCCATCTCTATTGGCCATAATACAATCTGGGTAATTGTGGATCATTTTAGCAGGTTGGATCATTTTGTTCCACTTACTAAGATTCCTACTGCAAATTCATTGCCCCTTCCCCCTTGAATTTAAGCTCCACAGTCTGCCTTTTGATATAGTATCAGATACAGGATCTCAGTTTGTCACTCAGTTCTGGAGGTCTTTTTGGTCTCTTTCTGGTATAAATTTAAATTTATCCTCTGCCTATCACCTTCAATCTAACGGCCAGACCGAGAGAGTTAACCAGTCATAGGAACAGTACCTGTGTTGTTATATTTCTAAATTCCACAATAACTGGGTTGAATATCTACCGTGGACAGAGTTCGCATACAACTCCTGTCATTCTTCTTCTAATAATTCATATCCATTCTTCTGCCTGTTTGGTCAGCAGAGTGACTTTGAATTCAACTCATACCTACTGATCTCTCTGAAGTACGTAATACTGTTCTATGTTTTAAATATATCTGGCGAAAGGTTCATTCAGCCTTGCTATATGCATCCTTCCATTCAAAATTCTTCTTGGATCAACATTGTAGGTTATGGATGGATGATAGGGTCTAGTTAAACATCAGACTCCTTAAACCTTATAGAAAATTTGGGTCCAGATTCATTGGTCCATTCAAGATCATTAAGAAAGTGAACACTGTTGGCATTTGGTTGAATCTTCCTAGATCATTAAAAATTCCCAACACTTTTCACTGCTCTCTTTTCAAGCCTGTTGTTTTTTTCAAAAAAGTTTGCTTCTAGTCTCTTTGCTAAACCTTTTCCAGTGGATGTCGATGGGCAGCAAGAATTTTTTATAGAAAGAATTTTTAACTCAAGAAGGGTTCAAGGCCAAATTCTTTCTTTTTAAAGGCAGGTCCCTAATAAATCCTGATCTAGGGCTTCTTTAACCTCTCCTAGAGGGGCAGTGGCGGATCCAGGGGGGGCGATCGGGGCAATCGCACCCCCCCCAGCAGAGGCTTGCTGCCGACGGCTGCACAGTATGTGCAGGTCCGCTCGGCAGTGACAGACAGGGACAGTGTGCTGCCCGGCTGCTCTGATTTAACACAATCAGAGATGCCGGACAGCACACTGTCCCTGTCTGTCACTGCCGAGCGGACCTGCACATAGTGTGCAGCCGCCAGCAGACTTAGGTGTCAGAAAGGGGGTGGGGCCTAAATTGCCCGGGGTACAACAGTTTTCAATATCCGCCCCTGTAGAGGGGGCACTGTTAAGAGCTGCTGCACTACTCGCGATGGCTCGCACTGATTCTTTGTCCCAGCTGTTGCTAAGCAGCAGCTGGTTGCCAGGCAGCCGGGACGCCATATTTGGGGATTGCAGTCATGTGACTGCAATCACCTATTACTGTGATAGGGGCTCGTTCCCAGAGGGGCTTTCTGATTGGTCCTCATTAGTTTAAATGGCAGGGAAGGCTTATCCTCCCTGTCAAATATAGCGTGTCTGCACCTCATTAAATGCTGTTCTGTTGAATTATCATTATCAGCATCTATTCATATAGCCTACTAATTCCGCATTTCTGATTGATTGCCTGCCTGTTTACTGGATATTCTGTTTGCTGCCTATCTTGACCCTTGGCTTTTTCTTGAACTATCCTTGCTCACTGCCTGCCCCGACCTACTGGCTTGTCTAGTTATTCCTGCTTGCTGCCAGACTCAACCATTTTCTTTCTCCTGGATTATTCTCGTCTGCGCTGCCTGGTGTACTATATGTTTATATATAATATAATCCATCAGTTACTACCAGTCTCTATATCTCCTGACTACCTGGTACCAAATATAAATCTTTACTATGCTGACCTTAAGTCCTGGGGGCATCCGAGTACCTGTGAGGATAGCTGAAAATCTTTCTCATACCTTGTTCTAAAGATTTATCTTTGACCAGTGGTAGCCGTAACACATTGTAACCTCAGAATCTGCCTCCACTCTTCAAGATCCCTTGCTGAGCAGAACCAGAACATCCATCACAGTAACTAAGGAACTATCTTCTTCAATTTTGAGCCAAGCTAACCTGTAGATGTGTATAACTTACTTAAAGTTATAGTCACATGTAATGTACATCGCACTTCTTATCCCTTCTCCCCTCTTTATATCATCCCCCTCTTACCTCCCTTTTTTTGATCTCTACTATAAATCCTAATTAAAAATAACTTGAAGAAATGTTATAGTTCTGTATTATAAAATAATATTTATATATTTTGTTTATTCCATTTCTTCAATAAAAATGTAATAGAAAAAAGCAGAGGGGGTCTAAATTTTTATCTACATTTTCAATTGGTGTTAAAACGCTTGTGTATAGGTATAAGCTTTGCTTTAGAATGTCACCGCTCCCCAGTGTATATACTTCTTATATTTATTATATCATTGGATAAATATTATAAAATGTGTAGATCGACTGTTATGAAATATATTGTTAACAATGCAAGCAAAATATTCTATATCTTTTTTTGTTCACAGATAGTTAAAAAACATCTAATTCTGGATAAGATACACAAAAACAACTCATAGAGATAGTGACAGGAATTTTTAGCAGTTCAGAGCTTAATTGAGATAGATAATGCCACTAGACCATCAGTCACATTTGTATGCCATTTTGAGCTGTAATGACATGTGTATAAAAGATAAATACTCTGTAGGAAGCTGTGCCACCAGCTATTAATGCACTATACTTTAAGGGTTCAAACTAATTTTTTATAAGCATCTCCATTATCACCTCTATACAGACAACTGTGTCTGTGCTGGCAGCTCCCAGAAAAGAACCACTTGACTGGGGTAACGCATAGCAGATACACACTACCTCCGGCCAAGACACTTAGTCATACTTGCCAACTCTCCCGGAATGTCCGGGAGACTCCCGCATTTTGGGGGAGTCTCCCGGACTCCCGGAGGAGTATGGCAAAATCCCGCATTTACAGAAATAGGGCCACAATACCGCGATTCTCCGGGAATCGCGGCATTTGGCCCCGCCCCTGACTGTAAAATGACGCGTTTGCGTCATTGCGTCACGGGGGGCGGGTCCAAAATGACGCAATTTTGGAGCCCCGCCCCCCGCACGCCCACCTCCTCCACTGAATCTCCCGGAAAGCAATGGGAGAAAGTCGGCAAGTATGCACTTAGTACTGAGACAACTAGATGTGGGGTACAAGCTGAAGTCAAAGGATTGCAGAAGGTAGAGTAGTGATGAATGAAATCATAGTTTGGAGTAGGTAGAATAGTGGGGGGGGGCAAAGCCAAGTAGAATCGTACAAAACAAGTCTCCTTTAAAGCACAAGACAGAGAAATTCAAAACAATACTTTACTCCTGCAAAGGTTTTGTACATCTTAGGGACTTTATAGGGGCTACATACAGGTGACATAAATTGTTCTGATTAACTTAACCTTTTCACTGAAGTGCTGATTTCAGAGAAAAGAAAGCTGTGCTATAGTCAGGTGAAGCGACTAGCTAGATTGCTGTTCTTAGCAGAGTGCTGAATACAGGAATTGAGAGGTGTTTGTAGCTGTCATTGTGAACTGTTTTATGACAGCTGTCAGTTAGTGTTTTGAATCCTCACATTAAAATCTTCCTCTTACCCCTAACCTCTCTACTTATCCTTTATTCAGTGTGCCCTACTTTCTCTCTGCCATTTACACCTTGATGGCTCAATGTTACCTAAATCTCAACCTATCCAAAATGGAGCACAGCATCTCCCCCGTCCCCCTCCCCCTCCTAGTGTGACAAGCTCTACCCTCTAGTCTCCCCTTCGGATGACAAAAAAGCACACTCTCTTCTGTTTCTCAAGCCTACTATCCTTAGGCCTGCTTCAATGGAGACACATTGCAAAAATGCATATATTTGTGCCACACAAACGGTCATATGCCCAACTCATCAGGCCCTGTATGTAGATTGTTTTCCCCACCCACATTAGTTTCGAAAATTAAGCATTTATTATTTTCTGTGCTCCTACACACAGCAACAGTAATAAAAATCGTAAACACACTAAAAATTGACCAAGCACTCCTAGGCAAAGATTGTAACTTTCCCAAAACTTTGAACATAAAACAAAAAATCCAACCGGCTGTAAAAGGAAACAAAAATATGCTGTTCAAGCATTTTTTTTTTTTTTTTTTTTAAATAAAAGCAAAGGCAGTAAAAATAAAGAACTACGTTATAAAATGATAGGTAACAAATGAAAGCATTGCAGGCAGGCATTATCACACATTAGGGTTGAGGTTTATAATAAGCATGAGAGTTAGGGTAAACTTTCCAATATTAACTAGATTTCCCATCACTACTTCCCATAACTAGAGCTATTTATATTATTAACATGCCGCGCACTACGGTGTCACTTTAATATATGTCCGGGTGTCGCACTGCTTAGACTTCCCCAGGTGTACAGCTGATAAGCGGCCCCTTCCTGTCAGGTCTATGTTTCCAGGGGGAACGGATTGGTAGTGAACCGTGTATCATGGCGGCAGAAGCCGGCGGAGGGGAGCCGCTGGTTCGGTTCGTGAAGCTGAGTGGGAGAGCGGCAGGTGAGAGGGTAATAGAGAGGTTAATAAGAGGGGTAAGGGGTAAGAGTGACACGGTAGGTGGGCGCCAGAGGGCAAAGCTCATCGAGGAGCGGCTGTGGCTGGTTGGCCAGGAGATAGATGGGCAATACGTACACTGACCTATGTGACAGACGGACAGCTAGTTATATAACGCCAATAAACAATCATAATATTGGGAGCAAACTTTAGTTTTAATTGTTGACAACGTTGGAGGATAACACATGTAAGGCCAGTGTGACCATGCACAGGGGCGCTTCGCCTGCTTGCTGGGGGTGGTTCTTTTAGCCTGTTTTATTCTAGGTTTTACTGTAAAAACTGGCGTGTTGTCTGCGCTTACATAGAGGCTTGGGAAACGTGGATAAACTGCAATTGGCACGTTCTAGTATTTATCCTATTTCATATTGTTGATTCCCCCCCCCCCCCCCCTCTTGGTTAATCTGTTTTCAAAATAGTCAAATATTACTGGGTATGTGCATGTGATCTTCTGTTAGCCAGTTAGCCTTTTGGATGGGGGAAGAATTGATCAGTTGTCTAATCCATTATATTGAAATGTATTACATTAAAATATATTTCATGAAGTTTTCTGTCTAGTCATTAGTTGCAGCTTGTGTAAATTATTTTCCTCTTGTGTCACATTACATCAGAAATGCAAATAACTCAGCAACTAATCTTTTTTGCACAGTGCAATGTGGCTTGTCCACACTGCAATATACACAGTAATGAAAAAAGCTTGATTTTTAAGTTTGTGTTTTAATATTGATTGTAACCAGTTCTCCATTTTGCCATTCATTGAGCAAATCTGATATACATGAAGAGTATCACAAAATACACTTTGTTAAATATATGTGTAAAATTCCCAAGTATGTGCGTGTATGTAAGATATATAGATGTATCAATTTGTATTTGTATTTTTTACACACTCCACATTTCTTTGGTGACCATAACGCTGTGTTGTGGGGAAGAGACACCCTTATGTTAAATATCTCTATCATGACATGGAAATATATATTGACATGCTTCTTTAAGTTGATTCTGTCATTGATGCATAAAATGATAGTTTTATAAGTAAGGGAAGACTGGTTACAAGCACATTTATTGCATTATGGTCTAAGGGGCAGATTCAATTGCCCATGTTGTTCTAAAACGTAACATGGGCCACACACTATTACCGTTACTACGGTAGTTTTAATGCTGAAATTTGCTCGCAGCTCCGTGAGCTGAATATTACTGTAGAAAATTACTATAGATGCGATTTCTGTAATTTTTTTTTTTTTTTTTTTATCAACCCCTGAAAGTCCAGAGGGTCATGTAGGTGCGCATACATGATTTACCGTTGAATCTGTGATCTTCGTCTTTCATAACCCTCTGTAAAAAAGATGGACTATGTGAACTCTGTAGAGATCTGGCTACACTGCTGGTCGAGAGTGCATACACACTTCCACATTTGCCCGACATCGACCCATCATTGATTGTGATTTCTTTAGGAAGTTTAACTTCTCAAATATCCAAGTCTGATGAGCTCCTTGCATATGAGCCTTATATTAAAGAATATCTTGTAAGAAAAAAGGGTAACACATCCCCAATAGTTTCAGGGACAAGGATGTCTATGAAGAATGTGTACTATAATTTTCCCACTTACCAATTTGTTGCTAATTTTCTAACTTGTTTCCACCTCTCCCATGTAAACGAGGGGTTAAGTAAAGATTTTTTTTTTTAATTATTTGGGTTTTGCATAGCCTCTATTGTATCTTTAAATGTTGTGTATTTATATTTGTAATAACTAGAGTGTTTACCTGCAATTATATAACTGCTTGGAGAGCTTTTTTTTCAAAGTATGGTGTGTTTCTATTTTCACAAGGAATAACTTTATTATTATTTTTTTTTATTTCTTTTAGTTTACCAAAGTAAATTGTCTCTATCTTATGGATTTAATTGTGCTCCAGGCAGGGGAGACCTGACTGCTCTCTGCTGGGGGAAGTCATTGTGACATTGCTGGACTTCATTCTAGAAGTGGATGTAAACAATAGCGTCCACTTTGAACACTGTGTGCTGCTATTAAAGTACCAGGAACTGACTGACAATTGACAAGCTTTTAAAATGGCAATCGTGAGATGAGGCCATTGCTCCATCGTTTTATAGCAAGTGGTTAAATAGTAATTTTATTTTGATCCACAATGTACTAAACCTGAAAGAAAGTACACAGATGGGGCCTCTAAATGTTGCTGAATAGTTTAAGTGGTATATTTTGTAGTTTAAAATAATAGGGTAAAAATAACTTAAGTTTAGACTTTCCAAAGTGACTTAGTGCAAAAGAAATTGAAAATTGTTCTGCTCAGTAAAGGACATAAATCCTCCAATCTTGAGCACATTAAAGATGTTGTATTAACATCATTTTTATATTGACATTTTTCATATTTACCCTTGGCTCTCTCAAAAGTTTTCTGTAGCATAATATGCAAGCTGGGGCTATAGTCTTCCTCTGGTAGCTTCTGTTGCTGGAGGCACTTTCCTTTGTGATGGGCAAGACAGCAAGTCTTGCTTATAAAGCATGTCATTTTTCTGAACATGACTACCCCGCTGCAGTCAGGAATGGCTTGGATTTTCAAACTTCTCTCTCCCCATCACAAAGTTCTTCAGTAATGCCACTAGTTCTTGATGAATTGTTATGCTGAATTTTGGCACACCAAACAAAATGTACATATATGTCCCATCCCCCCTCTTTCTTCAATAGTGCATCATGATGTAATATTTCATAGATTGTCAGTAACTCCTCTCATCTCTGAAAAGTCGCAAAATCACGCAATACTGAGTTTAAGCACTAAGGAGAGTTGTTTATTGTTTTATGAAGTGCCCTTCTATGCTGCAGATTGTCACCTCTACAGTAAAAGGAATAAAGCAGGTGTAGCTGCTTATCCCTAGTGATAACCTGACATTAGTTTAAGCAGCATCTTTGCTGTATGCTTTTATTGATTTTTATCTTGTATTAAGTTACTGATGGTGCAATATCTGTCTGATCTGTTTATACCTAGAGGCATGAACATAATTTAAATCTTAGTTTGAAAATGTTAATGTGCACCTAAAAATATAAATGTCAGTGATACTTGCTCTAAATATCGTCAAGTTACCATATATTTAATCTACTCTTGCTTGCCCAGTTTGTGATCATACCATTTGACATACCACTTGCAATGTAAAAAAATAAAAATAAAATAATAATGTAGATTTTAAAGTACATCCCATTTAGACATAACCAAAAAACTTTAATACATTTTCTTTTAGAAGTTGACATACTGTACATGGTTATTTCAGTTCCCTCTTCTGGGTGACCAGTAAGAGTAGAAAAGAACTTTTCCCAAAGAATACATTTGGGGACTTCTAAATTGTCCACTGACTTACTGTGCATCGAATCGATAGTCTACATGTATAAGAGTGATAGGTGTGGTGTGATATAGTTGTATTAACCACCACTTTTCATGGAAAGCCTGGCACAAGTGTCTGCAGTAGGGTCCCTTTGATCTTTAATGGTGATGCAATACTTTCCTTTTTTTTTTTTTTTTAACTGGTCGGCCTGCAAAAATCATTCATGTAGACATTTAACAGCTGCTACATTATTTATTGCCAACTTCTGCACCTAACGTGTGCAAAATGTTTTTCTATTGTATGTGGCAAGGTATATCCAGCTGCTTTATGTTCAGGGTTTCTCAATCTGCTGTACATGTAATACTAAGGATACTTCAAGCAGATTTCAGTTTTTTTTTCAGCCTGGTAGATTAAACTAAAAATTACAGTCTAGTGTATTGGTAAAGAAAAAAACTTGTTCAAATCAACACTTCAAAATATTTAAAGATTTAATTGTTTGCCTGGTATTCTCTATGCACATTAATTGGTACTTGAAATAAATGAGCAAACTTTAGAGGTACTTGGCTAACATTTGCAGTTACATGCTAGCATACATGCGGCACAATAAAATTGAGAAACCCTGCATTAGTTCATGCCTGTAACTGTTTAACTACCAGATCAAGGATTGGTCATTGCAGGCTGGACTATGTTTGCCCTGATGACCAGAGCATATCCTCCCTTGTGTACTCAGCCCTCCCTCCAGATTTTCCACCACTGCTGTCAAAGCAGGGTCCCTATAGTTACCAGATTACCTGAGTTTATACATCTTGTACAGTATTCTGTAATGCTGTGGTGGTACTAGAGCCCCCAGAGCCATACTTATTTACTTCCCGGAAACCCCAGTGACCCCTGGTTTTTGTGTAGTGCAGCTCCTACTCCTGTAAAAATAGAACCCTGTCTGTAGTAAATGTAAACCTCATGGACCAATAAGCATGGTACCCAGCTTCTGAGGGGGTGGTACTATTTTATTTATGGTGCCCTTACTGTGTAGGCATTGGCTGGTTTTATTTTATGACTATTTTAATGAATGAACGATTGTTACAGTGATGTGGGGGCAAATGGCTGGTTGTCTGTTGTTTTTTTTTTGGATTATATGTGGCTCCTTTTACTTCTGCGAAATTGCAGGGTTATATCATTTGGACCTGGCTGATTGCTTTTTAAATTTGTCTAGGCTAGAGACTGTCAATACCAACGTTTCAGCTGAGTTATCTGTCCGTCCTGTACAGCAGGTTGTTGAAAGGAAATCAGGTGTGAGGTGGCTGCATCTGTTAGCAGCATAAAAGGTCCATCAAGCATTTAGGACATTGACAGTGTACTGATGTCCTGTCTGCTAAAGAGGACTGATCTCTTTTCGCAGCTGTGCAGTGATTGCAGCTTGAACTAAATTTATCACTGACGCAACACAAGTGCTCATGTGTATGTACCCTAAAAGTCATCCTCTGATGCCAGATTCTTTCTGAAAGAATGGGAACCTTAGAATGAAAATAGTTTTTTTTTTTTAGTTTTTACTAGACTCCAATGTATGAATTATAGATGTAAACCAGTGGTGTAACTACGATACATAGAAGCCTATGGACCCCATCGATGCATATTACTCAATTATCTATTCTGGGCTAGTGCATGCAAAATTGAGCCCTGTGTGAGCTTTCTATTCCAATGTAAAGTAATTATTGGGGGTGGAAATACTGAACTGTGGGTGGCCCTTTCACAAATTTGCTATAGGAGCCTGTGATTGCTCTTATGATCCAAATTATAATATGACTAGCTCTCTTTTTGTCTGGTGACAATAGTATAATATTTGAGATTATTGCTCTCTACTGTGGATTAGTTGTTGTTCCCACACTCCAAATCTAGTTGGCTTTACATGTTTCAGTATATTTTTGTCTGGCCAGACAATGCATTTTTGTGTTTGAGATCAGATGTGATTTACTCATTTATTCTATCTGTAGCTTCAGTGTATATTGCAATCTTTTATAGTATTCAGTTATCTGAGTGTTGCTTTTAAAACCATGCAAAACAGTTAATAGTCAGTCATTTAGGGTCCTGTAGCATTGATGCCTGTTTTTAATGGTGTGCTTGCTAATTTGGCAGCTGATGGGTTACTGTTATAATAATGATCACAAGCTGGATATGTTTATATTAAATAGAAGGTAGCTCTAACATGAGCTCTGTTTATAATTCCCTTTTTTGTCTGTAAATGGTTCAGGGTTATTCTTTCATCAGAAAAAACATGCTTGTAGAACACTTTGGGACTTTTGAACTTACACTGTTTACACAACCATTGGTTGTGTTTATGAGAGTCAAACTTTGAGAGTACACAGATGGCTTACAGTTGATTTCACCTGGGACTGTTTTTAGAGATGAACAGTCTTCTGCGTAAAAATGAATTGGATATTATTTATTTCTGGTTAATATCGGCGATCTAGCATCATTGCATCAATGTCTCTGCCTCTACCTGCAATGACCTCTTCAACTCAAACAATCTCAACCTTTTTACATTAATGAAAACATGGCTCACGCAATCCCACACTGCCTCATCTGCATCTACTTCAAAAGGTTTTCTCCAGTTCACCTACACATTCAAGCCTGGAAGCAGAGAATGAAGAGGAGCTGGACACCTCCCTTCACTGTACTTTCAAAGTTATCAAAAAGATTTCATCGCTCACGGTACCATCTTTTGAAGTACATTCTATCCAGATTTTCAACCCCTTCTCTGTGTGTTGATGTGATCTATGGTCCCCTCTGGAGGACTCCATTGGTTCCTTGAACACTTTTCGGCTTGGCTTCCTCATATGTTATCTCTTGATATCCCCATCATCATCTTGGGTGATTTCATCATCCCAAGTAATGATCCACACTATCCTGCGTCTGAACTACTCCATCTAACCTTCTCATTTGGTGTCTCTCCCAGTGGGAGACTCTTCCACTCATAGTGATGACCACTGATTTGACCTTGTTTTTTCCTGACTTTGTTAGCGAGAAAGCAGTGTTAAAGAAATCAAACTGAACAATTACCTGCAGTCTCTTCTCCAGCTCGAAGACTTCTTACCACACTCAGCCAAGCCTCCTCATACATACAGAAATCTCAGTTCTATTATTTTTCAACTACTTTATATCTCTCTGCAAGGGGTAAATGGAGAGATTAGATTTCTGCAGGTTTGGTTGTGAAAGGGAGAGTGCAGGTAAATTTGCAGAGAAAGGAAAGCAGTGTTAAAGTATTTTCAGTTTATCAGTAGTAACAATCAATTTTGGTTCCATAATGTGAGAAAATAAAGTGTGTGTGGGTGTGTGGGTGGGGGGTGGACATTTTGCAGGAGATTCAAATGTTGTAAATTATTTGTAAATGTTGAATAAAAAGACATGAAGAGCAGAAGGTGAAATAGACTATACAATATGCTGGCTTGTGTGATCTTAACCTTGCATGCAGTGGAATAATAAGTCATGTAACAAGCCCCACTATAAATTTCACTTAATGTGACTTCTGTCAATTCATCGATGTCCTTATTTCTAGGTATACCATTGTCAAGTGACTGGTTAAGTAACAGTCGTAAAGTAAGTAACATGAGTATATAAGTAAATAATAGTAAACACAACTGCAGTTGGGATTTCTGTAGCTATTTTACCAATGACTGAAAGTCCTGATGAGCATGCAGATTTATGTGTACACACTATACACAATTAGCTCTTCTGTGATAACCATCTGCTGAAAAGTTTGTGACTCTGCATACGCATAGAGAGCTGCCTACACTGCTGGTCCTGAGTGCATACAAACTTCCACATTTGCCTGATATAATTCCATCGTTGATAGTGATGTTAAGTCAGATTATAAAATCAAACAATACAATGTGCATTGGTATGGTAAATCCTGATCGTGAGAGCGTACACACTAATGCAACATCGGCCCTAATAGTCATTTATTGTGGTGTTGGCATGATAAACCTGTAGTGTGTACTCCGCTTAACCTTTGGGAACCAGGGTTTACTTAGGTTAGTCCTCTCAAATCTGCACTTTGAGTTTTGGGTGGAATTATCCTTTAGTAGTGTGAACAGTAAAAATGTACTTTGATTAGATGAACTCTTGCTGTGCTGTAACAAGTGCTTTTTGCTCAACTTTATTTTTTAAATGACAAAAGCCAATTATTGTACTATAGAGCTTTGAGTGGTGTGGATGAATAAATAACCTGTAATTTCATTTTATTTTTACTGCTGTCATAAATTGTCACTGCAACATACTCAGTGGCCACATTATCAGGTACACCTATCTAGTATTAGGTAGGACCAGCCCCCAGAACAGCTGGGATTCTTCATGGCATGGATTCAACAAAGTGCTGGAAACAATCCTTAGAGATTCCGGTCTATGTTTACATGATGACATCACGCAGTTGCCTCAGATTTGTCGTCTACACATTCAAGCTGCAAATCTCCCATTCCACCACATTCCAAAGGTGCTCTATTAGATTGTGATCATCTGACTCTGAATACCATTGGAGTACACTGAACTCATCCTGTTTGTGGAAATAGCTTGAGATGTGTGCTTTGTGAGATGGCATGTTATCCTGCTGGAAGTAGCATTTAGAAGATGAGTAGATTGTGTCCATAAAGGGAATTCAAGTAATTCAAGTTCTGCAGTGAACATGATATTTTATAATGATACTAATTAGACTTGCATAGACACTGCTATTAAATGGGTTGTCCACCTTTTGAACAACCTATTTTAAGACCATTTTGCCCCTGTTACCAGGTCTCAGCTGTCAGCGACCATCACAGGTGAGTGTTGGAAGGACTGGATGTACAATTTGAAACTCTGGATCAGTATGTATTTTTAGGTAGTAGACAAAGAAATGGGACCTCCAATATAAAGTCACTTAATATGGAATTGGACAACCATATTCAGACTAGTACAGTTGTGGCTTTGAGTCTACCAATATCTGGAATTGCAGGGTGGAGGTGTCCCATTTCTCTCACAAGGAAGTCATTCTTCCAGCACATCATTTTTGGTGGTGAAAAATGCTGTTTCGGGCGTCGTTCTAGAATATTCCGTTAATGCTAGTTGGTGTTCAGATATGGGCATATGCCCTACGAATTACACTTGTGTCAAGCTCTTTGAACCATTTGGCAACCACACATGCTATATGGATGAAAACATTGTTATCTTCCCTTGCTATCGGGGAAAAAAATGCTGCAACATAGGGCAGAGATAATCACTTTGTACCATTAGGTAGCAGTAAGAATAGACTTTGCTTTACTAAGGGAAAGCCTGTTCACAAATTATGCTATTTCTTGCCTATTATTTGCCTTGCTTTTTGAATTAATGCATGGATATTGTGATCTTGAAAAATGTGTTTCCACCCACTATTGGCCTATGCTGATTTTATTTATTTTTGAAGTTTCATGCTGAAATCTCCTTGGTTACCCTTGCCCCTGGATCATAAGCAAATTGCTCCGTCATCATTACTGAATATCTTGCCAAATACAGAACAACAATCTTTTAGAGAGGTCTGCTCTTGCAGCCATGATGGCCTTAATTATAGACAACCAGGGCAGTCCAGCATTTTTATGTGAGCCTGACCATGATGGAATGTTATTTTCTTAATCGCTACATGAGCCTTTTCATGCTCTCAACATGCTTGGTACCAGATGTGTGCTCTGCAGTCTGTTAAAAGTTAAGTGTACAGGTGGAAACGACCATGAAAAGGCTGGAATGGTAGGAATGTCCAGAGGTGGTGGACAGTCATTTTTAAATATTGGGGTTAACTAAGAAATGTTTTATTATGCAAGAATAGTCAAAATCCAGATGATTGAATTTCTCATGTTTTTTTTTTCTGTATGATAACTTGACCATTTGGCTGAAAATGGCAGTTGTGGCTTGGTCCTTACAGGACTTCTAGTGGTATCATATTAGTTTGGTTTACATCATTATTAAAATTAGGTAATTTATATATCTGCAGGCAGTACGCCACTGTATAACCGCATTATAGCTAAATTGTACAGGAGCACTGCTTAGCCTTTTTAACAGGAAGTGGAATGCTATGGGTAGTGTAGGGAAATATTTTAGACATGTTTCTCTGAATCAGGAAAGACCCAGGCATTCCATAACTGTTCTACACGTGTATTATGCTATCCTATTCATCCATTCTATGCTATGTGCTATATAAAATCTTACATGCAAATATATTAGACTGATGCAGCTGTAGAGGTTGTCCTTTAAACTGTGTTTGTATCTGCTGTATGTATGAATAGAATAGTTAAAATGATGATGCATTGGTATTTTTAGACTCTAAGGGCTTGATTCATTAAGGAAAGTAAAGCAAAAAAAAGAGTAACTTTGCACCTTGACAGAACCATGTTGCATTGGAGAGAAAGGTAAACTTAAAATGTGGGGACAGATTTATAGTTTGGATAGGGCATGTCCTAGATTAACTTAAATTTTCAGTGTAAAATAAAGCTGTCAAATATTTGTGAGCTACATGAAAAACCAGCAGGTACTTCTCTAATGTGCAAAATAATAAACTCATTTGTACCCCTTGCATTGTAACATGGTTTTTTACTGGAAAAAAGTTACTACTTTTTTTATTATTATTTTGCTTTACTTTCTTTAATCAGGCCCTTAAATGTTTACTTTAATGTGTAGTTCCCATTCCAAATTGTTGGTATACTTTGTGACTGGTCACTAATCTATCTTGTGTGCAGTCAGTGATCTTCGTTTTCTATTTGAGTCTGTCTGTTACTGGCATTGAGCCTAGCCATAATCCTAAATGCTGAATTATGTGTCCTGATGTGCTCTGTGTGGAACAGTGTTGTAAAAAACACACAGGCCACTGTTCTATTTTCAGATGATTCTATGTAGGTTTTGGAACTTGCGAATAGGTATTATAACATCTCAATTGTCCACGCTGGATTTTGTTTTGTTTTGGGCTGAAATATATAGTGTAAGTGGCTGAATTTTTATTAAACATTAACTCCATGAAACTCCTTTCCCCTTACATAGCCCAGAATGCGTGTGGGTTTGTTTTGTTTTTTTTTGTTTTTTGTAAGTAAATTTTATTTAACCTATGTATTTTGGCAGGAGGTAACTTTCACTATTTGACAGAACAGCTCATTTTGTATTATGTGGAGAACTTTGCTTCTATAATTTTAGTGCCCACTTTGATCATATTGTGAGCCCTTTACCCTTGTGCTGATCTAGACCACAAGATAAGTAAGCAAAACATAATCTCCACTTGGAAAGATTTGTGAAAGGAGAGAGGAGTTACAAATGATACTAAATACTTTTAACCCTCAAGGACAGAGTCTGCTGAGGTGAGAAAGCATTTATTGGACAAAAACTATTACTATTTCCCCTTAATGTCAGACATGGTTTCCTCAGTCATTGACAACTCAATTTTTAACTACAAATGTTTTTTCTTTGCAACTAGAAAATGCACCATAGTAATATAGTATATCTTCTAGATGGATTTATTTTCTTTTTTTTCTTTTTAGATCATTTTACCTGACTCACTTAACTCCGACGCATGTGTGAGATTTTAAACCTTCTGTGCTCTATAAACATGTTTATATTTGTAATCCTTAATGCCTTTTGTCTGTAATTTGGTCAAAACTGTATGTGTAAAAACAATGTGCAAATTTTACAATTTATGAAGGAAACCTTTAATCCAGTGGATACCAAACATTCCCAGTTTGAGACACCCTTAGGCTCTCCATAAATTTTGCAAGGCACCCCTAAGCCAAAATAATTGCCACGTAGTCCCCCGCCTTGCTTACCATCGGCCCTGGCTGCAGCACTCTTGTGAGATCGCCACTGCACCCCAGGGACAAACTCTGCACAATCTGGGAACCATTGCAAATTATTTGACCAAAGATGTAATCTATTTACATATATGGGAAACCTATACACCTCTATGGATAAATACCAAATACTTTTTACTTAAGTTCTGACTTATAAGGCTTAAGAACAGAGCTATGCACATTTGTTTACTCCCCAGTTATTCAGTGCTGACAGTGAAATGGAATAGGGCAGCAAGTCATGTCCACATTTGTAAAAACTACTTATAGTTTGTTTGTGGTGATCAATAGACCATGTCTTTTAATGCGTCTAGTGAATGAAGAATAACCACACCAAGGGCAGAAGAACGACAATCGAAGTATGTATCCTAATAAATGTTGTTCTTTAACTGCGTCAGCATCACTTTGGGCTGCGGGTAGCAGGCAAAATGTTGACACATGACACTAGGCTGCTGGGGAATTGATACAGTTTAGCTCTTATCTGTAGGTCACAGAAGATAGCAGGTAATAGGCAATATGCAAGTTCTTGGAAAGCAGAATGAGGTTTCTTGCTCTTATTTGGTCTATACAATGACCTTTGCACCCCAGTTAGAAGTGCTAGTGAACAGATGGCATACACACTAGAATATACTTTCTTCATGTGGAGCTATAGACTTTTTTTTTTTTTTTTTTTATATATTTCTGGAAGGCTCATTGGAGACTGGGTCCTTTTTAACCCCTTGACATGATTAAAACTTTTATTACAGGCTCTGAGAAAGTATTGAGAAGGCAGATGTGAATAAGAAAGGAAATCTAATTCCGTAAGAAAACGCCACTAGCTTAGGGGCTACCTAGAACCAAGGCTCAGCAATGCGCTTCTCAAACTCCTGACCTGGAAATGACATTGGATGATTGGGTCACGTTGCTTGATGCCACTTCGGCTGCGCACCGTTTTTATCATTTAATTTTTTGGGGGGGAATTTCATTGGATGCCAGCTTTTCCTGCATTTACTACCTAATGATGGTAAAGAACGAGCAAGGGAACCAGCCCTGTACTTGGTGGGCATGCCCATAGGCGAGCAACACTGGGACCTTCTGGATCTACATCTACATGGGAGCATAGGCAAAAATAAAATACCTCACTACAGCACTTGGGAAACAGTGAGGAGCACTTGGGAAACAGTGATCATAATATGGTCTCATTTGAAATTAGTTTCCAGAAACAACGGTATAAGGGATCAACTAGGACTTTAAACTTTAGAAAGGCAAATTTTAATATGCTAAAGGAGTCTATAAAGAGCATAGACTGGGACAAAGCCTTTGAAGGAAAAAATACGGAAGAAATGTGGGCTGTCTTTAAAATGTTGTTGGAAACATACACGTATAAGTTCATTCCTATGGGAAATAAATGTAAAAGAATTAAGTTTAAACCAATGTGGCTAAATAAAAAGGTCAGGGAAGAAATGCAAAGGAAGAAGCGTGCATTTAAATTGTTTAAGTCTGAAGGGTCAGAGGAGTCCTTCCGTAGGTACAAGGAATGTAATAAAACATGGAAAAAGGAAATTAGATTGGCTAAATTAGAAAATGAAAGGCACGTTGCAAAAGAAAGTAAGACAAACCCCAAAAAGCTTAAGTATATAAATGGCAAAAGGATTAAAAAAGATAATATAGGACCCCTAAGAAGTGAGATGGGTGAATTGATAAATGATACTAAGGAAAAAGCAGAGATATTAAACACGTTCTTTTCTTCAGTATTTACCAGAGAGGAACAAATGGCAGGAGTAATACATAAAAATGGAAATGAAACCATGCCATTAATTAATACTTTGTTGTCAGAGGAAGAAGTCCAAAGGCAACTGAAGAATATTAAGATAAATAAAGCTCCAGGTCCAGATGGCATACACCCAAGGGTCCTTATGGAGTTAAACTTGGAAATAGCTAGACCGCTATTCTTAATTTTCAGAGATTCAATCTCATCAGGCTCAGTACCAAGGGATTGGCGAATAGCAGAAGTGGTGCCGTTGTTTATAATTCTCTGGTTGTGATCTCGTCTCCTTTTTAGACCTGTAAGCCTGACATCAATAGTGGGGAAACTACTGGAAGGTATTTTAAGGGACAGTATTCAGGATTACTTGGTACGCAATAAAATTATTAGTGGGAATCAACATGGATTTGTGAGGGATAGGTCACGTCAAACTAATCTAATTAGTTTCTACGAGGAAGTTAGTGGGAACTTAGACCAGGGCAGTAGATGTGCTTAAATTTTGCAAAGGCCTTTGATACAGTGCCACACAAGAGGTTGGCTTACAAAATAAGGGAACTGGGTCTAGGAATCGAAATTTGTACTTTGATCGAAAACTGGTTAGAGAATAGGGAACAGAGAGTTGTGATAAATGGAACATTTTCTAATTGGTCAAAGGTCTTAAGTGGAGTACCTCAAGGTTCCGTGCTGGGACCACTCCTTTTTAATATATTTATTAATGACCTTGGTGATGGTTTAGAGAGTAAAGTTTCTATTTTTGCAGATGACACTAAACTCTGTAAGGTAATAAAATCAGAGCAAGATGTAGCTTCTCTACAGAGGGACTTAAATAAACTGGAGGATTGGGCGGCCAAATGGAATATGAGGTTTAACACAGATAAATGTAAGGTTATGCATTCAGGGATCAAAAACAAGAACGCAATCTATAAATTAAATGGAATTAATTTAGGAGAATCTATAATGGAAAATGATTTGGGAGTGCTCGTAGACAGTAGACTTAGCAATAGTGCTCAATGTCAAGCAGCAGTTGCAAGGGCAAATCACATATTGGCATGCATAAAAAGGGGCATAGATGCAAGGGAAGACAGTGTAATTTTGCCACTGTATAAATCGTTGGTAAGACCTCATTTTGAATATGCAGTACAGTTCTGGGCACCACTCTATAAAAAAGATAATTTGGAACTAGAAAGGGTTCAGAGAAGGGCGACAAAATTGATAAAGGGTATGGAGTCATTGAGTTATTAGGAAAGGTGAGCCAGTTTAGGCATGTTTACTTTAGAAAAGAGGCGTCTAAGGGGAGATATGTTACTATGTACAAATACATCAGGGGTCAATACAGAGAGCTTTCATGGGAACTTTTTACCCCAAGGACCATACACAGGACACGTGGTCATCCCCTAAGGTTAGAGGAGAGGAAATTTCACAACCAGCAAAGGAAGGGGTTCTTTACAGTAAGGGCAGTCAAGATATGGAATTCATTGCCAGGGAAGGTTGCAGATTCAATAGATATGTTTAAGAAAGGGTTAGACAAATTTTTAGCGGAAAGGTGTATCCAGGGATACGACCGTTAATTTAAAATGAAGGATAGTAGTGGAAATAGGGCAAAAATAGGACTGGGTCTGGGGGGATTTTCACAATTGAAACAGATTGGCGGTTGCTTACTCTGGATTAATTTCAAATATAAGTGCAGGATCGCAGGAGATCCAAAATAGGTTGAACTTGATGGACTGGTGTCTTTTTTTTCAACCTCATCAACTATGTTACTATATTACATTTACCACTGTCTTACTCTGCTTTAAAGAGACACCTATATAGACCTTCAAGGGGTTGTCTAGTTTGTCCCTGTCTCTATTAGGCTGATTATGGTTTAACCCTTTAGATAGCGCTGCCATGGAGTGGTAATTATAATTGTTTAAAATAAGGAAACCTTTTTTTTTTTTTCTTTTTTTTTAAAAACCCTATAATAAGCACATTTAGTAAGTATATCTTTTATGTGTTGCATTTAAACGCTTGCTGTTTTTAATATCGAAATTTGAACTTATTACATGCAGTTATGGTTCCCTTAATGCATACACTTTCTATTTGTATGTACTGTACTTGTAATATGTTTAAGTATTGATTTACACATCTATGGCCTGGCTTATTTTCCTGCTATTGTACTGCAATGGTTTAGTTTGGAATTCATTTAATTTATAAAGCATTTTTAGGAAACTATACATTTTCTGGATTTCTGTTAGTGTTTTTTTTTATTTATTTTTTTGTCTAAACTTTACCTGCTGCGTGGAAAGGTCATTTGCAGCTGCATACAGAGGAGTGTAATTTCTAAAGTTTGTGAATGGTTTGATTTTGGTTTATACAGGCCTGTCTAAAAATTAAGCTTCCCCCAAATAATATCTTGACTAACTGCCTAGTTCTGCCACCAGAAAGATTTTGTTCCAAAACGGACACTCTGCGGAAGTCTTCATATATTCCCCTGACTTATCGCAAAATACTCTCAACCTAATTTAATCATAGCTATTGTAAACCCAACAATTATCTGTCTTAAATGTTGTTTTCTAACAACCAATCTTATCAAGGAAAGAACGTTCTTAAATGGAGTCTAATATGACTATGAAAGTCACATAGCTTATTGGCTAAAAATAACAAGAGGACATGCAGAGATTCAACTGCTAAGTTTCTTGAAATAGAAGTGAAACGGAAAATGAAAACACACGTATTTTCATTTCATCTGCGCCAGTGAAGGCTGGAAAGAACCTTGTTTCCCTCAAGAACTGACAAATTGTAGTAATTGTAGTTCTCTTTTAAACATTCTATTCTTTGCCCCCAAATCTCCCTTCACTGCAGTCACTGAAAGAAGTGTAGTATGCTAATCTGTTTTATGACTAGAGTTTTATAGTTGTTTTCATACACCCCAATCTAGTGTTGAATTCCATACCTGGAATATCTCTTACATTTTATAGAATTTTTTTTTCTTATAAAAATACCCCACTCCCCCCTTCCTATCTCTTAATTGTGAGAGCAGGGAGGACATTTGTTTTATTATTTGATTATTAGGTGCCGCATGGTTTCCGCAGTGCCGTGCACTATACAAACAATAGACCATACAGGGAAAACATTACAGGAAAACAAGTAATACTTCAGAGGCTCCAGGGAAATCAGTTATAGTGAAGTTGAAGCAGAAGAGTAGGTAGAGAGACAGGAGGGCAAACAGGCGGCTGGCACAAAGGGAGTCCGAAGAGGGGAACAAGCGCAGGAGTATCAAGGTGATGAAGAGCGAGCATGGAGAGAGGGTTAAGTGGAATGCTGGTAGGCTTTGAGGAAGAGGCAAGTTTTGAGTGCCTGTTTGAAGGAGCACAAGTTAGGGGACAAACGGATGGAGTGCGGAAGGTCATTCCAGTGCAGGGGGGCAGCTCGGGAGAAGTCTTTAATTTTGGAGTGGGATGAGGTGATCAGAGTGGAGAAGAGACGATGATCATTGTCCGATCGCAGGGACCGGGTGGGCGTGTGAATGGAAAGGAGATTGGAGATATTGGGGGCAGTAGAGTGGGAGAGAGTCCTATAGGTGAGGGTAAGAAGTTTAAAAAGGATTCTGTAGGGGAAGGGAAGCCAGTATAAGGAGAGGCAGAAGAGGAGCGGTGAGAAAGGAAGATGAGCCTCGCAGCCTCATTGAGTGTAGAATGAAAGGGGGCGAGGTGAGAGTGGGGGAGGCCGGTGAGGAGAAAGTTACAGTAGTCAAGCCAGGAAATGATGAGCGCATTGATAATGATTTTGGTTGCATCCTGAGATGGGAAGGGTCTGATGCAGGCGATGTTGCATAGATTGGCCATGGGATTATAAACACCCGTTTGTTTTAGCCCTATACTGGACTTGCCTTTTTTCCCATGGAGAGGCCCAGAAAATCCTTCTATCATCTCCATTAGGGTAGTGCATCAAGATGCAGGTGACTCCCTGGGACCGTTCCTCTACTACCAGAGGCCGTATATTCCGTATGGTGCTAATTGTTTACAAATTTGAAAAAAACCTGTCTCCCCACAGCGCTTTGTGTGTGGAGGAGCCTGTAGAAGGGCAAAGAACTAGCAAGGACAATATAAAGAACCATTGACCAGATGAGTTGCTTTAGTTCTTTAAAAAAAAAAAAAAGTAAAAACTCAACTGGTTAAAAGGACAAAATCACACTGTGCCATAGACCTGGATAGTTGAATACTGGTGAAGATCCATCTGATATTGATGGAGGGGAAATGCGATAGGAGCTCAGAATATTTAACCTCAGAGGAGTCATTAATTAAGCACATTAATAAACTATGGACTTTCTTTAAGAACTTCTACAGAATGGCCATGCCCTTAGTGCAGACACTTGTATGTTCAATGTACTAATTGTATTTCTGGATATAAGATTGATAATGCTAGGTAGTCTGTCTTTTCTTTCACATTTTGGGATCTCAATCTTGTCTTGGAGATTCAAATTAGAACCCTTTGAACCGTTACACAAAGAATAGTTCAGAAAAGGTTCACACTCCAGGTAATGTTATATACTCAGGTAAAATGCTGCAAATGAATTCTGCTTTCTTGCCTAAAGTTCTCCAAAGCCTGTCCTCTAATGGGAAACTTTTTTTTTTTTGTTTTTAAATAACATGGTCTAAAGCATACTTTCTTTCTCCTCTGGGATGTCCAGCAGTCTCCCAGAAAAGAGGGCTTCCTTACCAGATCCTACCTTTTTCACTATTTAAGTGGGCGTAGGGGGTTTTGATTTGCGTCATCACAGCCCCTTGTTCCTGCGCTTGCCACATGACCTCCCCTATGGATTTCCCCCGTTGGGAGGTCCATTGTTGGCAAGTATGGTACACATGGTATACTGTTTGCAAAAACTTAATTTGTGATCCACTATATCTCAATCGTGATACATTTCTTGATCAGGACTGGATAAGTTCTGGTGTCCATGGTGACTAAGTAATGCTCCCTTGCAGCGTAAGCATGTCGTCTATTGACATAAAGGAAGCGATCTTTGGCGGATGCTCCTCTCCCTAGTTTGTCTACTAGGAACCATTTGTGTTGACTGCATTTTCTATAGCAGTGTTGGCTAACCTTTGACACTCCAGGTGTTGTGAAACTACAAGTTCCAGCATACCCATCCAGCAATAAGCTGCTATATATTGACGAAGCATGCTGGGACTTGTAGTTTCACATCACCTGGAGTATCGCAGGTTAGCCAACACTGTCCTATAGGCATGATTGTATCTAATTTAGTCCGAATCTATTTACAGAATATGGGGTAGGATAATAAGCTTGAGCATAGTTTAAAAGGAGCACTGGCTGGTATAATGTGTTGTTTTTTTTTTCCTTTGTGCTTGTATGTTACTGTCAAAGTACATAGCCCTATAGTTTAAAAATATGTGCTTGCAGACATTCGCCCAGGCCTGTCCTAGATGCTGGCTTAGCACTTTGTACATTATACCAGAATAACTGTAAATTGCAAATCTGTAGATCCTTGCGTGTTGAGCACTGTGGTGCCCATTCAATTTGCTGCAAAGCGTCTTGGAAACTTGGCGCTATGTTTCTGTGCGCAAATACCAAAATTACGGTAATGAAAACATTGCTCGCTTTTGCTCGCACTCTTATGAGCAGTGAGCAAAGGTAAGCAAAGATTATTACCTAGGACATTGTGCAGTAATGGCCACAATGTTGCTATGGAGCCTTGGGATAATTGAATCAGCCCCTAAACAAGGAGACTTATTTGCCACCATGCTATTGGCTGGACACTTTATATTTCTGCGTTCTCAGGAATTGCTAATTTCCTGTCCTTTTATGAATGGTTAAATAATTATTTTGTTGAAACGTTTCAACAAAAAATGTAACATAAGGGGGTTATTTATTAACAGAGCAGAAGATAAAATCTGCAGTAATCAAGTGTAGGTAAGATAATATGAAACCTGTTATGATATTTCACATTGTTGGTAAATAGCAACTGTTAACATTTTTTTTACCCTGCACGTTTATAATGTATGTGAGATCCCCTATTTCTTAATGTGATGTTAATAGATTGAGTGCTACAACTATTTTGCAGGACATGTTTTTTTGTTTGTTTTTTTTTCCCCTCACAGTAAATTACAGTTGAAGAAATAGTGTCTCTGAAATAAAACCCTTGTTAGCCCCTTCGATGGGTAAACAATGCTAAATAACTTCGTATGGTTTAGTCATTGACATGAAAGCTCTCTGCTGTAGAAGTAAAAACAGTAAATTATGCAGTTATTGGGTAATGTCTTAGATCATATATCTTTGCACTCCCATAGATGGTAATAAGTAAATGGGTTCCCCTATATCTCTCAAATCAGTCTGATAGTGTGCTACATAGACAACAAAAAACCTAACACGCTCTTTACAGTGCAGAATAATACCATATGAAAAAAATGGTCCTTGTTGCATCAATTTAATATTTGCCTCATTTCACTATAATCCTAACCCTGCTGTGTTTTTTGTTTGAGCCAAGGTAATGTTGAAGATGTCAGTCTTTGCCCAGCTCTTTTATGCTGCTTATGTTGCTGTCTGATGCCTTGTGTTTTGAATGTCTGACTCATTGCTGGTAATTGTGGTAACAGGCTCTAAGAAGAAGGTACGCTGGTTTCCTGTTAGGCGACTCTTCACTCACTCCTGTGCCAGCATCAGGATCCCTAGCAGGTTTTTAAGAGAAGGTGGGTGATGATTACCAGCCTTGAATAGTTATTTGTTCGTCTGGTGTTTTTTGCCATTCTGTCCTTTTTAAGTCATGTCTTTTTTTTTTTTTTTGTATGTTTCCCCCCCCCAAGTTTTAACTAAAATGCCAATTTTGGATGCTGTATAAGCCAACTTATAAGTTAAAAGAACAATTGCACCAACAACTGGTACAGACAATCAAGACAAAATTTATTTAAAGTGTTGTCTCTCAAAAGAAAGGGTATTGGAGACAAACTGAAATGTAGTGCGTTTTCCACAGAATGTATGTCTCCAGAACAACATTGATGTAAAAGTTGAGGCAGAGGGCCACTAGATGCATGCAATTACAGCAGTGCCCAATTTTCAGGCACTACTTGGGTACTGCATAGGTTGACTTGGAGACCTTTGAGCCTACTGAACATTTTGATTACTAAACCAATAATAGCATACTATTGTATCTTCATTTTGGTATTCTCCTTACCATCAGGGTGGTGTGTTCTGAATCAACAACAGAACAGTCTAGTTTGTACTTCTCCAGTTATCGCATATGTTGGATAATTGGATCTTTCTTTTGAAAGTGTTTATATATAGTGAGAGATTGAATACATAGATTGTTTGGAAATTAGGGTTTGAAAAAGGAGTCTATCCATAATTTGGAGCACCATGCCTAAAACTGTACAAAGTATACCTGCCTTCAACCACTGCCTGTAGCATTCTTCTCCATTAAATTGATTATCGGTGTTCCTCATGGTGGATGTAGATAGAAACTCTCGCCGAACAACATTTGTGTATGACATTATCACAGAAAAGCAGTATTTGCTTTTTTTATTTTTAAATATAGATACATATATACTTCTGGAAATATACTGATAAAACCCTCACACTTAACGGTTTTTAGACTGTCAAATGTAGTTTCTACGTTGTCCGTAGTGGCTTATCCTTTTTCGATAATGATAAAAAAAAAAAAGCACCATTACAGGATGTCCACTTTTGGACATCCCCCTTCTCAAAACTTGTGTGGCCGGAGTCCTCTAGCGTCATGAGCCATGTCTCTGGTTTAGGTAATGGAGGATAGGGACTACCCCCTATTTGCTATATTTTTAACTGGTACATAATGCATTTATGTTTCCCAGAACATAAAATTGCATGTCCAGAACACACATGAATGAAACTAAAATTGTTTTTGAATTTGGCTCACATTGTCTTGATGGTTCCAGGGTGAGCACTCTCACCACTTAAAAGGATCCTATAATCATCCGGTAATTTGTCAAGTGACGTATAGTTGAATTTCTTTTTATAGGCTTGGGAAATGTGCCATAAATGCGGAAATATATCAGTATATACACTATATGGACAAACGTATTTGGACGCTTGACCATTACACCAACAGGGAGTGTAATGACAATGTATTCAAATACATATACTTTAATATGAAGTTGGTCCTCCTTTTGCAGCGATAACAGCTTCCACTCTTCTTGGAAGGCTTTCCACATGATATGGGAGTGTTTCTGTGGGAAATTGTGCCCCTTCATTCTGTAGAGCATTTATGAAGTCGGGCACTGATGTTAGATGAGGAGGCCTGGCTCGCAATCTCCGTTCCAGTTCATCCCAAAGGTGTTCGATGGGGTTGAGGTCAGGGTACAGTAATGTTGCAATAGAAAAGGGCATTTCCCAAACTGTTGCCACAAAGTTGGAAGTATAGCATTGTCCAAAATGACATGGTATGCTGAAGCATTAATATTGCCCTTCACTGGAGATAAGGGGCCTAGCCCAAACCCTGAAAAACAGCCCCATACCATTATCCCTCCTCCGCCAAACTTCACAGTTAGCGGAAGAATGTTACCTGACTACATTATGCCATTTGCCAAAGCCAGACTCGCTCATCTGACTGCCAAACAGAGATGCATGATTCGTTACTCCACTGAACACATTTCCACTGCTCCACAGTCCAGTGTCTGTGTGCTTGACACCACTCTATCTGACACTTTGCATTGGTTTTGGTGTTGTGAGGCTTGCATGCAGCTACTTGGCCATGGAAACCCATTCCATTAAGCTTCTGCCACAGTTTTTGTGCTTGCGTTAATGCCAATGGAAGTTTGGAACTCTTCCGCTATGGAATCGGCAGAGCGTTGCCGACTTTTACACACCATGGGCCTTAGCAGTAGTTGACCCTGCTCTGTGATTTTACGTGGTCTTCCACTTCATGGTTGAGTTGCTGTTCCTAAATACTTCCACTTTCTAATATCACTTACAGTTGACTGTGAAATAGCCAAGAAGGGTGAAATTTCACAAACAGTCTTATTGCAAAGATGGCATCCCATCACAGTACCACGCTTGAAGTCGCTGAACTCTTCAGAGCGACCCATTTTGTATCACAAATGTTTGCAAATGGTGATTGCATGGCTAGGTGCTTGAATTTATACACCTCTGGTAACGGGTCTGATTGAAACACCTCAGTTCATTAATTAACAGGAATGGCCAAATACTTTTGTCTATAATAGTGTATGTAGTGTTTATTTTAAAACTTGTCGTTTTTGTAAGACCTGTTTAAATGCATAGTTTAGTAATACCGAAAAATTTAAATAATGAATCTTAAAAAGCATTAATAGCAATGATGGGTAAATAAAGTATAAACATTATCTAAAATGAATAAATACATACAGAAAACAAATTGACATATGGCGATATTTATTGCATAATCAAATAGGAGAAAGGCATATCTAATTTGAGCTCAGCAGGTCACGCAAGGGATAGCTTACATTGCCCACAGTTAAAAAACAAAAACCCCAACGAATTAAAAAGTGTATCTCATTGAGCTCAAGTGAAATAACACCAATTGAGGTATGTTCGGGTTTAGTAATACCCCGCGATTTAAATAATGAATCCTAATATCATTATCAATGATGTGTAAAAAGATTAAAAAATATATTATAAAATGAGTAAACATGGTCCATTAAACAAAAATGAAATGGGGAAGGGTTTAAAAATAATTGTGGACGAACATAATACACAGTGCATGTCAAAAAATAAAATATTTATTTGGAAACTAGGGTGTGCGGACCTTCCACCCTTGAAATTGTGTGTGATGTATGTATATATTTTTTAAAAGAGAAGCATAATTACAATACTTTATAAAAAAAAAAAAAAAAGTTTAAAATGAGAGGTAAGTGGCTAAAATTGTCAAAAGGGAAAGAAAGGTGACAGGAGAGCGAAAGAAACTCGGAAGAACCAAAGCTTGAGGAGACTAGACAAGGCATCTCATACCTTGCAAAAGACTTCTTGATAATATTGGTCATGAATTCCATATGTTGGGTATGCTAGACTCTACCGAAGATTGTTTAAGTGGTGTGAGGGGCTGGGTGTTTCCAGTTAGGCAAAACTTTACAGGTGACTGCCTAGATTATATGCCAAGTAAGTTTATTTTGATGAGGAGCAGCAAACAGGACTTCAAGGGGGAGAAAATACTAAGTTCTAGAGAAATGATAGTTTGGAGGACTGCAAAGATCCAATTCTTAATGTCTAACCAAAAACGTGTAAGTTTTGACAATGCCACCATTTGTGCAGCAATGTTTCTTCTAAGGAACTTTCCCTCCAACATCTGTCGGATGAGTCAGTGTATCTTTTTTTAAGTCTTGTTGGGACATAGTACCAGCGAGTATAAAATCTTATATATACCGTATTTCCCCATGTACAAGATGCTCCCATGTATAAGACGCACCTTAATTTTGTGGCCCGAAATTAGAAAAAAAAAATATGTGCAGGGGGCTTGCTGCCGGCGGCTGCACACTATGTGCAGGTCCGTTCGGCAGAGACAGGCAGGGAGAGTATGCTGGCCGGCTGCTCTGATTGTGTTCAGAGCAGCCGGCCAGCACATTCTCCCTGCCTGTCTCTGCCGAACGGACCTGCACATAATGTGCAGTTGCCGAAAGCAAGCCCCTGCAACTGTACTGCTCCCCCCTGCTGCCACTGTATAAGACTCACCCAGTTTTTAGACCCCAAATTTTTGGGGGATTTAAAAAAAGGTGTGTCTTGTACATGGGGAAATACAGTTTGTTTAATCGTCACATAACTTGAGCATGAAAAACAGGAAGTAGTCCTTTGGCTGTTTCTGAATGATATTCTTGTCATAGGATAGTCAGAACACATTGCAAAGAATATAACACTGGTAATCTTGTTGCTGCAACATCATGGCTGGATCTTCCATGTAGCCAAGTGTCCTCTTGTGCCCTTTCAACAACTAAGGGAACACATAGACATGGTAAAAGACAAAGTGGCTTTATCCCAGGAAAGAATTACCAAGATTTAATCTCTTAACAGGTTAGCGTCAATCACAACTAGTGACTCCGATAAGGGCTTTTCTCTTGTTCTCATCAGCCATCTGTATTCTTCTTTTGATAAGATGGCATATGCTGGACCTTCAACTACATCTGGTCCAGTGGAATCACAACTCTGATTCTCTGTATCAAACTTGCATAGTCCACCACAGAGTCTCTCGGCTGCTGGCAGAATGCAGGGTTTTAAAAATGAACTTGGAACTTCCAACTAGGGTATGTGTTCCCTCAGTTTCCTTTCATTTCTCGCGTCCCAAAGAATAAGTGGAGGTCATAGTGATTCCTCCAATTTTGGTTTGGGGGGAGGGCGGAGATGCTCTTAGAAAAAACTTGCCCTCTGCCACACTGATACATGAGCAATGGACGTGTAGTGCCTGAAATATGAAAGGCACATTCTAAAAGAACAGTGGCAACTTCATGGGCATGCAAGGCTTGGGCCTTAGCAAACCATCTCTAAGGCAGTCTGATGGTTATCTCTTCATACCTTTTTACCAGACATGTCTTTTGGATTTTACATTGTCTGCCTCTGCACAGTTGGCTCGAAAATCCTTCAGAAAGTTGTTTAATTATGCACTTATTCAGTTATATTGTTCTTGCCCTCAAACTATTGATCATACTGCTTTGATACATCCCATTGTAAGGGCTGCCAGAGCACATGAGAAGGAAACGAGAGACCTCTACGTACTGTTAATTCTATATACTTGAAATACTTTATGCAGCCCAATATTCCCACCTATGGTTTTTATGTTTCCGATGACAGCTTGGGAAGTTTCTCAAAGGAAGGAGGATCTACCTTATATACACTCCAGGGGTATTTCTTTTCTAGTCTCTACTCAGCTGAATAAGGAGTTTAACCCATTGTAAGGGTTGCCATGGAGTATTTCAAGGAAATAAAAAGTTGGCTCCTATAAGCTGGACCAATTTATAGCAAACGAGTATTCCTGGTAGGACCCGCTATTGTATAGCTAAATTATAGGCAGTGTTTTCAAGTTCTGATATCGGAATAAAAGGTAACATTATGTTACTTTGACATTTGACTCCCTTTTCTACTTCAGGTAGTTTCCTCAGAGGTGAATGTGCTACCAAAATATGTCCCTCCTTTTTGTACAGGTGGTAACATCCTATCAAGTGGATAATTTTAACAAATATTAACCTGTGTCAGAAAGTGAGTGAACATTTAAAGAAAGTATATAGTATGATCAAAAATAAATATAAATTCCAATCTGGATAAGTTTTTAAATCTAGAATGAAGTGTATTAAATCCTATTTAAATACTGTATAAAATCTCTATTTATATGAAATATTTTAACCAAAACAACTTGGCTTCCCAAATATAAAATATAAAAAATGGTGGCATTATCAATATACATGTTCACACATAGATCTAAAAATCTTTATAATTTCAAATTGTCACTATCAACCAATTAATTTAAACTTTCAGGAAGCCACCACTCTTAAACATAATATCATATACACTCCCCCCCCCCCCCCCCCCCCCCCCCCCCCCACTACCACTCAGGAGTAGGCCAATTGGATATAGGTCCAGGGGGTTGGTACTATGAAATTGAGAGAAATATTTCAGTATGCATTACTTTGCGTGTACTCTGAGAACGTGCATTTAAGTTTGTGAATTGTGTGACCTGATGAATAACTAGTTGTCTCACTTTAATATAATCTTTGACCATGATTTCTCTCCTCTGTCCACATTTGATCAGCATTTTAGTGATCTATGTAGCCCACATTGAAAGTACTGGTTTAGAGGGTAACCAACCAATGTCTTCTGGTTCCTTGTTCAATACTACCCTTTTTTTTTTTTTTTTTTTTTCTTCTATCAAAAAGTAATTGCCTTAAAAATATAAAACATAGAGGAGACATCTTGAATATTAATATTTTTATGTCAATCGTGTTGATTGTATTTTTTCCCTGTTGTTTCCTCTTTAGGCAATTACTTTTTTCTTTTCTTTTTTTTTTTTAAACTCTTTATTTAAAGTAAACTCATGGTTGTCTGATGGGTGGGTGGGGGTGGTGATGGGGTCACTTTCAATTAAAGTTGTCAGGATAGGCTTACTGTCTGAAATCTGTTGTCAAAAGCCACTGATTTATGTTTGTCTTCCGAGTATTGTGTTGTGCTGCTGCAATAACTCTTTGCTGGTTCCTCCTGACTATATATTACCTTACAATTCTGATTCAGATTCAAAGTAAGCAAATTGTCTCGGGTAGTTGGGTTCAACGCAGGGCAGCTAAGGGACAGAATATAGTGGGAGCTTTTATCTATAGGTCACAGGATTTAAGCAGACAATGGGCATTGTGTCTGAAATGGAGAAGGATCTTTAAGAAAAGTAGTTTTATTGCTTTATAGTAGCTCATGAAAGAGCTGTTACATATTTATGTTAGGCGGTGTTGATACAACACTCAGAATATATCTTTTTATATAGAACCAAAAAAACATTTCCACTACTCGCTTAAATTCAAATAAGCACTAAAATGTTGCATCATAGTGATGTGATCAAGGTGCCAATCCGGCAGAGGGGGTAGGTTGTACTGAACCTAGCAAATCGTACTAGATTTCATTGAGCCATTAGTCGAAAGGCTTTTTGCTCACGTACAGTTAATGTCATGAGGGCAGGCTGTTCCTGTTTGCAAATGAGAGCTTTAGATACATTCTTACATATTAAAAGTTGGCATTGGAATAATTCTAGGTGCAGGGAACAATGGGTTATCTAAATTGTGATTTAAATGCTCTCTGTAATCTGATCTAAGAGTGTTTGCATGGTTCCTCATTGGGGCTGCTTCTACTGCTAGGCCAACACTCCTTGGTGATGCCTACCCCCTACCTGGGTTCAGACCATGTGTTTAACATGCGATATACTGTGTCACTGTATTACACAAACATGCTGTGGGCACCCTGTTCCAGAAATGTCGGCACCTTTTAGTAAATCTTTCTGCATTTACAATGATATACGCAAGGCATGCTGCAGATAGTAGAAATAAGTTTATACAAAAAGTTATTGCAAATACTTGATATTCATTTTATTAGATTATTTAAATTGTTGGGTTTTAAGAAATAGTTATATACCTGAATCAGTGTTTGATATGGATACACCCACACCTTATTTATATTTAAGCTCAAGCACTATATTCTCGTTTAAATACATGGAAGGTAATCGGGGAGTAAAAATAAAGTGCCCCAGTAGTAAATGATTTTGTTTTGGGATTTTGCATTTTTAAAAGTGTGCTGTATGTTCACACTTGGGGATACTTGTATGGTACAGGTGCAGTAAACGTTAAACTAACATGTAATGTGGCATGTCATCTTGCATGTAATGTCCATTGATCTTTCCAGGAAATGCATCAAGTGCATCTAGTTTTGGCCAAAGAGCAGTATCTAAATTTCCTGCAATTTATTTCACAGATGGTAATTTGACAGATTCATACTACTCATGTTATATGAATGAGAATTACACAGCCTTGGCATATTGTGACTAGTAAAAATGTATTACTATTCTTGTATCTTTGCTTAAACTAACGAGTCTGCAGCATCTGTGGTCTTGTCAATTACTTGTAGAAAAAAAAACTGGTCAAACACTTGCAGTTCTCAGCTAATCGCCTCCGCTCAGACTACAGATGATTTTCAAATAATAATAATAATAATCCTTCAAATAAAGATGTTTATCCTGCCTTCAAGAAATATCAGTCTCTTGGTTTCTGTGAAGCCGTTTTTTTAATGCTCCAAGACAAAGTACTGCAAGGCAGTAGTAACGACTGAATGTGGTGTCACTCACAGTATACAAATCCTAATAAGCAAAAATGCGATCGAACATTCTATGTACAGCTCTTCATATTTATACTATTTTTGCATTATAAAAGTCTATGAAAAAAAGCAAGTCATAGAGATCTGGTTGCAAAGGGAAACCATGGCAATGACACCTACTGTACAGCCATGTCTTTACATAACAATTTGCAGCTGCTAAATGTCAATATTAATTTCTTAAAAAAACAAAACATATTCATTAATTACTAGTTCAGTAATAGTATTAATAGTTAAACTATTTTCATTATTCACTACTTTATTAAATATAAAATATTTTCTTCATTCTTTATCTGTTAAAAAAAAAAAAGAGACCCACTCCTTTCACCTCCAGCCAACTACAAATGGGTTCCCACAATAGCTGTTTTTGATTAGCTGGTGGTTGAGGGTAGCAATTTTGCCTCAGTCATTCGTGGATAGCAGGTGGGTCATGGTTTGTTTGTTGTTGTGCCCCTCACCACCTCTTAACGTTTGTAAGAATAGTGGTTTGGTGTGTTGTGTTAGTGTGTGTGGTGTTTGAAAATCTAATAAAAAGCTATATGGTTTTAGATGAAATAATTTGCAATAATTTTGCAAATTAAGGAACGTGACATTATGAATTTAAGTGTTTTCAAGAGATTTTGGAAATGTGAAGTCATATTACTTGTTTCATATAATGGTTTAGCAGATTCATATGGTACAGGCTTGTGACTTTACTGCAGTTCTGTTGAACAGCAGGCTCCATTTTATTGGTGTGTTCTGCTGAATTATATTTCTCCCTTTTAATGCTAGAATCCTTTTCTTCATGGAACCTTTAAAGGTGGGGATAGAATATTTTCTCTACTACACATACAGATAATGTCGTCTTGGTTGGTGGTCATACAGGGATTCCTTACTTTAATATACTACTCAGACTAGACATGACATGCAATAGAGAAGTTAACGGTGACTATTGTTTGTCAAGTTAATCATAACTTGAAGTCTGAGGCCACTGGACAAATCCCAGATGCCAGGTTGCCAATGCAAATGACTGCTGGTGTCTAGTTTGGGGAGTACATCATATTGGTGAATGCATAGACATCTCCCCTGACTTTCTATCAAAATAAATAAAAACAACCTGCTGGCTCTTACACGCTACATTATTTTGTCTTCTCTTGGTCGTTAGAATTTCCTCACTTTGATAGCTATTTCACATACTGTACCTTATGTTCAGCTTTATTACATATAGATATATCTTTGTTTCCCCCCCCCCCCCCCCCCCTCTTAATCTTCAGGAGTATTCATGGAGCATACACCTTTTTTTACTGTACAACAATTTGAAAATAACTGAACATCACTCTGATATAAAGCAGTCACACTGACACATTTCATTGACTTTGGTGTTTAAGCTTATTGTATGCTACAGATTAAACACCACTGAGGATGAAATATGTCTGCATTTGCTCTTATCCATTAGTCTGACCCTGCTTTAATAAACCGGTTTTCTCTCTACTGTGTGGTTGTGGATTTGATGCCAGCACTGTAATAGCTGGTTTTGTGTGTGTGTGGGGGGGTAATTAATTGCAAAATTCTGACATTTGCATTCTTAACGGTGATCATGTATACATGACTCTTGTCTAGTGCATGAGTTGCATCCATTTTTTTTCTGGTTAATACAGTCTCCATTTTTTTATATCCTTGTATATCCTATCTTATTGATTCTTGGTGTTTCTTGTATTTTGTAGGGCGCAGGACACCCCCAGCAAGAAGTGGACACAGGTGTGTTGCAGATAATACTAACTTATATGTGTTTGGAGGGTATAACCCAGACTATGATGAATCGGGTGGACCAGAAAATGAAGACTACCCTCTCTTTAGAGAGCTCTGGCGATATCATTTTGCTACAGGAACATGGCATCAAATGGGTACAGATGGCTACATGCCAAGAGAACTTGCATCTATGTCTTGTAAGTATGAAATATTTTTAACTGTAATAAATATAATAGTTTGCGTACTGCATTGATAGTCTACTTTGTATAGTGTATTGGTATATCCAATTCTGTGTAGTAAAAATAGCCGATCCATTGATTTACACACCAGTGACCACGTTTTTTGTAAGTTTAAAACCTGCAGGCCCTGTTGATCATGTCCAACAGAAAAATAAAATTATGTTCTTCACCAAAATAACTTTTTTGCTAGGTAGCTTAAGTAGACCAATAGAACTGAACTTTCACTCCTACTCGGACACATTAAGTGTTAATTGTCATCTATCAAACCATTTTATAATGAAATCTTTAGCTCCATCTGTAAAAAATTGCTTGTTAAATAAACCACAAAACCATTCTCCTGGATGAAGGTGAATGTCTTGGCTATCAGCTGCATAAGCTGCTTATTTTTTGCTGTTGTTGTTTAGTACATTGCTCTGTTGTTGTGTGGTAAAAAAACAGGAGGGTGTACCCAGATTAAATATTATAAATTGTGAAGAGTGATCGCTACTGTACCATAGTGACTTGGTGTCACCGCTGTAGCTACAAAACATTTTCTCTAAATTGTCTTTCATGATGCCCAGGTGGCATACTTGGCCTTCTGAACCTTTTTATTTTTTTATTTTTATTTTCCCAGCCATGTCCTTCTATAATATTGGCAGTTTGTGTGACTTCACTTCTTCATAAACGCCCTGCTCCACCCCTGGGACATAATTTGTATTATTTCCTGATAAAATTGTATCCAGTGTAGAGAGCACAGCAGAGCTGTTGTAATGATCAATACTGCTTAATAACATAAGACATGATTTAGCATTTCTTCTATTCTTCCTAAAGATTAGAGTTTTAGAAACTCAGGCTATCGTCTATTTCCATGCAGTTTATTCATTAGCAAATCTTCCCCATATGTCAAAATCAAATACAAAGTAGCCGAGCCAATTTTCAGCCATTTTATCTTTTTCTTAATGTTTGTCTTGATTTCTAGTGGTTTTACACGGCTACAACCTCCTGGTGTTCGGAGGAACAGGTATCCCATTTGGTGAGAGCAATGGTAACGATGTTCACGTCTGTAATGTGAAGTATAAGCGATGGGAAAAGCTAAATTGTGAAGGAAAGAAGCCCAACCGCATTTATGGTCAGGTATGTGTTACTTCACATATACTGTTCATCTCTGGCATGTTCATGGAAGGGTAAAGTGATCTTTCTGTTATCCTTCTACATAAGAATAATTTGTAAAAATAGATTTCAAGTACTTCAACTACAGTGGCATACATGCTAGAGCAAGCACTTTAGTTTACGCGCTCTGTGCAGAATATATAACACTGATGAGATACTGTGGTAAATCATTAATTATATTTATGACAACTTGTTTGTTTGCCAGCTGAACTATGAGTGCCATACATTGTGAACAGTGGAGGGACAGTGTCCAAAGGAATAAATTGGTGGCTTAGTGGTTAGCACTTCTGCCTCACACAGTTTGTATGTTCTCCCCATGTTTGTGTGAGTTTCGTCTGGGTGCTCTGGTTTTCGCCCACACTCCAATAATATACTAGTAGCTTAATTACCCCTAGTCTATGTGTATGCTAGGCAATATAGACTGTAAACTTCAATGGGACAGGGATTGATGTGAGTTCTCTGTACAGCGCTGCAGAATTAGTGGCGCTATATAAATAGCTCATGATGGACCTAAGGTCATGTACAGTTTACAAGCTCTTCCTGATTGCTGCTTGTAATGCACATAAAGTCTTAGGATAAACAAGCACTTAATGTCTGCAAATGATTGACTTGATACAGTGTATAGTTTACAGCTGAAATAACACACTATGTTCTTACAGAAGAGATGATGTAAATTCCCATAAGCTAAATGACTTGATTCCTCCTAGATGAGTCTGCATTTTTAGTGGAAACTTAGAGGTACAATGAGTTTATTGTATGTATTTTTTTTGCCATCTATTTCAGGCAATGGCAATTATAAATGGCTTTCTGTATGTATTTGGAGGAACTACTGGTTATATTTACAGTACAGATCTACATCGGCTGGACCTCTCTACCAGAGAATGGATTCAATTGAAGCCCAACAATCTGCCATGTGACCTACCAGAGGAAAGGTGCACATCTATGTCCATTTATTTCATTATGCTAGAAATCCACTAAGAAAGGCATGTAACACTTGAAACTTTTAAACAGCTTGTTCTACTACTTGTGTTCCCAAGCTTTACTGTGCCTTTCATATATATGGTGTCCCCACTATATTGTGTATAACACAGGGTGGTAGTTCAATTACAGTGCTTTTCCATTCCGTGAGTTTATATATATATATATATATATATATGTATGTATGTATGTATGTATGTATGTATGTATGTATGTATGTGTGTATGTGTGTATGTGTGTGTGTGTGTGTGTGTGTGTGTGTGTGTGTGTGTGTGTGTGTGTGTGTGTATGTGTGTATGTGTGTATGTATGTATGTATGTATGTATGTATGTATGTATGTATGTATGTATGTATGTATGTATGTATGTATGTGTGTATGTATGTGTGTATGTATGTGTGTATGTATGTGTGTATGTATGTGTGTGTGTGTATGTGTGTGTGTATGTATACATACACACACACTCTGGACAGAATTATTTGGCCACATCTGTTAATTATCAAATTGGTGTTTCAATCAGACCCGTTGCCAGACATGTATAAAATCAAGCACTTAGCCATGCAGTCTCCATTTGCAAACATTTGTGATACAAAATGGGTCGTTCTGAAGAGCTCAGTGACTTCAGGCATGGTACTGTGATTGGATGCCACCTTTGCAATAAGATGGTTTGTGAAATTTCATCCCTGTTGGCGGCTATTCCACAGTCAACTGTAAGTGATATTATTAGAAAGTGGAAGCGTTTAGGAGCAGCAACTCAGCCACGAAGTGGAAGACCACGTAAAATCACAGAGCGGGGTCAAAGAATGCTATGTCGCATGGTGCGTAGAAGTCGCCAACGCTCTGTTCATTCCATAGCTGAAGAGTTCGGAAATTCCACTGGCATTAATGTAAGCACAAAAACTGTGCAGTAGTAGCTTAATGGAATGGGTTACCATGGCCGAGCAGCTGCATGCAAGCCTCACATCACCAAGACCAATGCCAAGCGTCTGATGACGTGGTGTAAAGCACACTGGACTGTGGAGCAGTGGAAACGTGTTCTGTGCAGTGACGAATCGCGCTTCTCTGGCAGTCAGATGAGTTAATCTGTGTTTTGCGGATGCCAGGAGATCGTTACCTGTCTGACTGAATTATGCCAGCTGTGAAGTTTGGTGGAGGAGGGATAATGGTAAGAGGCTGTTTTTCCAGAGTTCGGGCTAGTGAAGGGCAACCCGTGAAGGGCAACCTTAATGCTTCAGCATATCAAGTCGTTTTGGACAGTGCTCTGCTACCAACTTTGTGGCTACGTTTTGGGGAATGCCCTTTTCTATTGCAACATGACTGTGCCGCAGTGCACAAATCAAGGACTACATAGACATGATTGGATGAGTTTGGTGTGGAAGAACTTGACTGACCCGCACAGAGACCCGACCTCAACCCCATCGAACACCTTTGGGATGAACTTGAACGAAGATTGCGAGCCAGGCCTTCTCGTCAAACGTCTGTGCCTGACCTCATAAATGCTCTACAGGATGAATGGGCACACACAAATTCCCACAGAAACACTCCAACATCTTGTGTGTGTGTGTGTGTGTGTGTGTGTGTATGTATGTGTGTAGTTACATGACCTTTTTCTTGTACTGTTTGACCACAGGTACAGGCATGAAATAGCACATGATGGTCAGAGGATCTATGTATTGGGAGGAGGCACATCTTGGACTGCATACTCTTTAGATAAGGTAAGGTGGTTGTGTTTTTTTTTTGTTTTTGTTTTTAACTTGCTACTGTTCTACTTGATTGAAAGGCATAGAATTTGGCTATTGCCTCATGATGATTTAGTTTGATCAGTGGCCGTCCAATCAAACTCTTCAGTATTAGACAGATAATGTCTAATACTGTCAGTTGACTTTTAGCACTCATGTAGACTGTATGTGAATACGTTAGATTGACCCACTCTTACTGCAGTGTGTTTACATTTCTGAATGTACTGTTAAGTTATTTCAAGGTAGAAGTGAAAGTCCCAAAGCTTGCTCTAATTTTATATTTGGTTTTGTTTTCTCATTTCCTTTTCAACTAATTCTTTAAAAAGATCCATGCATATAACTTTGAGACAAATACCTGGGAGGACATTCCAACCAAGCCACATGAAAATCTAGGCAAGTATAAATCGTTGTTGCCTCAATCTATGGCACAAAACTTGTCAGTTAAGATTGTGCTATAGCAATTTAAGTATTGTTGGAGTTTTCATGCATGCGTTTAAACCTTTGAAACCTTAATGTGCATGGCATGTATTGTGGTAATTGGGTAGATTTGTATAAGGCATTTTACAGAAGGTTCATTTAAAGTGAATAGAGAACTTTCATAAATACAGCTGAATACAGCAGTAACTAAAATTTGGCATGGCATGACAGAGGGGCTGACTCTATAAGAACTTAGAATTCATGGAAAGTTGCAAATAAGTGTGTTTAATCCCCCAATTTACAGTAGTAGATGAAGTTCCAGCAGTATCTCCGTAAGTTTTTGAAAATATATAGCTTTGTGTGCCAGTCATCTGACTTAAACTGTTATAATATTTCAGGTTTTCCAGCTGCCAGAAGATGCCACAGTTGTGTCCAAATAAAACATGGTAAACAGTGTCAGAAGGTTTTTTATTTTTTTGTTACACTAAAGTCTTTGTATAACTTTTAATACAACATATAACTAGTGTAAAACTTACAAATGAAAGCAGAGATATACAAAAGAATCTTCCACCATAAAGCACTAATAAGTAAGCGCTATTAAGGCCAAGCTATATTGGCCAGCTGGTTATTTTCCACTTTGAAAATCCAATGTTCACAAGGTACAATTCTCGCTCATATTCTAATTGGTGAGTTGGCTTTCAATGTGGACCCCCACCCCAGATGTAGCACTATTGAAGTAGTCTGGATAGCTTGCAGTAATGAGCGTAAATACTAACGAGCTTACTTAAATTCACTGTGGTTAGCATTGCTGCATCCGCTCTGTGCCCATGGGGTTCATTCCAACCAGGACATGATCGGTGTGGAGTTGTATGTTCTCTGTGTTTGTTTCTGTGGGTTTCCTCAAGGTGTTCTGGGTTTTTACGACAATCCGAAAACCTATAAATAGGTTAACTGGCTTCTGACAAAATATACTTCCTAGTGCATGAACGCGCAGGTTAGATTGTAAGCTTAACTGGGGCAGGGACTGATGTGGAAGATTTAATATTCTCTGTAAAGTTCTACCTAATATTTTGTCACTGTATGAATAAAGTTTAATAAGAAGATTAATTTAAGAAGGAGTTATCAAAGTAGACATGTTAATTTGTTAAAAGGAGGCTATGTTCAGGAGTACATCCTATACACTAATGTTTCCTATTCTTGTAGTTTATTAGTGAATTGGTGGAGTGTAAATTAAAGCCACAGTCAAGTGATTTTGAAAAACAAAACTAAAAACAGTTCACTAGATATCAGTGATTTTACTTATTGCCAATGTATATACCTATCTTTAGAATTAAACATCAATTAGTTTCTGTGTTCTGTTCCTTCAGCTAGTTGTATAAACTTGAAATTAGAAGAGGAAAAAATAAACAAAGGCAAAACTAATCAGGATCTGACTTGGAAGGATTTTATGGCATAGCTTAGTAAGTAATAATGTGATCCTTCATTCCAGTGGTTGGCAAGACAGTGTCTTTTCACTTGTGCTGTTTATGTGCCTAGTAGGTGTCCTATATTATCAGCTTCAATTGTTTCACAGGTGCCCCTTTTAAACCAAGGATATCCGTAGTAACAGCACAGGATAATTGAATCATTTGAATGCCTGTTGTATGTAGCATTGTCATGTTGCAGTATGGCTCTGGAACACATGACAAAAAAAAATCGTGAGGCTGTGAATAGAGTTAACGTTTAATTACCGGTCTTCTCTTCCAGAGGTGTTTATATGTGGTGGTTACAATGGAGAGGTTATCTTGGGAGATCTCTGGAAGCTAAACTTGCAGACCTTTCAGTGGACAAAACTTCCTGCTCTGATGCCTGAACCAGCGTACTTCCACTGTGCAGCAGTGACACCAGTATGTCCTATTTGTCTCTTATTCTTGGTTTCTACTCCTTGGCCAAAATAAAAAGGCACCATTAAAAAACTTGTCATTACATTAGTATCAGTCAGTTGGGTCTGGTTTTGTTTTCTATGCTTTACCCAATGTCATTTTTAGTTGGGTACTTGGGTGAATGTGGCTTAAGCTATTTATTTTACATTTGCATAATCTAAAATGTCTTTCTTATTGTGACAGGGGCATATTGCATCTCTGAACAGCAGTACTCACCTGTTAATGTGCAGTTGGTTGATATATTTATCTTTTGATAGTGGTGAAACTAACCATTAATTTATTTTATCAGAGTGTTTATTTCACTTTGGAGCAAGAACTATACAACCTGTAAACTATTTTCTTTTTGTGAATGTTAATAGTTTTTTCTTCTGCTTGTATTATAGGCTGGCTGTATGTATATCCATGGAGGTGTAGTTAATATCCAGCAGAACAAGCGAACTGGATCTTTGTTCAAAATCTGGCTCGTCGTCCCTAGTCTCCTAGAACTGTGTTGGGAGAACTTGCTAAAAAGTTTCCCCCACCTTGCTCACCTTCCCGCAAATCAGCTTCTACAGCTTGGACTATCACAGGGACTTATAGAGAGATTAAAGTGAAAACTCATCCATCTTGCTCTGTGTGCTGCAGTGTTTAAGGAGCCCTCCCCAGGAGCACGCTGCTAACAAGATCTTGATGCCTGGACCTTAAACAAAACCCGTGGCCTTCAATCCTTTCCACATTTTAATAATACCAGCGCGTACATCAGTGGTTTTAAATCTGATTCCTTTACTGGCCATAATAACTTTTTATTCAAAGTGAAGTTTAAGACTATTGATGCTTTAACACTTCCTTTTAAGTGATATTTAACTTGTTTGTTCACTCTGTTTAAGACTCAGTACTTCCCCATTCTGCTTCAGTCTTGGTCCAAAATGGTGTGCTTTTATAACATTGTAGTCTGTGGCCAGATAGTGTGTGTGTACTATGAAATGTGTAATATCTACTTTAGCTGTCTGAGACATTATGCTTTATGCAGCAGGTGGAATCTGTACACTTCATGCCATCTCATTACCACAACATTCTGCCTCATCTTCATCTAGATACCTGACCCAAGGCTTGTGCTTAATCAATAGCTCTATGAACCCAAATTGTACAGACAGATGGCTGATTTGAAATTCTGCCGAAGTCTGCAGTTAGAACACTGTGGATGTATTAAGATCTGAACTAAAGACCCTTATTGTAGAAATTGTGATCTGGATCTTAGATGACACCCGACTATTGAAGGTATATGATATGCTACAACTGTGAAAAACTAAGTTCTACATTTATTCTCGAGCAATGTCTTGCTCATGCTGCCTATTACCATGCTACAAGTGGCACTACAGTTTCCCCCAGTATGTTCATCTACTCTTGGGCATCAGAAAAAGGAAGACTTGTCAGTGACTGGCAATTGTTTACCCCAATGTATATCAAGTCAATCTTTACCCAGTCTATGGCAGATTTGATCAAAACACATCTATTTGGGGGTTGGGGTAATTCAGCCTTATTACCTTCATTTAGAAGATTATTCTGCTTAAAAATGATCGGATTTATTACTGTTACCAGACAATAGTAAATCTCATGACAAAAAAAAATACTATATTCTAGAAAGAGTTTTGGTCTGCTTCAGACCAAAGCAAGCAGAACTGGCTGTTCAAAGCAAGCAGAACAGGCTAATCAAACATTCAGCCTTTTCTGTCAGTTTGGTCTAAAGATTAATGGTAAAATAATGATTCCTATAATTGGCCAATAACTTGTCAATGAATTAAATCCTTGACAGTGTATACTTTTGTACATCATTAAATTGGCTGTCATTTTCACTGTTCCTTTTTAACCTCTGAATGTATAAGCTCCAAGGTAAGTAAATGAAGTACTGGTATATTCATATATCCACAGCTTATGGTGCCTTCATTAACCATACATAGATTTTGCTTCTGTTGATGATCTGCAGAGACTACAATGGTGTATTATCCCATAGTCTAGATCAGTGTTTCACAAACCCAGTCCTCAGCGACCCTTAACAGTGCAAGTTTTCCATATCTCATCTCTTTACTGGAGCACTGGTGTTTTCATTTATGACTGACCCAGGTCATACTAATTATTTCCCTTGTGACCTGGAGAACATACTGTTAGGGGTTCCTGAGGACTAGGTTTGGGAAACACTGCTCTAGATGTTTGTTAATAAATGGTGAAGAGCTTTAGAATAGCACGATGGAGTGCCATATCATAGCATACTCCGCTAAATCTATTGTGATTTACTTGCCAAACCCTTTGTCTCCAAGAGTTTGGATTAGTGGGAGTATGCAATTGGTTTTATATTTTCACAATCTATTATATCTGTGCATTTTCAATTCCATGGATACAAGAACCTACGTCTTTGACATTAAATAGTGGGGTCTATTTCAAATGCTTTAGACAGTTTTCGAAAACTTTGTGAATCATTCTGCCCAAAATACATCTTTCCTTTTTGCTGTAGAAATTAATTTGTAATTTGTAACATTTCAGTGCCTTTTTAACTAACCTTAGAAAGGTGTGCTACCTATTATTGAAACCTTCATTACAATGCATTGCCTTTAGCAATAACATTCACTTTGTGTGCACACCAAATATTTAATGTAAGTCTGCTTTCTGTAATGGATTAGTAACAAAATGTAATGCAATTTGCTGTAAAATAGCTTAAAATGCACCATTAATGTGCTAAAATAGACTTGATATTTTAAAATGGGCTGGGCACTAAAATGTTTTTTTGTTTTTGTTTTTTAAATATATTGCATTATAGGAATTTCATTTAGTTTCCTCTATATGGGGGGGGGGGGGGCGCAGAGGCAGATGAATGGGTTGTTTTTATTTCCTTCCTGAGTAGGGTAGCAATCCCACAGTGCTGGCAACTGATTTTGGGATCATGAATTCATGTTTGTATGTATTGAAGTCATTTAGTATCTGTGTTTTTAAAATTATTCACTTGAATTTCAAGAAATTATTGCTTCCTTTTGTGCTGCTAAAAACTTTGGCAGATGTGACTGTGGTTTATTTCATAAGTCTCTGCCATCTGACCTATTGAAATTGTCCAGAAAGAGGTTAAATTCCCTAGGGCTTATTAGCTATGAAATGATTTGGGTATTGGTGGTGGTTACACTGGTTCATGTGAATATTGTCTCCTTTTTTTTTTAATTTGCTTGAAATGACTATGCTGCCTTAAACTAAATGAGTCCAGAATGAAAGGAGCCACACTAGAGAAGGTAAAGGGAGGAGGGGGTCAGGTCATGCCCATGACAAGTAGTATCATTTTTAGTACTCTAGCAGTTAAAAGGATTAATGTAGGCATAAGCCTTTCACAGTTCATACACTTCCTCAGCATGATTTACAAAGTACTGTATAAGATAAACCTGTTCATTTGTGTTCAGCTTTTAAAAAGGTGTACTTTTCATTGTATAAACTCACGTGCAATATTCTGCTTTTTGTCCATGCATGATAAATGCATTGTACTATTTTACATGTCAAATTTTTTTTTGTTTTAAACAAATAAATTTTCTTTTTTTTTTTTTTTTTTAATGTCCACGTTTGTGGCTTGGTTGGATTAATTTTTTTTTTATAAATAATTTTAACCTTTGATGTTACAAAACAAAATTTGCTGCATTACATGTGTGTTTACACACCACTTAGAGGGGGGAGGGGATCCAATGGTATAGAGGGCACTAATTTTAGTTTCAGGCATACTGTCAATAATTAATCAATAGACCCTGGCCATTCCAGTGCTATTGAAAGGAATGGTTAATTAACCATGCTGAACCCTGACTTCAAAACTGACTCGGCTAAGGCGAGGTACAAACTACAGGGATTATCAGGCCACTTTACCCGATAAACAACTGTTCAGCCCGATATTGCATTAGTGTGTACACTGCAATGATGAACGATTATCATTCCAAAGCACATTGTATCGTTTTATTTGATTTTTAAAGTGGACTAAAAATCTTGTTCAATGATGGAACAATGTTGTTACAATTCTGCAGTGTGTATGCACTCACGACCAGATATCTATAGAGTGTACAGAGTCGCAATCTTTTCAGCTGATGGTTATCACAGATGAAGAGCACAGATCTGAAGGTAACATAGTTGATGAGGTTGAAAAAAAGACAAGTTCAACCTATTTTGGATGATCTGCGATTCCTCACTTATATTTGAAATTGATCCAGAGTAAGCAACCGCCAATCTGTTTCAATTGTGAAAATCCCCCCAGACCCAGTCCTATTTTTGCCCTATTTCCACTACTATCCTTCATTTTAATTAACGGTCATATCCCTGTATACACTTTGCTGCAAAAAAATTGTCTAACCCTTTCTTAAACATATCTATTAAATCTGCCATCACAACCTTCCCTGGCAGTGAATTCCATATCTTGACTGCCCTTACTGTAAAGAACCCCTTCCTTTGCTGGTTGTGAAATTTCCTCTCCTCTAACCTTAGAGGGTGACTGCGTGTCCTGTGTATAGTCCTTGGGGTAAAAAGTTCCCATGAAAGCTCTCTGTATTTACTATGTACAAATACATTAAGGGTAATCATATCTCCTCATAGATGCCTCTTTTCTAAAGTAAACATGCCTAAACTGGCTCGCCTTTCCTCATAACGTAATGACTCCATACCCTTTATCAATTTTGTCTCCCTTCTCTGAAACCTTTCTAATTCCAAATGATCTTTTTTTATAGAGTGGAGCCCAGAACTGTACTGCATATTTAATGTGAGGTCTTACCAACAATTTATACAGTGGCAAAATTACATTGTCTTCCCTTGCATCTATACCCCTTTTTATGCATGCCAATATGTTATTTGCCCTTGCAGCTGCTGCTTGACATTGAGCACTATTGCGAAGTCTACTGTCAACGAGCACTCCCAAATCCTTTTCCATTATAGATTCTCCTAAATTCCATTTAATTTATAGATTGCGTTCTTGTTTTTGATCCCTAAATGCGTAACCTTACATTTATCTATGTTAAACCTCATATTCCATTTGGCCACCCAATCCTCCAGTTTAAGTCCCTCTGTAGAGAAGCAAAATCTTGTTCTGATTTTATTACCTTAGAGTTCAGTGTCATGTGTAAAAATAGAAACTTTACACACTCAACCTTCACCAAGGTCATTAATAAATATACTAAAAATGAGTGGCCCCAGCACGGAACCTTGAGCTACTCCCCTTAAAACTTTTGACTAATTTGGGGGCGTGGCTTGGTAGCCATACTGGCTGCTCGCAATTTCTATGTGTTCGTTCTTGAAGTTGAAAAATCTAGCTTAATCTGCGGTTTTGAGCCCCTTATACACTTTGAAGGGGTGGGAGCACCCCTCAATAGCAGCCGAGCTCACAAAGTGTGTATATGGTGCCTGGGGAGACCGCACAACGTAACTCCCGGCTTACGGCCTGCTGGGTCCGTTAGGTGCAGCTGCCCACGACTCCGCACAGAGTTTTGCGCCGAGGCCCTTCAGGGCTTCAGACGGGTCACCAGGGGCCATTGGGGGTCGCCTTTACACTCGTGATCCCCGGATACCGATTGGCGTCACTTTAATCTGTATGTGGCCTTAAAACTAAGTTCTATATTAGAGGCGGAGGATCGCCGGCTTCCCCGCACCATCAGCGCTCTGTACCTACCTGTCTCCTGGAGGGGTGTCATCACATGGCAGGTCAAGCTGATCCTACAGGCTGAGGCGTTTCTGAGGTGGAAATCTCTCCGACGGTAAAACCGGAAGTCACCGGGTCCCCTGCATTTCCGGTGGTGGACCCCCGGGCTTCCAGTGTGGATTGAGGGCCTTAAATTGGTGGGGCTTACTAGTGCGCTCTGCTTGTCTGTGAGACCTGGGACTGAGGTGCGTCTGTCAAGACCTAGATTTACGATGATCAGTGGGTCTGCCTGTTGTTCCTGGAGCTGAGAGTTGCATGTGAGTGAGGATTGATAAGCCATTGTAAATTCCCAGTGCTCCATTGAAGACTCCTAGCAAGCAGCTGGTTTCCATGGTCAGTATCTGATTATGTGCTTCATTTACCCACTAAAGCTGGGTACATACAAGTTTTTCGTCCAATAATTGGACAAATCAGCCGACATCCGACTGGTCAGATATCGTGTAGTGTGTATACTTACACAATGATCTAAAGTTGCCCCAAAGTGCTGATCATCGTGTCGTTTGGTTGGTCGTACTGTTTAATATTTGCCGACCAATCACCTTCCAATCCTGCAGTGTGTATGAATTCACCCGACTATCGGCCAATAATGTATCTCAGAGTGACAGGTCTCAGTTTGCCTGCTGCTGATCTTGTCATGAGCCACGGTTTCTGTAAACTCTGCGGCTGTTTTGCTTTAGAGAAGTGACTGATATCGATGGTACGGGCTGCTCCCCCCTCTCTCCCCATGCACATGTAGTCTTAACCCTCTGTGTGTTGGCTGGAACAGATAAGATTAGAGCAATGTCTGTTCCAGGGGTTAAGCTGCAGCTGCCGTGAGATAAAGCTATCACACTGAATTTACGGCCCGTTTACAGTTCTGCACTTGGCACAATGCTGTGTCAAGACAGGCTGCCCAATACAATTGCTGGCTGAATGTCTCTCAATGAATTAAGACCTGAGCTGTCACTTTTGCCTTTTATGGACTACCTTGCAGCCGATAATTTTGACAGATGAAGAGCAGAGATCTGATGATCGTGTATAGTGTGTACACGTCAATCGGAATGCTGATCGGGATTTTTTTAATTTATTCTGTTGTTGGTATATTGTTAAGGCAGACTTTTCAGTGTTACTGATTATCATAGCCTTAAAACTGCCTCTGCTGCCACCTTGTGGTGTAATTCAACGAGTACAGGCTCTGCTATTTTAGATCATAAAATTATCTCCCAGTTTCATTGCTTTGAGTATACTGCAGAATACCTCGGGCTGATAGATTTGGGAACGCAGAGTGCCTCATTTGGTTATACATAATGCCTGGAAATCTACACACATTAAGGTGAATCGACTCATCTGGGTCCCAACCATGTATCTAAAGTCAGTGCGCTATCTACAAACGACATTTTCATTGTTTTGCAGCTCGGCTAGATGGCTGAGTAATCCATGCACTGGGGGGAAGCGACATGTGACAAAGCAGATCATTGATATATAGCAAGTCTACGCTCAATCTCTGTATTTCCGTTTTCTATTTTGTGTTCATGGTGCGACCATCTAATGGGCAAGGATAAGAAAGGCCAGTCCAAGCAGATGCACGGAAAACCTGCAGATACTCCCATGCGTCAAAATTTACAGCAATATCTACATTCTGCAGCTACTACTTCGGAACAAGATAGTAGCCCACCGTCTTCACCTGAATCCCCCAAGGCTGCAGAAATGGCTACTCCTACTGAAGCCGCCTCTGAGTGTCCTGTGGGTACCAACCAGGAAATTGGGGCAATCCTGCAAGTGGTCAAATCATTGCCAACAAAGGCTGAGCTTGCTTCTAAGAGAGACTTTGTGTTACTGGAATGCAGTTTTAAAGATTCAGTCAAGAAGGCGGTCGCCACTCTACAGGCGGAGTTAACCCGTCTTTCGTCTCGAATTTTCACGTTAGAAGATTTCAAAGAGAAGTCTGTGGCATGGCATGAACTTCTCAGCGATGCAGTAGCTCGGCAGGCCCAAGATCTCCAATTGCTACAGAGTAGAGTTGATCTGGATAATAGGGGTTGCAGGAACAATCTGTGTGGAATCCCTGAGGATATATCTACACAAGATCTTATTGCCTTCCTTACTAAATTTTTCAATGTGATTCTGGAGCAAGACCTCTCCACAAATATCCAATTTGACAGGGCTCATAGGGCCTTGAGACCAAGGGGCTCCCCATCTGAACGGCCAAGAGACGTCATCTGCCAGCTGCACTATTACGTACAGAAGGAGGCGATTCTTCAAAAAATCGAGAATGCTGGAAAGCATAGAGTACGACTAACAGACTTCACATCTTTCATGGGGCACTTTGCAGATGTGTCGTATGATTAAATCTTTAACTGACGCACTAGGTGCTAAGAACATTAAATATCGCTGGGGATTCCCCTTCAACTTGCAAGTGTCTAATAAAGACTGAGTTTCTGAGATCACCTCAAGATATCAACCCATTCTGCTCGCAATTGGGCATACAGGTGATTCCGCTTCTGGATTGGCAACAGCATTTTGCTCGACTGCATCCGACTAGTTCATATTCTTGGCAAGCGGTGGGTAGCCCTAGAAGTGCTAGGAGAAGACGACGGGAGCCTCCAGAGTCCTCGTTCACATAATTTTCTGGCTCCGCGTAAGACCATCTCCTTGGTAGTATAGAAGTGAAGTCGTAAAATGACATCTCTAGGCTGGTGCTGGTCGGTCGATCTGGGCTTTAGGGCCCTATGGGCTCTGTCCAATAGTAAGTGGTCCTCAGGGGCCAATTGGGAGAAAAGCTTCTTCAAGTATTGGTCCAGGTGAGCAGATTCATCCGTTTCCGGAATGCCCTTCAGACGCAGGCAGGATGGGCAGGGATAGTGTAGTTTCCCCGTGTGTGGGAGGTTTCTCGCACTAACCTGACTCCTATGTGGTCGGGCACTGGCAATGGCTGGCCTCTCCGGTCTCCTCGCCAGCCTACCTCCTATGTGTCCCGGCTAAAGCAGCGGCTGGCCTCCACAGGTAGCTATGTCAACTTGGAACCTCCGGACTGGTGAAGTGCTGCCGCTACATGAGGACCCTGTGGCTCCACTACCCGTCCTGCTGACTGCGTGGGTGTTCTGCGGTTACTGGACCGGAAGTTGAAGCCTCCAAAACCGGAAGTGCGGCTGGCGGGGTGCGGGCGGCACTACAAGCCGTGGCTCCTATCCAGGATACAGGCCCCAGGTGACCCGAGTGGAGCGCCCGACGTCTGCAGGTACGGGATTAGACCTATCCAGGGAGCTATGCAGTGCCGGGTGGGAAGCAGCCCTGGGGTCAAAGCTGCCAACTGGCCACGTGTGCGCCGCGGGGATCGCGGCTAATTCAGCGGGTAGCCGCTTCAGAAGCTGAGGAGTCTGAGAAATGTTATATACAGGCCCCAGGCCAACAAACAGTTCTGCAGAAATTCCAAAGAGATATAACTTGTACAGTTAGATCCCAGCAGTTGAGTCAATTCTTTATTGAGGTTTATTATGGTTGTTCTGCATAAGAAGTGACATACAGCTCCAGGGCTTATTTTCAGTTGATTTGGTCTGTTCTGTTCCTGGCTAAGTGTTACACAACTTATCCCCTGTGTTAAACTCTGGGGACTTCAGCGATGATTTCCTGCAGCGAGAGATATCTGATGGGCTGTCTGTACGAGGAACCCCAGGGGGACTGCAGGGAACTACAGGGGGACACCCGCTTCACCGTGCACCGTCTCCTGCAGAGACTGGGGTAAGAGGTCCTACGCCGTGTGTGGGCCCCTGTTTTCTACCGAAGCCAATCCTCAGGCTTCACGTTGCGCTAACTCCGTCGGGTGTTGCCTCTAGCTGTCAGAAAGAGCCCCGATGAAAGTCCAAGGGGAGAAGAGGGCTTTAGACAAAGCCGTCGGGGGTGGTCCGGCGGTATTAACCGCTTCAGCGGGTTGGTGGCGTGCAGCGGGGCCCCCAAAATCGAGGCCGCAACTTTTCAGCCTTAGTTAGGCCTCAGGAGAGTCAGGCGAGCCAAACACCCGCTGGACAGCTCAAAGCGGAGCCAGACTGCAGCGGAGGACATCCGCCGGGAAGGGCAATGTTTTGGGTGAAAATCAGAGTGTTGGGCGATATCAAGGAGTCTTTCAGAGCTAAAGCTCCACGGAGCGCCTCCTAAACGTGGCCGACCGAGATGGCTGCCAGGCCGCGCCCCCCTCGTTCTGGTCCCAGGTGGTGAGCATCACGCGGAAGTTGCTTGGTCCAAAGTATACCCAACACTCCAGTGTTCTGGCTATTAAATAAAGTCGACATGCCTCGCTTTAAAAAAATCTTTTAAAATATATAATTTCGGCAGCTAAGGCAGTAATTCCAGTGAAATGGAGATCAACTACGCCTCCGAGTATTCGGGACTGGTCTAATAGATTGGAACATTATAGGATCATGGATGAGATACCCCTTTCGGCCACGGACTCGTTTGAAACGTATTATGCCATTTAAGGCCCATGGTTAGACCTTATAGATTCTCCAGAGTCCCCAATCTCAGATTTGACTAATTTAGTGGTTTGGTTCCTATTTTGCATCCGAATACTGACTTTGTAAGGCGGGCCACGTGGATTTGTTTTGTATCTGGCAGATATACAATTTGCTGGGTTAGCGGTGCTCTAAACTGAGGTCTTGAGTGGGGATTTTTGTTAGATTACCCCCACCCCCACACTCCTCAATGTGCTTAACTTTTCCTTTTTTCCCTTTTGTCTTTGCGTGTTTTATGTTATGAGGTTATTAGCAGCTATATGTATGGTTTGGTATATCCCTTTTCTAGGTTTTTTTTTTTTTTTTTTATTGCCTTTTGGCCTGGTGCCATGATGCCATTTCTTTCATTGTCAATAGCCTACCATGCCATTTTGTTGGATTTGCATAACCTGTGTTAAAACCCAATAAAATATTTATTTGGTCAAAAGTTTTTGTTTTTTTAATCAGAAAATGTTCCATTTATCACAACTCTCTGTTCCTTACTCTCTAACCAGTTTTTGATCCCAGTACAAATGTTGTTTCCTAGACCCAGTTCCCTTATTTTGTAAACCAACCTCTTGTGCGGCACTGTATCAAAGGCCTTTGCAAAATCTAAGTAAACCACATCTACTGTGCTGCTCGTAGAACGAATTGGATTAGTATGACATGACCTATCCCTCACAAATCCATGCCGATTCCCACTAATAATCTTATTGCGCACCTAACTGAATGTGTCCTTTTTTAAAAAAAAAATAAAATAAATCAGTTGTTTGTAAAATTGTTAGAGAACACATCGGGAGAATTTCTATAGTGTACCCAGCCTAAGGGTCTAGCTGTGACAAGATCTTCCTGTACCAGATTGGTCCTCTATACATGGAGCTCTCTGTGGTAGAGTAGTGTCAAGACGAACATGGCATACCGTTTCCTCTAAGAAAACTAACCCTCCAATCGCCTGAATGCTTATCTATAAAAATTGAGCTCTAGCAATTGGATTTCCTGTTAATTCTCGACAATTGTTCTTTGAGTACACAAGGAATGAGGACTGATTTGTTTATACCTGTTATATTTGCTTGTTTGTCTTTTCCTTGTCCTATTCTTCTTTTTTTTTTTTTTTTTTCAGGTTTAGCAATTATCTTGGATTTATGCAATTCTTCATCAAGATTACCTACTACATCGCTCTCTATTTTGGACCCTAAATTCTTCAGGACTTCCTTTCTATAGATAAGGCTAATATTTTAGTATATTTGCTAACACCATACACTATATTCATATAGTGAAGTACTATTGTTTTTGGTATTTTCACAAATTACATTATTGTTCCACCATGTTATTGCATTACTATTCTGTCTACTTTATGATTTGGTCCTTCCACGCACCTTGAACCTGTAAGGTTTTTACACTTCTGTACCCCATCTGGCATATGCCGGAGCCACATTACCCCCCCTCTGGTCATGAGGACCAGTCTCAGACCCTTTTGGCTATTATGCCATCTCTTTTCCCGTGTCCATCCTCTCAGGCTATTCATTTTTATGACCCTAGCCTTCATTTCCTTACCTTTTTTCTTTCCTTTCCCTACCCCGTTTCGTCCCTTCTCTTGAGGTCGTTACTCTGGATTCCCAGTGGCTTAAACACCATTTATTTATTTTTTTGAGCTTTAATTGTTTATTTCTACACTTATGATTATCAAAATTATAACGCTTAATTTTAAGGGTCTGAACTGTCCAAAGAAGAGATCTACTATCAAACAACTAAAGGACGACAGTGGGTTGTTTTTTTTTTGTTTTTTTTTTATATAACAAACCCACTTTTCTGGCCCCCATCATCCTGAACTCAAATCTAGATTCTATCCTTGCTCTTTTCATGCTTGCAATTCTGCCAAAAAGAAAAAGGGAGTTGCTATTCTTATAGCTAAACATCTATCATTCACAGTATCTAAAGAAATTAAGGATCCAGAGGGATGTTATATTATCCTAAGAGGTGACCTTAATAACATCCCTTACAGATTATTAAATGTTTATGCTCCTAACATGAACCAAGCTCAATTTTTCAGTTCTATAAGTGACCTCCTCTCACTGCATCGTGTGGGTAAGGTAATTCTGGCGGTGGACTTTTACACTACTCTGGACAGCCATTTGGACAGATCCACACCTCCCCCTCAGTCAACTTGCCATACTATTGATTCTAACTCTAAGACCTTAAGATCTTTTGTCCCAACATTTTTTATTTGATACACGGAGAGTTAGGGAACCTACTGCAAAAAATGTTACTTTTTTTTCGCCGGTTCATGGCGTATAGACACGCCTTGACATAATCTTCCTATGCATGGATTTAACGCAAAATACATTTTATATAGTTTTACTCAACCCCATTCTTGAATCGCAAATAGATACAGAAATCCGCCAATATTATGAGACAAATATTGATTCCTCTATATGCCCCATGCTCCTCTGGGATGCTCATAAGGCTGTCATTCGGGGTAGTTTGATTAGAGCAGCTGTATATGCCAAAAAAAATAAAACCCCCAAAATTTCTAGAGGTTACCAGATGTGTCAACAGCTTTAATAGGCTCGAGATTCTATCAGAGGATTATACTGAACTTGTAGCTGCTATGGGAGAGCTAAATCTTCTGCTCTCCACCAAAGCGGAGAATTCTCTTAAATGTTTAAATCAGTCCTTTTATGAAAAAAGTGATAAAGCAGATAGATTTTTGGCTTCTAGCCTTAGATCTAAACTTTCCCAAAATAATGTATCTCGTATTAAAACTCATTCGAGATAGTACTCAAGATCCAAATCAAATAACAGAGGAGTTTAAAAAATTCATAACAAACTCTATAACATCTCATTAACACATGACCCCTCTTTAACTCCAACAAAGGCCTCTAGACATTTTCTCTCCTAATGTCACTTGCCTAAACTTCTACCTGAAGCAATTCAGCAATTGGGGGCTGACTTTACAGTAAAAGAAATTTCTGATGTTATTAAAAACTTGAAATCTAATAAAGCGCCAGGTCCTGATGGTTTTACAGCTACTTATTATAAAACCTATAATAAGCTTCTTTCGCCTTATCTTGCTGACATGTTTAATAGTGTATTAAAAGTAGAGATGGGCGGGTCCGGTTCTCCGAGAACCGAACCCACCCGAACTTTGGGTATCCGAGTACCGAGCTGAGCAGCTCGGTACTCTCCCGCCCATTCCGAATCCAAATCGAGGCCGAACGTCATTGTGACGTCGTCGGATCTCGGGACTCGGTTCTCGCGATACTTCAACTTTATAAATACACGCCTCCACAGCAATCCATCGCCATTTGACAGAGGGAGAGAGCAGGGTGTAGTCATAGGCTAATTAGAGCAGGGACAGAGAATACAATATTGTTCTTGCAATTGCTCTAACCAAAATCGCTAGTGCAGAGAGGAGGATAGAGGTTTATTATTTTTTCTTCATATTTGGCACTCCCCAGCGCTTTTGGGGTGTCCCCCATAATTGTGCATTAATATTTCTGGCTGTCAAAAGTCATATCTGTCAGCAGTATCTACTAAATAATTTGTAGCACTCCTCAGTGTTTTTGGGGTGTCCTCCCTAATTGTGCATTAATATTTCTGGCTGTCAAAAGTCATATCTGTCAGCAGTATCTACTAAATAATTTTTAGCACTCCTCAGTGTTTTTGGGGTGTCCTCCCTAATTGTGCATTAATATTTCTGGCTGTCAAAAGTCATATCTGTCAGCAGTATCTACTAAATAATTTTTAGCACTCCTCAGTGCTTTTGGGGTGTCCTCCCTAATTGTGCATTAATATTTCTGGCTGTCAAAAGTCATATCTGTCAGCAGTATCTACTAAATAATTTTTAGCACTCCTCAGTGTTTTTGGGGTGTCCTCCCTAATTGTGCATTAATATTTCTGGCTGTCAAAAGTCATATCTGTCAGCAGTATCTACTAAATAATTTTTAGCACTCCTCAGTGCTTTTGGGGTGTCCTCCCTAATTGTGCATTAATATTTCTGGCTGTCAAAAGTCATAACTGTCGGCAGAATCTACTAAATAATTTTTAGCACTCCTCAGTGTTTTTGGGGTGTCCTCCCTAATTGTGCATTAATATTTCTGGCTGTCAAAAGTCATATCTGTCAGCAGTATCTACTAAATAATTTTTAGCACTCCTCAGTGCTTTTGGGGTGTCCTCCCTAATTGTGCATTAATATTTCTGGCTGTCAAAAGTCATAACTGTCAGCAGAATCTACTAAATAATTTTTAGCACTCCTCAGTGTTTTTGGGGTGTCCTCCCTAATTGTGCATTAATATTTCTGGCTGTCAAAAGTCATATCTGTCAGCAGTATCTACTAAATAATTTTTAGCACTCCTCAGTGCTTTTGGGGTGTCCTCCCTAATTGTGCATTAATATTTCTGGCTGTCAAAAGTCATATCTGTCAGCAGTATCTACTAAATAATTTTTAGCACTCCCCAGTGGTTTGCGCTCAGAATGGATTCAAAGCAGTCCACATATGATCTAAATGAGCAACCAGGTTCTGTCACCAGTCCTGATGTTAGTGTTCCCAGTACGTCATCTGGCCAAGGCGATGTCAAACAGAGTGTTTTCAAATTAGTGCAAAAAACAAAAACCCCAAAAAAATGTACTGTATTGAAGCGAAAAAGAAGTGTAACTGAGCAAAAGTTAAGTGACGATAAAAAAAAAATTGCAAGCATGCCATTCTACACACGCAGTGGCAAAGAAAGAATGAGGCCTTCACCTTTGGCTATTAGTGGCAGATCCCAAAAAGTTACCCAGCCTACAATTGGTGCACAACTACTGTTACGCGTCAAAGCAGAGCTGCAAGATAACAGTGACGCATTACAGGAGAATATTTGCTCTGATTCACAAATGACAACAATCCCTGTGGAGAGTCCATCCAACAGTGGGATGTCTAATCGTGAGCATTCTGCTGATGTGTGCCTTAATAGCCCGAGTGTAGCCGGTGATACCCAAATTGAGGATGCCACTTTGGAATTAGAAGAGGATGAGGGGGAGATTTGTGTAGGCGACGAGGGCGCTAATGATGATGTTGATGATTATGATGCAGACAGATACCAAATTGCCTTTCTCAATTTCTATTTATATTCTAGATTATATAACGGCTGAATAGTTTTCTATTTTACTCCTAGTGGAGAGAGGATCTGATGCAGACAGATACCAAACTGCCTTTGTCCATTTCAATTTATATTGTACAGTATATAACGGCTGAATTTATTAGTATTTTATATAAGTGGAGGGGGGCCCAGAGAGACAGAAACCAAACTGGCTTTCTCCATGTCAATTAATATTGTACAGTCTATAACGGCTGGATTTTTTGGTATTTTATACAAGTGGAGGGGGGCCTAGAGAGACAGAAACCAAACTGGCTTTCTCCATGTCAATTAATATTGTACAGTCTATAATGGCTGAATTTTTTGGTATTTTATACAAGTGGAGGGGGCCTATAGAGACAGAAAGCAAACTGTCTTTTTCCATTTCTTTACATATTTAACTATAAGTGTAGGGTGTAATATAGATTCAAAGACGATGGCTGCATTGCCAATATGCATAGATGGAGAGGAAGACAATCTGTTTTGTGTGTAGAATAAATGAAGGCCTACCAACGAAGAATTAAACAGTTTTTTTGGATGATTTATTACCTCAACAATTAGATTACTTATCTCTAAAACAGTTGGAGCACTAAATTGGGTTATTTTAGGCACAAAAACATGTATTTTCCAACAAAATAGCAAAACAAAACCAAACAAAACCAAAACCAAAACCAAAACACGCAATGGCGGTTTTGCAAAACCAAAACCAAAACACGACGGTAATCAAGATCCAAAACCGAATCCAAAACCAAAACACGGGGGTCAGTGACCATCTCTAATTAGAAGGTGGCTCATTTTCAAAGGAAGTTCTTGAAGCACGTATTGTCATTCCAAAGGAGGGCAAGGACCCGTCTGATTGTGCTAATTACAGACCCATTTCACTTTTGAACACAGACATTAAGATACATGCAAAAATACTTTCCAACTGTCTTTACGCGGTACTACATCTTCTGATACATAATGATCAGGTGGGTTTTATACCAGGCTGTCAGGCCCATGATAATACTAGGAAGAATCATTAATTTCATTCACTCCATTAATTCTACTAAAACTCCGGCTGTAGTGCTTTCTCTGGACACAGAGAAAGAATTCGACCAAATTAGTTGGCCCTTTATGTTGGAGACTCTTAGAGCATTTGGCTTTGAAAGTACCTTTCTTCAAGGTGTTCAAGCTTTATATTCAAACCCTCTGCTAGGATTTCAGTAAATGGGGTGATTTCCTTCCCAATCTCAATTACCAATGGCACTTGTCAAGGGTGCCCTCTTTCCCCTTTAATTTTTGCTCTTGTGATTGAATCTTTAGTGGCCATGATTAGCCTTTCCCCAGATATTAAAGGAGTTAGAATCTATTGCAGATGACATCCTTGTTACATTAACTTCTCCTCACACCTCGCTCCCAAATCTGTTTTCTACCCTTACAGCTTGATCTCTGGTTATAAAATTAATCTTTCCAAAATGGAGTCCATGGCTCTTCATGTATCATCTTCCACCTTGGGTCTTCTTAAAAATAATTTTATATTTTGTTGGCGGCATAAAAAAACTAAAATACCTTAGGGTTTATATTACTGCCCAATATGAATCTTTATACACTGAAAACTTCCCCTCCATAATTAAAACAATTAAACAAGATCTACTTAGATGGCAATAATTAATTAGTTCATGGATGGGTCGAATAGTTGTCCTCAAGATGAATATCCTTCCCCGCTTGCTTTATCTTTTCCAAACCCTCCCGATGCAAGTACTATTAGAAAGAGAGTCTCTAAAATATCCATTTCATATTTAGTCAAGGAAAATGCATACAAAATTTATTATCGTTGGTACCTGGTCCCCACTGGAATAAAAAGAATATATGGTTCCACCTCTGATCTATGCTGGAGAGGTTGTGGAGAGCAGGGGTACTTTCTCCACATCTGGTGGTCTTGCCCATGTATTACCTTTTTTTGGGATGATGTTGCCTCTTTGATTTGTAATGTTACTTCCATCCAGGTTTCCAAGTGTCCTTGGTCATTTCTTCTAGGCTACCCTATCAGGGTTTTAGATAAATACGCAGATAAATTATCCGTTCAAATCCTCAATGCTGCTAGATGTCTAGTTGCAAAGCATTGGAAAAACCCTGATCCTCCAACTAGACAACTAATTAATAAAATTTGGTACCTGGCGTATATGGAAAAAAATGTCTGCATATCTAAATAAGAAAACTCATATATTCTCTCAAATCTGGGGTGATTTGTTCATTTACAATGGTTCCTCTGGGGAAGATCAGTTGAGTGTATGATTCCAAAGTATATCTGCCCTTTTTCTATAAATAATATTTTGTAGATAATATTCTACATTATCTTTCCACCCCTGGGATTCCATGTTTCGACCTCTAACTCCCCCCCCCCCCCCCCCCCCCCATCTTTTTTCCATTTATTCAAAACGTCAAAACTTTGTATATGGGTCTATTTTCAGTTTTATGTTACTATTGTTGCTACATTTGTGAATCTTAGACTCTCACTTATACTTGGTCATCTCAACTTACCTTTATCATAAATTATTAAATATCTATTGTGTCACTGGCAGAAACTTGAAGGCTTATGTAAATACACATTGGTGATGGTCATTAACACTAGCTAGACACTTACTATTTGAGATTTGACCTCTAAAGATATTAGTGTTCTTCTCCTCATGTTTATATTATATGGTTTTATGGGTGTATTCTACAATTAAATCCCTACAACTTTGATGTACTAATAATAATAATAATAATAGTATGTAATGTACATTTGTAAATAACAATAGTAGTAATTAATTTATAATAGTAATAATATGTATTATAATGAGATTTTTATTTAAATTATACCCAATAATATATACATATTTTAGTATCAAAACAAATGTTAAAAAAATAAAATATATCTTTATTTATTAAAGTTTGTCACAAGAAGTAATTACAATCAACAAAATCTTTAAAAAAACAAACAAAATGGTTATAGAATTGGACAGTCCCAACAAATAAGTAGTGGTGTTCTTCTGTATTTTAAGTGTTTCAGCTGCAAATAGTGCAAAAAAATCTGAACTAGGTCAGATCCATTTAGCCTGAATAAACTCAAAGGTATGCATACCAGATGTGCCCACCTGCTGGCCAGCATGCACTACCCCTGCCAACAACCACAGCTTAAAAGCCACTTTGTGGGTTCCAGGGGGGGGGTTACTGGTTGGCAGACAGTGGGGCCAAAGGAGAGAAAGTAGAAAAGATTTATTTTTGTCCCCTCGGTTTTATCCAGCGATCCAAAGTAGGTCTAATTATTGAAAGTTGAGTTCTTGAAAGACTTGAAAGCGGCGATACGTTAGAGTGATTTTCAGGAGCCCATTCCTTAATTGCAACCCACTAATTGTCTTCCCACGCCCTTGTCCATTCCAATATTCTTAACATGATGGCATCATAGTATGTTTCAAAATGGGGGAGTTGAAGGCCACCCAGGTGCTCATGTCTAATTTTAGTGTCATGTTTAAAGCATGGTTTCTTCCCACCCCAGACAGTCTCTGAATCAGCACTGTAAGTCTAAAAAAACACTTATGAGGAATGTGTATTAGTAGTGTTTGTAAATAATACGAAATATGTGTTTAAATGAATTTTAATGATATTTGCCTTTCCTATCTAATAAAAAAATGTATTTGTTTTTCCGCTCACATCCATCCTATATTTAATACAATATACAAAGATCTGTGTGTGAAAGAGCTGGGAAATGTCTTTAGTAATGGTCATCCTCATGTACTTTATATGTGTTGGGTGTCCTTCGAAACCATGTTTCAGCACTTCTACGACATTTAGTAAAGCGCAACTGATTTTGAGTAATTTTAGTAATGTTATTTTCAAACTTTCACAAATAGGCACGGCATTGTAAACAATAATTCAATTAGGGTACATAGAACACAACTGATATGGACTGAAGCGGTGGACAAAGCAGTCGACAAATGAAAATGTTCAAAGAAACAGCAGTCCCGTGCGAGGAAAGGCTGCAGGTGGGTTCTTAGGCCGTACCCTGAGCAAGGAGCCATTGCCGTGATTTTAATGTATTAAGGTGGGGTGGAGGGATATCAGGAAGAGGACAGGTGAGGGTTTGCAGTCGAGGAAAGGTTTTTATTGTATATCAGGCAGGGGTGTCGCATGTTGTACCAGGAATTCCATATTTTGTGAAAGGAGGGTACTTTGTTTTGAAGGCTGGTAATATATTCCAGCAGAGACACAAACCATAAGCGGTTAATTACCTCCATAGGGGAGACTTTTTCTTCCAGTTGCAGGTGTTTTGAAATTTTGCCACGCAGGATGTGTGTAAAATCAATTTGTCTGTGGGTCTGTCCAGATGGGGGATAGGAGCACATAATAGATGATTAGTGGGGGTTAGGTTGAGATTGAGCCTGGTGATTTCTGCAATGAGTGTTCTAACCGGGGCCCAGTACAAGGACAGCTTAGGGCATACTCACCATATGTGAATGAAGTTAACTCTGCGCCTGCATTGCCTCCAAAAGGTGGGCGAGGCGGCTGGGAACATAGTGTGTAACCATGTGAGGACCGGGTACCACCTAGTGAGAAACTTGTACGAGTGTTCGTTAATGGCCACATTGATGGTGAATTTCATCCCACTGTTCATTGCTTATTGCAACAAAAAAAACAAAAAAAAACAAAAACAAAAAACAAAACAGTCTATTGTATTGAATGCCTTTTTGGCATCTATTGATAGCAGCATAGACTGGGCACAGGAGCAGGAGGCCAAATACATTGTCAATAAGCTTGGTTGTGTTGTCCTGTGCCTCTTGGCCAGGAAGAAACCACACCTGATCAGAGTGTATGATTTTCAGTAGGATGGATTTCAACATGTTAGCAGAAGGCTTTTCATATAGCTTCACATCCACATTAAGGAATGAAATGTGCTTGTAACTCAGACCCTAGATGGGTCTTTCCCTTCTTTGGGTATGACTGAAATATGAGTGTCCAGCAATTGTTATGCAAAGTAAGTGTTCCCAGATACTGAGTGTAAATACTGGATCAGCAAAGGAATTAATTTGTCTTTTAAAGGACTTTTAATATGAGATTGTGAACCAGTCTGGTTCTGGGCTTTCCAGGATTGGGTGAACTTGACTGCTTTTAATAGTCCATGGATGTAAAAGGGAGGTCTGACACTTGGTTTTCCTGCTTTCTCAGAGGCAGATAAACAGTATTCTCTAAATAGGAGGCAATTTTCAACTGCTTCTGGGTTATGTCTTTCTTAACTCCTTGAGATAAAATGTAAAATTTAGGATAGTAAAACTGAAAGGCCGCCACTGTATCAGTAGTAGTATGGCAGTCTTTTCCAGTATAGTCTTTCATTGCCTCGATGAATGTGGTGGCTCTCTAGGCATGTAGGACTCTAGCTAACCATCTCCCAAGCTTTTTGCCCCATTAGAAGAAACTCTGCGGCTCTTGCAGGAGCTTGTCTGTAGGATTTTTAGTTTATTAAGGAGAGAGATTTTTTGGGTGCTTCTAACTGTAAAGCAATGGTAGCTGTCTACTGCATTGATATGTATAGCATGTTTGTTTGTTGAATTATACACCTTTGTCAGTACAGTCTACAATTGAAAGTGTGTAGCTTTGTTTTCTATATATGGGTCTGTACTTGCAGTCATCTTGCCATAGCGAGTAGCAAAAGAGCAGTGGCTTGCTGTTCTTCAACAGTATTCATAATTCGAAAATAATTTGTTGCTGTGTGGTTGCGAACGTACGTAAACTGTATACAAGTATGTGTTACAACATGCTCGGCCCATTATTTAAATTTCTTGGGGCTATCGCTACAGGGACCATATCTGTAGTTTCATTGTGTATGAAATTCAAATCTTTTAATACGACAATATGGCTGTGAAAAGCCGCTGCCCAAATGGTAAGTCTTTTGTTAATCGTTTAAAATGTGTCTAGTGTGTACACATGAATCTCCCAAACTATTGAGCCTTCAGTCATTAGTAAAATCGTTGTAGATAACACATGGGTTGGAAAATTCTTCAGTGTGTACCTAGCCTAAAACGACACAGTCTCTGGCTCACCTCCAATCATATGTCACCCTTCATGGTACATGGAGGATAGCATGGGAATGTGTATTCTAGACTAGAGATGTTCACTGAACCCATGTTTTGGATCTGGATTCGTGTTTTGTATTTGTATTTTTTTTAAAAAAAAATAGATAAAACCACATAAATTAGCTGTTTTTTTTGGTGCTTACATTATTATTAACCTTAATAACACTAATTTTCAGTCAATTTTGACCATCACACAGATCCCAATATTATTTTCATCCACAACAAAGACTGCAGCGACTTGGCTGGATGCTAAGTGATAAAGCAACGACACAAACAAATGGCAGTTCGTAGCACATCTAGGAAACATTGCCGCACCGCAGTGACAGAAAAGAAAAGTGGTGCAAGATCGAATTCACCTTGGGACCCTGCCACCCCACATAAAATCTTAAAAAGTGTGCATGTCCTTCTTAACAAACCAAGCACTTCAGCGACAAGGAGTGCCACTTTTGTGGCTGAAGTGCTTGGTTTGTTTAGACCACCCACAAAACAAGGTAACAATGGGTTTAAGGCACCTAAGGTAACAGTGCCGTCAATGAACTCTACAGTGCCAAGATGCTGTTGTCATCAGCCTCATCAGTGCGTACATCATCATAACATAATATTAATTCAACCCCTCAGGAAACCATTATTGAAGTCTATCATAAATGTCAAAAACAAAAGCTTTTACCTTTTTAAAGAAAAAAAGCACAGCTTTAATAAAGGTGAAACTTTATTGTAGGAAAACATAAAATTGCCAACCTGTCATTTTACCCAAATATTAATAAGCATTCCAGCATCAGCTAGATCCCAGAACCTGCAATCTACATCATCATCACTCAATATTCATTAATCCTGGCTGGAATCCACCATTACAGAAGTCTCTGTACTTTCTGAATGCCAATAAAAGCCTTCCTCGTGGAATTTGTAGTACATTTTACGTCAGAACTGTCACGATTTTTGAGCAATTCTTTTAGACCAGGCCAAATGTCAAAATGTCCTGCTGAATCAATTGCCTCATCTTTGGGTCTCTTAGAAAAGCTTAGGTTTTTTTTTCCTAGCAGCAGGAGCCTGAGAAACTGAAGGAGGGGATGCTGTTGTGTCAGGTTCCACTTCAGGTGGCAACCTTCTTATCAGGAGCTCATTGCATCTCTTGTGATCTGGGACAGTGGGTAATAAAAAGAAATAGCTCTTAAACCTAGGATCGAACATAGTCTCCAAAATGTAGCGATACGATTTCCATAAGTTGATAACTCTTCGATCCTGGTGAATTGATTAAAGTACTTTATCTACAAGTCCAACATACTTAGTGTAATTTTTTTGTTTCATCTCCTCCTTCAGTTTTTCAAGGTGCTTTTCCAAAAGTCTAATTAAGGGAATCACTTTGCTCAAGCTGTCAGTGTCTGAACTCAGTTTACAGGTGACTAATTTGAATCGTTTCAACATGGAAAGTATTTTCCACTGCGCTGGATTAAAATACATTCCCCCTCCTTTCCCAATGTCATGGCTTGTGGAGTAAGTGTGGATGACTTTTCGCTGTTCCTCCATCCTCACAAGCATATAAAGTGTGGAATTCCACATTGTTACCACCTCTTGCTTCAGTTAGTGGCAGAGCAAAATAAATTGTTCTTGAAAGTGCTGCAATTTCCTACATGCTGTTGCACAATGCTGAAAATATCCCAACATTTTTCGGGCCACAGACAGCATCTCCTGCACGTCACTGTCATTTTCCAAAACGCTCTGTACCACCAAATAGATTGTGTGAGCAAAACAAGGAATGTGATGGATTTCACCCAGCTGTAATGCTCTCACAATATTGGTGGCATTATCAGAAATAACATATCCTGAGGAGTGTCCAAGCGGAATAAACCATGTTGCAATGACATCCCTTAGTTTTTTTTAAACAGGTTGTCATCGGTATGCCTCTTAGTGTAGCCAGTGATACACAAATGTAGTAGTGTCGAAGTCGTATAATTGGATGAACGAAAAGTATATTGGTTAATATTGTTTTATCGTGCGATTGCACTCAGCATGCCACGCTACACGGGGCATGGCGCTATCACGCGGTAAAATACGCACACACTCGTACTACAACATTTGGTTATTTATATAGTTCATATTTATTAAAGGTTCCAATCCACATTAATTTATTAGTAAAATGTATTAGATTGTATATTTATTTATATATAATACTGTAGTAAAGGTTTTTATGGTTCAGGTGTTTTAAAAGATAAAGAGTTTGGTCTCATATCAAAGCTTATTTCCCCAGCATTAACCCGGTGTGGACGGAATAGCGATCACAAGATACAAGCAATATGAGATTAATGCTCAAATACTTTTATGTGGGTCAGTTTGAACTGGTCATTCAGAGTCAAATCATGGGAACAATAGGGTGGGGGATGTTCCCCTCATCCTCTGTAAGGATCAAATGAACTGACCTATGACTTGCAAGGAACTGGAATGCCATCAAGCCTGGACCAATGAAGACCTCACTAAGAGTTGTTATCTGTACAGTATATACAAGCATGTTGGCTTTTGTTAGCTTCTTTTGGAAACTGGAAATGTGACCGCATGGCTGCAGTCATTGAAGCTGAATGAAACCTATAAGGAAGATGTAATGTATTCAGTGTTTTCATACTTTCCTATTTTAATGTAACATCTTTAATAGGTATCATGTATCGGCTATAATGTACTGTATTGTACTTATTTATTGAACTGCTAAACAAATTGCTTGTGCTTCGGAAACCCAATACAATCGCTTGGGCAATGCTTATTTGAAAACTATAGAATTACTTTAATAGTAGGATACCACTTTGTTATTGCAACAGGAGGAGGGTGATATTTGTGTAGCTGACGACGGCGCTAATGAGGATGTTGTTTGTGTAAGTCCTGCACGAGTGGAAGCAGTTCTTGCCAGTGATAAGAAGGCAGCCATTGTCATGCCTGGGCAGAAGACCAAACCACCACCTCTTATGTGTGGAATTACTTTACCCAATCCGGACAACAGGTGTCTAGCCATTTGTAAAGCAATACCGACACCACCTTCCTCATCAAGAATAGGTACTTTCGTGCACCCTCAGAAGTGAAAACGAGGCAAAACGTCATTGTTGCATCGTCGGATCTCACAAGTTTTGAATCCTATAAGTATCACCCACCATTGCGATCCAGCGCCAATTCACAGAGACACACAGAAGAGGTAGCACGGTTCTTGGCAGTCTCTAGTGCAGTTGGACAGCGTCATATCTAAAACAGAAAGAGGAGGGGTAGCAGTTTTCTTAAAAGTCTCCAATGACATTCTACAGCGTTACAGCTCACACAGAAACAGGAGAGGTCCATTGCTGATTGTCGTTGCTGAAATAGAAATAATAGGGCTGGCACTATTGTTCAAAATCTGTCACATTGTACTGTGCCATAGCTCACCCACAAATAGGAGAGGTGGCAGTATTTAGTGCTGAAACAGACATTCAAATATTAGGTCTGGCAGTGTTTTTAAAAGTCTCCAGTGACATTCTGCTGTGCCATAGTTCATACAGAAACAGGAGGGGTGGCAGTATCCTTGTCACTCTCCAGTCTCAGTAATGATGATACTAATCCCTCTACGTCATCAAGCCGATGTTCAAGTGCACAGTGGTTTTAAGTCAGGAAAACTAAAAGAGGTACAAGCTCTTTTTTTTTTTTTTTTTTTTTACATTTTTAAGAAAACACCTCTCTAATAAAGGTGAAAGTTTACTGTAGAAAACAAAATTGCCAACATGCCATTCTACCCAAAATATTAACAAAACTCACAATAGTATGGGTGTACAAACAAGGAGTGGGCCATAGGCATGGACGAGATAAAAATATGCTCGGAGAACCAAGCATCTCTATTCTAGACATTGTTTTATGTGGTAGCATTTATATTCTATCCTTGTTCAGGTTCTGTGTAATCTTTTCCTGAACCCAGTCATATGTGACCTCTTGTCCATGCTGACAGCCCACTCCTTGTTATAATGCTACACCCATACTATTATAATGTGAGGATCAAGTAGCATAAGAGACAGGAATACTTTGAAAGGAGATAAAAGGAGAAACCAAAAGAATGACAGTCTACTAAATGATTATCTCTGCAGGCTCAAAGAACAGAGGTCTTACATAGTCCAATAATACACTTTTTATTTATTTATGTGTATCTCTAAATATTTCCATTACACAACAGGAAAAGGATTGTAGTGCCCTTGTTGCTTTTCTTTGAACAGGTTATAAATGGCACAAATTTGTATAGTAATCAACCCAATATTTGAATTCATTAGCACTAAACTGATAATTTTACAGTATCTGGTTGTAATACATTATAGCACATTTGTGCAGTGTAATTAAACAAACCACATAGTATAATTAATGAATTTATTAATTAAAAAGTAAATAAAATTTGACTCATTTCCGATCAGAAGAGAAATGGCATTTATTCAGAGGAAGGGCTGTGATATCCCCACACACAAATAGCAGTCAGACTGGAAGGGTGAGTCTCAAGGACACTTCTATATCCATTTAATGACTCTCTATCCAAGCAATCTTTCGTTGAAGAGGTGTCTCCCGAATTGCTCCATGTCCCTTTTCTTTGCAGCATTCTTATTGTCCCAGTGACTTTTTTTTGGAGCAAACTTTAATAGAGGGACGGATGTGTTACATATTTGTAACTGCTCCTGGTCCCTCTTTTCAGCATTCCATTTGCTATATCGATATTGTAGACAGTCCCAAAGTATATGTGTGTAGTCTGCTCCAATGCCTTGGTCAGAAAGATGCCCTCATGGGGGAAGGTCAACTAGACTGCTTCTGTTAGAGTCATTACACAATGAGCATACAAGAAAACTGCTGAAGTTGCATTTTAAACCATTCACCATCATGCACATTTTTTTCCCTAAATGCTCACACTTATTTTGACTAAGATTATACACATGCTTATGTAAACACTTATAAACGTGCAGGTACTTTTATAAACTAGAAGGTACTATATTTATTTTAAAAACAATATATCCCTGACCAGACAGGCACATGGAATCAAAAGGCATAATTTCTTTCAGAGGAATAGAAGAACACTTACTTCATTGACAACACTATAACTAATAGAACAAGAGCAGAATGTTTCTCTGCCAAATCAGAAGGTTCCTGGGGCTGTGTCTGTCTCCAGCATGGGTCCCCCTGTTTCTACTATGACCAGCACTAGGGTAACAGTGACAGACACTAGGGTAGGGAATACAACACAGTGTGGGGTTTACATACTAGAATGCAAAACCAGCCCATGCTGATTGCCCCAGGGATCTGGGAAGAGCCCTAGTGCTGTGGATGAGAGGTGATATTACTAGACTAAATGTATCAAACCATTTGGTTCCTGGTACACTACAGGTACCAGCATGCCCAGGCTGCCATAAAGGCTTTGGGCTTGCGGATGCTGGTAGTACGACAAGCACCAGAATACCCTTGGCAGCCAGGGCCTGCTGCCACTTAAGGAACCACAACTGCCTGCATGTCCTTACACTAAGGGCCTGCTAGGACCTGTAGTACAGCAAGAAGTGTAAACAAAACACACCAATGTGTTATACACATCTAGTTGCTATCCAATAACGGTTTCCAAAGCACAATGTGATTTAATAGCCAAAAGTAGCAGAATAACAAGTCAAAATAAAAAAAAATGACAGCCGTTATTTATCGCAGGCGCTCTGGATCCAGTGTACAGTCATTCAGGTCTGAAGGCTGTGGTCAAGTAGACTGGCCACTAGGTCCAGAGCCCCTGCTTATATACAGTCAGTGAATACAGTACAACAATGCAGATGATGTGGCTTGCTTCTATTGGTCCAGGCTTCAGGAAGGTCCAATGTACTGCAGGTCATAGGCCAGTTCAAACCAAAAGGTGGGGGTCAGCTCTCTAGGGGATGCACTCCGATTTTACAAGTACTCGTATTCATAACATGGGGTTTTTCTTTCCCACAGCTTGAACTCAGCGTCAGCAGTCAAACATACAACATTCGGACTAAGCTCATTTGCGGCAGGAGCGCTTAGGACCTAGCATTGCATTGCGCATGAGTGTGTATTATTACGAGGGCACTGCCATCTGTTAGTACATTGCTATGAAGGCGTGAACATGGTTTGAAACAATGTTTAGCTAGATGGTATGTGCCAATGTAACACGCACATGAAAGCCAAGATCCAAGGTTTCCCACCCGATCACACTGCCTCTGTCAGCTTGCCTTCTTCCCATAGTGCATCCTGGTGCTCTCTCGTTCCGTTGTAAATGACACATTTGCACCCAGCCTTTCGCATGATGTAAAAGAAAACATGATTCAACAGACCAGGTCACCTTCTTCCTTTGCTGCATGGTCCAGTTCTGCTGCTCACATTACTAACTGTCTTTATGCCATTTCATCTTGGATGTCTTCTCCCCAACTCAAACTCAATCTTTCAAAACACTGAATTAATATTCCCACCCAAAAACAGAAGCTTCCTGCCTGACATTTCTATTTCTGTTGATAACATGACCATAAATCCCACCCCGCAAGCTCGTTGCCTAGGTGTAATCCTTGATTCATAACTATCGTTTATTCCCCACATCAACTCTATATCTAAATCATGTTACATACACCTAAAGAACATTTCCAGATTACGCACATATCGGACACCGCAAAAACATTCATTCATGCACTCATCTCCCGCATCGACTATTGCAATTCCCTCCTTACTGGTCTTCCCAAAGTCAGACTTGAACCCCTACAATCTATTTTGCACGCAGCGGCTAGATTGATTTTCCTTTCTAACCGTTTTTCCTCTGCTGAGCCACTCTGTCAGCCTCTACATTGGCTGCCTGTATTTCAACAAATCCAATATAAAATTCTTCTACTAACATACAAGGCCATCAACAAAATTGCACCGACATACATCTCCTCACTGGTCTCAAAATACCTCCCTACTCGACACCTCCGTTCTGCACAAGATCTACGTCTCTCCTCCACTCTCATCACATCCTCCCATTCTCGGTTACAGGATTTTTTCCAGGCTGCACCCCCTTTGTGTGCGAGGGAGGGAATTCCACAAAGACTTTCCTCTAGTCTTCAAACCTTCAAGCATTCACTGAAAACCCACCTCTTCAGACAAGCTTATGAGATTCCTCAACCACCATCTTAATCTCCCTAGATTACCCTATTACCACCCTCTACACTGCTAACGCAAGACAACAACCCTCTGACCAACATTGCAACACACACAGCCCTCTCAGTACTTTTACCTTTGCGTTCTAGCTGGTCCATTGTGCAATATGATGTAGCACATGCCCTTGTGTTTCTAACTCCCATTGTTCTATAGATTGTAAGCTTGCGAGCAGGGTTCTCTTACCTCTGTCTGTATGTATTACCCAGTATTGTCTTAATGTTTGTTTCCAATTGTAAAGCGCTACGGAATTTGTTGGCGCTATATAAATGATGATGATGATGATGATGTTTGGCAGTGGTCAGCATGGGCTTGTCTGCTGCTATGCCGCAAACAGTTTGTTCTGACACTTATCATAGCCACCATTAACGTTCAGCACTTGGTCTAAACCAACAGAATGGCTACTGTTGCAGACATGCCACATCTAACCATCAATGAGCCTTGGGCACCCATGACCCCGTAGTCAAGTTCTTGTTCAAAAGCTTTGGACACTGCTTTTATAGCAGTGCACCACTGGCAACCCGAGCAGGCTGTACATCTGCTTTAACTGCCTCCCCCGCAGGCAGAGAACAGCATCTCCCTGCATACAATCGGAAAGAGGCAGCAGCTGAAAGAGGAGGAGCATAAATAGTATTGAGAAAAGGCTACTGCAGTGATGAGACTAGTGCAGTATAGGCGGAGAAAAATGCTATAACTGGAGACATTGTAAGCTGAACTGCTGGGAGAGTCTGATAAGTACCAATGTTTCTTATCTTGTTCAAGTGATTGGACTGAGATATGTGTTCGCTAGATAGGATTGTAGGGGGGAGCCCTGAAGAAAAAGTAACTTACGCCCTTTTGCAGGACTGATATATTATGAGGTTAGGGATAACTAGATAGGGTGGCTGGACTGAATCAAATAAAGAGAAAGCCGCAAAAGCGTTATGTTATACATGCAATATTTACAGAGAGATCATCATGTCATGGCAATGAGGCTATGTGGATTGGGACATTTTCTTGTATTCCAGGCTGCAAACTGCTTTAGATTGGAGCTGAAAGAAGGGGCCTATATTTTAACTGCATGAGTGAGTGGTCCAGAAAAGGGGGGCAGGGGGTTCATTAGTCTCACTCTAGTGTTGCTTAATCAAGGACTCTACCCAACGAAAACCCTGGTGTAATTTGACTAAGGTGGAGGCACTGCGTGACAATTGACGAGCAGGTTCAGACCACCCGTAGACAGGACACACACACTCTAGCACTACAAAAAGGGGTGTTACACCTATTTTAGTCTAAGCAATCTGGAAGCAGTTATCTTTTTGTTTACCAATTGTGAATTTTAAGCCAGTAAATTTCCTTTATACAACTGTCTGGAATAACAACCAAATTATGCCTATGGTTAGGTTACTGAACTGCTGTGGGCAGTGACTTAAGCCACCTTCCTTATCATGCAATTTTATGTTAACAGACCAAGGTAACACTGCTCTTTGAACTGGGCTTATTTTAGCCAGCTCCTGATCACTGGATCTTGCTGATATTTAAACAAAAGCTAGACAGATTCCTGAAATCAGTGAGAGATGAAGGGACATGTCACATGCACAGTTCTGCCCACTCCTTGTTTTCTGGGAAACCGTTCGTGAGCTAATGAGCAGTCTGATACCCCTCTTTAACCCTCAGTTTGTAATAGAATAAAATAAGAGGATTTTTATACTCACAAAAAGTCAGTTTCTCCGATTTCAGCTGGAGGACACTGCTACCCTGGGGTTGTGAGAGTGGAGGTGGAGTTGGCACTTAACAGGTTAACTTTGTTAATGTATCAATGCTGACAAACCCCTGCCCTCTGCAACCCACTTTAGCATCTTCAGTCCAAGTATAAAGCACCAAAAAAAGGGGCGTCAACCAATCAGAGACCAAACAGAAGAAGAAGTGCAGAAGGGAGGGAACACAGTGTCCCCCAGATGGAATCAGAGAAACAAATTTATTGAGTGTATAAAAATCCTCTTGTGTGTTTCATCTTATCTGGGGGACACGGCTACTATGGGGACGTTCTAAAGCAGCCCCCTTAAGGGAGGGACCGCTCTGACAGCCCGACACGTAGAGCACTACTGACAATTACATTGAATTGGCAAGTGGCTGTCTTGCACAACTGGTCTGCTCAGACCCCATTTCATGCAGCCCAGGATGCCCCCACTGAATGGGTAGAATGGGCTACAATACGATCTGGCACAGGACTGTTAGCACTGACATGAGCCTGATTAATAGAAGTAAGCCACCTAGCAATCGATTGCTCAGAGGCATCAAACAAAACAAAGAATCTGTGCTGTGAATCTTTGATGTCCTCCTGACAAATACTTAGGGGCATATTCAATTGTCGGCAGGATTGCCGAAAATCCCGCCGTTATTACAGTAATTGTGGCCGGAAAAAAAAGTTAATACGGTAATTTACTCACTGGGAGAGATTACCGTATTAACGATATTAGTTTTTCCACGCTCCAACCCACGGACAATTGAATACTTAGAGCCTGAACCACATCCAGAAACTTCATGGAACCTGTCCCTGAAAACTGTGGGCCACCCGTGATTACCAAAACCCTTGGTGGGAAAGCGGGAACTGTTTCGAGAACAGCCCAATCATGAAAGAAAATATGGTTCACAACATGCGTACCCAATTCGAAAACTCTACGAGCTGATGCAATAGCTAATAGAAATACAACGTTCAAGAACCGTAATTCTGCACTGTGTAACGGTTCAAAAGGAGGTCCTTGAAGCACATTAAGCACCCGGCTAAGATCCCAGGCGGCCGTTATTTGAACATATTCCAGATATCAGGACCTTCTTGCAAGGAGTCCTGCATATCCAACCTCCATGTATGACAAAATCAGGTGAAAATACAACAAAAAAGGACCAATATCTGTACTTGCAATGAGCCTAGACAAAGGCCTGCAACCAAGCCATCCTGGAGAAAAAACAAACTGTGGAAGATGAAAATCAGCCGTGTGGCATGGTCGGCTCACAGCATCTAATGAAGGTTTGCCAGAGGCGATGGTAAGTACGAGACAAAACGGTTTTTCTAGCCCGAAGGAACCCGGGTGTTCACTACTCATGGACAGAAGCCTCTGGACCTCCACAAGTTCGCCTCAACAGCCATGTTGTTAATTGAACCGAGGAAAGTCCTGATGTGTGAATGGTCCTTGCTGAAAGTGGTCTTCTTGAAGAGGTAACTTCAGACCTGGACCTACCACTAGCCCCAGAATTTCTATGTACTGAACTCGCCATGGCCAAGCGGGAGCCACTAATATGACTGGGAGTCCCCCTTGCTTTACTCAAAAGGACATGGGGAATCATAGGGATGGGAGGAAAAAGGTACCCCAACCTGAAGTCCCATGGCATCGTCATTACGTCAATGGCCACCACCAAGGGGTCTCTTTGCTTGAGAGCAAATCTGAGATAACTTCCCGTTATGATAAGATGCCATAAAGTTCAGGTCTGGGATCCCCCATTGTAGGACCAGAGACTGGAAAACCTCCAGATGGAGCGACCACTCGCCCGGCAATATGCCGGTTAAGAAAGTCTGCTTCCCAGTTTTGGATTCCTGAAATAAAAAAATTGATGAGACCGTGGAAACATGGATTTCTGCCCATGTCAAGAGCAGCGACCCTCATTGCTCCTGTGGTTCTAGTGCCCCTGTCTGCTGACAAGACACTGCCGTTGCATTGTTGACTGTAAACGGACTGGGTGCCCCTGAAGTATCGTCTGGGCCCTTTGTTCTGGAACTAAAAGCCATGCTAATGGTCTTACATTGATGGGGAGAGAAGTATCCCGAGCGGTCCAGAGACCCTGGAGCCGTAAATGAAGTACCACAGCCCCCCCCCCCCCCCCCATCCTGTCAGGCTGGCGTCTGTGGTTACCAAGATCCAGGACCATGAGGCAAATTACCTTCCCATTGTGAGATTATCCTGGACTGTCCACCAGCTGAGGGAGGCCTTCACCTCTGGTGACAATTGTATCAGTTGTCTCCCTGATTTCAGATGGGATCCTAACCACTTCCTTAAGAGGAGTCCCATTGGAAGCAGCGCAAGTGAAGCAGACCATAACAAATGGTCTCGAAAGTGGATACCATCTTTCCTAATAGACGCATGCACAAGTGGACCAAAGGTCTGCGGAAGGTCATAACCAGAGCAGTCAGGTTCCTCAGGGATGGAGATTTGTCCTCCTGAAGGAAAACCTTTTGTTTGTTGGTGTCCATAATTAGTCCCATAAAAGTCATTTTCTGGCACAGAATCAAATATAATTTTTCTTGATTTATGAGCCATCCATGTGTCTTCAGGATCCCGATAGTGAGGACCAGGTGCTGATTCAGCAGGTGAGCTGAGGATTCTTTTATGAGCACACAGTCCTTATAGGGCACTATTTGCACTCCTCTGGAATTAAGACAGGTTGCCATTACTGCCATATTTTTGTAAACACTTTTGGTGCTGTCGAGAGGCCAAATGGTAGAGCTCGGAATTGGTAATGAGTCAGTCCCACTGTGAATCTGAGAAGGGCCTGATGAGCCTTCCAGATAGGTATGTGAAGGTAGGCGTCTTTGAGGTCGACTTGAACCATACAATCTATTTTGCACGCAGCGGCTAGACTGATTTTCCTTACAAACAGTTATTCCTCTGCTGAGCCACTCTGTCAGTCTCTACATTGGCTGCCTGTATTTCAACGAATCCAATATAAAATTCTTCTACTAACATACAAGGCCATCAACAAAATTGCACCGACATACATTTTCTCTCTCGAAATATCTCCCTACTCGACACCTCCGTTTTGCACAAGATCTATGTCTCTCCTCCACTCTCATCACATCCTCCCATTCTCGGTTACAGGATTTTTTCCGGGCTGCACCTACTTTGTGGAATTCCCTCCCTCGCACAGTAAGACTTTCCTCTAGTCTTCAAACCTTCAAGCGTTCACTGAAAACCCACCTCTTCAGACAAGGTTATGATATTCCTCAACCATCATCTTAATTTCCCTAGATTACCCTATTGCCATCCTCTACACTGCTAACGCAAGACAACAACCTTCTGACCAACATTGCAACACACACAGCCCACTCAGTACTTTTACCTTTGCAGTCTGGCTGGTCCATTGTGCAATATGATGTAGCACATGCCCTTGTGTTTCTAACTCCCATTGTCCTATAGATTGTAAGCTTTCAAGCAGGGTTCTCTTACCTCTCTGTCTGTATGTATTACCCAGTATTGTCTTATTAATGTTTGTTCCCAATTGTAAAGCGCTACGGAATTTGCTGGCGCTATATAAATAAATGTTGATGATGATGATGATGATGAACGCCATGAATTGATCTGGTTCCAGTCCATTGCTGATGGACTTGGGGGATTACATTTAAAACCTGATCACCCGCAGGTGCAGGTTTAATCGTTTTAGATTTAGAACAGATCCGAACAAGCCATCCAGCTTTGGGACCAAAAAGAGATTGGAGTAGAACACCTGTCTTTTTTGGTGTTCCGGAAAATGGCGGATGACTCAGAGAGAAAGGAGAGGCAACACATAAGCATTGCCTCTGTTTTAAGGGTCGCGGGGCAAGTTGGTTGCGAAGAACCAACGAGGTGCCGGACCCAATAGGTCTATCATGTATCCCCCAAATCCAACGATCTTCTGATGATGCAGTGGTCAATATTATCATGCAAGGTGGCTGTCCCTGGGATAGAGAGTGTGGTGTGGTGTGGCATGCTAAGCGTGCCACCGGTGAATCAACCCTTGGAACCTATTTCCAAAGGTTGAGGTCCTTCTCAAATAATGGATATAAAGCCAGATACCTTTGCGGAATTGTAAATTTCCGATCTGGTTGTTTCCAGGATGCTTCCGCTTTTTCCTTCAGTTTCACTGATGGACTAGATCCAGAATACCTAATGTCTAATGAACTGCTTCCACTAGGTCGTCAATACCTTGATATCTGGAAGACTCTTCTGGGTCTATGACCTGTGTAGAATCAGAGTCTTCTATCAGCTCACCCTCCTCTTCTGAAGATCCCTCAGCATCAGAGAGGGTCAGAAGGGAGTTAGTGAATTGGTGTTTCTTATTTTTGGGCAAGGGTCTTGGCGCCTCCAAGAACCGGTTTAACCTATCAAGTCCTCTAACTAGGGAAGACAGTTCTCCTGTAGGAGGGTCTTGTGGGGTGAGGACAGATGGAGCCCCAGCCTGTCCTAAGTCTGTGGACATGGTGGTCCCTGTAGTCCTGCCCATTACAAGGGGTTCAATTGCTACTGAGGTAGAGGGGAGAACCACCGCAACTGCTGGAATTTGATAGCACCTTTACAAATGTCTCAACCCCCTGTTTCAGGGCATTTGCCCATGCTGGTGTTTCTGCTAATGGCGTTTTGCTAACCTGAGCATGCAGCGCCAGGGTACCCCTGCTGCAGTCAGCGCAAAGCACCCCTGGGTCCTGTAGTCTGATTGGTAACTTATCTTTACACTTGGAACACGTATAGTATTTTGCCCGAGGTGCCTTTCCCTTAGACATTTTTTTTTTTTAAGGGAACAGTATAACAGTAATAGACTAGTGTTTGCTTGTGAGTGATTGCCTGTATTTCATTCTGACAGTCAAAAATTAGTATCCCTGCTAAGATGATGTGTTATGCAATTAGTATTCTATATTTGAATAAAAATGCTATTGCAACAAAAATTTAGTTTCAATATACCCCTTATCCATGTTCTAGAGAAATAAGAAAAGTGGTACTTAGCCTTCCAATCGGGCTAAGATGTCTTTTGGAGCAGGAGAGGTCTGTCGGCAACTTAGTGACCCTGAGAAATGACTGCAGCTCTTTTTCCTGGGCAGTTTTAGCGCCCTTGGAATAGTTCACTTGCTTCACACTGCAGGGAGGGACTGTCTTCTTAGTACCCTCCTTGCTGCACCCTTTTCCTGCTCCTCCTGATTTTTTTGCTGGCAAAAGGTGGTGATCTGCTGTATCTATAATACACATCAGTCGCTTGTAACAGATTCCTGGTGGCCATTTTGCTGATGGAATAAGTGGCCCCTCTCCTTTGCTGAGGAGGGGACTTGGTACATTCCAATATGGTGGCCCCCGGTGTTCCAATTACCAGAGGTCTTTGCAGTTTGTGGCAGCACCGGTATAGAGGTCTTGGATCAGTGTGGCAGTGGCTATAAGACGCTTGTCAGCACTGCATCTTGAAGAGCAAAAAGATAAACTTCTGATGTTATTAGTGAGAGCTGTCCGGCTCTCGCTGTCTGAATAAGTGTGCTCTTTATAGCTAACAGCGCACACTGCTGCAAAAAAGAAAAGGAAGAAATGTCTTTCCTTATTTTACTTATTTTAACTGTCATTAAAGTAATCTCTACTCCCTTGAGCACGTAAGACTGAAGAGGCTACAGGGGGTTGCAGAGGGGATGGCTTTGTCAGCATTGATACATTAACAAAGTTTAACACGTTAAGTGCCAACTCCATTCACAACCCCATGGTAGCAGTGTTGCCCAGATAGGATAAAAGAAAATTGGTTTTACCTTAATCACTGGCTCCTGATACTCCAGCATCTCACAGATCTCCCTTACAGAAAGGGCCCTCTTACGCTGGGGCTAGAGAGTCATTGCTCTCTGCACTATGGGAACCAAGTAATTGATAAGGCAGAGATACCAAGTCAAAAAGATCCTCGGTTGGGGCCTGATTCATTAAGGATCTTAACTGAAGAAACTTCTTATTTCAGTCTCCTGGACAAAACCATGTTACAATGCAAGGGGTGCAAATTAGTATTCTGTTTTGCACATAAGTTAAATACTGACTGTTACACTTATGTGTAAAACAGAATGAATGCTAATGTGCACCCCTTGCATTGTAACATAGTTTTGTCCAGGAGACTGAAATAAGAAGTTTCTTCCGTTAAGATCCTTAATGAATCAGGCCCTTGGACAGTAAGCAGGGGCCCACACAAAATTTTGCTATGGGACCCACAAATGTCTAATAATATCCCTAATCCTGAGGCTCATAGCCAAGACTGAATAGAGTCACTTACTTAGAAATAAGGAATGCACCTAGCATATAGCCACCATACAAGTTACAGAGCCCATCCACTCCAGCCCTTTTGGGGGATTACACTGGTATTTATTGCTTAATTTTAAAAAAAGAGAAAAAAAAAAAAAGTACATGTGTGGGTGGCACAGTGGGAGGAAACAAACCAAAACATACTGCTATAACTTTGTGTACTCCCCATGTACCATAACATGTGGCCAAGAAAACCAGTTCTTCTAGTCAAAATGTAACCATCTTGTATAGTGAGGCCTGTTCACTGCACACAAGATCATGTATTAATTAAGCACAATCCCATAACTGTTTATTACAGAAACAAGTATTGGCATGACCATCATACTTATACATTCCTTTTCTTAGTTTATATTTATCTACCTTCTTTTTTCTAGGACATATTAAGTTACACATAAATCCATATATATCTATAATATAAAAGCCTAGCGGCATGTGTTAGTCTGTTTGTGGAAAAAACTACCGGGTGACAGAGTGCTCAAGCTGCAGCACCACCTACTGGGCGGAGTTATATACTACACTGACCTACTAAATTCTTAGCATTATCTAATATATAAAAGTAAAAGCCTAGCGGCGTGTGTGTGTGTGTGTAAAAAACTATTTTCTCAGAAAGGACTCATCCAATTGACCTGAAATTTGGTATACTGACACTATTTGACAAAAAAATTAGAATAGTGAAGTCAGTTAACTTCCATCATCCCCCTTCCCCCCCGTGGGAAGGGTAGTAAAGGCTAAATTTACGAGTTGAGGGCTCAAACTCATTTTCGTGAGGTAATTTTACCTCATGTACGCACATTAAAAAGTGCGCTTGCGTCGGGAAGTAACGCTCTTCCCCTGAGGAGGCCTGGCCTAGGCCCAAATGCATGACAAGAAGAACCTTTTTAAGACCTTAAGTAGCTTGATTTAACTAGAATGCATGAGTATCATGCACGGGTTAACATACATACATATATATACACACACACACACACACATTGATAGATAGATAGATATATATATATATATATATATCACACACATATACAGCTGTTAAGGTCTACTTGCACACTACATAAAAGGATACAATATATATTCTGAAGCCAGAAGGCCAATCATCGCAAACATTCTAGATTCAGAAGGCCATTTAAAATACCAGTTTTCAACCTTGTGTCACAAGAAAGATCTCATACATTTCCACCACATGACTCAAACACAGACATGAGGTAACCTACAACAGTGCTTTAATAAATTTAACAAGTTTTATATCTATTTACAGTACATATAAGTGTCCATTCCCCAAAATATACATATACAAAGTTTTTCTATTAATAATTGGTCATCCTAACAGGATACATAAATACCTAAAATGCAGAAATCATAACCTAAACACATGATGTTTGTGCACTTAACAGTAATGCAATTTTTACAGTTATTAAAAAAAAGCAGAACATCTTTGTCAAGCATTGCACTCAAATTAAACAAAATCGGGAGAAATTCAGGATTAGACAAAATTCCTGCAGATACATTTAACATGACTTTAAAATAAACTGAGGACATCTTTATGTTCGGCACATATATATTTTTAATAATTGTCAGACAGCAATGCAATATGGGATGTGTTGGAGTAGACATGAAGTGGTAATCATACTAAGAAGCAGTTTAGATACATTTAGCAGATCCGTGTTAATCCTGTGTCACTATATAATGTGCATCATCTATGGTCTGCAGGTTTTTGAGAGAACTAGCAGCAATCAAACCCACATATATGAAAGGTGTAGTGGTAGGAAGCAAACTAGTGACTATTTATCTGTGCAGAACATCTACAAATACCAAGGCAAGTCTTCAAAGACGTATACTATTCAGTAAAGGGCGGCTACTGTGTCAGTCCTATAACAGCAACAGTTCTTGTGAAAAGGTTATTCATAATAGAATTGTCACTTCCTGTAACATACACCAACAAATCTGAAAGTGGAAGTTAACATTTGTGGCCCTCTCTGCAATGCCTAGTATGAACTGATCATACTCTGCTGATGCATATAGAGGTTTATGAAGAATTTAATATTAGGATGTAATCACAGTTCTCACTGTACAATATGTTGCATTTGTTTTTTTTAAAGACCTTCATTAGAGATAGACAATTCAGTATAGTACTATTCCAAAAAAACAATATTGCTTAACAGCTGTACTAATTTATAAAGATGAACATGATCAATGCCAAACTTTGCGAATTTTGTACATGTCAGCTGCAAGGGTTTTATAGCTTTATTGATGAAACTGGTACACAGACGTTTTCAGTATTATCCAGTCTGCTAAAGATTGTGAAGCATTTTCTATTGACATTGAGAAGTCTGTTTCAGGAGATCTCCATCAGCAACCAACAGGAGATGGAGCAAAGAAATACATAGCCAATAGTATGAAGTAAACCATGACCAGAACAGTTCCTGCAAAGAGAAAGTCAATGCTGGTACATTAGTTCAATGGGGAATTTTAGACAGCAACCAAAGGAAAGCCTTTGTGCCAGATCTCCCCTGCTATGGAGATTGGCAAGCAGCATCAGTACAGAGAATAGTGGGGCTCCAGGAAATGGCCTGGCAACATAATACTATTATTTGGGAAAGAAGGCGATTTAATAAACTTCGTCAGTAAAGAGGAAAGCCCCTATAATGACCGATTCATAAGCTTAATGTTACCAGGACAAATATTGCTGCGTACACATTTGTTAAGGTACATGATGCATGCTGGCAGACTCAATATTACATTATTAAACAATTAGCAGATGCATACACCAACCAGTTTTTATTTTATTATCTACTACACAATGAGTGAGACCAATTAAATCTCACTGACTAAATGCACAGGTCTCCATCTCAAATCTAGGCTATGAGGAAACCTCAAGCCCTGTAAAAGTTCATGCTAACTCCAAAAATATCCTATACTCATTTTATTCTTTTGAAAGATAAGCTTATGGGGAGGTATGAGGCAAACCAAAAGCCACTATACCACAGATACTGGTTTTATAGAAGACTGCTTTAAACTGGGAGCAGCCACATTCTGCAACCCCCATATGATGGTGGGTAAGAAACACCAGAGAAAAGCCATTTTTTAATTATTAGCTCTTTGATACTTAAAATCAATTAATCTTATTTTATCAATTTGTTTGAGCTATTATGTTACACTGGAATTATCCTGTCCCATCAGCAATGTCCTTTTGGAAAGTATCAATGGTCCTCTCACAAATTAAATCATACTTAATGGGGCCCAGTAGCACACTTGGAGTTTCCAGTTGCCAGGATACATCCATGCCAGTGCTCTGCATGGTTCCTGGTGGCTGGCCCTTTCTCTGGGATCAGCCACCTTACTCCATGCGGCCACAGATATGATCTGTTCCTCCTTCCCCTATGTGTGCTTGTCTCCTCCCATCTCTTTCACGGACAATGTCTCATATGGGAAGCACACCCCATGACAGCTGTGCCATCCCATATGTGCAAGCTGCAAGAGAGGCAGACAAAGAGTCTGCGTCTCCAATACAGCACAGACGGAAGAAGGCAAGTGTGAGTGAAGGGGGTTGGCTATTAATTTAATAGTGGAGTGAGGGCAGGGGCTATTTATTGATGGGTGCTATTCATTTATTTGGTGATGGGTCTATTTAATTTAATAATGGGTCCTCTTCAATTCAGTTGAGGTGATGGTACCTTTAATGATGGGTGCTTTGGGGCTGAGTTTGGGAGAAGGTCTATTTAATAAATATGAATACAAATTATGTAATGTTGGGGTGGTTGTAGGAAATATGTATATTTATTAATTGTAAATGCTATTAATTTATTGCCAGGACAGTGGGGGAGGGATATAGGTTTATTTATTAAATGTGAATACTATTAATTTAAAGCTGGGGCTGGTTGCAGGGAGGGAGGCCTAATTAAATGTGCGTGCTACTGATTTAATTGCCAGGGATTGTTGCAGCTTTCTATATTTCAAATAGGGGCCCAACAGTCTAGAATAAGGACGAGCAGAAATTGAACTTAAGACACCAGCAACCACATATAGTCAAAGCTGCAAGATCAGGTGGAAGAGAGGAGACAGTCTGCCAACTCTCTTCAATCTGGTGGGGCAATCCCAAATTTAGTTGACTATCCTGCTTAGACAGGACTTTGGTCTGACTGCAAGGACAATTGGGAGGTACTGAACTGCTTGTGCAAGCATCTAATAGTGGTGGATACAGTATTGCTCCTGTATTTGTCCGAAATGCTATGTTCCCAGCATGATGGTCATGCCTGCTCTGGAGGCAAGGTAACCCCCCTCTAGAAAGCCTGTGTTTGCCTCTGTGGAGGATTGTACAGATAAATATGAGTATGTGTGGAACCATATTTTCCATTCTGGTAGCATCTGTAGTCCCTGATGGAGAATCTATATTGCAGTAAGGATAAATTCCAGGCTGGCTTTTTCTCAAATATATAACTAGTTGCTCTGGGAGGGATGATAGCAGCACGTTTATGTGATGTATTATACACTTATTATACAATTACATATGGAAGCACATAGTTGTACATAAAGTCTGCACACTCTTCCTCCTGCAGTCATTGCATATAGAGGTGTTAACTGCTGGCAGCTGATGTATAGATGTACTAAGGAGGATGGGGGTTTGCAGGAAAATTGCCTCAGGCACTGCAGGTACCCCTGCACTGTGGTAATAAGCCCACTGGTCATACATGAACCATATTGCAAGAGTTAATGAAGGTCATAATATACACACATTTTTTAACCCACTAAGTATATTTTTGTGCTCATCTCACATGTAAAGAGAAAAAAAACAACAAAAAAAAACAAAACACTTTCATAACCAAAATATGTTTTCATTTTCATTATATATACACAAATCATAACAATAAGGTTATTTGCAAAATTAAATTAAGGACAGTCCATTCCTCACCTTGAAAATAGTCACACTTCCCATCCATGAAGATATAATTCATCAGGATCACACTAAACATACTGGCCCACAGGTGCAAATCACTAAATATCAAAGTAAATCCTGTTGGCTAGAAGAGCAATTTAATCAGATTAGCTGATGATTACAGACATTATTCCTATTTATAAAGCACCACTAATTCCACAGCACTGTACAGAGAACTCACTCACATCAGTCCCTGCCAAATTGGAGCCTACAGTCTAAATTCCCCAACACACACACTAGGGTCAATTAGCCAATTAACAGTATGTTTTTTGTGTTTGGGAGTAAATCAGAGCACCTGGAGGAAACCCACGCAAACACAAGAGAACATACAAACTCCACACAGATAAGGCCATGGTCGGGAATCAAACTCATGACCCCAGTGCTGCGAGGCAGAAATGCTAACCACTAGGCCACTGTGCTGCCCACAGTTTTAAAAAGGACAAGTACTATGTCACATAAGCTTGCTCTGAAGTCTACAATGGTATTTAGATTTTCAGCTCCCTGAGAGCTCCTATAAGTTATGTGTATAAGTGGTGTGCTCAGATTGCCTTGCTACAAAACAATATCACTTTATAACTCAGACTGTAAACTCTCACACTTCCTGTCCACTCCCACCTTGTCTACTTTTGCTTCCTTGTACTATGCATCTTGCATACTACACTTTACATTTATTTTGTACCATAACTTTTAAATCTAGCATATTGTGTGTAATTTCTTTGGTATTACTGCATTTATGCTTCTTGAATGATCTTTGCAATTTGCTTGTTTGACCTCAGTTTTATGTATGATACTTCTTTCCCTACTGCACAATTTGTGTGCATTATAAATAACTTAATTCTTGCTTTAAAGGCCCACATTTAGAAATATTAAATGATAGCCTCCATGTGTCCTTGTAATTACCGGTAAACTGTTCAGGCATTTTATAGCACAGTTCTTTGGGCGTGGCCCATAGTTCTCCAATGACCATTGCATTACTTCTACAATTTAGATTTTAAATAAGGACTTAAATAGAGTCAGTCCTTACCAGATAACCATTCTGGGGATACAAATTGACTGTCATTCACTGTAATGGTGGAAGGCCTTCCACCTTACTGCTATATTCATTCATAACCACATATCTCACAATGACCTACTCTTTTGCGCATTTGCAGATATGGACTTTCTTGCTAAGGAGTGTGACCTATCATGTCTGGGTTGTGGCTTTGGTAAAAGTGGTTCTCAAACAGTTTATGTAACCATAAGCAAAAAAATATTCTGAGACAACTGTTTTATATTTATATTCCAGGACAAAGCTACTTTAGCATTTCTTTTACAAAGCAACCATGATTCATTTGGTTAATTTCCTTAAGCCTTAACCTTTGCTATAAAAGCTAGAGATATAGGTTAAATCTATCTATCTATCTATCTATATATAAAGTCAATCAAATGCTAAACACAAATATGAAGAGGAAACAAGGAATATACTGTCAAAAAGCAACAATGGAGAAGAACAGTTACTCACATAGAACACAGAGAATAGAACCAATATAGGGATCTGTAACATGCACACTTGTACAGCGATGCAACTTCCAATCTCGATGCTGAGAAATGTAACCAATTTTAAAACAAAAAAAAAAATTCTATTAAAGAGGGGTACAGAAGAATATTTATACTCTAGATTACATAGATTAGAATAGCTAAAGAGTGCAAAGTTTATTGTTCACACTGATGTGAAGGGTTGCTGCACTGCTATTTTATTTTCACTAAGACAAAAACATTTATAAAAATGTTCGCACAGAAAGCCTATGCAAAAATAGAGCAGAAAATTAAAAAAAAACAAAAACGTTTTTGCCAGACACTGAACCAATAGTTTTTATGAACATCCCCCAAACAATGCTTACAATTCTACACAATGTCCAACTTTCCATAGAACAAGCGTTAGTTTTGTCTTTGGTAAAATATCAGACCGTGGTTGCCCTAATAATCCCCACATCCTTTCAGTTACATTCCAACCATTTTTCACTGAAAATTTCTTGTGCACCCACTTTAAAAAATGTATGTCAATGAATATGGCCCTTAAAAAGACAAGTAGTCGCTATTTAGACAAGTGCAAGTCAATTTAAGCAGTGAAAGTAATTGCAATAGCTTTCCATATGATTACAAGCAGGTAGTCTTATAAAAAGTTGCTATTGGATTTACATCTATTTAAAAGAGCAGCTAGGTAACAGTTACAGTTTTATTTTATGGTTAATGGACACACTATGCACACGGTGTATGTAATCTGTGTGGGGAGCGTTGAAAAAAAATTCAATCTGCAGGGTAAAATAACGAGACAGTAATTTTTCCCCTTGATCATCATATACATCATTAAGGTTGTCAATCAAAGCCATGTGTGACGGCATGGTTTAGAACCATAACATTATTTCATTTATCTGTAAATCTACTAACCTAAGACTCAGGTTATTCAGAAGAGCAAACTGGATTCCATTAACAATCTCTGGCAGCTCTGGGATCATAGCTAGGACGGTCACCCCTATAAAATACTGAAGAAAATGGAAATCTATGTATGAAAGTACACAGCATACTAAACAATGGCATCTGAAGAAATTAATTACGTTTAAAAATGCCACTATCAAAATTAGGTTGTCAGGACTATGATGGAATTACATGTGCCAAATATGTGAATTTATAAAACCATAATTGATTTTCATGTTTGTACTGTACACATTTTAAACCCTACTAAATGCTGCATCTGCTCTTAATGTAGATGGCAATAGGAATAAGCTTGATTTCATACTTACTTGGGACACCGTAGCCCCAGTAAGGATGGGACTGATGTGTTCAGTGGCCAGATCTGCACAAGCGGACATTAATAATGTGGAGCCAATTAGAACGACCACCGCCCTCCAGCGGGACCAGTGGACCACAGGGCTGTGATGGTGTCCAGGCACTAAAAGGTAAAGATAGAAGCTAGTAAAAGTAAGCAAGGCTAGTAAACTCTGCATTCCACACGTCATGTAAGACCGTCTTACATTTCTGGAAAAAAAAGTGAATTATGTTTACAGATAATTATTTTTCCTTTAAATAATCAGTCACCACATTGGGTAGATTGTCCTTGTACTTTAGGTAGACAGGTTAAAAACACTCCTAGACAGACAAAAGACTTCTTTCCCTACATTTTTGAGTGACTTCCCAAGTTCTCTCTGAAAAACACACATTATAACCATGGGTGGAAAATTGTTAGAGTATTTTGAGGAGCACCAATCTTGGCAAGTAGATTTAGATTTTGCATTTTTCTTTTCCCCATGGCAATGATCACAATTGAATGTGCCCAAGCAAAACTGTAAGGGAGGGCACACAAAGAAACCAATCCACCACATGTGCTGCAAAGTCATGCAACTTATTTAGTGGCTGTGTGGTGAACAGGTCTCCTAAGAGTCAATGGAGCATAAGATATCCAGATAATAAATGGCAAATGAAAGGATAGATACCAATCCAGCTGCTTTGCAAAGCTCTGTTGTTGAAGCCTGAGCCTTTCTTGCCCAAGATGTTGCCACTGGCCATGTTGAATGAGCTCTCAACCTCTGGCACTATACGCCCCTTCCTCATGTATGCCTGTATAATTACTTCTTGGATCCATCTGGACATTGTGATATCTGCAGGGCCTCGGTAAGGCCCTTCTAAACAAGCAAAGTTATGTACTTCTAAATTCTCCTGCTCTGGATAAGTGGAAATTGCCTGGTCCTACAAGTGCAGTTTTCTTTCTTTCTCATACCTAGGTTGTGGAGGGGGTGGGGTGAGTGTGGGGGGGTTTGGAAGAGTATAGCCTTTCTGATTAATGTAGACAATACTTTCATAAGAAACGCTGGATTGGCGCCAAGTACTACCTTAACTATATAGATATTTAGAAAAATGTCCGCACACTACAGGCCTTGTAATGATCTGCAAGCAGAAGGGATAGCCACCAGGAATACTACTTCAGTGTCATCCATCTCAGAGAAACCTCTTGCAGCAATTCAAGGGAGTCAGAGCTTTGAGCACCAACTTGAGGTCCCATGGGGCCACAATGGACCTAATAGATGGACGGAGCCTCTTCATTGCTTGAAAGTGAATAATCAAATTCACTGCAGCTAATTTGCTATCCAAGAACACAAATTATTGAAACTTGTACTGAGAGTAGATACATAAATAACTTTGCTGAAAACATCCTGAAGCCAGTCAAAGACTTGTGGAATGGTTGATTTAGTCAGGTTAAACTTAGAGCCACACAATACTATAAATTTCATGAAAACTAATAGATTACTGAAGTTTCTCTTTCTTGCACGTGTGTTGATTACATGCTCTGAGGCTCCCTTATGTCTGAGCAATTCCTCAATCTCCATGTCAAAGCTAGCAGCCCTGGATTTGGATAAAGAATTTGGCCTTTGAGCAAGAGATCTTACCGAAGAGGCAGAGGCCATGGCTGCTCCTGGAGCAACTCAGACTACAGGATAACACCGATGACATGACCAGAACAGAAGGATCACCATCATTTCTGCCTTCATTTTTTGCAGATCTTTTTGAGAATGTGAGCAATGAGTGGAAACAGAGGGAAGACATAACCCAGGTGAAATATCCAGTGAACTGTCAGAGTTCTATTCCTTCTGTCCTTGTAAGTTTTTGCAGAGAGAAGAATCTGTGTACCCTGGTATTTTTGCTTGTTACCTTTAAGTCTACTTAAGGAAGCTCAATTTTTTCTATCAGGAGCTAAAATACTTCCTAGTGTAGCACCCACTACTAGAGGATTCAGTTTTTGACTGAGGTAATCGGCTGTTACATTCTGCCTGCCTGCTACATGCAATGTTGAGAGTGACCTAGATGAAAATGAAAGTGTTGACTTGTCTTCCACACTGACCTAATTTCCAAGATATTTACATGACAATGTCCCTTATGCTAGCTGTCCCTGAAGATGGACTTTCCAGACTGCTACAGTGGAGTCTGTTGCGAGTATTACTCATTCCAGTTCTAAAAGAAACACTCCTATTGTCCTTTATTTTGGGATTCACCACAAACTGAGACCATTCCTGTTGGTTCTTCACAGGGTGATGTGATGAAACAGAGAAAGGTTTGTGATCCCACTGCATCAAAAGTTCAAATTGGAAACTCTGCATATGCCCCTTGCCCACGGGATAATCCTGATGGTGGTGTTAGGACTGTCGTTAGAGATGATCTTTTAGAACCAGGCTAACAGGTCTTCACATTTAGTAGCCGCCTTTCCCGTAGAACGGATATTGTTTGCAGGATGCCCCCAGGACTTAAACTCAAAAAAGTAGTAAAAGCTTATCTAAATTGCCACAGCACATGGAGAAGGTAACTGGAATACTGGAGGCAGTGGTCAGGTACAGGCCGGAGGTTGTGGGTAACAAGCAAGCAGGATAGTCAAAGGACAGGCAAACTGTCAGGGCAGGCTGCATACATTGATAGTCCAAATACAAGCAAGGTCGAGGGGCACAGGAGTTCAAGCAGGATCCGAAGTCAAGCATAAGGGTCACAATGTGAGATCAATCAGGATACAGAAGTACTCAGGAACAGAGAGCTGGTCAGCAAATGTGGATACACAGGACGCTATAACCGGCAGGGAGGCCAAGCCCTCCCTGCCTAATATACACAGAATGGCCAACCACAAAGCAGGGGACCAGCAGGTATATTCAACCTCAGAAGGCTGTTCATTTTCACAGATTGCACACACACCCGGCTGCTCCTAATGCCGGGAGGTGGCGGCTAAACAAGAAAGCGCCCTGACTGTTGCCTTAATAGCTCGGGTGAATACTGGAAGGATGTCCCGGTCGTCATGGAGATGGGCGGGACGCGTCAGGCACAGTGAGTCGCAGTGACTTGAGGCAGCGCCGCGGCTCTTAACAGCTGGAAGAAAACATTCCCAACATTTGAAGTCCCATCCTTATCAATATTTGATCATTAATCTGCAATTGATGTGTCAGGGACCAGATATGGATACACTTCTCTGACAGTGATACTTTGTTCTGTTTGATATTTATCTGCATCGCAAGAAATTTTTTAGTTGCAACAGGATGAGATGAGAAGACTGGTTGCCCTGTTCATAGTCCAGCCATGTTCTTGCAGAAAGGCTGTCAGTTGAGCTGTTCTGAAGTTGACAATATGCTCGGAACTCCCCACTACAAGGATGTCATCCAGCGAGTCATATCCAAGTCCGTCACTAGAGCAACTAGCACCTTGGTAAATGCTCTTGGAGATGTTGGCAACCCGAAGGGAATAACTGAACTGAAAGTGCTGACCCAAGAGCCAAAACCTGAAAAATTCCTGTGATGAACTACAACAGGGATATAAAAATAGGTACCCTGAAGGGCTATGGACTCAAGTAAATCCCCTTTGGCAAAGGCAGAGATGTAATTCATAGACTTCATGCGAAAGTGCCTGGTCTGGACAAACTTGTTGATCCTCTTCAAATCCAGAACAGTGTGTAAAAGTCCACAATGTTTTTCTACCAAAAGAGTCTGGAATAGAAACCTGTGCCTTCTTGAAATGCAGGAACAAGAAATTGCATGAGCCATTATTAAGGTTTGGAGACTGCCTTGCAAGGCCACCAGGGCAGAGTCCTGGACTGGAAAAAGATGTTCCCCTTGGGATATTGATGAAACCATCATGTATCCATTTATTAACAATGTCTAACACCCATTGATCTGTGTTAGGGCATGTCCATATTTCTGCATAAAGTGCAATTCTGCACCCTACTGGTGTTAATGGAAACTGCTCCTGGCAATAGTAATTTTGGAGTCCTCCGATTTGTCCTCCCCTCTAAGTCTAAATACACAAAAAGGACTGTTTGAGAGTAGCATGAATATTCTGCCTGGTGTATAGTCTCCCTGGCTTATAATATCTCACCTATTTGAAGTGATGAGCAGAGGAAGATTAGAAGTACTTAAAACCTTCAATTCTGTTGCAAGCAGTTACATTTACTCCCAGAAGACTTCAGTATCATGGTGTCCAATTTGACTCCACTAAGTAGAGATCCTTCAATTGGGAGATTGGCTAGACAATTTATTTTGACTGAGCATCTGCTGCTCAGGGGCGCAACCAGAGAGCTCTGCTAGCCAACGCTGCTGATGCCATTGTCCTTGCTAAAAAGGAAATCGTAGCCAAAGATGCTTCACACAAAAATTCTATGTTTCTTTCCATAACCTCAGTGCTTTTCAACATGTAACCTCTGCTCACTTTTCCTTTTGACATCTGTATAAAGGTGTCTCTCCTCACAATATAAATAGCTACACCTGATTTTAAAGTGGTTCCAGATGAAATATGAAGTTTCTTGAAACAGCTTTCCATCTTCTTATCCATGGGATCCCTCAGTGAACCCCCATCTTCAATAAGGATAGTAGTTCTGTATGACATACTAGCCACAGATGCATCTAATTTTGGGACCAAGCTCCACTTCTGAGCTTCATCACTGAATGGATACATGCGTTCTAGTTTCTAAGTTAGATCGATTGTTTTCCACCGATGCCCATTCTTTATGAATAAAATCTTTCACCACCTGATGTACCAGAAAACGCAACACTTTCTATTGCCATCTTCAAAAAGGGATTTACGAGTCAGTTCATTCCTTATCAATAATCAACCATGCATTTGTATACATGCTGGGCAAAATCTCCACACTGTAAATTAAATCACAGGTGTTTCGTCAACGTCTATATATTTATTACTAGAGGATTTTTCTAAATGCCCATCACATTTTGGCCAAATCTCTTCTAAATCCATGCTTGTTGGAGACGTTGCTCGTTTAATCCCTGCATCACACAAATCTTCCTTAGTCACAAAAGATTCCTTCATCCTGGCCATAAGCTCTTTCTCGGGGAGGTAGAGAATTTCTTTTGGCTTTGGTACTGAATGTTGTACAGCAAACCCATTCTGACTCATTTGTCAAAGGGCTTATTAGACTCCAAAAAAATTATGCTGTGGTAGTTTTCTGTCCTCCTTCCCTTCCATAGGCTGTACAAGAGTACTGAAAAGGACAGAACATTTGCTATCTAACAGTATAAATGACAAAGCCCTTCAGTGGTTTGGTGTTGGACTCCGGCTCCATAATGCGGCCGGATATGGTTTCTGTACTCCAAACTGGTCTGGCGAAACATTTCCCAGGGCAGGGAATGCTTTAGAGCAGTTCTGAGCCCTCCTTGAGCCTGGTCTCCATCTTGGCTCCCTGCGATGATGTGCACCCAGAGATAGAGGTGTTCCCTGGGGAGCTAGCCACAGTCGTCTGCTTACACCACTGGATGACATATGGAAGTAATCCCTGCAATACAGAAAACATACACTACCTGACCTACCCATTACTAAAGACAGGAAAAAAAAGACACATATGATGCAGCTCCTCCTCCTTCCCCTATCTGGGGGCATTTTTAACCTGTCTCTACCTAAACTAGAAAGAGAACCTACACAATGTGATAGCTGCTATGGAGGGTTGAAGCAGAAAGTTATATTTAAACATATTGTACTGAAAGTTTGATCGATATATAATTATTCATCAGTGACATCTACTGGATGCATGTCTGTATTAACTGAAATATTGCAGTAAAGGCTTGTTTATTATACCCCACTTCAAAATGTCTTTTAGTACCATTGCTACTCCGGATCCAATAGCCATAAAAAAATATTGCGAAAAGCAACAAGATCACTAATTTGTATTATTTACTGAACACCAAGAATTTTGGACTCTAGATGTATATACATTGTGAGGGGTTGGCACCAAGACTAGAATCTCAACTTATATATACTTATCAATGCTATGCTAATGCATTTATGCATGTAGTTATTACATGAACTGCAAGAGGTCCCTAAAATAAGAAATAATGCAATTTTAAAGAAACCAGAGCAACAATCCCAAGTTAGGCAAGGACCTCAGCCCACAAGGTTATCGTATTTCTAATAGCTCATCCCATTGTAAAGTTACAATTGACAACAATAGAGACCGTGTGTTGTACAGTATCAGACATTGAAGACATGGAGATGGCTAACTGATTTACACTGCAAGCATTACATCAAGCTCTTTGTTGATACTGTGGCACACACACACATATATATACATATATATATATATATATATATTTCTATTTATTATGGATATATGGCGTTACAACACTCCTTGTGAATGATTGTAGATTTAAGATGGAATACAGAAATATTGTCCCTTAGCTACAGACTCTGCAAACCTGACACGGTATAACATGTTCAGTGTACCCTACATAGCAAAGCACAATTTAGATGTGTTCTCTTACCATGGCAGTCACTGACGTGAATATCATAAATATGTGAATGAGTCTTCAGTGTAAAGATGAGCCCTATCACATAGGCGAGAGGCAGCAAAATGGAAACTGTATATACCAAGGGCCTAAGAGGAGCAAATAAAGCAAATATTATGTATAACAAAAACACCAATCCTGCCACCCCAAATATAAACAAACACTACACATAATCCATTCAGCTTTGTTTCATACCATGCAAACAGATGGTTTAAAAAGTGTACAGAATATGTCATCACTTCATTAGGCATCAAAAGACAGTGAAAAACCAGCACAAATATCCCCTCTCCTCCAAGATACGGTGCTCCAATTTATTAACAAAAAAAACCAACACCATTTTCCATTAGCTTGGATTATCTTGATTATCTTGTTGATTTAACAAGTTGTAACAAATCCATATAAAAAACTGGGCAAACATGGATATCAAAAGTGCAGCATATATTAGAGGTACTTAAAGACAGCATACTTACTGAACCTCACTGTAGAACATTGTATTGTTTTGTCCCATCTAAATAGAAAGATATTGGAAGTTACAAACAAACATGCTGTTCCAGCAATACAATTACCCTTAGATTTAGGCCAGTGTTGGTTAATCTGTGACGCTCCAGATGTTGTGAAACTACAAGTCCCAGCATACCCTTCCAGCAATAAGCTGCTATATATTGGAAAAGCATGCTGGGACTTGTAGTTTCACAAACACCTGGAGTGCCACAGGTTAGCCAACACTGATTTAGGCTGTGTACACACTATAGTGTTTTCAGCAGATAGGGCCAAACAATAAACGACCGTTTGGCCCGATAACACATTAGTGTGTATGCTGCGACGATGAACGATTATCGTTCCAAAGCCCATCATATCGTTTGATTTTATAAATGGCCTCAAAATCTTGTTCAACGATGTTCCCACCCTGCAGTGTGTGTGCACTCACAACCGACAGTGTCCACAGATCTCTATGGTGTGTGCAGAGTCATGATCTTTTCAGCTGATTGTTATGACAGATGAAAAGCACAGATCTGACGGACGGTAAATTGTGAAAAACTTCAATAGTGTGTACACAAGAATCTGCATGCTGATCCGAGAATTATTTTATTTTCTCTCCAGTCATTAAGGATATCACATCGGGAGAAATTTTCTGTAGTGTGTACCCATCCGTAACACATAGAACTTTCTCAGAAAACAGAATTGTAGGCTAGGAAACCGGTTAGCACCTCTAGCCTGTTCACTTAGCTACGGATTTCACTTTTCATATTACAGCTATAGTTCTATTGCCAAAATAATAGTTAAAACAATTAGGGATCTAACGATAAAGTTACTAAATATGGAGATTATGTTAAAGTACTTTCACAAAACAAAATTTTCCAAATCCTCATTTCTCGTTTATAATGGAAAGCTTCCTGCTATAATATACAGTATGTGGCATTGACTTCAATTTGGGAATCACTGCCATATGGTCTATTATTCAAACCACGCCTCTAAGCGTCATGGAGTCGCTATCATGGTACGTCACTCGGTCCCTCTCATAGTATCCAAGACAGTCACTGATGCCGAGGGGCGTTTCCTTATGTTATTAAGCAAGATCGGCTCACTACCCATCACTAATGACGACATATGCCCCCAATATAGGCCACTCTTTCTTATATACTTTATTTTGAAAGCTTCAGACCCATAGGTATGGTAGGGCCTATTGGGAGGTGATTTTAATACAGTCCAGTTCCAGTCACTAGACCATTTGAGAGGGACCTTGCTGCGTACTGTCGAAGTCAGCAAATTGGATAAAGTCATTTCAATTAAAGTCGAGCAAACTTGGTTGTCTTTGTCTGAAAAGATGCGTACGGTACGCTACGGCGTAAAAGGGCACGCTACGGCGTGAAAGGGCGTACGCATCCACTACACGTGGCAGCAACGGTAATTGGTCTTTTACCATACATTCGCACAAACACGCATACTTATAAAATAGTACACATTAATGGTAGTTGCAACACATAGTCAGTTATGTCGAAATATAGTAGTATTTATATGTTATATCAGAGTTACATGCATATTAGTGAAATACACGGAACAGGTTAAAGGAATTACATCATGAGTGGTAACATAATGAACCTCGTTACATATCCTACTGTTTGGTTCACTCTGCGAGGGAATCGCAGAGTGCATACACAAGTTATGAATAATAGGGAATTATGAACTACTTAAGACTAAGGAATCTTGGCGGGAAGAGCAGAGCCTACCCCCTGGAGAGGTGACCCCCTCCTTTGGATTCCTTAGGATGAACCAGCCAATGATTGACAACCCCTTGGACATTTCTGAGACCTGGACCAATAGATGCAAGCTATACCATCTTCATTGTATTACTGTATTTGATTGTGTATATAAGCAGCAGCTTGTGATCCAGTGTGCAGACATCTTGTCCCCAGACTTCAGGATTGAATGACTGCACTGGATCCAGAGCGCCTGCGATAAGTAACGGCTGTATTTATTATTACTTCGCTTGAGCATATTATTCTACAATTTGCAAATAAATCTTTGTGTGTTGGAAACACAACTCGAGGTTCGACAATCGTTATTTGTTAGCGACAATACGCACATAACAGTACACACTCCAGGATCCAAAACACCGTAACATACACATGGCGGAGGCGGGTCAGTTTGACTCATGGCGCACCACATACCCCTCAGCGAGGGGTCTAAAGACCTTTTATCGAAACACTTCGTTGTCCTATCCTACCCTGATGGTAATCACAAGACGCACGAGTTGTCATTTTAGGTTGCTTATCTGTCTCACCGAATCAATTTTACCATGTTGTTGGACTTTCCGTTTGGCTCATGTATTGTGTTTATGACTTTTTCCATGGTTTTGAAAGAAGTTTACATTTTTTTTTTTTAAATTAGAAATATTTCATTCTTATGACAACCCCACATATTTTGGTATATTTTATACCATTTGCTCTTACATTGGAACTGCCATATATTACTATGCAAAACAGATTATTTCTTATTCAAACACTTGAGCTATCAGCAGCTGCAATTGTTTTTAATTGGCTGGCACCACTGACTGACAACATGGCTCTGTTTTGCTGCTCACCATCTATGAAGCCATAGTCTTCTATTATGCGGAATTAGTGGCGCTATATAAATAGCTGATTATCTCCCCAACCTAAACAAAAACCCAAAACATGCTCATTGTTTTGTACACAAATCTCTGGAGAAATGTCATGGAGCAAGGCCTGGGTAATCTGCATTGTGGCATGTAGCAAGAAACTGCACCCTTCTCAAACAGTATCATCACTCTTTACAGACTTCGCAAACTCTGTTCAGGTAAAATATGCAGCAGAACTGTGTTAAGTAAAATCAGCAGGATAATGGAACAAAGCGTAAATTCAAGTGTGACTTAATGCAGAGAGTGCACCCAATGAGAAAAGGACAGCAGGACTTTTATATTGCCCACTATGCTTTCCATAAAGCCAATAGGTATGTGTTTACTGTTCTAAAATACTAATAAGACCAATGTCTCACAGTACACAATACTCTTGGAATTGTAACAGTTTATTTCCAATTGTGTTTACCACTGTCAAATTTATGTTAAACATATATTAAATTAATTCAGAAGAGATAAATGCAACAAATAAGTCAGACTATGGGTGCACAGCATTAGGTGTCTGGTAACCTGGTTCATTTGAAAGGCATAAGCTAGAGACATTTTGAGCCTTCATTTGTTGCCCACAGGTCTGATCATTTATGAATTGAATTGTCTAAACCCAGAAGACAGGCCCTCCCTAGCAAAAGCCTTAAAAATAGCCAACAGAGGAAAAAAAAAAGTCCAGATACAAAACGTATATAATATTTTAGCACAGCAGAGTAATGATAATTTCCAGGGCCTGATCAACCAATAGGCTGATCAGGTTGCAGCCCGGGGCGCTGGGATCGGGGGGCGAGCAGCGATGGCAACAATTATTTATTTTTTTACAATTATTTTTTTTGGGATCCTGGGGGGGTAGGTGATGAAAAAAACTTGGGAAGTGGGTGATGAAATTGGCAAGGGAGTCATGAAGGCCGCTGGTGGTTGAGGAAATAGCTGGTGGTGGAAGGGTGGGGGGGCATGTTCTCTGTATTGTGTGACATTCATGAAGATGCTCTTTACAAAGCCTAATTATTGAGAGTTTGTAAAGTCTGCCCATTCACAAAACAGGACTCCAACTTTTCAGAAGACCGCTAAACGACAAGAAAGCTGCAAGAACAAGCAAGAAAGAACAGCAAGAACAGGTAAGAGGATCTATCTAAATTTGTTTGCTGGAGAAGCTGAATTTTCTTTTTATGATTTGAGAGGGGGGGGGCACTACAGGTTAATTAGCCTAGGTTGGCCACAACCCTTAATCAGGCCCTGACAATCTCTATACTATACTGCAAAGATTTCTTGGATCTATGTCCAATAGGCGATGCATTCTATGCTTACAGAAAGCTAGGGATACGGAAGAGAAAAATCTATGTGCTACAGACAGTCAGATAAGCTTTTTTGATTTTTTTTATTATAGTCAGGAATTGAGACACTGGCTAACGATCTGAATGGTTAACAGCATTTCAAGGCACAGATGCTATTTTTCAATAAACTAATCAAGAGATCTTTTACAAGGATGCATGGATTCTCCACTCTCTCATAAGCTATTGGGCACCGTTTACTTAAATAAAGTCTGCTCCATCTATAAACACACATATTAATAACCACTTACCAACTCAGTGTGGCAGTTCTGGCAGATGTACTTGTCCGATGCATTATGCCCAAGGTTCACACACTCTCCACAGATCATTTTCCCATAAACCTTGGAGAATAGGGTGGGAGCAAATACACCTGGAACATAACAAAACCTGTGTCTTTGGAAGAGAAATTTCCATGTAGCCCTGTGCAATGATATCCAAATTATGCAAGTATAGTAATTTACAGTAAATATTGTATAACTCACTATATAATTATATAACATATACTATTATCTACAGAAGTATTGGTTGAAATACAGCAAGATGCTGATTTACCAACAAAAATACATGAAATATCTTTAAAGTTGGTTCTCATAATATTGAATTTATGTATTCACTCTTATAATCTATGAAAGCAAAATCTTTGTAGCTACAGTGGCTTTTCCCAGTTTTCAATGACCATCTCAGCCTAAACATATTTGCCAAAAAACAAACAAAAAAAACCCAACAACAGATATTGCATTCTATGGAGCATTTTGAAAAAATAAATATATCTATTTTGGACCAGTCAAGATTTGACAGTTTACAATTAATCATAACACTACAAATGTGGAGTTTAGCATTTTTAATTGAAAGGTATTCATTTCTGTCAAGAGCAAAAGCAAGCATAGTTTGATATATGCTTCCATGTTTTTTATATATACATATACCCACACACACATAATGGGCTGTTATATGGTGAAATGCCATACCGCCACTTCTACTGCCTTAATTGTAAAACCATCAAAATCCATTCCCTTTTATTTTTATTACCACCACTTCTAAATTTCCACTTCCAACAATTGTATGTATATGTTAGCGCTATATATCTATCCCTATTGCCTACATACTATGCAACAGTTTACAAAGAATATTTAATCATTCACATCAGTTCCTACCGCAATGGAGCTTACAATCTATATTCCCTACCACACAAACATACACTAGGGTTAATTTTGTCAGAAGCCAATGAATCTACCAGTATAACTTTGAACATACTTGCCTATTTTCAGGCAATGCAGTCCAAGAGAGGGGCATGACAAGAGGGCAGGAGGGGGCAGGGCACAGTGAATCGCATCATTTTTCTTGATAAATATTCGGTACTTGTCATGAAAGATGGCAGATCCAAGTGGAAGATATTTAAACCATCACATATACCCTTTAAGACATGTTCTACATTTCCTGTACACTACTTAATCTCGGGCGCTAGAGGTATACACATGTGCTGATCAAGTCAAATTAAACAATAAAAAAAAAAAAGGTATCAGATGCAGCTGTTCAGTAGAGGTAGTGCAAATCCTCCTATAAAATTGACAAAATACATTTCCTGGTACCTAGGTTTAAAAAAAAAAAAAAAAATGTCTAAGACAATTTGACTATCTTACATTTCCAATTACTATTATTAAATTACATTTACAGTCACCATAATGATCTATGAGAAAATGTTACACAAAAAGATGCCACAAGCACTCACAGCTGTGAGCTCGGAATTCTCACCTCCCACAGAAAGGAAGAGCAGTGCAGAGCCCACACCAGCTGACCTGCTATTAAACCTTTGTTCACTGTGCTTTATTCCTCCGATGACCATACACAAGCCCTAAAGACAAATATTTAAGAGGTTTTCATCACTATATCACATAACTCAGCCTTAGTTATATTACTATTAAGCACCAACTGCAGTGAATCAATGCTTTAAAATTAATGACATTTGTCTATCAGTAGCAACATGCATTGTAGCATTTTAAAGAATAAAGAATTTAAAAAGAATAATTCCAGGCAACATTCCTTTAACTTAGGATATTCAGTCTAAAGTGGGCTTCAATTTAGGGTGAAATTAGCTCTTGAATGCTCCAATCAATTATACATTTGGGTATTTCACTTCGCCCAAGATGTATTTCCAAGTTAGACAAAGTAAACAATAAAAAAATAGCACCAAGGGGTAAATGAATCAAGCGGAGAGTTTCTGGCGGGTTTGAAAAGTGGTTCCTAGTTATTTTGTAGAATGTACTACATAAATTATAACAAGAATTTGATTGGTTGCTATAGGCAACATCTCCACTTTTCAAACCCGCCAGAAAACGCTCAGCTTGATACATTTACCCCAAGTATGTTCTTATATTTTAATATGTGACCACTTGGTTCCATAATTGACCGTATAGAGGAGAAGATCTCTATAGTGTTTGTTATAAAGGAGTAGTTTTAGAGCTAAAGCATTTCCTATAGTGTAAAAATTGTTTTCAAATTATATAAACACAAAAAACAACAAAACAACCCAACACAGATGGTGACATGAAATCTTTTTGCGAATGACTCACAGGAACGAAGAGGACACACCCCAGCAATGTGCCAGTCAGGGCAGACTTCACCACCTCCTCATAGCACTTGTTATCCTCCCGTGCCCCCTTAATCAGTGCAGTGATGTAAAAGGTCAGTTCAATGATTGAGCCGAACGTGGCATTAACCACTGCTCCCAATGCAAAGTTGCTCTGAGCAGAGATACTACATAGTGCCACAAGATGGCAGCAAAGATCAAGGGAAAGAAGAGATGTTAATGCAGACAGAAAATTATTTAGATTTTATTGCACAGAAAAACAACTTAATTTTTATAGCGCTTCATGCAGTATCATCATCATATAGCGCTACTAATTCTGCAGCGCTGTACAGAAAACTCCCTCACATCAGTCCCTGTCATTGGAGCTACAGTCTAAATTCCCTAACACACACACAGAGAGACTAGGGTCAATTTTTGATAGCAGCCAATTAACCTACTAGTATGTTTTTGGGGTGTGGGAGGAAACCCACGCAAACACAGGGAGAACATACAAACATCACACAGATAAGGTCACGGTCGGGAATCAAACTCATGACCCCAGTGCTGTGAGGTAGAAGTGCTAACCACTAAGCCGCCGTGCTGCCCAGTTTTTACAACATTCTGTAGATCAGTTATGACTGCCTCAATATTACATGCCTGCTATGCTAGCCACAAACAGGACAACCCTGACGGTAAGCAAGAGGATCCCAGTTTTATTGGCCACACATTTGGTCTGTACTTGTGGTCACAAGATGACTGAACACAGGCCATCTTCAGGCCACAGTAACAGCATGCCTGATAATTATCCTACTGATCTCTATATGATCATTACTAGGCATCATGGGTAATTTGGTGCCACACACACCACACTATCTCTGTCCAACATTAGGACAGCAATATTACAGTTAGTTGTAAAGCTTAACCTTGGGCAGCCAGTTTTTTGTTTTTTTTTGCTTTTCTTATTTTAATTTCCTACATGCCTCAAAATGGAACTGAAAAATCCAAGGTTTACGCTGTAGTTTTTAGTATGAAAGGATGTGATAGATGTGATAGATGTGATAGGAGGGATTTTCTACTGCATGGAAAAACCAGTATGTGTCAAACCACAAATCTCAGTGCTATTCTTCTCTTCTTAAAATGATATTTTATATAGTATGGTGGCATATTTGTTAGAAAATTATAATTTCAACCCAGCCTTATCTGTGTGGAGTTTGTATGTTTACCCGTGTTTGTGTGGGTTTCCTCCTGATGCTCTGGTTTTCTACCATGGTCCACAAACAAAATACGTGTTAAATGACTGCTGACAAAGATTAACCCTAGTTGTGCGTGTGTGCGCGCTTGTGTGGTAGAGCATTTAGACTATAAGCTCCAATGTGGTAGAGTGATGTGGATAACATTTTCTGTACAGCGATATACAAAAAACAATAAATAGAGTGGTATCATTTATTAGCTGCTTCCATAAAAAGGACAAATCTAGACATGACATTACTATCAAACTAGTTTGTAATTAAATGTTAACATTATGTACTTTTATTTTATTTTAAATATTTCCCCTCACTCTACCAACTGTTCTATGAACAAAAAGTAAAAATGAGACATGTGTGGAATATTTAGAGCTCTATTTTCCCTGTGACTTACAGCTACTACAGTACTCACTTTAAGAAATATTTTAAGGTAACCAAAATGTTTGAACAAATTCTCTTATTAGAAAACGTTATACAACAGCATGTGCTTCGACTGTACACTGATGCACAGACATCTTTCTTACAACATTGTTCTTAATAATGAAACACTGAGACTAATATATAAGATGAGCACTCCGCTCCTTTTCAATCAACATTCGAACTTTTACACTAATGAGTTGCAAATGTGCCTTTTTTCCCCCAACAAAGATAGGGTTGATGCAGTGTTTTGTCCTGTGACAGGGAGAATGCTGGTATAGAGACACTCACCTTGCAATCGCCATTCCAATGTAGTAAGAGAGAGGCATTATGGAGAGCAACGAGAGGGTGAATTTCACAGGAGAACTTGTATAGCTGTTGTGACTGTCCACATAGCCAAGAACTAGCGATACAATCACCAATACCATTAGATCTGCAAGAGGTGGTTAAGGAGGTTTCCCTCACTCTGCTGGAATCCAATATAGCCATTTTATCGGTACAATACTCAAAAACCAAGTCAAATATTGATGGTCAGTTACATCATCTCATAACAATTACTTCTAACAAATAGAAAAAAAAAAGTCAGCATGAAAAGATGTCCTTTAACATTTACAAATACATACCAACACCTCCCCACATTCAATAAGTATTTATCCCATTTATTAAAATGAGGTATTCCCTTGCAGGCAGAAGAAAGAAAAAACACTCACTAATTGGGTGTGGAGAACCTATTTTTTCTGAACACAAGACTTGATAGACTGCCAACACAGCCAATACAGATGATCACTAAATTGTGATATATACATTTTAACACTGTCATATGGATAATTTGATTGAAGCTCAACACAAAAAGTGAAAATCACATTAAAACTCAATATACTAGAATCAAATTAATGCTATGAGAAGTATCTAAAACATCATCTGTAATTATATCCAAAATTTGTCAATATGATTAGCACACTAGTATTTGGCTGGATCGGCTATTGCCATGTTAACAGGAACTCACACCACTGACCACATCACACTTAAACAATGCTAGCAAGGTTAAAAATTACAGATACAAGAAAAAAAAAAACCCAAAAAAAACCAAACCACACTTGAACAGTAAAGGATACTGACAGCAAACACATTCAGTCCATCCACAGTGTACTTGTAGTAATAGAGGTTAACGGCATAATAGCAGCACAGAACAGCATCTGTTTCATAGAACTCTTCAATCTAGCAGGTTTAATAAAAAAAAAAAAAATACATTACAAAATAACCAAGCACCATCTTGATTGGCACCATATAGTTGCAAACTTTTTCTTCATATTTCCTACTGTGAGAAAAAAAATAAAGAAGCTGCTATAAACCACCAAGGTTAATTGTGAAATACATAAATGCTGTATAGATCTGTTGGCTGCCTGCCAATGTACTGAATAGGGAATGAGTGGGTATATAAAAGCCTTAACAAATTTTTAAACTCACTTGGTACAGGTTATCTGCATTCTCTAGCAGTCAAGTGGATAATTTACAAACCAGTGATTCAGCACTAAAGCAGTCCCTACTATAAGCACATCTCATGCACCCATTTGTTTGTATTGCTGCATTTGGGCTTTGCTAGCATTTGGAGATCACGGTAGGTTTCCCCAGTGTGTTTACCCATGGTAGAGAACAAGATAGAGAACAATGCATTCCAAAAACAACAACACTATTAAAACTAATGGTTTCCAGTGTTTGACACATTTATAGGAGTTTTACTAGAGTAATAAGTTCTATAATAATCACCAGTAGGCATAGGTTTAATTAAAAATGGAGCAAATGTCTGCTCCTTATGATTGAAAGATCTGGAAGGAACAGGGCATTCCGTGGGGAATACTATTTTATTTGAAAATCAAACGAATATAATGTCTGATGATTGGGTCCCATTTTAGAGGAAGTGCAGGGCCTTAAGCTGGGTACACACTGAAGAATTTTTCCGACCGAGGTGTTATTTCAAACGATTATACCTACGACTGAAGGTCCGATCAGTCTGGCGATTCATGTATACACACTGACACGATTTACCTTCAGATCTGTGCTCTTAATCTGGTCCTATAGTTCGGAGAAGAACAGCACAATATTCATTCATTCACTACTGTCACACTGATTAAAACCGCCTTGTTATAGCGATCCACATGTCCTAACGAATTTCGCTAGCTTCTGTGACTCTGAAACTATTCTGTCTCAGAACGAACAAATGAATTATTCCTTCTACAGCACTCTATATTTATTCACTCTGACATTCAGTGCTAACGTCGGCTAAAAAGAGCCCGACTCTGTAAACTCTATGGAGATCATCAGCATGAGTGCATACACACTGCATGATCATTAGGTGATTGATCTGTAAATATTAAACGGTACGACCAACCAAATGCAACGATTTTACATCATCGTGTCACTATACACACTCACACGATATCTGACCAAACGGTTGGATGTCGGCTGATTTGTCCAATTATTGGACAGAATCATGTAGTGTGTACGCAGCTTAACATTGAGGAATATCAGCCAATTTTAACCACTCCTTAGAATCTGCAGTAATTAGACCTCATCAGTATTTTCAATGGGATGCCTTCTGCACTATCTAGGTGCACTTTGTAGCAGAAGTGAATTACTCAACAAAAACTAAAAAAAAAAAAAAAAAAGTCCAAATGCAAGTAGGAAACACTACTAGTTAACAGTTCTGGCATATAAGTTTCTATCATGCACAAGTTGTCAAAAGTTACATATAGAGATTGCATTGATGAACATCTAAAGACAGTATGGTGGCGCATTCCACTGTACATCCTTGGGGCACAACTAGGAGAGTTTACGCATTTGTTGCAATTTTAAATTTTTGTATATGGCCCCCAATGTGCTAAATCTTCTTTAATATCTCCTACATTTCTACCAAAAGAAAAACCAACAATCATTTGGAAATCTTCTCAATTAAAGGGGTGGTGTGATTCTTCACCCCATTCAGCTATTTTGAACAGTGTCAGGCCTCTGCACAGAGATCTTATCTAACTACACACCTTTGTTCTGCGAATGTGTACATGCTCTGGAGGCATTAGTAGCACAGTGGACAAAACCCTGGCATTCATCTTGGAGATAGGAATAAAAAAGACCAAGATCCAGGAGAGGAAACAAGCCAGCCCATGGACTACTGCAAGCACAGGAAATCCTACCAAGAGCCAGAGGTAAGTGCTGATGCGCCACTGAAAAAAAAAAAAAGACAAGACAGAGTTAAGGTCTGGTGACCCAACAGCTATATATACCGTGGCAAATTGGGTGGGGAGTGGGAATGGTTTCTGCATTGTATTAACTGAAGGCAGTAGCCACTGTGCAATAATCCTAGAAAAAGGAGCATAACACAACAAAAGTAGTTCAGAGATACACAAGTATTTTCTGCTTATGAAGAATTTGGCAAATAGAAAGAAGCTTACAAAGTGCGTAAAAATATGTGCTAAACTCACCCAGTAGCGGACCTCTGAACCCTGGAAATCTGCATGCATCCGGTCACATTTCTGTATAAGAAGAGTCTTCTCTAATTCATCAACCTCTGGTATGGCCTCACACTTTGTGAACCTCACACAACATTTTCTGGTGTGTGCTACACCACTCTAGACAGATCAGAATGACTATTATTCATCAAATTTATAGGGCACAACAAAATTTCCATAGTACCGTACAGAAAACAGACAGTGGATCATAAAGGGTAATAGAGTACAGAACAGTGAACAAGAATACCAGTACTTCAATAGCTCCAAACATAGCTAGCAAAGTGAAATTGGAGGAGAAAAAGGTAGAGCCATATGAAGGAAGAGGGCCCTGCTCGTAAGAGCTTACATCCTAAAGAGGATAAACAGACAGGAGGCACAATGGGGAGTCAGAGGGGATAACCCCAAGAGGAGCAAGTACCAGGATAGGAGATGAGAGGTGAGAAGATCAGGCATGTGGATAAGGTACAGATGAGTTATAAGTGCTCATTTGAAGGTGCACAAATTAGGGGACAGTCAGATGGAGGTCGTTCCAGTGCAAGGGGGCAGCCCGGAAGAAATCATGGATTCTAGAATGGGATGAGGTGATCGGAGTGGAGGAGAGGCGACTGTTATTGGCCTATCACAGGGAACGGGATGGAGTGTGAACGGAGAGGTTGGAGATGTATGTGGCAGTGGAGTGAGAGGGCCTTATAGGCGAGGGCAATCAATTAGAAAATGATTCTGTAGGGGAAGAGGAGCCAGTGTAAGGCAAGGTAGAGAGGGGAGGCAGAAGATGAGTCTCGCAGCCGCATTCAATATAGACCTGAGGGGGGCGAGGCGGGAGAGGCCAGGGAGAAGGTTGCAGTAATGAAGATGGGAAAAAATGAGTGCATGGATAATTGTTTTCATGGCAGCCTTAGAAAGGAAAGGCCAGATGCGGGCCATGTTGTGGAGTTGGAAGCAAAAGATTGAACGTGGCAGGCAAAGTAAAGGGAAAAGTCAAGTGTGACACACAGGCAGTAGAGTTGGGAAAACTGAAGAGATGGTGTTGTTAACAGAGATCGAGATCAAGATGGGATGAGGAACTGGAAGGAGGGAAGACAATAAGCTTGGTTTTAGCAATGTTAATTTTGAGAAAGCATGAAGACATCCAAGAGGAGATGGCAGAAAGGCTACAGATACACAAGAGAAGAGGGGGGAGGGGGGGGGGGGGGAGAGAAAGGAGGAGAGATGATTAGTTGAAGGTCATCGGCGTAGAGATGATATTGGAGAGAGGTGATGAGATCACCCAGGGAGGTAGTGTACAGTGAAAAGAGTAGAGGTCCAAGGACAGAGTTCTGACAGATGCTTACAGAAAAGGCAGAAAAAGGGAGGAAGAACCAGAAATGGATACAGAGAAAGATCAGTTGGCAAGGTAGGAGGAGAACCAAGTGAGGACAGAACCAGAGAGGCCGAGAGAGGAAAGTGTGTGCAACAGGAGGGGGTGATCAATTGTGTTGAAGGCTTCGGAGAGGTCCAGTAGGATGAGCATGGAGAAATGACCCTTAGATTTAGCCGAGAATAGGTCAGTTAGTTACTTTGGCCAGGGCGGTTTCAGTAGAGTTGAGGGGGCGAAAGCCAGACTGGAGAGGGTCCAGGAGGGAGTTGTCAGAGAGGTGCCTAGTGAGGCGGTTGCAGACTGCCCTTCTCAAGTAATTTATAGGCAAAGGGGAGAATCAAGGTGGGGCAGTAGTTAGCGAGAGATGTGGGGTCAAGATTGGGTTTTTAGAAAATGGGAGAGATAAAGGCATGTTTAAAGGAAGAGAGGATGATGCCAGTGGAGTGTGACAGATTGAAGAGGCGAGCAAGATAGGAGCAGGCAGTGGGGAAGTGGGAGCGTTGGAGGTGAGGGATGGGATCCAGGTGGCTGGTAAAAGGGGGAGAGGAAAGAATGAGGGAGAGTATTTCTTCACCTGAGGTAGGGCGGAAGGAGGACCAGAGTTGGATGCTAGAGGAAAGCAGAGCAATGAGGGAGGCAAGAGAATGATCCAAGGCGGAGAAGTCAAGTCTGATTGCCTCCTTTTTCTCCTCCAAAATTGAGGCCAATTCAGTGGCAGAGAGGAAGAGTGGGGGGAGAGGAGAGAGTTGAATGTGGAAAAGAGGCAGCGGGGATTAAAGGACTGAGAAGTAATGACGGTCTTAAGGAAAGATTGGTGAGGGAGATGTAGCTGTAGGAGGAGAGGATAAATTTGAAGTGAAGTAAACCAGAGAGCAAGATTTTCTCCAGAGGTATTCAGCAGCACAAGTGCACTTCTGAAGGAAGTAGGTAAATTTGGAGTGCCAGGGTTGCGGTATCAAGTGGCAGCGACGAACAGAAGAGACGGGGACGACAGCATCCAGACTACTATTCAAATCAGGTAGTACAAAATAATTCTATAAAGAGATCGAATAGTCACAACAGTAGGCGTGTAAGTGAATACAAACCATATGCGTAGCATAAAAACTAAACTATTGTAATTATTTCAGTAAATTAAGTCTGTTCTTACCTTCAAAATAACTTTTCCAAAAGGCCAAATAAAGTACCCTGCAAGCCTCCAACATAGCACACCTGCATGTGAAGTAATATACAAATTGTCACACTCATTGTCTCAACCTAACATTTTTAAGCAGTTTAAAGGAAATCTAGTGCTAAAATATTTAGAGTTATTTTTATTTTTTGCTTCCATATTGTCTCAACTTATAGTCACGCCTTAAGGGTAGCTTGGGGATATTGCCAATGTTCTGGGGTCACCCAATTGGATGCCAGAGAAAATCATATTTTACACTTCCATTAAATCTTTTTCTCTTAATCCACTGATGCCTGTCCTTATATGCTTTGTTCTCTTTGTTTTTGTGTTTCTTCTACTGTGTTCTATGGAGCTTAGTTATGATGTAATTAATGGCTGCACCGGCAGGCACGAGTATGGAGTGGAAAGGGGAGGAGCTATGTTTAAAAATGCCCTTGTACCTGGCTGTTAAATCTGTATTTAAATATTCTTAAACATGACTTCTAACCAAATTCACAAACCATACACACATTTGTAAGTCTTATCTACACAAAATAGTAACTTAAAGTCAAAAGAATCGGATGCAAAATTGGCACACCATTGTTAGGATGGGAATGTATCTAGGACCTCCAAACAGTTCAGGTAATGTTAGATACATTCCAACAAGGAATATCAAACAATAAAGAAGTATAAATGCAATATATATCCCACCTATAATCTGCAAAAACACACACACACACACACACACGCATTGATTTAACACTTCAAGTTATATGAATTATTAACAGTTGTTGCTGTAACTCCACTTTTGTTAATGTGGCCCTTTAAACACCTTAGGTTAACATACAAATTTGAATGTTAAATGCAAACTACCAGCAAGGGATTTTCTCCCTAAAACAACTACTCACAAGACAGATCAATAGACAATTTTGTACAGAAAGCACAATCATCTTGTATTAGCTGCTCCTTCAGTCTCTTTGACCACAAATCACCATGCAGACAAACACACACTTTAACATCTCTCAGGGCAGCAAAGCTGTGAAAGGCAAAGGTGCTGGCAAGCAAGGGACTGTGGGTAGTTTAAATAGGAGTCACTGCACCCAAGCAGTTGTTCTAGAAGCACTGAACTTTAGCACACACAAAATTTAGAAAAAAAAACACCTAAAGAAAAAAAGCATATTAGAAACCAAGAAGTTCTATAACCCAGTATAGTGAGACATTTTACAGTAGCAGTTGAGAAATACTGTACCGTATGGCGCTCCCAATACAGAGAGAAACATCAGGATGGATACCAGTAGATACAGTAGGGCGATCCACCATCCACAGAAAAGTAGATAGAGAACGTTACCAAGTGTTATAAGGGAATCTATGAGCAAGAAAAGAAAAAACACTGGCAAGTCAACATAACACTATGATCCCATACAGGATTATTTGAGAATATGAATAGAATGGATTTATAAAAATAACCGAAATGTGCAGGGTACAGCAATGCAGGTATCAAAAAGCGTATAACCATCTATGAGCAGGAAACATATGTACATAGATATACTATACACAGACCTTGATGTCTAGGAGCTCAATACAATAACATTATTGTAAATGTTAAAGGACACAAAATCTAAAGATAAAGGGGCATATTCAATTCTTTAGTTTCCCCGCGGCATTAAAACTATTACCGGTATTACGGTAATAGTAAGCTTGATTTCAGCTTAAATGAAGTTGGTCATACCACTTGAAGTTTTCACCATATTCAGGTCAGAGTAGAGTTCTTTCACAATATCCGATCGATCCTCCCATGGGCGCTCGGTTATATGGCTTTTCCATTTTTTAAACCCAAACTGATAAAGCATAAAAGAAAGGCATCTTAGAGTTAGGGTTATCAATTTTCTAACTGCAGAAGATTGCAACAAATCAACTGGTTTGAACGGTCAACTTTATTTGACCAGCAAAAGAGTTCTTCAGACCATTAACACCAGCAAATCACAACCTTTGAATGATTTAAACTAATGTGTGAAGATCCACGTTAGTTTTTAAATTCACTCATAATTTTCAGGTTTCCAAATCTATCGCAATGATTACAATTGGTGCGTAACAAAAAAAAAAAAAAAAAAAAAGAACAATTATAACACATATATATAAAATGGCATATTATATCAAAAACAACCCATCTAGGAGAATCCAAAAGGGGCATATAGCGCTTCCTATGATATATAAGCGGCACACATTCCTTCAGATTTGAACCAAAAAATATTGGTTCTCGAGTAGCAAATTATAAAGGAGTTTCAGATTTATGGATACATTACTAATTTTCCCTTTTATTGGTAGGTCTGCGAGTCCACTGGAGTGCTTGGGTGTTAAGTGCGCATAGAAAGCAGAATGGAAGGATGAAACCATTGAGATTCCACGATCTTTATGGTAAAAAATAATAACTGTGCTGTCAGCACCTGCTAAAGTATCAGTAGGTGCAATCACTGCATTTATCATAGAGATCATTGAAGCTCATTTGTTACTTTTTTTCAAGCTGCTTTCACTATATACAGATGCTCCAAAAGAGAAGAGGAGCAGACACCAGGCTGTATTGACATACATGTACATGTCTAGCTCAGCAAAGCAAGAAAAACACATACATGTCCATACAAGTGTACATACAGCCTGGTGTCAGATAAACAATTCTGTAGTAAAAACCTCCTTCCCCAAACAAAACTGTCAAACTTATATTCTATGCGGTCAACTGAGATGCAAGTTGTCAGTAAAACTCTTTTCGGCAATAAATGAAAGGAACACGTACAAAACAGATAACGTGCTCACATCAGGCAAGCTGGCTCACCCACACACAGAGGGAGATACTAGTCCGCATCGCCAGCACCATCAGCTGTCCCGGCAAAGTTATATTTTGCTCATAAATCGAGTGAAACCAGATTTATTTTTTTTATCACAGCAATAAGCAGTGATAAAAACAAAACCTGTGTCATCACCCCTGGATAATAAACAGACCCCGTAAGGGAACAATTTTCAAGAAAGTCAACAAAAGAAAAATATACTTTGTATATATGGAGTCTTAACTTCACATTATCAATGTTTGGAAGAAAGACTGAGCTCCTTTTAACTATATCTAGTTTAACCAGGAAAATCAATTTATTTGGGGTTTGCTACCATTTTAAAGCAACTGAAGACTCAATTTGACGTTTCCCTTCGCTAACCCCAAGAGTCACCCTACATATTTCAGTCCCTGAATCAGTTTAACAATGAATCTATTTACATTTCGTTTAAGCTATGTGTGCCAGAGATCAATAGGAGCAAAAATAAATTTTAGGTTAAACCGAGCATTACCAGTATGCAGGGATAAGCAAACCAATTCTGAAAATGACGACAATCAAATGTACATAGATTACCCCCACCTCAAAACAAAAAAATGTTTAAAAAAAACATTGCAATACAAAGGCATCTATTGAACCCATTTTCTAGATGGTTGACACTCTGGGGTATTCCAGATAAAGGGTTCCATAATTTTGCAGCACCATGCTTAAAATCTACTAAAACATTTTAAGAAACTGCCCCCCCCCCACAGATATATGTTTATGTCCCCTTCCGCTATATGTTTAGCAGAGCTCCTCTCAGTACCTGCTAGAAGAAACACTAGGTCAGGCCTGTCCAACTTGCAGCCCTCCAGGTGTTGTGAAACTACAAGCCCCAGCATGCTTTGCCAGTAGACAACCTGTTGATAGCTGGAAGGGCATGCTGGGACTTGTACTTTCACAACATCTGGAGGGCCGCAGGTTGGACAGGCCTGCACTAGGTGATCAGAGAATACCATCAATAATTTACTTTTTTCTTTTTAAAACTTTCTGACCAATGGATTTCCACATAAGTGGGAGATAAAATATTTATGGAGTCCTCTGCCAAAAAAGCGATCATTTTATCATGAACAGTATGTGGCTATAGGAGTGGAAATCTATTCAGTGCAATTTATCCCTCAGTGCAGTAAAGTATTACGTGAAGTGTGGTCTCCTGTGGAAGCAAGAGAAAAACAAAACGTATTATTCAAACTCACCTTATAGTTGTTAGACAATTTAAGAGCTTCCACCTCATTCTCCGCAGTTATGGTGGTTTTAACAATACAGATATCACAGATTTCCTCTGAGTGATGAGGACAACAGGATGGGGTGGAGGAAGTCCCTACAAGAAATAGCAGGATTTCTATAAGACAGAAATTGCTTCCCTGCTACACTCCCACTACAGGCTTGTAACAGACTTTAATAAAATCATAAGGAATTTGATAAAAACATATCCCCTAGAGAAACACTCCGTATTTTACATTCAAATGTTTGCAATATCTAGAGTACTCGGAATGTGTATCCACTTGCAAGCATCCATAAACAATTAAAATTGTATAGTGAACTTCAATACACAGAATTTCTGTATTAGAACGTTTAATCCAACAGTGGATCTTATAGCTTATATCTTTACATAGCATAGTAAATAAAAGAGGATTTATATACTTACGTTAAATCAGTTTCTCTGATTCCGTCTGGGGGACACTGCTTACCATGGGGTGTGAAGGGGAGCATGGGAGTTGGCACCTAGCTAGTTAATTTCTAGCACTGCTGACAGACCCCTCCCCTTTATAACTCCCCCCTGCCTCTTCCTCCTCAGTTAATTTAAAAAGCCCCAAGGAGAAGGGTCAATCAAACAAGAGCACACAGAGGAAAAGCAGAAGGGAGGGATCGCAGTGTCCCCCAGACGGAATCAGAGAAACGCATTTAACGTAAGTATATAAATCCTCTTTTCTCTTTCATCCAGTCTGGGGGACACTGCTTACCACGGGGACATTCTAAAGCAGCCACCTAAGGGTGGGACCGCTCTGAAAGCCCCGCTCGTAGAGCACTACGAGCAAAATCTGCATCTGCGAATACATTAAATTGATAGAATTTGGTAAATATGCGGACAGAAGACCAGGTGGCTGCTCTGCAAAGCTGGTCTGTAGAAGCCCCATTTCTCACTGCCCACACCGATCTGGTGGAATGGGCCGTAAGTCCCTGGCACAGGCAGGTTAGCTCTTATGTAAGCCTGCCTAATAGTTGCAGTAATCCATCTTGCAATGGACTGTTTTGAGGCTGGCCAGCCTCTTTTGTTAGAATCATATAGGACAAACTGAGAATCGGTTCGTCTAATTTGAGATGTTCTTTTGACATAAATACGGAGAGCCCTAACCACATCTAACTTTTTCATAGACTGCCGATCAGAGTGAGAAGTAGATGAAAAAAACGGAACTACAATTTCCGGGTTCAAATGAAACGAGGACACCACTTTTGGAACAAAAGAGGGGAGAGTTCTCAAAACCGCTCTGTCCTCATGAAAAACCAGATATGGCTCCCTGCAAGACAGAGCTCCCAATTCAGATACCCTACGTGCCAATGCAATTGCTAAAAGAAAAACAACCTTCCAGGTAAAACACCTAAAATCTGCCTCAGGTAAAGGTTCAAAGGTAGGCCCTTTAAGCATGTCCAGTACCAGGTTAAGATCCCATGGTGCTGTAGGTGGAACATAGGGAGGTTGAATATGTAAGACTCCCTGAAGAAAAGTCTTGATATCTGGCAAATCCGCTAATTTCAGATGAAGACTGACAGTGCCGATACCTGAACCTTTAGGGAACCTAAACGAAGACCTGCTTCCAGCCCATGCTGAAGAAAAGCCAATAAGCGAGGGAGACGGAAGGAAGACGTGTGATATGACCTATCTTCACACCATCTGATATAGGCTCGCCAAATCCAGTGATAGATGCGAGCTGAAACTGGCTTTCAAGTTCGCATCATAGTGTTCACTACACTGGAGGAAAAACCCCTAGCCCTCCAGAGGCTGGCTTCAACAGCCATGCCGTTAAACTGAGCTGAGGAAAATTCTGGTGACGGAAGGGACCTTGAAGAAGAAGGTTGTCTCGTGACGGAAGACAAAATCCTTATTCTATCACCATAGAGATTATGTCCGCGTACCACACACGGCGTGGCCATGAGGGAGCTATTAGTATTATCGGAAGACCCCCTTGCCTTACTCGTCTGAGCACGCGAGGAAGCATGGGAATTGGGGGAACCAGGTATCCCAACCTGAGCCCCCATGACATCGTCATTTCATCCACTGCCACCGCTAAGGGATCTCTTGCCCTTGCGAAAAACCTGTGAACCTTCTTGTTGTGTCTGGAGGCCATGAGATCTATATCCGGAAGACCCCACCTCAACTAGAGACTGAAATACTTCCGGATGGAGTGACCACTCCCCCGGCATCATTTGATTTCGACTTAGATAGTCGGCCTCCTAATTCCTTATTCTTGGAATGAATACTGCCGAAATTGCCGGAACCTACTGTTCTGTCCAACAAAAAAATCTGAGCTGCAATTTTCATTGCGGCTGCACTCCTGGTTCTTCCCTGCCTGTTGACATATACCACAGTCGTGGCATTGTCGGACTGAATTCTGACAGGGTGGCCTTAAAGGAGGGACTGGGCCCCCCGAAGGGCTATAAGAATTGCCTACAACTGTAACACATTTATTGGTAAGGCCGATTCCTGAACCGACCAAGGTCCCCGGAGCCGGAAGTGCAAGATTACCGCTCCCCAACCTCTCTGGTAATGGGAGGACCCCACTGTGAATCTTAGGCTGCAGATGACTCTTTGTGAAAGAAGAGAGGCGACGCAAACTTGTATTGCCTGACTTCTTGATCGATCTCGGGGTAGCAGTGTTACAAAAAACAATGTGGTACCGGACCCAGCAGGTCTCTCATGTACCCCCTTGTTATAATACCCCGAATCCAAGTGCCTTGGGATGACGCTGCCCACTGTTCCCGAACATAGACAGACGTCTCCCCCCGTGGCGCCACCTCTGGCAGAGTAGAGTGGTCGTCAGGACGCAGGCTTCTCCTGTGTCCTAGAGGCCTGGCGCCTAGCCGCAAACGAGGATCTACCCCTGACGGATGAGCCTCGAGCATTTGGTTGTCTACCTCTAAATGACTGTCCTCTAGGCCAGGAGTTCCCTCTAAAGGGCTGACGAAAGGAGCTGACCCGAGGAGTCCTGCCCCTACCTGAGAATACCGGCAAATAAGTGCTTTTGCCCCCTGTTGCCTGGGAAATCATAGCATCCAATTCTGGCCCGAACAAACCTGCTGCTGAAAAAGGAATGGTTTCAATTGACTTTTTTGATTCCGAATCTCCTTCCCAGGATTTCAGTCATAACCTTCTTGCTGAAATGGATGCAGCCTGAATAGAGGAGGACACAGATGCTGAGCTCTGAGCTGCCTCATAAAGGTACCCCGATGCCTCTTTCAGAAGCAAAGCCAGGGGAAGTAAATCTGAGTCCTGTAAGGCTTCTGCCAGTTGGTCTGCCCATGTTTCCATGGCTCTAGCAACCCAAGCTGAAGCAAATGTGGGTCTAAAGGAAGAACCCACAGCTACAAATATAGATTTTAGCTGGGATTCTACCCTGCGATCATTAACATCCTGCAGAGTTGCTGAACCTGGGACTGGTAGTAAAGTGTGTCTGGCCAAACGGGCTACTGGAATATCTACCTTAGGAATACTATCCCAGTAATGGATACAGGGAAAATAACTTTCTGGGAACAGAGAACCTTTTATCAGGGTGTTTCCAGGCTCCCTCTGCAATATCTCTGAGTTCTACAGAAGGGGGAAAACGAATAGCCTTCCTTTTGGCCTTCTAAAAGAGACTTCTGTCTCTTAGGAGTAGGATCCTCCGGTTCTGGGAGGTCCAACGCCTCATTTACCGCTAAAACCAAATTATTAATAAAATGACTTTTAGGGTCTTCTTCCAGTTCCAAAGGCTGCCCCTGGTCAGGATCAGAATATACTTCCCCCTCCTCCTCTGAAACCCCCTCCGGGTTTAAAAGGACCATAAGGGTATTAGTGGATCTAGGCCTCTTCCTTTTAGCAGGCGGGATGTTTGGGGATTTAAGTAACTGGTTTAGTTTATCCAAACACTTTAAAAATGCTGCGGACCATGCCGGTTCTGTAGGAACAGGGGCCTGGTCTGTAAGCAATGAAGAAGGTCCTGGCATAGACTCTTTAAAAGAACCTGTGGAAGCAGGGAGGCCCAAAGGCGTACTAGCACTATTAGCCACCGCGGCTGCCACAGTAGACATCAGCTGATTGGACTGTGACACCATCTGTGCTAAAGAGGAAACCGACTGTGTCAGGGAGGCCACCCAGCCCGGTTCCTCCGTCAGTGGGGCTGTAACAAGCTGGGATTGCATAGGGGGACCCCCTGCATCGCAGACAGAACATAGTGCCAACGGGTCCTTCTGCCCACTAGGTAATTTTGCATTACATTTTGAACATGTGAAATACTTTACTTTAAGGCCCTTTCCTTTATCTGTCATTTTACAAAGGAAGGCACACCAAAACACACAGACTTAAATTTAGCTGTTAGAGAGCGAGAGACAGCAGAGAAAATATGAAAAAGAAAAAAGAAAAAAGAAACAAGTAATCAGACATAAAAGTTATACTTGTAAATTGTTAAACCAAAATAAAATAACTTGGCAAGTGGGAGAACTATAATATAACTCCCACTAGCCCACTTTGCATTCAGCAATACAATAATATAGGTTTAAATAAATCAGATACTTAGCCACAGGCCAAACAGGGGAGAAGTCCAACAGCAGTGCCTGGTGCCTGCTCCCTCTGCTCTGCGTCCTTTCCCGGGCTTCTATTTGGCGCCAAAAGGCCGGGCTAGTCCAATTTTCCCTGGAGAGCGCTATATCTTAGCACCCCCCTCCCCTGATAATGCTGTCTCTCTGTAGTGCTTTTCCTGCCCCATTAGCGGGGAGGAGAAATAAAACAAATAATATATGGGAGAATAGTGGAGACCTCAATTGAGGTCTCCGCAGCGGATTTCCAGCCCGATGCCCCCTCCTATATATAAGGGGGTATCTTGGTATGACCCCCTTCCGTTTCCTCTCCTCCGCAGATTTAAAAATGGTCACCAGCATTCTTTTCATTCCGATAACCGGCCCTCCATGCCCAATGGCAGCGCCGGTTATCGGTGAGGCCTCAAGAGTGACAGCTGTCCGGAGAGACCGCTAGTCACTCTGTATTCAAGCACCCTGATTTGCTCTGCCAGTGAGAGCCTTTGGCTCTCAGCTGACAGAGCAGTGCCTGCGCTGCTGTTCTGGGAGTGTGCTCTCTATAATAGAACACACTCCCAGGTCTGCCCAAAATATTCTCCTAAAAAAAAATAAAAAATAAAAATATATAAAATAAAATTTAGCAGCAACTAAAACAGTGCCTAACTCAAAACTTACCCGCTATCTTCAAAAATGCTCCCGCAGTGCAGAACGGCTCTGGAGAAAGTCACGCACTCATGCTGACTTCCTCCACTTCAAGTTCATACTTTCCTCTTACAGTTCGGCTCTATCGCTCTCTAAACAATTCTTCTTTAAAGCTCTCATTTCTTCCCAATCCTCCAAACCCCGTCAGCTTTTTGACACCTTCAATTCCCTCCTCTCCCCCCTCCCCCTCTACCACTCCCACCCCACACTCTGCTATCAATTTTGCTACCCTCTTCACCTCCAAGATTGAGTCTATACGTCATGACATCTCCCAGCAGTCCCTTCTTAAATGTCCTCATCCGCTCCTTTGGCTTCTCCAGTACCACCTCCATGCTGAGGATATCCAAATCTATCTTTCATCCCCTGACCTCTCCCCATCCCTTCTGTCTCGTGTCTCCTGCTGTCTCTCTGCCATCTCATCTTGGATGTCCCAACACTTACTTAAACTCAATATTTCCGAGACTGAACTTATCGTCTTCCCCCCCCTTCCAGGACTCTCCCACCCCCCCCCTCTTAATTTCTGTTAATAACACTACCCTTGTTTCTGTCCCTCAAGTCCGATACCTTGGGGTCATCATTGATTCCTCCCTCTCCTTCAAGCCGCACGTTCTTTCTGTCCCTCTCGAACTCCTGCTACTTCCACCTTCGGAACATATCCAAGATACGCCCCTTTCTCACCTCGGAAGCTACGAAAACCCTTGTTCACTCGCTTGTAATCTCTCGCCTTGACTACTGTAACCTCCTTCTCTGTGGCCTACCTGATTCTCACCTTGACCCTCTTAAGTCTATCCTCAATGCTGCTGCCCGCCTCATTTTTCTCTCCCGCTAATCTACCTCTGCTTTCTCCCTCCAACAGTCACTACATTGGCTCCCCATGGCCTACAGAATTAAATTTAAACTCCTCACCCTCACCTTTAAAGCACTTAATAAATCCTCCCCTCCCTACATCTCCAATCTCATCTCTACCTACACTCCTAACCGCCCCCTCCGCTCTGCCTGTGGCCGCCGCCTCACTGCTTCACTGATCACCTCTTCTCATTCCCGTCTCCAGGATTTTGCCAGGGCTGCTCCCAAGCTATGGAACGATCTTTCACGTTCCATCAGGTTAGCATCTACTCTCAAAGGCTTCAAGCGTGCCCTTAAGACTCATTTCTTTATTCAAGTCTATGAGCCCTCTTAACTCCTTGTCCCGGCTTTCTCCCCCCAGTTTGTACCACCATTATTTGTGTCTCCCCTTTTCCTATAGGATGTAAGCTCTCAGGAGCAGGACCCTCTTTCCTTGTGTGCTCCTACTATTCCATCACCCTCTGTACCTCTTGGCCTGCTTCCCTAGCTCTGTTTTCTTAAGCTTTGGCCTACTTCTTGCTGATTTCTACCATCATTTTCATTCATTGTCCCAGTAATAATTTGATTTGCATTACCTTGTTACCTGTGTGTGTATATATTTTTATTCTAGTTTTGTTCTTTCTGTATCATGTTCTGTCATGTACGGCACTGCGGACCCTTTTGTGGTGCCTTATAAATTAAAGATAAATAATAAATAATAACTTGATCAATAGATCTAAACATGATAAAGAAATACAATCTAGGCTACATGAAATGTGAATGGGGAAAAACAAAAAGTTTATGTAAATTGAAGCCGTTTTACCAGGATTTCCTAACCATATGCAATTCAGAAAGACTGAGCTCACAGGATTTTACATAATGCTTTGCTGCACTTTTCACCCCTTTAACTCACAAGGCAACAGTCTTGGGGTGAGCAGACTATGCTGATGGGATCCAGAATGGGTATCCACCAAATCAGTCTGGACCATTAGGGCACAGTGTCTGTCACAGAGGGACCCCCTACGATGATGTACATCAGTACGGTGATCAAACTCACGTGGGAAGTCTGCAAAAGAAAACATTAACAAGACAAATAAAAACAAACCCTTGAAAATACCAAAATCAATTTCTCTAAGCAAATTTAAAATAAAATATAACATTAAAAATGCACGTCACTTCACAAAACAAAAAGTCTATTTTTAAAGTTGCAGAGTTTGGCAATTCTTACTCCTGGGGAGGGTGGCCCTGCTAGAAAGGGACTTTCCCTAAAAACACATATGAAAATATACTAAAATCCAAAGATACATGGCAACATGGTCAACATACTTATCTTAAGTATAGGTCATTTAAATTTTCCAGTTTAATACTGTACACACAGAGGGCAGAAAGCACTTCAAATGCAATTCTAGATAATGTACAAGTAGGCAATGTATGACTATGGGGTCTATTTATGACCTTTCACATTTTCTGCACGTTAAGAAATTATTTAACGTGCCTATTTAGTAAAACTATTAGCCAGGACAATGGCTCCAATAGGAGCCTGTCCCAGTGAATAGTCTATAGTAAAGTGATCACAATCGCCAGACTGCAGTCCCTATGGAGAACAATGGGGACTGCGGTAGTTTGCTTAATACAGACGATATCTCATATCTCCTTATAGGGTAATGTTCTATAGCAAAATAACTTCATTTTACCTAAACCACGCAGAAACAGACTATTGCATGGTGCACAAATCTCTGCTCATTTTCGCTCGCATCTCTATGGGATGCAAGGGAAAACGAGCAGAGATTTTAGTAAAAACTCTTGACGTGATGCATCTCCGTAAACTGTTCCAGAGACACATCACAGCTAATTGAATCTGCCCCTATATGTGCAATGAAAGAAAATGAAAAACACTCCTAATGCCAAGCCCTCAGCCAGTTAATAGTTATTATAAATTGGGTCAGAAGAATATGTCCTACAAAGCTGTTGGAGAAAAGGACCAATATGATAGTTTACAGCAAAACACATTTTGTAGAATTGAACGGTCAGTGAAAGCTGTACGAGAATTAAAAAAGTGTTAAGTATAACAAGAGCATGACTTACGCTCACATGGTTCAGTGTGAGAAAAACAATTATTCTAGCTAAAATTATGGCACTTTTTACAACGTACATCATCAACAAACTACTAATCTATTGGTTCTGCTCCTGTGAAATAGACCAGATAAGAGCAGTCATATGTGTGTCTTGTTAAATGTTACTAAACACATCAATTCCTATTAGCCAAGTAAAATTTCAGGTCAGATGACAGGATGACAACACCAAGAAAACAGATCGGGACTGTGACTGACATGTATCATGTTGATTTTTAATGAAAAGTAGGCTATGATCTAGTAAGCACAGCCTATAAAAAAATATTTTCCCATATTTGAAAATAAATCCCTACTTAAAAACTTTATGTATGGAAAACAGTGTTGTTACTACATAAGCCTTTCTATACACATTCCAAAAGTCGGACTCTTGCAATTCGAAACATATCGGACAATGCATACTGGAAGGCAATATCTGACCCTATAAATGCCTCGCTGCTCCAACATGTTTGATGTACCATCAGGCTCAGGTTTTTGTGAAAATGTGGACAACTCTGCTAAATCCTAGTTTTAAAACTATTGTTGACCAAAATGTTACATTAATCTACATTTTATAGATCAACAAGCAAAGAATAAATGTAAAATAATGCAAATGAAAAGAATTCCATAAAATTGAGAAACAACAAAGACTCCTTTCAGCACTAAAATAAGGGTGTGTAACAGAAAAATCAATATAAAATATACAGTAAGAAAAGATGTCATAACAGGGGAAAAAAAAAAAAAAAAAAAAAGGGCCTCAGTTTTTCAGTTTTGGTAGTATTTCAGTAATAATAATAATAATAATAATAATAATATTTCACTATTCTGTAGAAGATTAAGTGTTACCAGAGACATTTCCAGGTCAGTCAGGGAGAATAGCAAGATATCAGCAAACTTTATATTTAATGTCATGATCTCCATTGCCAGTAGAAATATAAGAGATAAAAAGGTCATCTGTGTCTGGTACCATTAATAATTGGAGACTCCATACAATGAGAACTATGGTGTGGGGTCCCCTCAAAACCAAACTTTAAGGGTATGGGTCATTTGGGACCAATGGAGGCATTCACATTAATTTTCTGCATCTAGGAATATTAGCAAAGTACAAGGCAGATGTTTATGCATTTAAATAGTATTTGTGTATTGTGAGGGGCATACCTACTGAAAATAAAATCCATTTTATACATGTAGATCAGTTCTGTAATTTCACTTTGTAACCTATTGGTTATAGCTTTCGCATACATTGAGGTCTAGATTTGGAAGTGCAAGTTGGTTTATAGGTTGTGCATTTACATAGCACTTTGCCTACCAAAAGCACACCTGGTTAACTTACTTAACGATAAGCTAACCAAGGCCACAGCCAAAGTGCTCTCCTAGAAAACACTGCTGAAGATATAGTTCATGTCTATAATGTAACCATATCTAGGGAAGGTTCACATAGAAAATAAATATCCTTCATAGTTTCCATACTCCTTAATAAAAAATCTATATTAACCTCATCCAATGTATCTTTATACAAAGTTTCCATGCAAATCCTAAAGACTGGAAACAGAGGCCACTGCAATCCCAGACTTAATTGCAGCTCCCGCAGAGATATGTAACATTTTTCCATCTTCCTATTCATGGAGTCCATTAAGGGATGTCGATCCACCAGTGGAATGGTAGTTTTTGTGAAGAGATATCTACTTTCTTCAGAATAATTGCAAACATTTTCTGGCTCTAAGTGGGCTCTCCTGCCCCTCATCTCTTTTTAATTTAATAAAACTGGGATAGAGCAAAACATCTCTATGAAAGGTCACCTAGAATGAGATTCATAGGGCACCCTGCTCAGAGATCAGCTTGCTTCTTGACTAACGGATATGGCCTTTGTATAGCTTTAGTACATAGATTATTTCTCCATGATCTTTCTTTCAGATCTCAGAGTTTATCGCACAATACGGAACTTCTCTGTCCACAGTTGCTTGAAATCAGAGCATTGAGAGAGGAAACAAATTCTGAGAATGTATTTTTCAGGTATTGTATCCAACCAAGTGGTCACCGTCAGCTTTTCACCTCCTCTTTGAGCGTGGAGAATTTGTCAGACCTAAGATCACTAGAGCTTTCATGGCTTCTGGAACAACTGGTGTAGTGTCTATGGCATACCAGCTCTTGTTTTTAGTTTGGCTGAAATTCTCAACCATTTAGCTTCATAGAAAGCCACATCTTGCCCAGGACCATGTTTAATCTTTGCTTGCTCACTTCTTGGCTGAAAATACTGTGTAATGGGTCTCAGAAGATACTTATTGGATCTTTTTGGAGACTTCTGTGCTCAAATGTGTTCCCCCGATTAGGGCAATTAAATCTAGGTGCAAATATTCTGATTTGTTCTGGATACTTTACAATCACGGTGCAGAGAGCTAGTACGTGTTCATTTAAATCTGGCATCGCCAATGCCCCTATATCTTCACTTTCCACAAGCGCTGTTTTTCACCACCTTTTAAATGGGTTTTACTTTCCATTAACAACAGTTGAAAACCTGACTGAAGGCTGCCACAATGAAAGTGGTATTTTACTCTAATATATATGCTAAAGAGCAAAGTAAAAGTATATGAAAATGGTCAACTACGATTATGGGTTCTATGTATGAAGCAATGAGGAGCCTAAAATCTGACAAAAGTGCAGGATAAAAGGCTCTTTCACCGCTTTGTCCCATTAAACAAAGGCTTAAGCACCCTTCAGCTGTTTAGCACCGTTCCCATAGATCTCTATGGGGACGGTGAACTGAATCAATTCATCAAGCGGTGAAAAGCAAAGCTAGCGCTAAAAAAAGCCCTGCAGTTTCAGGATGGCTTTGCTTACCTTTTTCCAATGGAGTGCAGTCCCACTGGAGGGGATCGCAGGTTGCACGCTCTTCCCCATCTAAGTGTTGAGTCGACTTTACTGCACATGCGCAGTTGGTAAACTGTTTCAATGGACCCAGCAGTCCCTTTCACAACTAAACGAGTTTCATTGCAGAGAGTGTTTTTCAGTGCAGTTAAGTATTGTTTAATAGCAGTCGTACAGGTTTTGCAGTGATGCGGATCCTTAAGTACCGCTGCACACCAATGATAACTAAACCCCTATGGGGCACATTTATCAATATTCACATAAAGTGAAAAATAGTTTTCAATCCTTATCGCAATGATAAGGATTGAACTATTGCTCACATTTATGTACAACCCAGCACAGAAACAGCAGTTCCGATAAACTGCTGTTTCTGTGATAAAAAAAAATAAAAAAAATCACACTTACCCCGCCTCTTCGGAACGCGATGTCCACAGATCTCCTCCTGGTACTCTTCATTTTTCTTTACACTGCAATTGCGCATGTGCAGTTCGAAGATCCTTAAATTATCAGTACAATTTACCAAAAAAAAAAAAAACTTTTTCGGAACTTGTTAGATTGCGGCCGGGAGCAGTCACCATACTGTAGAATGGCGACTGCTCCCAAAAATGAAGAGGAATGCAAAGCAGTAGATATCCACGATATCTGCTGCGATGCACCTTTCCTATATGCGGATGACACAGAGGGACCTGAATTTCACAGTAAGTGCACTATCATTGGGGCATATTTAAGAAATCACGGTAGTGCACTATCGTGCACTTACCGTGGAAATCAGGTCCCGATGTGCCCTCCGCAAATTTATTAAAGGTGCATCGCAGCAGATATCGTGGATATCTACTGCTTTGCATTCCTCTTCATTTTTGGGAACAGTCACCATTCTACAGTATGGTGACTGCTCTGGCCGCAATCTAACAAGTCCCGAAAAAACATTTTTTTCGGGAACTTGTCATGTTAATGTACGTCAGCTGAAGCTGGCGTACATTATCAAAATTGAAAGAATCCAATGCGGTCAGCTCTGCTCCGAAGAGCAGAGCTGGACAGCGCATGTGTGGAGGGATCACATGATCCCTCCCTGTCACTCACCGTTCGCTCTCTGCAACGATAGTTGCAGAGACAGAGCGGGGATCTTTGTGCGCATGTGAAGGAAGAAGAGGAACGGAGAGGACCAGTAGGAGATCTGGAGACACCGCGTCCCGAAGAGGGGGGGCAAGTGTGATTTTTTTTTATCACAGAAACAGCAGTTTTTCGGAACTGCTGTTTCTGTGTTTCATTTTTCATAAATTTGAGAAATACATCAATCCTTATCCATGCGATAAGGATTGATAAGTATTTCTCGTTTTTCCCGATAAATGATAAATGTGCCCCATTATTTGTTAAATATGCCCCTTTATGTGATAAGTTTGAGAGGGGGGGGGGGGAATGTTTGTTGTAACCTACACTGCTGTCTACAGGGCATGGTTTATCAATGTCAGTTTAATGTATATAAATCTTCCTCGCAAATAAAGGCAAAAATACAATTCCTAGAAAAAGAAATGGTCTGTTTTCCCATCATTATTGAAAACTACTGACATCTCCAAATGAAAAAATTAACGATTCTTTTGTGTAGTAAACAAAATAACGCAAACAAGGGATTATTAAGCAAGCTGATGCACAGGTAGGTGAAGAAGTAGTTTACATCAGATAATTGTAAGAAAACACACAAAACTTAACATAAAAGAAGAAAAAAAGACTATAGATGAAAGCACAAAACATACTCAGATATCAGTTTATAATTGACATCATATCAGTTTATAATTGACATCATTTTGTATCGATTTTATTCAGTTAATTTTTCAGAGCTAGTCCCTTAACCAAAACATAAGTATACCAAGCTTATTACCAAAGGGGATCTTGCCCAAGTGCCAAAAGTCCAGCTTTCTAGCTGCTGTGGAACTACAAGTCACTGCATGTTATGCTGCAGCGGCCACAGGATACCTACATTTAAATACTGCAACATCTAATAAACGAGAACACTGAGCAGAGCCTTAAGTACGTGGACATCGGACAGGAACAGGTAAACTGACATCAGGTGCACTTACTCACAAAATCCACTCTTAGTTAAATGGAATACATCGCATCACATCGTTTACAATTTGGCATTACTATTCAAACATATTTAAAAAAGAAAGCACTGGTGCAAACAATACACGACACTCATACAGAACACTATTGATCTTACCAAAGGTGTCATGTGTGTTCCTCCTGCGCCGAGAGTACTCCAGATCCGAAGACATGACTGCTATAACCTGCCACTGATTACTGCACAACCTCTCTCACACTCACCATTTCTATACTCAAACCACCCGCCACCGCTCGGGGCTTTTTATCACATTTTACTAAAACCATTCATGTACGCATGCGCGGATCATAGTGAAGCACGCCGGGATTTGTAGTTACAGCTCCAGATTAGTGTTTAGGAAATAATAGCTCAATGTTATTCATGTTATGCTTCTAGTATTTTGTGCGTATTATTAGGTCTTTTTTTTCTTTTAAAAAGGAGGTTTGCAAGTCAAGCATAGTGTCAGGTGTGCAATATTTGGCCCTGATTTTCTTTGGCAATGTATCCAAAATTAATAATATCATACCTTGTAATTGTCAGTATCTATCTTATATAAAAAAAAAATATTGTTCTGCTTGTTTGATTGTCTGGTAAAGCATTGAAACCAACATAAGGTTGTTCAGTTGGATCCTGGCCAGGTTTTAGGGGGGTTAGGGCAGGGGGCTATTCCCCGGCAGGCCCCGACCTCGATCGATCTCCTCTTCATTGGTGTTGGGAGCGGAAAAGTAAAAAAAAAAAAAAAATACGTGACCGCAACGCTCACCGATTCCTCTCTGCTCCTGACGTCATCACGCCCGACGTTCAGTGAGGAGCGCCGCAGAGAGGAGTCTGCAATCAAGAAGACAGAAGAAAAGAGAAGAAAGAAACCGATAGAAAAGGTAAGTGAATGAACGGAAGCAAGGGGGGAGCATGGCAGAGTGAAGGGGGAGCACAGAGAAGCATGGCAGAGTGAAAAGGGAGAGCATGGCAGAGAGTGAAAAGGGGGAGCACAGACAGCATGGCAGAGTGAAAAGGGAGAGCATGGCAGAGAGTGAAAAGGGAGAGCACAGACAGCATGGCAGAGAGTGAAAAGGGGGAGCACAAACAGCATGGCAGAGTGTGAAAAAGGGGAGCACAGACAGTGTGGCAGAGTGTGAAAGGGGGGCCAAAGCAGCATGGCAGAGTGTGAAAGGGGGGCCAAAGCAGCATGGCACAGGGTGATGAAGGGGGGCCAGGAGAAGGGGGGGGGGGGCAAAAGCAGAATGGATGGCGCAGTGTGATCATAAGGAGGCACAGCATGGTGATGAAGGGGCACAGTAATGTGTGTGCGATGGCACAGCGGGCTTGTGGCAATGTAATGTGTGTGTAGTGCTATTTTGTTTGTTGGATGAAGGTGGGGCAATTTAATTTTATAGTGGGGACTATTAATTTAAGATGGGGTGGTTTGGGGGCTATTAATTGAATGTGGGGCTGAGTTTGAGGAGCATGAGGTCTATTTATTAAATGTGAATATGAATTATTTAATGGCAGTGACGGTTGCAGGAAATAGGTATATTTATTATACGCAAATGCGAATAATTTATTGCAGTTTCACAACACCTGGAGTGCCACAGGTTAGCCAAGCCTGGTCTAGTGGGACAATTCCGATTTTTGATGACTGTTCTGCCCAATCTAAGTGGCAGGTCAAGACTGTGTACTCTTTATATACACACTGCATTCTTTATATACCACACTACGGTGCTTGCTGTCCTTCGTCGGCTAACCACTCCCCCTCTAGTGTCTGTCTCGCCTTTATGATGGCTGGCCACACCCCCTCTGGTGGGCCCCTAGTGTTGCAGTCCCCCGGTGGGCCCTTCATGCCCCAGTCCGACACTGGATTAGGGCATACTTGCCGACTTTCTGACGACAGATCATGTGACAGGGCTAGGAGGGGGTGTGGTGACACCATAGCTCCGCCCCCACTATATAATGCCAAACTTCACGGCATTGAATAGTGGGGGCGGGGCTCAATGACACAATTAAGCCCCGCCCCAATATTCAATGCTGTGAATATTGTCTTTTTTTAGGATCCGGGAGGTTTGCCTACTCGTTCGGGGGGAACTCCCCGAAATTCCGGGAGAGTAGGCAAGTATGGGTTAGGGTCCCAGTCAGACTTCCCATTGGTGTACGCTGGGCAGAACTTTGATCCGGGGAGCCTGTTAGGGGCCTCCCACTGGATGGATTTGGATGACATTTAATATAAAAACAAAAACGACACTGGGCAGCCACCTCATGGGTGTGTTGGAGGAACTGCTAAGCTGCTAATTATTTTTAAAAGGTTGACAGTTACATCCAACTCATTGATAACTTAATAACTTAAAGATTTAAACCTGGGCAACAACGGCTTCAGCTAGTTGTACATATAAACCAACCATGGGTGTTTGTAGGAAACTTTATGGAAACTAACTTGGATCCTTCTTATGCAGGTTTAGTGGACACATGATGTGATTTAGGATATGGAGCATAAATAAAGGGAAAACTTTCTTGGGATTGCATGTGGACAGAACACCACAATATATGCCTTGTTCAGACTACATAGAACCAGTGCTTGAAGTGGGCTGGTATATGTTGGTGTGCCACACCTCCACTTCTCCTACATCCTTCATCATAAATCTAACAAATTCCATTCATTTACATTTTCCATTCCGCCACTTCTACATTTCCACTTCGACCACTTTATAGAACAGTGTAAGGGTACATACCCACAAGAATTTGACATGCATTTTTTTAAATGCTATTACTTTTTACTTGCATTTTTACTAATGTTTTAGAGACCATTGGTGGATTGGAAGGGTTACGGCCCTGAGGAGCGCTCAATTGACGATAATAGTTGGAGAATCCTAGGAAGCGTTGGGTGGCCTTAAGACCCGATGGTTGGGGCCAGTCAAGTATGGCTTTCAATTTTGTGGGATCCATCTGTAGACCGGTGCCAGAAATAATATATCCCAGGAAGGGAATTTGTTTTTGCTCGAAGGTGCATTTTTCTAATTTACAAAATAGATGATTTTCCCGGATACGAGAAAGAACCTCCAGTACATGACTGCGATGAGATACTATATCTTGAGAAAAGATGAGAATGTCATCCAAGTAGATGACTACGGATTGATACAAGAGGTCTTGAAAAAGCTCGTTCATAAAGCCCTGAAAGATGGCCGGGGCATTGCATAACCTATAGGGCATGACTAGGTATTCAAAGTGGCCGTCTCGGGTATTGAACGCCGTTTTCTATTCATCCCCCTCCTTAATGCGTATGAGGTTATACGCTCCTCTGAGATCAAGTTTAGAAAAGATGGTGGCACCCTTAATCCGGTCAAAAATTCGGAAATTAGTGGCAGAGGATACCGATTTTTAATGGTAATGGCATTCAGGCCTCTGTAATCAATGCAAGGGCGGAGGCCCCCATCTTTCTTTTTTACGAAGAAGAAGCCAGCCCCAGCTGGGGAGGCAGATTTGCGGATGAAGCCCCTTTTTAGATTTTCTTGGACAGACTCCTCCATAGCCTTAGACTCTGGGAGGGAAAGGGGGTAAACACGGCCCCTGGGAATGGGTTTACCAGGTATCAGATCAATGCCACAATCCCAGATTCTGTGAGGAGGAAGTCTAGTAGCTTCTTGTTGACAAAAAACATCAGAGAAGATTTGGTATGGTTCAGGCAAAAGAGTCAGGAAATTCTTGGGAACGTCTGGGACTATTCGGAGGAACCACTGTCTGAAGGCAGTGAGAGAAGCAGGACTGTCCCCAGGACAATATGTGACCTGATTTCCAGTCTAAGGTGGGGGAGTGGAGACGAAGCCATGGAAGTCCTAGGATGACTGGGTTGGTAGATTTCTGAATTACTAGAAAATAAATCTTCTCCCGATGAAGCGCTCCTATCTGAAGCAGGAGGGGAATGGTGCGTACCAGAATGGACCCCTCAGGAATTCTTCCCCCATCAATGGCCATCAGAGAGATGGGTTGTTCCAAAGCTTGTGTGGGAATAGCAAATTGTTTAACTAATGCGGCAGAGATGAAATTTCCTGCGGCTCCGGAATCAAGAAGAGCCGACTGCGGGAAAGTCTTTTGTCCTAACTGAAGGGAAATGGGAATAGACAGGCAATCATTACTACTGGGAACTGACTGACACTGAGAGAAGAGGCCCAACGATACAGCTCCTGAACTCGTTAGGCCCTGTCGTTTCCCGAGCGTTTAGAACAAGAACTCAGAAGATGGCCGCTCTCTCCACAATATAAACACAACTTGTTCCGAAATCTCCTCTCCCTTTCTTCGGCTGACAGGCGGGTCCTCCCCAGTTGCATGGGCTCTTCAGGAGGAAGAACAGGGGTTTGGAAGTTGGGGGCCAAGCGAATCATACTACGCCGAGACTGTTCCTTCTCGGAATTACGTTCCTTGAAACGCAAATCAACTTTGACACAGAGAGAGATAATATCATCCAAAGACGTAGGGAGTTCCTGAGATACCAGCTCGTCTTTGATCCGGTCTGAAAGGCCCTGCCAGAACGTAGCTACTAGGGCCTCATCGTTCCAGCGAAGTTCAGAGGCCATAGTTCTGAAGTGGACCGCATACTGTCCCACAGACTGGTTTCCCTGGCGGAGACGTAATAAGCCGGAAGCGGCATTGGACACCCTTCCTGGCTCATCAAATATTTTCTTGGCAGTGGAAAGCAAGCAAACTAGCAATGCTGTTGTTTCTGGCTTGGAAAACAAAATTTGTGTGCAAGATGCATTTTCTCCCCAAAATACTGTGCTGTCATGACCCAATAGGGTTTTCTTCATTATAAGCACATATGTGCACAAGTTCTAAGGGCAACAGATCACTGGTAAGCATATATAGATTTATGGGAAGGGAATGGGGTCCGCTAGAGGTAAAGAGTAAGCTAGCTTTAGTCACTTTGTTTATGATGGAATGTTCAAAAGGGACATGACAGTTATATTACTAGATAATCTGGCCACATGATTCCCACTGGGAACACTGCTTCACCTGTAGGTTATCCAGAATCTGCAGGCTCAGCTGCTATGCAGCAATGTCTGCATTATCTTCAGGCCAAGAAGTAGCTGATAACATCTGTCTAGTATTGATATGCAAGTGATTTCTGACTTTGCAATTTTAGTTTGTATAATTCCACATTTTTGCGAGTGATTGCTTATATAAAACTGAAATGTAGTTTGCATGGAAAGGAAAGTCAGGCAGGTTGCTCTGTCAGCTGAGTAAAGAAATTGTAGACTACTGATGAAAGGAAAACCACAAACCGCAACTGTCTTATCTCCAATGCTAGATTTAATCACAAGTGTCTTTAGTTGTCTTCCTGTCCTAGAACCAAGCCTCTGATTGTTTTATTTTTGTGGCGTCACAAATTAATTAAATGTAACACAATGTGGCAATGTGATATCCTTCATCATTAAGGGAAAATTAGTCTTTACGATGAAGTCACAGGACACAGCTAAACAAATGTGGCATTTGTTTCATTATAATAGCTGCAACTTGGAAAGATCAGATCGGAAGGAAAACGTCTTGATTTTATAATATACTCGCAAGTTAAGAAACACTATTAAGAATAATATTTTTATTTTATTTTTTGCTTTAGAATATATGGCCCTGTCAGTCATCATTGTTATATAGTTGTCTGTATTCCTTGTGTGAAATAGCCCTGCACATGCTCAGAAATGGTCCTTATGCCAATGAACGCAATTGCATCCAATTCATGTCCAAACGCAAATGATACTTTTGACTGCCTATGACTAGAAGGGTGGAACGAGGGAGGGAAGGGGTGGACGGAGGTAGGCAATGAGCAGTTATGGTGTGCCAAGAGCATTCCAATGCATATATGGCTTATTCAAGTCCTGGCATTCTCTTAAGTACGCTTGGTTTTAGACGAATCATTTGCACCAGCTAAAGGGAAGGTGTAAGCGCCAACTGATAGTGATGACTGGCACGGTATAGCGCCACTAGCTAGCACAGAACATGTGTTTGCAAGTAAGACAGAATATAAAAATGCATTGTATCTTGATTTATGATTTACATCTAAAATAAAAATGATAAAATATATATATTTTTTTTAAAGCAACCATAGTTTAATTATTGATTATAGTTTTTAGAGTCCTTCAATTATTTTATAATAAACACTCTTTTGTATATGTTCTGATGTAACCTTATATTACACATATGCTGGTACATATACTTCAGTCTGTTATGTTTGTCTCTGTAAGGGAAGCACCATTTAGGCAGAGCGTACTTACACCCAGATTCAAATCGAAATGCATCTGGACCTGCTTGGACTAGAACACGGTCAGAACTACACTCAAGTTCTGTGCACTTTTTTTAAACTGCAAGTTGCATTCAAGTTGCCAGTCGTGTTTCGATTTAAATCAGGCCCAGGGACTTTCCAGAAACAAATTTTTGAAGGACCAGTAAATATTGCAAAATTATCTTCCCTAGTCCCAGGTCACAATTATTATATTTAAACAAAGGGAGCATTGTGAATATTTTCTTTTATTGAACTTCATTTAATACGTTTCCGTCGTACTTACTAGAACGGATCTGTTTGCCCTTAATCCAGAACCCTACAAACAGCAGAGAAAATACTCACAATGCTACCTCTGTGTGTGTATATATATATATATATATATTTATATATGTACACATTATATGTATGTATATATATGAATTGTGACTGGGGCTGGCCTTGGTAAGCCGCAGCCAGACATTACCCATTCACCTGTACATCAGGGTTCCTTCTGGTCAAAGTCCGAATCAGTGGGGAAAAATTTTGCCGTGCTGTTTCAGGAACTCATTGCTTCCTTTCCACTGTATGATCCCAGGCCTCTGGATCCAGTTTGTTCATCATGTGGAGGCCACAGGACCCGGTACCCCTAGGAGTAGGGTTCACATTTTTTTGCTGACCACATCTCTCTAGGGAATCCACCCCCGTTGTGATCATCCTGGGGCTTCTTGCCATTATGGCAGGGGGACCTCACACCACCAGTCCAGGCTGGCAAAGCCTAGTGCTGGTTCTAGTAAAATCAGGGGGACCCAACACTTTTGTCCCCCCGATTTTGTTAATACTAGCACTAGGCTGGCAACAATAGATTCAATATGATTGTGGAGAGGGGGCAAGCTCCTTTTTAAAAAATTTTTACCCTTTGTGTGCCGGCGTCTTGCGGGTCCAGCAGCTCTATTGCCATCTGGTCCACCGATGTGTTTTGGGAGGCGTCTTTTTTAAGCTTTATTACTTTTTTTTATTTATGTGTTGTAATTGTTTTGTGCCAACAGCATGCTCGTATAATGCAGATATAGAGATTATCGACATTACTATTGTCGACAAACATGTCTACATTTTTAGCATGTAGACATCATGGATGTGTTGACATTCACCCTGTCACCATTTTGGTGTTGACAGGATAAGTATCTGCATATCCACCGCCAGAAATTCGCATCCAACCCGTTGCCGCAGTCACTAAGGTCATAAGAGAGATATTTACAGTTGCCCCTAATTTATTTCTAATCCAAGTTAAAACCCCTAAAACCAAGAGGCAGAAAAGAAAAGACCACAAGGACCGGGTCACATGAGAAGTTCCGGTGGCAGAGAGTGTTGCACCATCTACTGTTGATACTGTTAACAATGAAGTACGGATAACTTGCATAATATTAATAAGTATGGATAACTTGCCCCATTCTGCCCAATGGAAAGACTCTGCACTTAAAAGGGCATTTGAAAATATTGAGGCTGTTAATGAGAAATTCTGTTGACTTACCTATTCAATATCAAAAGTTTGCTGGTGATTTCAGTGAAAGTTCTCCTGATAATATATCTTTTGATTGTATCATTGACCTAGTTCTTGGGGCTACACTGCCAAAAGCCAGACTGTATTCATTACCTGCTACTGAGGTCAAATCTATGGATGATTATATGAAAAAAAAAAACCATGAGTGGTTTTATTCGACCTTCAAAATCAACCTTTGAGGCTGGATTTCTCTTTGTTTCCAAAAAAGACAGAGAATTACGCCCATGTGTTCCATGAACTAAATTTCCATTAATTTCTGAACTTTTTTTTATCATCTTAGGGGAGCAACTATCTTTACTAAGATTGACCTTCGAGGTGCCTATAATCTGATCAGAATAAAAGCTGGTGGTTAATGGAAAAAGGCCTTTAACACCAATTTAGGACATTTTGAGTATCTGGTAATGCTATTTGAACTCTGCAACACTCCTTCCAATACCTAATCAATGTTAAAGTCAGATATATAATTTAATGATGTCAATCAAAACAGCAATTGTAGTACAATTCAATGTGTTGAATTATGTTCGGTATGAGCACAAATCTGAACGTTGACCAATGGGTGAAAGTGACTAAGAACTGCTTGAGACCTTTTCCAAGTGTTGCAGAGTTTAAATCGTATGCAATTAGCTCACTCAAAATGAGTCTTAGACAAATTGAATGTTTAGAAGTTTTGGCAGCATGGTGGCTAAGTGGTTAGCACTTCTGCCTCACAGCGCTGGGGTCATGAGTTCAATTCCCGACCATGGCCTTATCTGTGTGGAGTTTGTATCTTCTCTCCGTGTTTGCGTTGGTTTCCTCCGGGTTCTCCGGTTTCCTCCCACACTCCAAAAACATACTAGTAGGTTAATTGGCTGCTACAAAAAATTGACCCTAGTCTCTCTCTCTCTGTGTCTGTGTGTATGTTGGGGAATTTAGACTGTAAGCTCCAATGGGGCAGGGATTGGTGTGAATGAGTTCTCTGTACAGCGCTGCGGAATCAGTGGCGCTATATAAATAAAATGGTGATGTGATGTGTGAGTGGCGAGCTAATTAAGCACTGAAAAATGCAAACCTGTAAATGCGCATGCTTCTAATGTTCCCAGCTCCTTATGCAAAACAATAGTACTGCCAATATTGCAAAATAATATCTTGAGTTGACCAAGAAATTAGATAAATTTGGTTAAAGGTTTGAAGAAAAAACAAGTGTATTTTCTACTCTCTTTACATTATGTTTTTTTCTTTTAATGTTTGTGCAAAAAAGTTATGTTATTTTAATTAACTGAAATATTTTTTAAATAAAAGGCTGCAAAGTTGCTGTGTTCCTTCCCCACGCTGTACCCCGTTCAGCGTCGGACTGGCCCACCGGGATACCGGAAAAATCACCGGTGGGCCCCGCTGCCTCACGGCCACACCCCCTTTCAAAAGTGGGCGGATCTGCCCCTGGGGACCCGTTGTCCCCACTAAGGAGCCCACTGTCCCCCCCCTCGCGTCCCGTTGCTTTAAATGTGATTGCAGCTGCGATCGCATTTGGAAGCTTCCAAATGCGATTGCAGCTGCGATCATGTGACACACCCCCTCCCCTCCCCCTGTCAGCTGACTGCCTGATGGATGCCTGAGAGGCTGCCGGGAGCATCAAGGAGCAGAGAGGCTGCTACACTCAGCATATAGGTAAGTAGTTTTCAGCCACTTATATATAGTTTTTGTGCTATCACTGTGTGTCTATATATATATATATATATATATATATATATATATATATATATATATATATATATATATATATATATATATGACACACATACAGAAAAGTAATGTAACAAAATAATACAGAAAAGGCCATTGTATTTTTTATTAATACCACTGACATAAAAACACAGATGACACTGCATGAATAAAAGTAAAGTTATAGACCTGTTTTGTCACCCTTTCTTTTGCAGTGACTGATTTATGATGTGCCCCTAAATAAAATGACTGTGGATGGGGTAGAGAACATAGTGAAGGTCACTGGTGTTTGTGTGTGTGTAGACAAGTTGGCCTCATGACTACACACATGGGACTGTGGATGACACAGCCACTACGATGGAGATTTTTTGGCACTTAAGGCAGTTTGCTGCAATGATTATGTGGATGCCTTAATATCTCCTGTGAAGTCAGTGACTTTCACAGAGCAGAGTCTTCTGCCTATAAGCAAACTCTCATCTTTTTTCCCATTTGCTGATTTTCACAAACCACTCTCAACATGTTTTGTTATAAGGTAATTGTAATACAGTTGTGTTATTTCAATTACATTTTCTAATTTGCAGAATCTAAACTTAAAACTTTACAATAACAAGTGGTTCTAAGTATCAGATTGGCCTCTGTGAACTTTTGTTGAGTTGCTATTAACGGCACTTTTTCTGAAACCTTCATTGTTTTTCGGGGCCCAAAACTTGAGGACATTATCCAGGCTGTTGAAGTTGCGATATATATATATATATATATATATATATATGACACACACACATATATGTATGTATAGAAATAAATATATATATATATATTTATTTCTATACATACATATATGTGTGCGTCTATATATATATATATATATATAATTGGGTGACGCTATTGCAGGTAAAATATGAATTGGGGACACTAGTGTGGCATTTGTGAATTTTTGGTACTACTGTGTGGGATAACATTGGGGGCACTACTGTGTGGCATAATATTGTTTGGGGGCACTACTGTGTGGCATAGAGGGACTGACTATACTAAACTATAGGTGGGCTGCCGTTCTACACTAAACTATAGGGAGGGGGGCTGTCTATACTAAACTATAGGGAGGGGGTCTGCCTATGCTAAACTATAGGGAGGGGGGCTGCCTATGCTAAACTATAGGGAGGGGGGCTGCCTATGCTAAACTATAGGGAGGGGGTGATGGGACCTTTAATTTAATGCTGAGGTGTTTTGGGTCTATAATTGAATGTGGGTCTGAGTGTGGGGAGGAGGGCTATCTATTAAATGTGAATATTATTTAATGCTGGGAATGGTTGTGGGAAATGGATGTATTAAATGTAAATGCTATTAATTTATTGCTGGGGCTGTTTGGAAGGAGGGTATCAGGTTTATTTATTAAATGGGAATACTATTAATTTAATGTTGGGTCTGGAGGAAGGCCTAAGTATTAATTGTGGGTCCTATTTATTTAATGCCGATGCTGGTTGGAATTTTCTAAATGTACCCATTATTTTTTCCAAATAGGGCCCTCAACATTCCAGGATCCAGACAAGCCACAACTAAAGAAACCAGCAGCCACAGATGGTAAAAGTGACAAGAACATGTAGGACAGTCTGTCAAATGTTCTGAGTCTAGTGCAGGCTTGGCTAACCTGTGGCACTCCAGGTGTTGTGAAACTACAAGTCCCAGCATACCCTTCCAGCAATAAGCTGCTATATATTGGCAAAGCATGCTGGGGCTTGCACTTTCACAACACATGGAGTGCCACAGGTTAGCCAAGTCTGGTCTAGTGGGACAATCCCGATTTTTGGTGACTGTTCTGCCAATCTAAGGGGCAGGTTAACACTGTGTACTCTTTATATACACACTACATTATTTATATACTACATTATGGTGCTAGCTGTCCTTCTTGGGCTGACCACTCCCCCACTAGTGTCTGGTCACGCCTCTATGATGGCTGGCCACACCCCCTCTGGTGGGCCCCTAGCGTTGCAGTCCCCCGGTGGGCCCTTCATGCCCCAGTCCGACACTGACCCCGATTCTCCCTATTGTTTAAAATCCACTGCCTTTTTACTTTCTGTAACCCAAATACTGGATAAAACGTAATAAAAATGATTGATTTAAAAAATAGAGATGCAACATAAAACAAGTTGCAGCTCAGAGATGTTTACACTACATTTTGTTTAGAAAAAAGGAAAGGCTGGTATTGTAGCTTTGTTAGTCATATCAAAAGCACACAGCTTCCGATTCCGCTTCTAGCAAAATTAGCAGAATAGCATGGTATACCAGACCTGTTTGTAATGTAACCTAGAATGAAATATACATGCTAGCTTTATCACTGTCATTTTTTTTTCAGAATTGTCTGGCAAAAGGAACATTGTATAACTATAAACTCACATTTGAGAGTGGCTTAACAAGTATCCTATTTTGCTCAGCCATACTGTTTTACATGTATATTCCAATTTTGGAACTAACAATATTTGTATGATTCTGTTTGCAAATAACATTCTTTTTCAGTATATGAGATATTATTTTTATCATTCACATGAAGGGAAGGAATGTCTACCCATTGCTTTATAACATAGACTGGCCAAAGTTATACTGAACACAGAATATTATTTAATTTAAAGCTAAAGTAATGATCTATTTAATGTTTTATATTTAACTGCAAAGCCCATTCAGCTTTTGAGTATAAAAATATGAATACATTTTTCTGGCAAACAGATTTTTTTGCTTAGATACAGAGGTCATCTGAGTAGTATACAAGTAGTTGCATTGCAATCTGTTATCACTCCCACCTATTGTTGGTAATTGAAGACAAGTGGGTGGAGTGTGACATAATGGGGAATGTAATTTATTGGTAAGGTAATCATTGAAAATGGAAAACTGTATGTGTATATGTGTGTGTTACTTTTAAATATACCACATATCATCTAGCGATAAATATATGAATCCACAAATTTGATCTTTGATTTAGAATTTAGTATTTATTATAGCTGTTAGACAAAATACAGAATTCACATTCATGATAGCATAGTCCTATACAGTAGTTACAATTATACTGATATTGCATTGCACCCCTTAATGTATAACAATGTCATGACAAATCTATTCACAAACCGACTACAAGCATATGCAGTATATATTTTGCTGTCTTTGATATGTGTTCAGGTGATCATTTCTATACCTCTTGATACCATGAATCTGAACATTTTATTTTCCTTATGTGTCTCAATGAGGCACAGAGGGTGGAGACTGGGGAGATAGATAATTAAGGCTATATCCACCCTTCATCCCTTGAACACTCAGATCTGCCATGCACTTCAGCTACACAGGCGTGTCTCTATGAAGAACTGTTTGCTTCTTTCAATTAGTTCTGAGCTGCAGTTCAGGTTTGCTTTCCTCCTGTGATCTGATTGGAACACTTCACTATAAGAAAACCCCACCAGTCTTAGCAGTTGACATGCATGCTCTTGCTTCTTTTGTCTCCCGTCCTTTTGTCTGCATTTGAACTCTTCAATAAAATCCATTTTGTTTGTAACTACAAAATACACTATATGGACAAAAGTATTCGGACGCTTGACCATTACACCAAGAGGGCCTTTAATGACATTATATTCAAATACATATGCTTTAATATGGAGTGGGTTCCACATTGGCAGCGATAACAGCATCCTCTCTTCCTGGAAAGCTTTCCACCAGATGTTGCAGTGTTTCTGTGGGAATTTGTGCCCATTTATTCTGTAGAGCATTTATGAGGTCAGGCACTGATGTTGGATGAGAAGGCCTGGCTTGTAATCTCCATTCCAGTTCATCCCAAAGGTGTTCAATGGGGTTGAGATCAGGGCTCTGTGCAGGCCAGTCAAGTTCTTCCACACCGAACTCATCAAACCATATCTATGTAGCCCTTGCTTTGCGCACTAGAGCACAGTCATGTTGGAATAGAAAAGGGCCTTCCCCAAACTGTTACCACAAAGTTGAAAGCATAGCATTGTCCAAAATTATATGGTATGCTGAAGCATTAACATTGCCCTTCACTGGACATAAAGGCCCTAGCACAAACCCTGAAAAACAGCCGAATACCATTATCCTTCTTCCACCAAACTTTACATTTGGCATAACGCAGTCAGGCAGGTAACGTTCTCCTTGCATCCGCCAAACCCGACTCATCCATCTGACTAAAAACAGAGAAGCGAAATTCGTCACTTCACAGAACACGTTTCCACTGCTCCACAGTCCAGTGTCGGTGTGCTGTACACCACTTCATCCGACGCTTGGCATTGGTGATGTGAGGCATGCATGCAGCTGCTCGGCCACGGAATCACATTCCATTAAGCTCCTGCAGCTCAGTTTTTGTGCTTACATTAATGCCAGTGGAAGTTCTAAACTCTTCAGCTATGGGATCAGCAGACCGTTGTCGACTATTACGCACCGTGCACCTTAGCAGTCGTTGACCTCACTCTGTGATTTTACGTGGTCTTCTGCATCGTGGCTGAGTTACTGTTGTTCCTAAACGTTTCCACTTTCTAATATCACTTAAGTTGACTGTGGAATATCAAGCATGGATGAAATTTCACAAACCGCCTTATTGCAAAGGTAGCATCCTATCACTGAGCTCTTCAGAACAACCCATTCTGTATCACAAATGTTTGCAAATGGAGAATGCATGGCTAGGCGCTTCATTTTCTACACCTCTTGCAATGGGTCTGATTAAAACACGCCAATTCAATAATTAACAGATGTGGCCAAATACTTTTAACCATATAGTGTACCTTGTTACCTCTGTGAGTTCCTAACATTGGTTAGTCAGAGACCGCCCTTTAATGGGAGAGGTATGTGGCAAGGTGAGAAACTGCCACATCTGAGGAAAGGGTTAACATTCTGGGAGTCAGGTGGAAGTCCCGCCCATTCTGGGCAGGAGACTGGGTCTATTTAAGGGATTTAAATTCCACCTGGGCTTGGCTGGTATCTGGAGTGGGTGCATTTCTCACACCTCTCCATTGAAGCTGAACTTTCTGCATTACTGTGTTACCTTGTGGATCCTCCAAATAAAGCTCCCGTTTGACCCCGACTCATGACTTTGGCTGGTGACTTGTTGTTAACCAACTACAGGTGGCAACTATTTTATTGTATGAGCCAATAATTTAATATGGGGTCTCTGTATTAAATATGGTGGCTAATAATATAATAAATAAGTTGTTTGGGGGAATTATGCTGTTATGATTATAGTGTAATAAAGATAATTAGGAAAATAATATACTAATGTTGTCAAACTACACATAAGCCATTAAGTTGCTTTATATGACATCGTTATCTGTTCCTGATGTCACAGGTAACCATTGTTTATTGCCCAATTAACCTTCACAGATCCTTGAAGATTGGAATTCCTTTAGCTAGAAAGGACCATATTTGGGTTCACTCAAATATAGTCTTTATAGGAAATATAATGGACCATAGCATTACTTTCCATAATCCATGTTTGAGAAGACCTCTGAATAAATTTGTATCCAATGGAACTAGCCAGATAATATGCCAATTACATATCCAAATCACACAAGGAATATTTAGGGATAATGTATCTCTCCAAGAAATTAATATAATGTAATCATGTTTCATGTATATGTTTAGAGGAATTAATGCTATTAATTCTCTGCTATGTTCTATGTACTAGAACCATTATTGGACAAAGTGTAGTAAAACAGACTAGCACACCTCTTGCCATGATGTCAGAGCAGTGTGGATTGGACAAGAAATACATAGGTTTAAATGGTGATATTATTTTAGAAATTGTCAGCTTGTGCGGATCAGTCTTTCTACTGCTGAAATACCCTTACCTTCTAAGATTCCCAGGGAGCAATTACAGTAATAACATACTCGCATATTCTTTTGTGTATCTGCATTTTATTTGTTTTATTTTAAAGAAACAGTTTTGCATTTATATTTCTCTATATCAATTTGTTACCATCATTTTTATTCAATAAGCATTTTGACTCATCATATTAGATCACATTTTTAAAATGTTCTGTAAGCTAAGTGACAAAACAGACAAAAGCAGGGGGAGAACATGTTTGTTATTAGTTAGGACCATGCTCTGTACATATTTTGTTCATGTAATTCTTCTGTTCCTACAGAGGTACTGCTGGAGTGGGCTTTTTTTTTTTTTTTATCTGTGAGAGGTTAGGCTCCTCTCACCCGATTAACTTCACCTGCCTCCGTTTTATAATAGTGTCGCTTGCACTGTACATTACTGGTCAATGTTTGTTTGCTCATATGTACAAATTGTTGTTCTGATCTCCAGCTTGATCCTGCCTTTTGTTCCAGTGCCCAACCAGTTTGATTCCAGTTTTCTTCAGATTCCTGTTACTGGCTGCTAGCTGTTTCACTAGACTATTTCACCTTCCAGCTTTTTAGCCCATAAGCCCACCACTCCATATTATTATTTCAAGTTTGAGTTTATCTGCCCCTCAGTGTCTTTGGCTTCTATTTATTGTAGCTGTTATTTTTATTCTATATCCTGGACTAATGCTTTACAATACTACTGTTTATTACTCTACAGGGCTCTGGTACCCTGCCATCAACATGTGTTTATCCTAATGCCATTATTTTTTAATTTCATTTTGACTCCTGCTCCAACTGTTCAGTAAAATACAATGAATCATAGCAGAATGCCCAGCTTCACTAGTTTAAAGCCTATTTTCAGTCCCTCTATCTATTCATCATCCTCACAGCAGAATAATTACACCCAGTTTGGACTCCATTGAAACCATGCCTGCTCTGTCTGACACACCAATATTGCAGGTCTTGCAGTTTGATATCCTTCCGCTGCATGCTCAGCTGCTGACTGTCATGCCTGACCTGTTGAAGCACTTCTCGCCTTTTACCTAAATCATTTATGATTCTGTTCCTGTCTCAAGCCCAGCACCTATATTACCCCAAGGAAACTGTTATAGATACCTGGACCTACTGCAATCAGTTCCATCTAAAAAATCTTTTTGGGGGGCTTCCAATAATCTTCCTCCAGATTATGTTCAAGACTAAGCATCTTATTTCAAAAAGATCCATATCTGCAAGTGGTCCATATCCCTGCCTGACTGCAGTCATAGAAGGAGCTGGCCTCACTGTCTGTATTGTGCTAGTCCTGATCACCTTTGACAGCATAGTCCAGTCCAGAGGTCAATATGTGTTTCTGAACACTCCATTATCTGTCCAGGTTCAAAAAAAACTACCCTGAATTTTCCTCCCATACCCGCTCCAGAGACCATTATAGCTCCTGCTCCTATTCCAGTGGTGCCTGTATCTTTTAGTTTTTGCTCCACAGATAGTTGTGTTCCTGCAGCCAGCTCTGGACCATTTTTTCAAACTGGTGCCAGAGGGGTTGCTACCTTTTGTCTTATTGCCAGTACCTGTTTTCAGTCCAGAGGGGCCAGCCAATGCCTCTTTTTTGTCTCCTAGAAGAGACTGCTCAGTCCTGGCCTCCAGGCCACTTGTGCGATGTGGGTGTGTGGAGGCCAATTATTTTCAAAAATTAAGGGTAATGTGCGGCCCTTTTGAAGGTTGGTTACATGTATTCTATACTGTATGGTCTGTGTTAGGTACTATGTTCACTTATTGATAGGCTCTCCATAATTCATCCATTTTTCGTACAACAGGTCCTAACATTCCAGGATCCAGACAAGAAACCAGTGGGTTGTAAATCCTGCAACAGTAGGTAGGAGAGAACAACAGTCACCACCAACAGGGGAGGAGCTTAGAATTTCCTTGCGCCATTTCTGAATCCACTGGGCCCAGGGAGATGAGGGTTGAGCATGTGGGGCTGCCTTTTTTTTTTTTTTATTGTAGGGAGCCCCACAATTTATGATGGTAGCCCTGATTTTATTCTCCAAGTATCAATGCCTTAATGTTTAGGATGAGGGGCCACAGAGACTGGAGTGACTAAGCTATCCAATCATGCTGGTGAATATTATTTTATATAAGATCAGAAATGAAATGGGATGGAATTGAGCCAGTTTGTCAAGGATACCAACACCCTCTGGTACCTGTACTTCATTTGATCCCACTAATGAAGATGACGAATCTACGCTATTATCTTCCTACTCCACTACTTATCCTCTTGTTGCCATACTATCACAAATCAATCAATCCCCATCTTCTGTGTTCATCCCAACATTAAGTAAAATCTGTAATCTCTCTTTCCTCATATCATTCTCTCAATATTCAATCACATAGCAATTACACCTATTCTGAATCTAATCTAAAAATATGTAAGGTGCCTCATCCGCACTCATAATAGACGGATCACAATAAAATGCAGTTGTAAAAAGTGAAAACCTATGTAAAGCACCTCTTGAATTGATTATCTAATACAAACACACCGGTTCACAAATCGGTACGGTGACATAAATGAATGCATTATTATCAAGGCATGGGACATACATATAAGAATCTGGTGTCAGTCTATGACATAGTCAATGCAAAAAATATATAAATGTTATCAAAGAAAAATATACTTAATCCACAAAATGAACAAATGTGTGTTTGACTGGTACACACACACATATAAAAGCAGGAAAAACTACTTTGGTGAGGCAAAATTGTGAAGATGGAGCAGTAGGTTAATAAATAAAAAACAAACAAAAAACAAAAACAAAAACACACAGTAAATGAAAAGCATGGTCTCATCAGAATATCCTCTGTTGAGGAATAAACAAAGTTTCCATCCCTAAATAAGAATAATTCAAAAGAATTACCTATAAGTATTTCCTCGACTTTTGAATTATACTTTTTTAGGGATAGAAACTTTTTTTTTTTTTATTTACAGTTTTCAGTTTGAGTTTATGCATTTCCTTAATAAATGTTTCTATGAGCAGGTTCTTGTGATGTATGTTTGATTACATTTCTGGCATAGTTTGATGTTAAAATGAACACAGAAAAAAAAAGAAAAAAAAAAAAAAAAAAAAAAAAGAGAAGGGATGCTTAATAGTCCATAAACGTTTTATTAGCAATCAATTGTTAAAAATGTACATTAAAAACAGCTTATCTGATAAGAACATTAGGCACTGGATGATAGAACTGGACAATGACTTCTGCATCAATAGTTCGAGCTGACAGGGGAAACGAGTGGTGGAGCCAAGCCTCAGCCTAAGAGACGTCAAAGACGAGTTCAGATGTGTTTCATCACTTGGGGCTTCAGGACTGCAGCTTGACATGTATTGAGTTCCTTCTTTAGCCACCAATAGAATCAAAGAAGGGTAGTGCTAACAAATAATTTGAAACTTCATACAAATGGTGCTTAGAATGTGCTTGCATATACAACATGCACAAGTCATGTAAGGTTTATGGTAATTCAAAGGGTTTACATATTTAAAACAAGGACCAATATAAAAATACAGGTACACTGAATCTAGAGGTAAAAAAAAAATATATAAAAAAAGGGAAGTGCAGAGCGTAGAACCAGAAAAAAACCCTTAAATTGCTTCAACCAGAACACACAAACTTTGGAAACACTATTTTATTTTTTATCAGCCAGTTTTATTAAAACATAATACAAATAATGACCCAACACTGGATTAACATAAAAACACTTCCTTATATGTTGTTTGTGAACAGAAAGACATCGTTACCAAACCAAAATCTGGATGGAGACCACCAATTGCCATTCCCAATACAAATTTTCCAAGTTGGAGCCACAGTTGGAAGTACAGTTGTCACTAAAGGTGGCTCATGCCATTTGTATGTGACTGTGTCCCAATACCTGATAGCAAATAAGAAAGCAAGTATTCCTGGATCAAAGTAACAGTCTTGATGCATTTCAGCATGCCAGTTTATTATTAGAGGTCACCAAATATCCACAAGATATTCACTCCAGATAAACCAAGATTGACTCTCCTGGGAGGGAAAAAACAAAACAAAGGGGCGATTGTGTATAGTACAATTTTTAGACTAGTCATTTTTACACACGGTTTTAGAATGTGAAGCACATGCACTATATAGGTTCTTTACTCACATTCTATTAGGACAATTGTTTGTTTTTAGCTCATTTGTTGAACTATAGTGTAGATATAGAGAAAGGGAGTGATTGCAGCGCCACTGAGTTTTCAACATATACAGAAAATATTTGCTAAAACTGACTTTGCAGTATCCGTAATATTCACACGCTGTAAGAGACTTTTTCGAAATCACGATCTATTGAAAATGAACTTACAGTAGCAATGAAAATGGCATTCCCGTTGCAGTTACTTGTAAGATAAATCGTCTATTTTCTCGGGAGTGTTCTTTATAAGTCCTCGTATGTCCCGGATATACAGCTACTGGTTGTTGCCGAGGTCTGTCCTATCTTCTCCTCTCAGCCGCAAATCGGAGGGAAAGAAAGGGATTTACTAGTGTAGTATGTATAAACAAGTATTTATTCTAAAAACATAAAAAAACGAGATTCAAATGCCCGTACCAGATGATGTATAGGTAACTATCACAGAGAAATCAGGTAGAGTACAAGATGACCCAACGATATGACCCAAGATGTTATAATCACCAAATGGAGATACTGAGCAATCGATATCACCGTCCACACTGAACCAACGCGTTTCGACTTTAACAAAGTCTTTTTCAAGGTGGTGGACATACCCGGAAGGTGTCTCTTTATAGTATTAGCAGGTGTGTGTAAAGCGAGCAAAAATGCTAAAAAGCATTATGACTAATCAAATCCATAAATACATAAAGCATAACATATCACATCAATGTACTGAGAATAAACAGTTTCTTAATAAAAAATACTTTTCAAATAGCGTACGGATGTCTGGACAGCGTACATATAAAAGTTTGCAGATAAACATAAGATGAATGATAAATAAAATAATATATCAAAGCAAATGTACAACCAGTTATACAACTTGAGTATTGGTACATAAAACAATTGTGGCTTATACTTAAACACGCACTTGCTGCAGCTGCATGATAGGCGGAGCAAACTTCGTTCATAAAATGAAATACATAGTAGCATGTCCAATCCATAAACATGTAGAGTATGTCATATCACAGCATCAATCTACTGAAAATATTAAAATGAAAACGATTTCTTACTAAAATAAATGCTTTTCAAATAGTGTCCGAATGTATGGACCCGCAGCATCTTAACATAAGAATCGCCTTCGGAAAACACCATTCACATAAAAATAAATATAAAAATAAGTAATAGTTACATTAACACATCAAGAATATACAACCAATTATAATTGAAAAAGAGGATTTATGTACTTACGTTAAATCCGTTTCTCTGATTCCGTCTGGGGGACACTGCTTACCATGGGGTTGTGGAGGGGAGCTTGGGAGTTGGCACCCAACTAGTTAACTTTTAGTACTGCTGGCAGACCCCTCCTCTCTACAATCCCCCTGCCTCTTCCTGTCCAGTTAGTTTTAAAAAGCCCCAGGACAAAAAAGGGCAGTCAAACAAGAGCACACAGAAGAAAACAGAAGGGAGGGATCGCAGTGTCCCCCAGACGGAATCAGAGAAACGGATTTAACGTAAGTACATAAATCCTCTTTTCTCTTTCATCCGGTCTGGGGGACACTGCTTACCATGGGGATGTTCTAAAGCAGCCCCCTAAGGGTGGGACTACTCTGAAAATCCCGCTCGTAAAGCACTACGAGCGAAATCTGCATCAACTGATGCAAAAACATTAAACGGATAACATTTTGTAAAGGTGTGGACAGAGGACCAGGTGGCTGCCCTGCAAAGCTGGTCTGCAGAAGCTCCATTCCTTGCTGCCCACGAAGCCCCTACCGATCTGGTGGAATGGGCCGTAAGTCTCTCCGGCACCGGACGGTTAGCCTTTATATATGCTTGTCTGATGGTAGACGTAATACATCTTGCGATGGATTGTTTTGAGGTTGGCCAGCCTCTCTTATTAGCGTCATAAAGGACAAACAGAGTCAGTACGTCTAATCTGGGAAGTTCTTTTGACATATATGCGGAGAGCCCTAACAACATCTAACTTATCCATAGATTGTTTATCTGTATGAGAAGATGAAAAAACCGGAACTACAATTTCCTGGTTAAGATGGAAAGCTGACACTACTTTGGGGACAAAGGAAGGAAGGGTCCTTAACACCGCTCTGTCCTCGTGGAAAACCAAATAAGGTTCTCTACAGGACAAGGCTCCTAATTCAGAAACCCTACGAGCTGATGCGATTGCCAAAAGAAAGAGGATCTTCCAGGTCAACCATTTTAAATCTGTCTCCCTCAAGGGGTCAAATGGAGGCCCCTTGAGCATAGCAAGTACCATGTTGAGATCCCACGGAGCTGTAGGAGGTACATAAGGAGGCTGTATGTGCAAGACTCCTTGAAAAAAAGTTCTAATATCTGGCAAATCAGCTAATTTCATATGAAAAAATACTGAAAGTGCCGATACCTGCACCTTTAGGGAACCTAATCTGAGACCTGCTTCCAGGCCCTTTTGAAGAAAAGCTAATAAGCGAGGAATATGAAAAACGGATGAATTGCATGTCCTGTTTTCGCACCACCTAATGTAGGCCTTCCAAATCCTGTGATAGATGCGAGATGAAACAGGTTTCCTAGCTAACATCAAAGTGTTAACTACGCTGAAAGAAAAACCTCTAGACCTCCAGAGGCTGGCTTCAACAGCCATGCCGTTAAACTGAGCCGAGGTAAACTCTGGTGGTGGAATGGACCCTGCGGAAGAAGGTCGTCTCGATGCGGAAGATGGACCCCTGGTCCTTCCGCCATTGACAATATGTCTGCGTACCACACTCGGCGCGGCCAAGAGGGAGCAACTAGAATTACCGGCAGACCGCCCTGCCTTACTCGTTTGAGGACGCGAGGAAGCATGGGAATTGGAGGAAATAGGTATCCCATCCTGAACTCCCATGACATCGTCATGACATCCACTGCCACCGCTAGGGGGTCTCTTGTCCTTGCGCAAAACCTTGGAACCTTCCTGTTGTGTCTGGAGGCCATGAGATCTATGTCCGGAAGACCCCACTTCCGAACCAGAGACTGGAAGACTTCCGGTTGGAGTGACCACTCTCCCGGCATCATCTGGATTCGGCTTAGATAGTCCGCCTCCCAGTTTTCTATTCCTGGAATGAAAACTGCAGATATTGCCAGAAACGTTTAACTCCGCCCAAACCAATATTTGAGCTGCGATATCCATGGCAGCTGCACTCCTGGTTCCTAACTGCCTGTTGACATATGCCACGGCCGTGGCATTGTCGGACTGAATTCTGACCGGGTGGCCCCGAAGAAGGGGCTGAGCTCCCTTGAGGGCCAAGAGAATGGCCTTCAATTCTAATACATTTCTAGATAGAGCCGATTCCTGAACCGACCAGCGTCCCTGAAGTCGGAGGTGCAAGACTACTGCCCCCCAACCTTTCAGGCTGGCATCCATCGTGGCTATGATCCACGACCATGGAGCGAAGGATCTGCCCACTTTCAGATGATCCTGAACCAGCCACCACTGGAGATTCTCTCGCCCTCGGGGATAGGGAGATCCTCTGAAGATCCAGGTGTAGGTGTGATCCTGACCACTTCGACAGTAGATCCCACTGGAAACATCGAGAATGGGCCCGACCAAAGGGAATGGTCTCGAAGAAGGCCACCATCTTTCCGAGTAGCCTCATGCATAAATGCATTGAGGGACTTGGGGAAGACAAAACCTGAGAAGTTACAGTCTGAATAGAGCTGATCTTCTCTACTGGGAGAAACACCCTTTGTTTGCTGGTGTCCATGATGAGTCCCAGAAAAACCATGCGCTGACACGGAACCATCTGGGGCCCTCGAGAACCGCTCGGGTGAGGGATAAATGATGAAGCAGACAATTTTCTGAGGAAGCCTTGATGAGTAGGTCGTCCAAATAAGGAACGACCTGAACTCCCTGCAGGTGAAGACATGCTGCCATTATTGACATAATTTTCGTGAAGACCCTTGGCGTAGTAGAGAGGCCGAAGGGGAGGGCCCGAAATTGGTAGTGTAATGGTCCCACCGAGAATCTGAGAAGAGACTGATGGTGGATCCAAATGGGAACGTGGAGGTATGCGTCCTTTATATCTAAGGACGCCATATACTGGTCCTTTTCTAGGCCGTTTATTACTGACCTCAGAGATTCCATCCGAAATCTGTTCACCCTTAAGTGAACATTGAGGCCTTAAGTTTAGGATGGGACGAAAGGAGCCGCCCGGCTTCTTGACTAGGAACAGATTGGAATAGAACCCCCGCCCTTTCTGGCAATCTGGAACTCTGCAGATGACCTTCTGAAGCAGAAGAGAAGCGACACAATCCTGTATAGCTTGTCTTCTTAATGGATCCCGGGGATGCGGGGTCTGGAAGTAACGCTGCGGGGCCGGGCCCAACAGGTCTATCCTGTACCCTTCTGAAATAATTTCCCGGATCAAAGGATCTTGGGAAGACTCTGCCCACTGTTCCCAAAATAGAGACAGACGTCCCCCCACTGGTGCCCCCTGTGGTACAGGGTGGTCGTCAGGACGCAGGTTTCTACTGGGTCTTGGAGGGCTGGCGCTTAGATGCAAACGAGGATCTCCCCCTAGTGGAGGAGCCTCGAGAATTAGATTGTCTGCCTCTAAAGGACAGTCCCCTATGAGAGGAGGTCCCCCGAAAGGGCTGACGGAAAGAGCTGCCCCGAGAGCTGCGGCTCTTATACGAATATACTGGCAAGGAAGTGCATTTGCCCCCCCCCGTTGCCTGTGAAATAAGGGTATCTAATTCCGGGCCAAACAAACCTGCTGCAGAGAATGGAATAGATTCAACTGACCTTTTTGATTCCGCATCACCCTCCCAGGATTTTTAGCCATAGCGTTCTTCTTGCAGAAATAGAGGCCGCTTGAATGGAAGAGGAAACCACCGCTGAGTTCTGGGCTGCCTCATATAGGTACCCGGAAGCCTCCTTCAAATGCAGGGCCAGGGGGAGAAGCTCTGAGTCCTGTAAGGCCTCTGCCAGCTGGTCTGCCCATGCTTCCATGGCTCTAGCCACCCAAGCGGAGGCAAATGTAGGTCTAAAAGAGGAACCCCGCAGCCGCAAAAATGGATTTTAGCTGGGATTCAACCTTGCGGTCATTGGCGTCCGGAAGAGACGCTGAACCAGGAGCTGGGAGTAAGGTATGCTTTGCCAAGCGGGCAATAGGGATATCTACCTTGGGAATAGTCTCCCAGCGAACCACCTCTTCCTCCTGTAATGGATACAGGGAGGAGAATCTCTTAGGAATAGAAAACCTTCTTTCAGGCTGTTTCCATGCCCCTTCAGCAATAACCCTAAGCTCAGCAGAAAGGGGGAAAATGGCTGGCCTTTCTCTTGTCCTTCTTAAAGAGGCTTCTGTCTCTGGGGGTAAGATCCTCCGGCTCAGGGAGGTCCAACGCCTGTCTAACCACTAAAACCAAATCATTAACAAATTGTTTTTTGGGATTGTCTTCCTGTTGCAATTGGTGTAATTGGTCAGGATCTGAATAAATTTCCCCCTCTTCCTCAGAGCCTTCTTCAGAGTCTGATAGGACCATAAGGGGATTTACTGATCTAGGTCTCCTTTTAGCAGGCGGGGTATTAGCAGTATCAAGCAACTGGTTTAGCTTGTTCAAGCCCTTTAAAAAAGCTGTAGACCATGCCAGGTCTGTAAGAACAGGGGCCGGGACAGGCTGCAATGAGGAAGGTCCTGGCAAACCCGCTGCACTCGAACCTGAGGAGGCCACCCAGGCCGGTTCCTCCGTCGGTGGGGCTGAAAGCTGCTGGGTATGTGCAGTGGGAACCCCTGCTTCGCATGCAGAGCAGAGCGCCAAAGGGTCCTTCTGGCCACACGGTAATTTTACATGACACCTTGAGCATGTGAAGTATTTAGCCATGGGGCCCTTTCCCTTATCTGTCATTCTTATAAAGGAAGGCACACCAAACACACAGAGTAAAATATGACTCTAGCTGAGCACAGAGAGGAAATGGAGAGAGAGATAGAGAGCGCAAATATATATATATATATATATATATATATATATATATACATATATATCTCTATCCATCTATATAAATGTGGAGGAACAGATATAAAAAACAAGTAATCAACAGATCTTTTATAAAAGTTGTACTTGTAGTAATAATACCACCAATATATATAAACCAGTAGGAGACTATAATGTTAATCCTACTAGCCCAGTTATTAAAACATTAGAGAAGTGTGTAATAAAGGTGATACTTAGCCAAGAGGCCACAAAAGGGGAGAAGTCCAACAGCAGTTAGTCCTGTGCCTGCTCCCTCCGTTCTGTTCCTCTTCCCGGGCTTCTCTTGGCGCCAGAAGGCTGGGAAAGACCATCTCTCTCTGGAAGGAGGGGGGAACTCTATGCTGTAGCTCCCCCCCCCCTTCAGTAACTGCTGCTTTGCAGCTATAACAAAAATGAAAAAGGAACCTGTTTTAAAGCTCCAAGCGTGGCAGAGCAGTGGAGACCTCTAGGACAGAGGTCTCCGCAGCGATAGGTACCCGGCGCCCCCCTCCTATGTATGAGGGGGGGGATCGTGGTATAGCCCCCTTTCCTCCTTCTCCGTCTAGCGCTGGCTGTAAAAAAAAAAAAAAAAAAAAATGGCCGCCGGCGTCTGTCCGTTGCCAATAACCGGCACTCTCTGCCTGTAATGGCAGTGCCGGTTATCGGGGGGGGGGGGGCACCTCTAGTCTCTCCAAATCTATACCAGGGAGCGCCGCTGGCGCTCATCTGGCAAAGGGATGCCTGCGCTGCCCAAGCTGTGAGTGTGTTCTCTATAGTAGAACACACTCCAGCGCTGCCACTGCTGAAAGAAAAAACATATAAAAATGAAATAAAATAAAGTAAATCTATAAAATTTACCCTAAGCACTAAAACACTGCCCCAACTCCAGGGCACCTAAAAAAAAACTGGACAGGAAGAGGCAGGGGGATTGTAGAGGTGAGGGGTCTGCCAGCAGTACTAAAAGTTAACTAGTTAGGTGCCAACTCCCAAGCTCCCCTCCACAACCCCATGGTAAGCAGTGTCCCCCAGACCGGATGAAAGAGAAAATATGCTCATCGATCGATTAAGCATATACTTGGACCGGCCGGTACTATGGCTACATCATAGGAAAAACTAAGAATTAGAGCCAATTAGTATTTACCAGACCGGTTTACACATATAGAGATTTGGGGATTGATTCTTTCTCAGTCAAATTGTTGCAATTCATATATGCGGAGTTTCACCTATCGCTTATATACTTATCTATTTACATACTCACCATGTATAGATGCTGATTACAGATCCGTATCTGGTGGTGGCTATAACGGGTTGGTTTACCCACGTTTTGAAGATTTTATTAATGTCTTCATATTAGTTGAAAATGTTGTAAATTTACCTGTATGTGTACACACCATTTTGTTTTATTTGTTTTATTGGTATCTTTAATATTTCTTCATATCGATTTCTCTATTCGTGTATACAAACTGAGATCCTGTTCATAGTTTATTATTAATGAAATCAGTTTTTCCTATGATGTAGCCGTAGTACCGGCCGGTCCAAGTATATGCTTAATCGACCCATGAGCATATTTTTCAATTATAATTGGTTGTATATTCTTGATGTGTTAATGTAACTATTACTTATTTTTATATTTATTTTTATGTGAATGGTGTTTTCCGAAGGCGATTCTTATGTTAAGATGCTGCGGGTCCATACATTCGGACACTATTTGAAAAGCATTTATTTTAGTAAGAAATCGTTTTCATTTTAATATTTTCAGTAGATTGATGCTGTGATATGACATACTCTACATGTTTATGGATTGGACATGCTACTATGTATTTCATTTTATGAACGAAGTTTGCTCCGCCTATCATGCAGCTGCAGCAAGTGCGTGTTTAAGTATAAGCCACAATTGTTTTATGTACCAATACTCAAGTTGTATAACTGGTTGTACATTTGCTTTGATATATTATTTTATTTATCATTCATCTTATGTTTATCTGCAAACTTTTATATGTACGCTGTCTCCGGAGGCGGTCCTTATGTAAATATGCCACGGGTCCAGACATCCGTACGCTATTTGAAAAGTATTTTTTATTAAGAAACTGTTTATTCTCAGTACATTGATGTTGTGATATGTTATGCTTTATGTATTTATGGATTTGATTAGCCATAATGCTTTTAAGCATTTTTGCTCGCTTTACACACAGTGCTAATACTATAAAGAGACACCTTCCGGGTATGTCCACCACCTTGAAAAAGACTTTGTTAAAGTCGAAACGCGTTGGTTCAGTGTGGACGGTGATCTCGATTGCTCAGTATCCCCATTTGGTGATTATAACATCTTGGGTCATATCGTTGGGTCATCTTGTACTCTACCTGATTTCTCTGTGATAGTTACCTATACATCATCTGGTACGGGCATTTGAATCCCGTTTTTTTTTTTGTTTTTAGAATAAATACTTGTTTATACATACTACACTAGTATATCCCTTTCTTTCCCTCCGATTTGTGGTTGAGAGGAGAAGATAGGACAGACCTCGGCAACAACCAGTAGCTGTATATCCGGGACATACGAGGACATATAAAGAACACTCCCGAGAAAATAGACGATTTATCTTACAAGTAACTGCAACAGAAATGCCATTTTCATTGCTACTGTAAGTTCATTTTCAATAGATCGTGATTTTGCAGTATCCGTAAGCTGTAAGAGACTTTTTCGAAGTCAGTTTTAGCAAATATTTTCTGTATATGTTGAAAACTCAGTGGCGCTTCAATCACTCCCTTTCTCTATATCTACACTATATTTGCTTAAACTACAACACGTGTGCAGTTGTTTTGGGAGTAATTAACTGCTGCAACTGTTTTTCTAGCGCTGAGTGTGGTTCTACACTTGTTTGTTTTATCATTTGTTGAACGGTTATGTTTCTAAACAAAAGGAGGCTATTTATACTTGCGTTAAACTCATTTCCCCGACTCCATCTGGGGTACACTGCTTCACCATGGGTACATAGAGATGACTCTTGAACTGGATACTTAGAAATAAAGAGATTCCTCCCCTCTATACATCCACCTTCTGCAGGACATCTCCAGTTTTACACTAACAAGTGAAAACAACGATAATTAACTCTTAGGGAGGGTTTGCACTGTCCTCCAGATGGAATCAGAGTAATGCATTAAACGCAAGTACCAAGGTAACTCCAGGCACTTGGGTAACATAACAAAACAGATTTCCTGCAGTAAAGGGGGTATAAAGAGGAGCCTTTTTTTTTTTTTTTTTTAAAAACCAAAAAACTCCTTAATGCCCAGCTCCAGATTTACCTCTAAATCCCTGCAGTTAAGCAGTGTCCCCCAGATTGGATGGTTATTCTCCTTTATTTCTAGGGAGCCACAAAGGGTCCACAGTGCCATACAGAGAGTACAGAACAAACCAGAACGAAACAGACTATAGCACTACAGGACAATACAATAAACACACTGTAGTTATAATCTGAATGTGCCCACACACCTGTACCCAGGAGTGTGGGTACAACTAACAGGACGAAAGCCAGTGATTGAGATGTAAAGTAAGGGAGATGTGAAGACCAAGGGCAGGGGCCCAGGGATGAGGTGAAAGTGAAGCTTGCATGCCGAATGCAAAGGACACAAGAGAAGAACAGGAGGTAAGAGGGCTCTGTTTGCAATAGCTTACAATCTAAAGGGAAGGGCAGACAAACAGGAGACACAGTGACGAGGCAGTGTAAGGAAACTAGAAGTCTGATGGGAGGGATATAAATGAGTGGGTGGTACAAGGAGGGGAGGATGAATGAGGGTGAGGAATACTTCAAGTTTGTGAAGAAAACACATGACGAGGTGACTAGAAAATAATGTATAGAAAGAAGTATTCCATATTTTTACATTTTACTTTGGATTAAAGTTTCTCAGCAACGCTTGTAAAGCAGTGAGCAGTGCGTGTGTAAAGATAATTTTTTTCATTTCAAAATACAATTTTCGATCATACCATTAGGAAAATCAACTAGAAGTAGAAACTATATGGTCTTAAATGCACATGTGCGATGATATAATGTCATATGTTGGTGCTATGGCAGATAATGGGCGAGTTGGTCTGTACAAACAGTATGGACCGGAGCTAGACATGCTCTCTGGCTTCTTCTTGCGGACCTCAGGAACTGTGTATATGTGTATATGTGTGTGTATATATATATATATATATATATATATATATATATATATATATATATATATATATATATATATATATATATATATATATATATATATATATATATATATATATATATATATATATATATATATATATTCCCCTTTACTTCTTCCTCCACAGACATTATCAGAATTTTCCTGATATAAGTATCATTGTCCCCATGATGTGCTCATGTGTGTATCTAAGTATATATGGTTCATATTATACAAGTGTATAGCACAAACTGTGTGCAAGTGGCTAGAAGAAAAGGAATATGAACAGTGTTTATGACCAAGTCCCATGTCTAGGATGTCTGCTACAGAATAAGTATATATTAAAGTCATGGCCAAAAGTTTTGAGACCGACAACTATTGGTTTTCACAAAGTTTGCTGCTTCAGTGTTTAGACCTTTTTGTCAGGTGTAGCTATGGTTTACTGAAGTAGAATTACAAGCATTTCATAAGTGTCAAAGGCTTTTATTGAGATTAAGTTTAAGTTTATGCAAAGAATCAATATTTGCAGTGTTGACCCCTCTCTTTGAAGATCAACTTCTGGGCCACATACCGACTGATGGCCACCCATTCTTGCCTAATCAATGCTTGGAGTTTGTCAGAATTTGTGGGTTTTTGTTTGTCCACCCGCCTCTTGAGGATTGACCACAAGTTTTAAATGGGATTAAGGTCTGGGGAGTTTCCTGGCCATGTACCCAAAATGTCGATGTTTTGATCCCCGAGCAACGTAGTTATCACTTTTGCCTTATGGCAAGGTGCTCCATCATGCTGGAAAAGGCATTGTTCGTCACCACACTGTTCTTGGATGGTTGGGAGAAGTTGCTCTTGGAGTATGTTTTGGTACCATTCTTTATTCATGGCTGTGTTTAGGCAAAACTGTGGATGAGCCCCACTTCCTTAGCTGAAAAGCAATCCCACACGTGAATGGTCTCCGGATGCTTGTTGGCATGGCACAGGACTGATGGTAGCGCTCACCTTTCCTTCTCCGGACAAGCGATTTTCCAGATGCCCCAAACACTCTGAAAGGGGATTCATCAGAGAAAATTACTTTATCCCAGTCCTCAGCAGTCCAATCCCTGTACCTTTAGCAACATATCAGTCTGTTCCGGATGTTTCTCCTGGAGAGAAGTGGCTTCTTTGCTGGCCTTCTTGACACCAGGCCATCCTCCAAAAGTCTTTGCTTCACTGTGCGTGCAGATGCACTCATACCTGCCTGCTGCCTTTCCTGAGCAAGATTTGCACTGGTGGCGCTCCAATCCCACAGCTGAATCAACTTTAGAAGGCGGTCCTGGCGCTTACTGGACATTCTTGGGTGCCATGAAGCCTTCTTCAGAACTATTGAACCTCTCTCCTTGAAGTTCTTGATGATCCGATAAATGATTAATTTTGGTGCAATCTTACTAGCAGCAATATCATTGCCTGTGAAGCCCTTTATGTGCAAAGCAATGATGACTGCACATGTTTCCGTGCAGTTAACCATGGTTAACTGCACATGTTTCCGTGCAGTTAACCATGGTTAACAGAGAAAGAACAATGATTTTAAGTACCACCATCCTTTTAAAGCTTCCAGTCTGTTATTCTAATTCAATCAGCATGACAGAGTGATCTCCAGTCTTGTCCTAGTCAACATGCTTACCTGTGTCAGATGGTCCTTTTGTGGCAGGGCTGAATTACCGTGGAGATGTTTTTGAGATAAAGTTCATTGTCATGGCAAAGAAGAACTTCGAAATTAATTGCAATTCATCTGATCAATCTTCATGACATTCTGGAGTATATGCAAATTGCCATCATAAAAACTGAGGCAGCAAACTTTGTAAAAAAATATTATGTGTATCATTCTCACAACTGTTGGCTGTGACTTTAATAACCAATTCCATTAATCTCTTTCAAGTATTCACCTTCCTGTTATCCCCTCAGTGCTTTTTGCACACAATTTTACAGTAAGCATCCACATAATTCTACTATTATACTTACCCAAGCATCCCAGATTCCTTGGTCTTTATTATGTACAGAAACATAAGCAATGTATGGAACAAGTTGTTTCTTCCCTTGAAATAGAAGAAACTCGTTAAGAAAAGGTAGTATCCGTGCACTTTCATTTTTATCACGTGGCGTAGGTTCCGCTACGCATATCGGACCATGCTACGGGCAAGTCTCAAAAATGTATCTAGGTCTTCCAGATCTTGCATTAATGTCAACAATTCCCCCAAAAACTGTAGTGCTTAATGACCTTTCTAATCGTAGAAACTACCAGTCACTGCTTTGTGGAGAATACGGTTATTGGGTGTAGTCACATCCTGAGAGAATAGAAGGCTCAGAGTATTTAACTCTGGAATGGTCTTTGCCTAGCCTTATTTCTAATAGGTCATTCAAATTGAGGAGAAGCCCCCACACCAAAAAAAAAAACCTCCCAAAGGGTGCCAAACTTGTACATGCTGAATACACTTTTTCCCCCCCAATCTTAAAATTTTAAAATTGCAGAAATAGTAACTGTGCATTAAAGCGTGCCCAAGTAGGTTATATTTAATCCTTTAGAAATTGCATTGACTTATCTACACTTTGAGATAGATTACAGGCAATATACAAGTTTTTATGTTTTCATTTTGCTAGACACACATATATGCAGTTTACAGGATAAGCGCTGACAAATTTCTTTTTGTTTTGTATACATATATGGGCATTTATATTGCTACGCAGCTGGTACCACATACAATATGGGATATACCGAGCGCAGGCTTATTGCCAAGCAGCTGGTACCATATACAATGTGGGATATAGCGAGCGCAGGCTTATTTTTCTCTGGTTTTGTTTCAAAATATTGCCTTTTTGTCATAGCAGCTGTCCATCAAACCTATTTAAGGCACATTTGGGTGTGGCTCACAAGCCAGCCTTTGCTAGATGTAAAGTCTTTTGATCAAAATATGAACCAATACCTCATGTTTTCATTTTGCTAGACACACACATATGCAGTTTACAGGATAAGCGCTGACAAATTTCTTTTTGTTCAATATACAAGTAACCCTTAATAAAGTGTATGATTGGCGGAAATAATTTCAGCACATACGTTTCAAAAATTATAAGCGAATGTTTATTCCCATGCCCTCAATGACAAGTGAAGATGAAATATAAAACAGTGCAGCATATTGACCTTCTTAAAAATACAAAGGGAAAACTCAACCACTTTAAAATCTCATGTATTGTTTAATAGCAATACCTTTGGTAAGTTATAGATGTGCTTCTGATAGACCAATTCATAGTGAGGAGGATTGATACTGCTCTGATGGATGCAAAAAACGTTTTCATTTGAGGTATCTAGTAAGAGAATAGTGATAAACATGAGTAATTGGTGCCTATGCAGAAATATTGACACATAGGGGGGTATTCAATTGTTAGCGTTAACGCAAAAAAACGAGTGCTCAAAAAATATTACTGTTTATACGGTAATATTGCGCGTGAAAAGCGTTAATACGGTAGTTTACTTGCGGAATTTCAGCTCGCCGCTCAGGGAGCGGCGAGCTGAAATTCCGCGAGTAATTACCGTATTAACGCTAAGATTTTTGGAGTGCTCGTTTGAGAGCGTTAACGCTAACAATTGAATACCCCCCCTAGTATGTTTATATATCCACCCTCATCACTGCAAGGTCTGGGGTTATGGGGTAATGCTACCAAATTATTGTGAAACAAAACTTGAAGTCTGTGACTTGGCAATGATAGGGTTAATCAGCTAGGTAATCCTAGTTGTGAAGTAATTAGCAGTTTAAAAATGATCTGGAATGTCTGGAACTGCTTATGTATAGTTTAGTCCTGGTGTCTAGGCAAGATAATACAATCCAATTTACATATGTAACTTGTTTATGTAAGTATAGCCTATTTACTACAAGAAATAAAACCTGCATTCATCATAGTCTGATGTTATCTCAATATTCGCTTACAAAAAGTTACAAAACTAAAAAAACAACCACCCTGAAACTAAACCAAAGCGTGATTCAAACCCAAAGAAAGAATTAAGTAAGAATTAACTCCATGTGTTGTTTTCTTACAGGTAACCAGAGATGTTAAAGAAACAACTCATTTTTAGAGGGGTTTGCACCTTTTAATGGCAGTGTTGATTACATGTATTCTATGAATTGAACTAGAAGACGTAACAACCATGGTGCTTGCTTTTAATATTTTGCGAATCTAATTTTTTTTGCATGTTTGCAATACATAGTAATATACAATTGACACTTTGTTAGACAAGTGAAATATTTTTAAAACATTGCAAACAATATTGCAAATATCAATAACCAATGTTCATGCAAACATGTCTGCTTGTTAGTCCAGAATAGCATTATTAAACTAATATCTGAAAGATCTGCTTAAAAGGGAACTGCATTGCAACAAATGAATAAAAGTGGGTGTTTATTTTAATTTTAAAAACAATGTACTGGTCTGAAGTAGAATGCGCAGGACACTTTTAAAAGAGTTAAGAGACAGCAGTCTGATTTCAAAACACTCCTTTGCCGCAATCTGCCACATGCACTCCAACAGATTTTAGTATGTAAGCAGAAGAACTGTCCCGGCACCGACTGTGTAAGTGGTTAACAGTTTTAACTATGACATTTGTGTTGATTAAATTACTGCAATATCCATGGGCTTTCTTTTGGTGCTTAAAACAGATTTGCATTTTATTTGTATTTTATTTTTAAAGTGTAAAAATTGTCAGAAATATAGTTGGTTTCATAAATCAAAGCTTTCCCCAAAACAACATTACTATAACTATGAGGCTGCCCAGAAAAATTTCCTAAGTGCTCAAATTGGTTTTACAGCCCTACATTAATGTGGTGTCTGATCTCTCAGGCCTGTGTGAGCACCAATTTGTTTTGCTTCGAATTCAAGTTTATAATTATCTAAGGAGAAGATGGAGGCAGAGGTGTATCATCAAGACCATGCTTTGATTTGTATCTGTATTATGCTCAACATGTTCTAGGTATAAATATCTATATACATACATACATATACTTACCAGGCTTATCTGGTGTCTGGACAAAGTGCTGAGAGGTGAAGGTTTTCCCATCCGGATACTTGGGATGGGGAGGCAGTCGAGAATCAAGATATGTACAGAATACATGCATGACTATCTAAAATGAGGGAAGTAAAACAAAGATTAGTTATTTAACAAAAGTCTAATACTTATAAATACAGACAAGCTATAAAAGCACATAGTGAACAGACATACAAATATGTTAAGCAATGTTACCGACGTTGTCTTCATCATCAGGATGCTCATCACTGACAAACTTTAATCAAAGCGGAATATTTAGCGTTCAATGCAAAAGTTGCCTTTTTTCGAATGCACAAATAAGCATCTGTACACTTGTATTTACACACATCTTTATATATGCAAATTGAGAAGTGAATATAAGTGCGTCCAAAGCAATAAATGGCAAACAACTGGAACATTGCACCCACAGAGAAAAGTGGAGGACACAGATGCAGAACTTGGTAAGGCAGGCATTTCAAAACGTGACCCAAAATAAAACGCATCTTTAAAAAAGGTATTTAAACTGCATTTGCACAACCTTGCGATACTGCACTTGCACATAAATATGCCCCTGATCCACCTCTTTAAGCACAAATAGCAGGACCTGTGAGATACGTGCAGCTCAAAATGCTGTCCCAAGTTGTAAGCATGTATAGTGCAGCAAGTTGTAAGTGACTTACAAAATGTACTTGTGTCCACCTATAAAATCACCCCAAAAAAGTGGGGATTGTGGAATACATTAGAACAAAATGAGTCACTTAAGTGAATATTTGTAAGCTGTGCACACACAAAAAACAAAAACACAACATACCGCAGAGTCTGTGGGAAGATCAGTATCCCATTTGCGACCTTTAAAGTCTCCACCTCTGTTCCAGCCGAAAGAGCTCATGCAGCCTCCATGGGAAAGTTCTATAGAACGAAAAAAAAATAAAAACCACACACACACAATTAGAGGATATTTTACACGCTGTCGTCATCATCATCGTCACCATTTATTTATATAGCGCCACTAATTCCGCAGCGCTATACAGAGAACTCATTCACATCAGTCCCTGTCCCATTAGAGTGTACAGTCTAAATTTCCTAACACACAGACTGAGACTAGGGTCAATTTGATAGCAGCCAATTAACCTACTGTCAAACCGATTTCAAAGTATCGCAGTGTCTTTGGAGTATAGATGGTGGAATTGGAGCAGGGGTCCTTTAAAACTGTAGGCCAGCTCCTCCCCCACTATGCCCCTCCCACGGGAGCCATCTTGCCCCGGGATTTTGGATTTTAAATTTCACTTTTTACATAAATTTATTAAATTTGTTTTCCTTAGTGCTGGGCTTAGGGACGCCTCCTCAGGAGTGGATAGCATGTGACCTTATTCCACTCTGGGTCTTTGAGCCGGTGAGGAATAGCCTGCGGGATTCCCTCAACCCCAACACACTGCAGCTTTCTACTGTATTCAGGGAGCATGAAATTGGCGGCGACTGTCAGACATTGTGCAAGCGGCTTGTGCTGAAAGGCGCGGCTCAAGCTGTCAGAAGCGGCGGTAACTCTGTGGTTGGGTCCCCCATAGCAACGAGCAGTTCTGCAGTGCAGGCGACAAATCTGCCAAGAGACAAAGCAGCCATTGCAGATCTCCGTTGTACCCCAATGTATCGCAGTGTCCCCCAATGGCATGACAGAAATATACCATCTTTAGATATGACGACATGTTAAAAGCTACTGAATAAGTTCATTGAGGCCTGTGAACGAAAAAACAGGATTTTTGTACTTACTGTAAAATCTCTCTCTCTCTGAACACAAGTTGGGGGACACTGCTCACCTTAGGGTATAGAGGGCACTGTCAGAGTAAAGGCACTTAAAACTTGTCTAGTCAGCTACCCTTCCTTCTATGCCCCTCCAGCCGGAAGTACTGAGTTTATTTAGAGGGGGGAGAGAGGGAGAAACAACCGAACATTCAACAGAACTGTCAGAACAAAGGGTAGGAGGCACAGTGTCCCCCAAATTGTGTTCAGAGAAAGATTTTACTGTGAGTATAAAAATCCTGTTTTCTCTTTCACACAAGTTGGGGGACACTGCTCACATTGGGGATGTTCCAGAGCTACACCTATGGGCAGGAATGCTTAGACTGAGGGCACGTAAGAAAAGACTTGAAAACAGAACAATCTGGTAAACATGTGGGCGAAAGACCAGGTAGCTGCCCTACACAACTGCTCAACTGAGGCCCCATGCCGCTCCACCCAGGAGGCGCTAACCAACCTGGTGGAATGAGCAGTAAGACCACCAGGAACTGGAAATTCCTTAGAAATATAGGCACGACGTATAGTCGCAGTGATCCACCACTCTATCATTTGTTTCGTGGCTGGCCAGCCACGCTTACGATAGTCATATAACACCAGAAGACTGTCAGTCTTTGCAACAGAAGACGTACGATTCACAAATTCTCAAGGCTCTAACCACATCCAACAACAGGACTGAGTTCCGACTGATAAACATTGAATCCAGAGGTAACACTGGGAGAACAATTTCTTGATTTATATGGAACTTCGAAACTACCTTCGGTTGAAAAGAAACCTTAGTACAGAGAACATGAAAGACAAGAACAGGAGCGCAACAAGAGATTCACCAACTTCTAAACACACCTGGCCAAAGTAATAGCCAGCAAAAAGGACACTTTTCAAGAAAGAAGTTAACAAAATAGATTCCAATGATTCAAAAAGAGACTTCTGAATAGCCAAATGGACAAAATTAAGATCCCACGGTGCCACCGAAGGAACAAAAGGAGGCTGAACATAGAAGACCTCCTGCAAAAATGTGTCTGGAAATACAGACAATGCTAATACCTGGACTTTAAGGAACGCCAGACGCAATCCCTTGTCCAGACCGTCCTGAAGGAACGCCAACACCCTGGCTAACCGAAAAAAAACCAGCTCAAACCAACCAATATAAGACTTCCAAATACAATGACAGTTGTTGGAAGACATTAGTTCTCTCACTTTGAGTAATATTTTCCCAAAAACTTTTTTGCTGGAGAATCAAGGATTCAACCTCCAAGCTGTCAAAGCTAAGCGTGCTAGGTCCTGATGGAATGGACCTTGACTGAGAAGATACTTCTAGAGAGGAAGAAACCAAGGGAGATCCACAGACACGACAAGAAGATCTGTGCACCAAGTTCTTCTTGGCTAGTCGGGCGCCAGCAGAGTCACTGGAACCTTGTCGCAACTTACTTTTTCCAAAAATCTAAATTACCATCAGAATTGGAAGGAATAGGTACACCAATCTGAAGTTTCAATGAACAGTCATAGCGTCCACTAAGAACGCCCGAGGGTACTGGCACAGTACTTTACTACCTTTTGGTTCAGACAAGAGGTCATGTCCATCTCTGGCTGACCCCACCGGTGAACTATTTGTGCGAACACCTTCGGTTGAGACCATTTTCCTGGATGGAGGGCATGCTGACTTAAGTAATCGGCCTCTCGGTTGTCTATCCGTGAAATGAATACCACTGAAATTACAGGAAACCTGCTTTTCCGTCCATCTCATGATTTTGGAGACTTCTTTCATAGCAAGAGAACTACTTCTTCCTCCTTGATGGTTGAGTTATGCTACTGCCTTGCCATTGTCCGATTGAATGCGAATTGGCCAATGTTTGAGATAAGACACTGCGTGAAGCAAGGCATTGAAAACCACTGTGACAGGATGGACCGCCTATACCACCCTGTCTGTTGCTGCTGGGAACCCGCTGGGTTTACTTTGCCACCGTTCCCTTTCGTTATCCCAAATGCACCCTCTTGCCGTAGGAGGGGCTTACAAATGTTGCCACCACTGGGCTCCTTACCGGCATCAGTACCAGGTTTCTTCTGGGTAACTGACACTGCCAGTGTATTCCATTACTGGCGTACATGGGCTGGTAACTCCTGACCTCTTACTATGGATCAGGGGTGCTGTGGATGGATCCCCCCTGGCCTATCACACTGATCAGAGCTGCAGGGTAGCAGACAGAGCGGTGGTATCGGAAAACCTAGGTCCAATCTCAGAAACAGGCAGAGAACAGATTAGATTTAGGGTCTAATCTGCAGGTCACAGGAATACAGCATATTGAAGATGTTTTCAAGCAGGTCTTTGAAGCAAGTGATGTTTATTTGCTCTCACACTGGTTGAAGGTACCAGTGATCAGGTCAGATGAAATGAAGAACATTTCAGTGTACAAGACAGTGCATTTTATACAGATTTGGACACAGGCTATTTTTAGAATCAGGATGCAATGTGTTTATACAAACATGAATTTACATGCATTGCACAGCCAACAATATTTACACTTATCTATGAAATTCTAGAGATGCTGTGATGTCCTACATCTGGTTTTCAGATGCAGAGAATCTAGGATCCAGTCTTAATTAAAACTTCCTGCCTTCAATGTTGGACCTAAACACATCAAGATGATCTAATTAGCATGGGGCCCCTATTAAGACAGTCCGGAATACACATTCCCAAAGAAAGGTACAAACCCCAAACAAGCCAATTCCTCACATCACAACACACAAAATACTTCCATACTTATTGTATCAGATATATACCTTAAGAAATCATGCATTCCCTCTAGCAAGGTTAAAACAAACAAGTTTCTTCCCTGGTCTCAGAAATAATGATTTCCTATATCAAAATACACACAATATCAAAAAGTGCATTGGCAATTCTATAAAAATAAGCACCCTGAGCCATTTCCTTTAAATAAATTTATACCATAAGTTATTTATAAGTGATCCGATCCAGTCACAACCACCCTCAGCTCCAGAACATTTATGGGTAACCTTGATTCCTCCGGTGTACAAGTCCCTTGTAATCTGAGATGAAGGCCATTCCAAAAGACTGGCATCTGTGGACACCACGGTTGCATTCCAAATAGAGAAGGAATGTTCCAGATTTAGATTGTCCTTCCTCAGCCACCAGAGAAGGGACAGGGGTGATGTTGACGACATGCAAACCTACCTTTACAAATGAGGATCCGATCTGGACTACTTTGCTAGGAACCCCTGCTGGAACTTGCGAGAATTGAAGCGAGCAAAGCTAATTGCCTTGAAAGATGACACCATGGGCTAGATTTACTAAGCTGTGGGTTTGAAAAAGTGGGGATGTTGCCTATAGCAACCAATCAGATTCTAGCTTTCATTTATTACCTTCTACAAAATGACAGCTAGAATCTGATTGGTTGCTATAGGCAACATCCCCACTTCTTCAAACACGCAGCTTAGTAAATCTAGCCCCATGTGTCCCATCAGTTTCATGCACTGAAGCACGCTTAAGACAAAGTAAGGTCCTCGTCTGATGTTGAAGTGTTCAAACCTTGTCTTGGGGCAGAAACAACCTCTGACAACTGGTGTGGTACAACAACCCCAGGAACACCATGCCCGCTGGGTAGGTACTATATGCAACATCTTCAAGTTGATTACCCAGCCGCCAGCTTGCAAGGTGTCCGTGGTCAGGCGCAGATGCGACTGAAGAGACCAGACTCCGTTTTTATCAGAAGATCGTCCAGATAAGGCAAGATTGTCACGCCCTGTAGACGTATGTGAGCCGCCATGACAGTTATCACCTTTGTGAACTCTTTTGGTGCAGTGGCCAAAACAAAAGGAAGGGCACTGAAATAAAAACGGTCTGGACCTACCGCAACCCACAGAAGTTCTGGCGACCATCCAAGATAGGCATGTGTAGATAAGCATGTACAAGGAAGATGTACAAGGAAGCTAGGAACGTGCGTCTTTTCATGGAATTGATCACAGACCAAATGAATACCATCCGAAAATTGGGCAGCCACAAGTGAGTGTTGAGAGTCTTCAGGTTTAGAATAGGCATGAAGGATGAGTCCAGTTTTTGCACCAGGAAGAGATGATAGTAACCTAGACCTGGGGACGGTGGGTACTGACACCTTTACTTCCTCTTCTCTGGGTACGTAGTCTGCAGATGCCCTTCCTTCAGGTCAGGCATCTCGAGTACTGCAGGACGTCTCTGGAGTCTCCCGGGAGCCTGCCTGGATGATTAATTTAGAAAGGTTGGTTCAGGGTTTGTCCAGAGTGTCCTCTTCCCTTGAAAAACGGTTGCATTCCGGCCTGGGGTGTAGACTGCGTAGACGCATAGGTCTCTCTCTTTCGCAGGATTTGGCAGCTCCTTGGGCCAGGCTGGTTCCACAATATCAACTGCACCTGCAGACAAGCGCCTGCCCAGGTCCACGCACTCACAAACAGTGCACATGCCCTCCGGATCTGACTGTCCACCAGGCAATTTGGATTCACACCTAGAACAGGTAAAATACATAACAAAAAGCCTTGGAACTGGTCCATCTGACAACTTGTAACAACAGAAAGAAAAATTAGATGAATTTGCCAGAGGTGTATAAAATCCAACTTCGCAATGCAATCTCCATTCGCAAACATTTGTAATACAAAATGGGTCATTCTGAAGGGCTCAGCAACTTCAAGCGTGGTACTGTGATAGGATACCTTCTTTACAATAAGATGGTTTGTGAAATTTCATCCCTGCTGGCTATTCCACGGTCAACTGTAAGTGATAGTATTAGAAAGTGGAAGCATTTAGGAACAATAGCAACTCAGCCACGGAGCAAAAGACCACGGAAAATCACAGAACGGGGTCAACGACTGCTAAGGCGCATGGTGCATAAAGTCGCCAAAACTCTGCCGATTCCATAGCTGAAGTGTTTTGAACTTTCACTGGAATTAATGCAAGCACAAAAACTGTACGGCAGGAGCATAATGGAATGGGTTTCCATGGCAGAGTTGCTGTATGCAAGCCTCACATCACCAAGACCAATGACTTTCTCAAAGAACAAAACTGTGAGAAAGTCAGATTTATGGTGACAAAACGTGTCAGATGAACTTATTTTCCACATCCAGCTCTCTAGGTCTATGAATGGACAAGTGGTACTTTCATTATTGATGCGCCTTTACATGCTGCACTTTAGAGACCAGTACTGTGTCTAATCTGATCAGGAATGAGCACAACCAGCAAACACATCAGTGTGGAGAAAGACTCAGAACATGGGAGTATTCTTGGGCTGTGTGATCAACCAGAAGGGGAAAGTTTTCTCCCTAACAGCCAGACTGGGTGAGACCACTCCTAATTATTTTGTGAAGTGTTCACATACATGCAACCTCTGCACAGCTCCTCATGCGGTTTGATTTGAGGACAGTGATTCAAATATGCGTACAATTTTAGTTTTGTTTATTATAAGTGAACTGGCCACTCACGTTGTTTTGAGATTTGGATCTCCATCTAGCGCTATTGAAACATTTGACACAGCTAGAACAAGTTTGTGCTGTTGGTTGTGTGGGAATGCAAATTTGCACCTTGTACATGATTGGCATCTGCTTACCTTGAGTTACATGGACATTTGGGATTAATGTAACATAGGCACTGCTAGATAACATTTGGTTATTTATGTGGAGACCAATCCTCCTATTTGCTCTAGAATTCTATTATTTGTTTTTATATCTAATAAATGTATGGTTTTATCATCATACAGATTGTACTATATTTGTGCCAGATATTTACTCTTATTAGCTTTAGTCCCCTGGCGCTCCCTCAGTTTTTGTTTTTATTTCAGAGAGGGAAAATGGCTTCTGAAAGTCTGGGAAAAACAGGGGTAGTTAACCATTGTGAAGCCCCAGCTACAATATGGCCTGTCCTGTAATGGTGCTGCATCTATGTAAAAGCACAAATTACATACACACAGAACACTGATAGGGACTGTGCTCAAGCAATAGCTCTCCACAAGTCAATTTGCCCCACAACATGTTTTCTCCTAGTTCAGTGACCAATTTTTCTAGGAGCCCTACATTTTTCAGGGGGGGCACTGAAGCACCATTGCCGTCACTAAGTAAGAAACATTTTTTATTTTTTTTAAAGACAAACAAAAATCAAACAAACAAAACAACGACCCCCCCCCCCCCCCCAACAACTGAGTACTTCCAGCTGGAGGGGGGGATAGAGAGAAGGGGAGCAGGCTACACAAGAATTTAGTGCCTTTACTCCTACAGCACCCTCTTTAGCCCAAGGTGAGCAGTGCCCCACCCCCATTCTCCAACTGGTGTGAAAGAGAAAAAAAATAAAATACTGAAAGTCTTATAAGCATACTGCTACAGTCTGTAGCGTAATCAAAAGGGGATGTGCTGCAGACAGTATACACAAACTAAAATAGGAAATCAAACATCACGTCAACTCATCTCATAAAACAATGGTATAAATGCGGATATCAGTTTCTTTTACACAACACCGACCTGGGGAGATATATTTGAAGGATAGGTTGCAGGGCCAAAAGTTAGGAACCATTGTATACATCCCCCCTCCAGTATACTAGCATCAATATTCCAGTGCCCTGACAAACCAGCCAGTGTCTACACACATCAGACTTCCCACAAATCAGCTTCATTATACCAGTGTTTACACACAACAGCCTGTAATTCTTATAATATACCAGGCCCTCCAACATACTAGTGTCCTCACAGTACAGCAGCATTGCCACATACTACAATGACACATGATACTAGTACATGTAAAAGTATTATTCTTTAACGTTGATTTTCATTTATTTTTATTCTGCAGTTCCATTTCAGAGACTCTCCTGCTCTATTTAGGATTTGATTTTTGAAGATAAGAATCTAATACAGTGCACTTAATAGTTTTAAATGCTCAGTGAGAATTCAAGCAATATATTTAAAGCACGTTTAAATGCCACACATTTTTATCCAATTTATATGTTCGAACTAATGCTTTAAAAGATAAAATTACCTTTTATACGCTCAAAGAGATATTCCTGATTTGGCGTGATGTCCAGATATTGCACAATAACATTCAATGTAGGAATAAGTGGAGCCTTTACAAGAGCTGCTTGTTTTAAACTGCTAATGCTGGATTCTATATATAGAGGGGAAATAATAGATACAAATGATATATACACACACACACAGAAATATACACATTATTTTAATCACACTTTCAGCAGATAGCAAAGAATACTATTGTCCTTAAAAGAACAAAATTAATGACCATGTTCCATGAAGATAGTACATTTACAGATTAATCTCCTCCAATGATACTAGAAAGCGAACAAGCCCAGCTGACAAAACGTCCCTTCTACAGCACATCAAGAAAAGGGGAATTTTTTTACTTACCATTAATTCCCTTTCTCAGAGGCTGTAGGTAAACACAGTCAGTGTGTTGTTTCCCCCCTTTGTGGCATGGCACTGTAAAGAAAAAACTCCTCCACCTACTAGCACTCCATTCTGCTACTCCTTAGTTTACAACTAGCCCAGCAAAGGAGAAAAGATAAAAAAAAAATAATACCAAAATGTACTCTTACATCTAGCACTCTCTATAGCACACAAGGGGATAGATAAAATCTCCAAAGCCACTTGATGTTAGACAATTCTTATTCTATATAATACTGTCTTTAGATCTGAAAAATTAAAACTCATACTACACTATTATGAGTATTGTATTATGTCACTGTAATCCTATATAGAGTCCAACAAGCCAATTTTCTACTCATTGTTGGTGGATTTTCTAGCTGGAACAAAATGAGGAAGTGATCAGGGGCTTTTGATGGAAGGCTGATGATCACCGGAGACACTGTAAGGTCATTTGGGCATATCATGTTTGAAGAGCACAAGATATATAGGTGTTTCCAATATATAATCCACGGTGGAAAGATTAGCTATTTGGGACTCCATGGGCTTGTTGGACTCTATATAGGATTACAGTGACATACAACACGATTATGTGTTTTGTATTATGAGTTAATTTCAGATCTAGAGACATTATATAGAAGAATTTTTCTAACATCAAGTGGCTTTGGAGATTTTACCTATCCCCTTGTGTGCTATAGAGTGAGCGCTAGATGTACATATACATTTGTCTCTTTGATATATTGTGCCAGAGAGAAGTGGATCCTCTTTATACGTACTAGGCTGAACATTCTTCAGTGGACCGCTATACCGATCAGATTTTATGGTTTCTTTGAAGGCTAAAAGATAAGCAGAATAGAACCAAGAGCATGCGAATCCTGGGTGGGTTGGCCTGCGCCCCCTTTTTACCTTTAACAGTAGAGCGGCATACTGTGAGATGTCCCAAAGCCACCCTTAATTAGAGGGAATTAATGCTTAAGCATGAGCAGCCAATTTGGTAAAAAGATGCGCCAAAGTGACCTTTTGTAATGTTCAAATTTGGAAAAGAAAATGAAGAAGACCAGGAGGCTGCTCTGCCAAACTGGCCAGATGATACCGTCCCCCCGCTCCCCCAAGACATATTGCTCAAGAAGAACAGAATGCCTATATTACGTGTGTTGTCTGCCCAGAGAGGACTGGATCCCCGCCACACGATATCACCTGGATCGACATCCAGATCCAGCAGTAGACAGACTGGGATATGGCACCATCATCATCACCACCACATCTTAAGCAATCATAAAGCACAAACAGAACTCCTAAGACGACACACCATTCCGAAGGAGTAAAGTACTACTACCTTTGAGTTGTTAGGGCACTAGGATGGCACCACCATTGCACAGTTGATGTGAAAACCAGAGAACCTTAGGTTGCTATGTTCATAAAAAACCAATGGCAACCAAAAAACAAACAAAAAAAACAACCTTACCTCCTATCTGCAGCTCAGGACATCCAAGCCTTCTCATCTGCATGTTGACAGACTCCATCTCTTGAACCAGAGGTACCAGAACAGTTTCATTAATCCACTGAAATAGAAAATTTTATGCAAATTCACATGAGTAGGCAAAATAATTTTAAAGGTTGGCTGATAGATTAAAAAATAATGCAATTTTAATATAGTGCCAGGGATATAACATTTGGTACATTAGTAAAGATAAAGAAAACATACATTCCGAAATTTCTCTGTCCATGAATCCATGTGGTCCAAAAGCTGACGATTCATTGCAACTCTTGCCCAAATCTACAGATTAAAAAAAAAGGGTAAAAAAAATAAATCCAAAAATCCAATCACTTTCTTATGTTCCTACGGAAAACCAATATGCATATTAAGTTTTATTCACAATAAACATGTACGTATGCTGGAAGTCCTCCAGAACGCAAAATATACACGTTGAATTTATTAATCATATTGCACTATAGTTTACCCTCTTGTATCAAACTATTGTCCCATAGATGGTAAGCATGCGAGCAGGGCCCCCCTACCTCTCTATCTTTATGCATTACCCAGTATTATTTTATTACTGTCTGTTCCCAATTGTAAAGCGCTATGGAATCTGCTGGTGCTATATAAATAAATGTTGATAATAGTTTATAAAATAAGCAGTTTTGCTGCTTGATCAGTTTGGGTGGAACACACGTAGCATTGTACAGCTCTAAATTGTCATATGCGTTTTTTCCACAAGGAAAAAAAAGCTTAAAAAGGTTTCCTACTTTAAATAACCTGCGTATTAATTACCCTTTCTCCTCAACAACAGTATTTTGGTGTAGTCATCCCCATCCCCCACCAGCACTGACAGAGCCGGGACCATGCCTGATCATCTTTGGCACTTCTGTTATTAAACAGAAAAAGCAGACAATGTAAAGCCGAAATTATAAGAAAATACACTGCAGATGAATGCTAGCATAAAATCCTTCTGAGCTCATACAGTTCTGCATATGCATGACTGCCATATGATCTGCCTGATGTCTGTAATTGAATAGATTTTCATGCTGGAATTTTAAAGACACTAACAACTTAAAATTTCCATATAAAACATTCTCTTAGAAATTACAATTTACCAAAAAAGGACAAGGACACAATTGACTACTGGTTGATTTGGCACTGCTCTGTAAAGGCACCTACATTCTCCAGTTTGATAATATCTCAGATACCAAAAGTTTTGATTCTGAAAGGAACCTCATGTCAACAGAGTTGAGTACTTAACAATGGAAGTTTAGAAATGAATCAATGAGCAATCTGTCCGATATCATACTGTACCTCTTCTGCTGCCTGTTTGGAGCCAAGGTCAGCTTCATCCTTATGTGCAGAAGGAGCCGGAGGCCAGCATGCCACTTGGTACTGGTACTTCCTCAGAGTGTGTGCATAATCCCCCATTGATCGGCTATAATTCCAGAAGGTTGGGCTGTTTGAAGAGGAATTGGATTCCGGACTACCTGAATATGCAAAAGGAACATTGTCAGTTTTCATACTGCATCTGCCAGGCTACCAGAGATGCTGTACATTATTTCACATGAAATAAGCAGTCATTTATGTTAATACAGTATTTTCATGGTCATGGTACATTTAAGATAAATAAAACAATCACAAAAGTAGAATGCATGGTCAATTTTTGCAAAAAGGTGGTGCAGAATGGTGGCACAGTAGCTAGCACTGCTATCCATCAGTGCTGGGGCCATGGATATATGCGGGAGTCCAAAATCATACTAGTAGGTTAATTGGCTGCTGATTGAAATTGACCCCAATGCTTGTGTATGTACTCATTTGTGTGGTAACAAATTTAGATTAGAAGCGCCAGTGGGGCAGGAACTGATGCAATTTATTAAATCTATATACAGCGCTGCATAATATGGTGGTGCTATATAAACGAGAAATAAAAGATAAAAAAAATAAATAGAAATTTGACATGCTTGTGTTCAGCAGCTCGCCAGACCATTTACTCTGCATTCTATTCCTGTTGAATAGTGTATGCATAGTCGTCAGCAAACATCCTACAGTAGTAGTAGTATAGCCTGGAAAAGCTTTGCTTTTTTATTTTTGTAATTAGTAACATCCTTGGTAAATACATTAAGAGGAATGGCAGCCCCCCCCCCCCCCCCCCCCCCCACAAGTCTCATACCTAGCTGAGCACGTTGCTGTTTTTTTTCTTCACAACGAAGGAACGTGTCCAGTGACTTGAGATCTGTTATGTAATCCTCCATATCTGCGGGGGAACTGTAGGCAGATGGTGAAGAGCGGTACCGAGATCTTAAGCCACTGGTTTCCATTGGTCCAAGATTACTAGGGTACTGTGGTGAGCCAAGCGTGGGGCTATAGTTTTGCATCTGGAAGCAGGATTACATTTTGTAGTGAAACAGAAGATGAGATGGGAAATACAACTATATAAAATGTTCATTTTGGAAGTAATATTAACATTTATATTCACATGTAGTGTCAGATGTGGCAACAGTTCAAGTGCTTCTCTTTTCCGGGGTCACCAAGCCTTGGCAAAGATGCCCCCGATTTTCCTAAAATTTCGCATGGGTTGTTATGTGAATGGAAAAATTCATTTCCACATGAGTAACAGTGCTGCCATGGAGAAATACACCTGACCTGTAACAATGTTCAAATATCCTGTGACATTCCTAATGCTGCTCTACTTGTTGAAAGGGACCAAAAGCACATAATTAAAAACCCATCCTACACCACTACGCTGCCGCCATTACTTTGCATAGTTTCATTGTACAATGGCTGCAAGCCAGTGATGGCTGCATAGTTCGTGTGTCTAGTTCTACATGTGTTAGTTACAAGTGTAAAAAATTTAAATCGCATAATTCGGTGTTATACCAGACTTAAACAGGAGAAGAATATTCTGCCTATTACCACAGCTACACAAGGACAACAGTCAGTATTCACCTGAAACTCCATATTCTACTCCAGATGTATTCAACTCTCCCTGGCTACAAGCTACATGCAACATGAGGACTGTTTTTGATCTTATTTTCTGCTCATCTCATGAAAGTTTGTTTTATCTGTCAGTTTGTTTTCACTGCAAAATCCACTCTGTTTAATCAGCCTGCTGTACTACTTGCTCAGCCACTCTCTACCCATGCTAGTTATTTCAGTCCCCTACCTCAGCATTGTACTTTCAATTCTACTTTAAGTTTTGTTTGCCATCACAAGTACGAAGAAATTATACTGTCTTAGAATCACTCTCCTCTCTCATGACTCTGCAAAAACTCAAACTCAGCAACTCAATCACCTGCTCTTTATTACTCTCCATTCAACACTTCCATCCACTCCCCCACATGGCTCCCCACATCATTCCTCTATACTATCCAGACATCCAGGAATACACTATATTTTCTGCAGACTAGCTCTGCACTACCTATCTGATTACACAGGACATTACAATTAGGTAATTCCTTTAATTCCCTCATTTTTGCTATTTGACTCAAATCCCAATGCTTGCCAAAATATTTTTCTCTCTCTCTTTTCATGGCATTATCTTTAGGACTATATCATCCCTCCTCCATCCTGCAACACACACCTCTGTCCACATTGCCCCCTTCATTACTTCACTCACCTCTAGTTAACACTCATGAACTCTTTTCCTATTTAAATTCAATAACTTTAACAGCCTCACCCTGCAGCCAGAAACTAAAAAGACACATCTTACAATCGTCTTTCCTACCTTTCTTCCTCCCTGCTTCTATTAGCTATCAGGTCCCCCCTCAATTCCCCACACACATATCTGAACACTACAGAAATCCAGCAAACCTCAAATGCATCACCTGTCTCCCCTCTCTTCCAAAGTCCTTTAAATGTGCCCTTTGGAATGCACGCTCTTTTTGTAACAAACTTACCTCCGTACACAATCTCTTCCTCTAAAACAACCTCAACCTTCCAGCAACAGAAACATGGCTCACGCAATCAGACACTGCCTCACCTGCAGCCCTTTCACATGGTGGTCTCCATTTCACCCAGACCAGGAGGCAGACAAAGAGGGGGGGAGGGTTGGACTACTACTCTCCTCATAGTGCACGTTCACAGTTCTACCAAATGTCCCATCACTCACAATCACATCTTTTGAAGTACATGGTATTAGGATTTTTAACCCGTTCTCTATGCGTGTTGCGGTCATCTATCACTCTCCTGATCCACACCAACAATTTCTTGAACACTTCTCTGCGTGGCTCCCTTACTTCTTATCCTCTGACATCCCCACCATCATCATGGGTTATTTAAACATCCCTATTTCTAATCCACGTTCCAAAACTGCTTCCAAACTACTCTCTCTAACCTCCTCACTTGACCTCTCCCAGTGGATTGAATCCGCTACTTATCAGGATGGCCACTGTCTTGATCTTGTTTTCTCTAGACTATGCTCAGTTTTTGATTTCCTTAACACTCCTTTACCCCTCTCGGATCATCACCTTATTAGCTGCTAGCTCACCCCCACTTTACCCTCCCTAGTGTCAAACTCTTCAAAGCATCCTCACAACCGCAGGAATATCAACTCTATTGATCATCAACAGTTTTCCACCTCATTCCAACACCTTCTCTCCCCAATTTCTACATTCTCCTCCCCTGTTCAGACAGTACCCCATTTTCACCAAACCCTAGCAACTGCCCTGGATCAAGTGGCTCCAGCGACACTACATACTTCGCGTAGACTTCGTTGCCAACCGTGGCACACTAAAGTAACACAAACTCTACAAAAACGCTCATAAAGCAGAACGTCACTGGTGAAATCTTGTACCTCTAATGATTTCATCACATATACTGATATCTACCACTCCTATAGAAATGCTCTGGACACTGCTAAACATACTTCCAATCTCTCATCTATGCACAGGCTTCTAAGCCCAAACGCCTTTTTAACACATTTAAATCTCTTCCTCCCGCTCCAAATCCTCCAACTACCATCAGTGCCCAGGATCTTGCTTCCTATTTCAAGGACAAAATAGATAAGATCAGACTTGAAATGGTATCATCTCCCTCGACAAGCAATCAGTTAAATTCCTTTTTAGCACCCTCCGACACTCTTCATTTGATCCCACAAATGAAAGAAAGTTTCTACTCTCTTCTCATCTTCCTACTCTACCTCCTGTCCTCTTGATCCCATTCCCTCACAAATTGGTAGGTTCCCGTTTCCGGTGCTCATTCCCCCTCTAACTAAAATCTGTAATCTATCTCTTTCTACTGGTATTTTTCCATCACTATTCAAGCATGCAGTGATTACTCCCATGCCCCTCCAAGCTTCTCGAAAGAATTGCCTACATTCACCTCACACACACTCTTACAGCAAACAACCTATTGGATCCTCTTCAGTCAGGCTTTCGCTCTCAACACTCCACAGAGACTGCGCTGACCAAGGTTGTCAATGATTTGATCACAGCAAAAAGTAATAACCATTACTCTCTCCTAATTCTCCTGGATCTCTCTGCTGCATTTGACACTGTTGACCACTCTCTCCTCATACAAATGCTACAATCCCTAGTCTTGAAGGCACTGTCCTATCCTGGTTCTCATCCTACCTATCTAATCGCTCTTTCAGTGTTCATTTCTCTGGATCCACCTCTGCTCCACTTCCTTTATCAGTTGGAGTACCACAAGTCTCAGTCCTAGGTCCTCTGCTATTCTCCATCTACACCACTTCTCTTGGAAAACTAATAAGCTCCTTTGGATTTCAGTATCGTCTCTATGTGGATGATACACAAATCTATCAATCCTCTCCTGATCTTTCACCATCTGTGTTGTCTCACGTTACGGACTGTCTTTCTGCCATTTCATCTTGGATGTCTTCTCGCCAACTCAAACTCAATCTTTCAAAAAATGAATTAATAATATTCCCACCCAAAAACAGAAGCTTCCTGCCTGACATTTCTATTTGTTGATAACACGACCATAAATCCCACCCCGCAAGCTCGTTGCCTAGGTGTAATCCGTGACTCACAACTATCGTTTATTCCATTGGTTCCCAAACTTGGTGCTGCGGCTCCCTGGCAATCTCACTGGGGTGCTGCGGCTAGGGCTAGTGGTAGACAAAGCAGGGGCAACTTGCTAATTATTTTGGCTTAGCGGTGCCTTGAAAATCTTATGGGAACCCTAAGGGTGCCTCGAACTGAAAAAGTTTGGGATCCACTGGTTTATTCCCCACATCAACTCTATATCTAAATCATGTTACATACACCTAAAGAACATTTCCAGAATACGCACATATCTCACACAAGACACAGCAAAAACCTTAATTCATGCACTCATCTCCCGCATCGACTATTGCAATTACCTCCTTACTGGTTTTCCCAAGGTCAGATTTGAACCCCTACAATCTATTTTGCACGCAGCGGCTAGATTGATTTTCTTTGCAAACCGTTCTTCCTCTGCTGAGCCACTCTCAGTCTCTACATTGGTTGCCTGTATTTCAACAAATCCAATATAAAATTCTTTTACTAACATACAAAGCTGTCAACAAAATTGCACCGACATACATTTCCTCACTTGTCTCAAAAGATCTCCCAACTCGACACCTCCGTTCTGCACAAGATCTACGTCTCTCTTCCACTCTCATCACATCCTCCCATTCTCGGTTACGAAATTTTTTTTGCGGGCTGCACCCACTTTGTGGAATTCCGTCCCTCGCACAGCAAGACTTTCCTCTAGTCTTCAAACCTTCAAGCGTTCACTGAAAACCCACCTCTTCAGACAAGGTTATGATATTTCTCAACCACCATCTTAATCTCCCTAGGTTACCCTATTACCACCCTCTACACTGCTAACACAAGACAACAACCCTCTGACCAACATTGCCACACACACAGCCCACTCAGTACTTTTACCTTTGCATTCTAGCTGGTCCATTCCGCAATATGATGTAGCACATGCCCTTGTGTTTCAAACTCCCATTGTCCTATAGATTGTAAGCTTGCGAGCAGGGTTCTCTTACCTCTCTGTCTATGTATTACCCAGTATTGGCTTATTAATGTTTGTTCCCAATTGTAAAGCGCTACGGAATTTGCTGGCGCTATATAAATAAATGTTGATGATGATAGTTTCCACTGAGCAAAATGGATCCATGATTTTACCATATCCTGGCCCTTCCATCAGCGTTGGAACAGCAGTAACCAGGTAATAATTTCCCAGCACTGTACTGTGTAGCCCAATTCATGTTTTTGTTATTCTCAGACAGAAACGGAAATCTGTTGGGTCTGTGCCATCCAGACCCCACAGATGACACGTAACAAAAAGTACATTCTAATTTCTTGCTCTTTGGCACCATTGTTGTGCTCAGATTTTGGCTGATTAAATGTAAATAGACATCAGGGGTTCGGGTAAATCTACAGAGTATTTTATGTGTAATTCCACCCAAAACTAAAAGTGTAGCCTTATGTTTTACAAGAAATAACATACCCACAAGAGATGGAGCTGCATGTCCTGTATGAAAGAAGTCATCCTGTTCAGTTTGAAACTTTCAATTGTAATATGATTTTTTTTTCTTTCAATGAGCGAAAGAGCCTGAATAACTATTACCACTTGGATATTATAGTTTTTGTCCACTGACATTTAATAACATAGAAAGAGGTATGACTGACAGAGGCGTACTCTGCACAATTAAGTTTCATAATGAAATTCAATAGTGCAGGGGAAGTACAGTAAGAGCCTTGGAGGAATATATATATATATATTTATCTTTTCAGGAGTGGATTTACTTCTTAAACTATGCCGTCAATTATCCCATAACCCCAGACTAAGTTTGTAATCCTTACCTTGGAGTAACTGCTGTTCGGCGAGTAGGGTACAGCTGAAGCAAAGGAACTGCCACTGCTTGGTAGCAGAGCCTGTATCTGAGGGCTATACCCACTGATGAAGCTGGAAGAGAACTTGGGATTGGTACTGGGAGAACGTGAGGGACTGTAGCTTAGCACACTTTGTCCTTGCATTATAGGAGAAGGAGTGGATGTTAGGACTTTACTTTTAAGGAGATCCTTAGGTGGAGTAGACACTACAAATAAATATACACCAAAAATTAGGAGAGCCAATAATTATCAAACCTCCGAGTTGACAAATATCAAAAGGATGTTACATAACCCCAAACACACCATCAATGACATTTAGAAAATTTGCTTAGATTTCTATCAAGCAGCAAATATAAAAAGTTCACTCTTGTGCAGTATCATTTGGCTAGTATTGATCAACGCTATTAATCCCCTCCCCCTCCCACCATGGAAGAAACAATGTCCCATTGATCATTTCCGGATGGCAATTACAATAATCAGTAGAGAAATAGAGGTTTGGATATATTATCAGCAAATACTTACATGAATAGGGTACTCCTAAAAGCTTTTGCTGGGAGGGGCTCAGCATATGACTTGGAGATGTCATTGTGAATTTGAAATACCTCCAAAAATCAAATATTGCATTCAGAGTGAACAGTGAAGCAAGTGCTAGTTCTGACAAGAAGAAATAAAAAACACTGTTAACAGATGACATTGTCAATTTTCAGGCGAGTTACACTAGATTGTCTGCACCTATTCCTTTTGATCTGAAGTTAGCAGTGTCATGGATTATTCTGATTTTGAATTACGCGTGCATTGGGATCATGGAGTTTTGATGCATTGAGCAGGAAGATATGGTCAACACAAAAAAAAAAAGTAAACCGTATTAAAAAAACAAAACAAAAACACCATTTCTATATGTGCTACTCTTTTCTTAATCACATAAAGAAAATTCTGTACAATATGCCCTCTGTATAAAACAAAGCCCATATAATGGGATTTTTACTCACCGTAAAATCCGTTTCTCTGAGTCCATTGGGGGACACTGCGAGACATTGGGGTGTAGTAGGTGCTCAGGAGTTCTTGTCACTTTAAACTTGTTAAATACTGGGACTCCTCCCCTGCTATGCCCCTCCTCTCCAGAGAGATCCTCAGTTTTGAATAACCAAGAGTGAAGTTAAAGAGGTAACATAACCTAAATAGGTCTTAAAACAAAGAACCATAAACAACTTTCACACACAGAACTATATACAGAGCAAGGGAGGGTGCGCAGTGTCCCCCAATGGACTCAGAGAAACGGATTTTACGGTGAGTAAAAATCCCATTTTCTCTTTCATACCATTGGGGGACACTGCGAGACATTGGGGATATACCAAAGCTTCCTCAAGGGTGGGAATGCTCTGGAACAGCTGCACGCATAATCCTGCGACCAAAGCTTGCATCAGCCGATGCAAAGCCCTGAAGTCTGTAGAATCTTGTGAATGTGTGGACGGAAGACCAAGTCGCCGCTCTACACAACTGTTCTGCTGATGCGCCATGCCTAGCCGCCCAGGAGGCACCCACTGCCCTAGTGGAATGTGCCCTTAAAGTCTGCGGAACAGGCCGAGAAGCTAAAACATAAGCCTCCCGAATCGTGGACGTGATCCAGCGAGCAATAGACTGCTTAGAAGCAGGCCAGCCTCTTTTGTTGGCATCGTATAAGACAAAGAGATCTCTGGTCTTTCTCACCTGCGCTGTACGGTCTACATAAATATGTAGAGCCCGCACCACATCTAACAACTGCGTCGTCCCTTGTGAAGAGCCCTTTCTCTCCCTGAAAGCCGGAACCACAATTTCCTGATTCAGGTGGAACCTAGAGACCACCTTAGGAATAAAAGATGGCTTGGTCCTAAGGACTGCCCTGTCAGGGTGAAAAATCAGAAAAGGAGGGTCACAGCGAAGTGCCCCAAGCTCAGAGACTCTACGTGCAGAAGCTATCGCCAGCAAAAAAGCTGTCTTCCAAGTGAGATACCTTAAGTCTGCAGACTGTAAAGGTTCAAAAGGATGCTTCGAGAGAGCCCGCAAAACCAAATTTAAGTCCCAGGGCTCCACCGGATGACAAAAGGGGGGCTGCAAACGCAATACTCCCTGTAAAAAGGTCTTAATGTCTGAATCCTCAGCGATCTTTCTCTGAAAATAAACAGACAGAGCGGACACCTGGCCCCTGAGGGAACTGAGCCGCAAACCCTTGTGTAGACCATCTTGAAGAAAATCCAGGACCCGGGAGATTCTGAATTTTGATGAATGAAACCCCCTGGACTCACACCACACAATATATGTCTTCCATACTCTATAATAAATGGAAGATGACGCAGGCTTTCTAGCCCTAATCATGGTGTTGATGACCTCCTGAGAGAAGCCCCTAGCTTTGAGTATCAGGGTTTCAATAGCCAAGCCGTTAAACTCAGCTGATCCAAACCTTGGTAAAGGAAAGGGCCCTGAACCAGAAGATCTGATTGCATGGGCAGCCGAAATGGAGGAGCTCCTGCTAACAACATCAGATCGGAGAACCACGCTCTGCGTGGCCAGAATGGAGCTATGAAAATCGCGGGAACCTTCTCCCTCTTCACCTTCTTCAGCACCCGCGCAATCATTGGGATGGGCGGGAAGATGTACACCAACCTGTACTGCCATCTGGCCGACATAACTTCCACTATTTCTGCCTCTGGGTCTCTTGCCCTTGCGCCGTAGCGCGGCACCTGATGGTTCAGCCTTGACGCCATCAGGTCTATTTCTGGAAGACCCCACCGCTCCACCAGCAGGGAGAATACCTGGCTGTTTAGTGCCCACTCTCCGGGATGAAGGGTGTGTCTGCTGAGGAAGTCTGCTTCCCAATTCATCACCCCTGGAATGTGAATGGCCGAAATCCTGGGAACGTGACGTTCTGCCCATGATAGAATGCGCGAGGTCTCTCGCATCGCTGCTGCGCTGCGAGTGCCGCCCTGATGATTTATGTACGCCACTGTAGTGGCGTTGTCTGACTGAATCTGAAGCGGCTTTCCTCTTAGATATTCTAGTGCTCCTATCAGGGTGTTGTACACTGCTCTGAGCTCCAGAATGTTTATTGGGAGAAGAGCCTCCTGAGGGGACCAGAGACCCTGAAGCCTCAGGGTTCCTGTTACTCCCCCCCAGCCCACCAGACTGGCGTCTGTCGTAACTAGAGTCCAAGCCCATGCCTGTAGAGACTGGCCCTTCTCCAGATTTGACCGAGACGTCCACCAGTCCAGGGAAAGTCTTGTGGGTGTGGACAGACAAATCATCTGCTTTTCCAAGGATGTCTGAGACCCCGACCACTTCCGCAGAATCTCCGCTTGAAGTGGACGGGAGTGAAATTGAGCAAACGGGACTGCCTCGAATACCGAGACCATCGTCCCCAGGAGCTTCATGCAACCGAGAACAGAGACCCTCCTTCTCCTCAGCATGGCTCTGGTCTTTATCTGTAAAGCTAAGACCTTCTCCGCTGGCAGATAAACTCTTAGAGACTGAGTGTCGAACAACAAACCTAGGAAGCGCATCTGCTGAGCTGGTACTAGCGATGACTTTGGCAAATTCAACACCCAACCATGATTCTGTAGAAACTGTGTGACTGTCTGAATCTGATGGGAAAGTTGAAACGCCGACGGTGCCTTCAGCAGAAGGTCGTCTAGGTAAGGGATCACTGTGATGCCTTTCTGTCTCAATAGACCTGCCATTACCGCCATGATTTTGGTAAAGACTCTGGGAGCGGAAGCTAGGCCGAAGGGTAGAGCCCTGAACTGAAAGTGTGCCCTTCCTACTGCGAACCGAAGGAGCTTTTGGTGTCCTTCCCATATCGGGACATGTAGGTAAGCATCCTTGATGTCTAAGGATGCTAGAAACTCCCCTTTCTCTATCCCTGCTATCACAGAGCGCAGAGACTCCATGCGAAATTTCTGAACCTTCACTAGTCTGTTCAGAGACCGAAGGTTCAGGATGGGACGGAAGGATGAGTCTGGTTTTGGCACCAGGAAGAGGTTTGAATAGAAACCTCTGCCCCTTTCTAACGGAGGAACATGTACAATAACCTGGGCCGCCAGGAGTTTTTGCATGGCCTCCTGGAGCGCTGAACGTCTGCGGGGGCAAGAGGGGAGAGGAGTGACGAAGAACCTGTGAGGAGGGGGATGAGCTAGATCTATGATGTACCCCCGGGACACCACTCCCCGAACCCAGAGATCGGACGTGGACTCCCACCACCGATCCCTGAATTGAAGAAGTCGTGCCCCCACCAACTTCGTCCCCTGTAAGAGAGAGTCACGAGGAGGGCTTGTCCGCTGGGCGAGCCGGACCTCTCCTTGCTGAACCTCTACCCCCTCTGCCTCTAATGGCCGAAGCCCTATGCGCTGCAGACTGTCCCCGACTCGGGGTACCTGCCCTACGGTTGAAACTCCGAAAGGAACGAAATCTAGCCTGCCGGGGCCTGACAGAAACTGTAGGTAGAGCCGTACTCTTACCTCCCGTGTTATCCTGAATAACCTTCTCGAGCTCCGCTCCGAAGAGAGTCAGCCCATCAAAAGGTAAATTCTCTAAAGCTCTCTTTGACTCAGCATCTACCGACCATGTTCGTAACCATAGGTTACGACGAGCTGCAATAATCAGCGCAGAGGCCTTGACATTCACCGATACTGCATCCATGGCCGCATTCGCCACGTACTCTGAAGTCTCCAGTACCTGCTCTGCTATTTCTAGTAGGTCAGGACGCGGAGTGTTATCTCTAAGGCCTCCTATTAATGCTTCCATCCATATCTGTACTGCCTTATTGGCCCATGCTATGGCCATATTAGGCCTAATCATACTTCCTACAGCGGTATATGCTGACCGAAGAGCCAGATCACACTTCTTATCAGTGTAATCCCTAAGTGTTATCCGCTCCTGCACAAGGATAGCAGATGAAGAAGCTAACCGGGCCACCGGAGTGTCCACCTTAGGCGACGCTTCCCACTTTGCCGTATCTTCCGGGGGCAGCGGATAAAGGGACTTAAACCTTCCCGGCATCATGAATTGTCTATTTGGTCTGAGCCAAGCTTCAGACATGATCTCCAATAATTCAGGAGAATGAGGGAAAAAAGCCAACTGGGCCTTAGGTCTTTTAAACAGGGAAATACCCTTAGGTGCCACCGGTACCGGGTCAGCAAAGCCTAAGGCATGCCTGATGCCCAAAATTAGACTATCCACACTGGAGGAGCCAGAGTCAGCATCATAAAAAGCCTCACCCTCGGGCTCAATATCTACCTCACCTTCCTCGGCCGAGGAGGGACCGGAAAGCTGATCTATTTCCAGATCTGCGTCCGCCACGGCCCTCTTGCCCCTCTGGGGAATAGATATCGGCCTGTCTTGTCCGTGAGAGTACCCTTGTGATGTGTGAATATTCTCGTCAGCCTGGCTGCCTGCCAGTGTAAGTGTGGTAGTGTTTTCACGTACCTCTATGGCTCGCAGCATCACGGCCGTCATTTTCTCCATTGCCGAAGAAAAGGACCGCATCCAGGGTGGTTCCACTACTGCAGAGGGTCCCTCCCGGGCTGAATCATCCTGCCTCTGAGCGCTAGCAGAACAAGCTGCGCAAAGGGCGTCTCGGTCTGTGTGGGCAACAGAAAGTTTATTGTTACATTTTGAACAGGCAAAATACAATGCAGCAGCAGCGTTACCCTTGCCTTTTGCTGTTCCCTTTTCCGCCATTGTTCTGCTTCTTAAAATAATTATTAAAAGTAAAGCAGACAACCAAGGCGCTATTACTGAAGGGATATGTGCTAGGCAGTCTCCTAAACAGGCACCACTCCCCACCAAGCAAGTTCAAAATAGTACTGTCTGTGAAAATCTCTTAATAGAAATGACTCATCAGAACATAAAACTTTACAATATGGTTATCAGATTAATCCTGTCTGTGAAACTGACTTAAAAGAAGTGACTCACTAGGACAGAAAAACCCCTTTACCATATACAAGTTAAAATGGCATGGTTTGTGCAAATCTCTCAGGAATGACCACAAAACCCAGCCTCACACAATATACAGATTTCCCCTTAGCTCACAGTTATTACAGTGTAGCGATTAGGGCATGTGAACTGTCTGTGAAGAAGAGAGGCAGAGGCAGGTTCAAAGCAGTGACAGAGAAACGGTGTAATGGCGCCGGAGTCTGTACCCGCGCGGGAAGGGAGTACTTAGACTCCTCCCCTTCCTGCAGTGCCTCCCGAGCGTCTCTTGAAAATACTCTCTGGCGCCATTATACAAAGGTCGCCAGGAGTATAACCGCGCTGTTCACCTCCTGTCTCCGGTCCGGAGCGCGTGAGCCCAGCATAAGTACAACGGCAGAGCAGCCCCTCAGCTCACTGAGCGTGAGCGCTGCTTCTGCCGGGAGAAACGGCTTCTGTCCCCTTTGCTCGTTTCTAGGGGAGTCAGAGCTGCCGGCAACACTGTAACACAGGATAGTACTCACTGCTGGAGCAAACTGATGTCTGTTTCTTCTGGCTGTGAAAAACGTGCACCAAACACTTTTACACTGATCTTCTGTCTTTCTATTAAAATCTATGGCTCTATCTGATGGCTGCCGGCCAGTGTGCTGGTAACATGAGCCTGGGCTTCACTTACCTGCGCAGGATCCAGAGTGTGTAGAGCATAAGTCATGCTACACTCTGCTGGGCTAAAGGGATCCTGCGCTGCACCTATAAGAAAATAAAAACATGTAAAAATTACACTAAACTGAGTATAGGCAGGAGCCTATACTCCAGTGACCGAACTCTAGGTCACTTACAAAAAACTGAGGATCTCTCTGGAGAGGAGGGGCATAGCAGGGGAGGAGTCCCAGTATTTAACAAGTTTAAAGTGACAAGAACTCCTGAGCACCTACTACACCCCAATGTCTCGCAGTGTCCCCCAATGGTATGAAAGAGAAAATTAATATGATATAAAGGATAGTGTTCTAGGCAGTTGCTATAAAAGACATTACTGAATGATGAAACTCTAGATAGATATTCAGGTTTAAGTCTTGACAGAAATACTAAACACAACAGGCTCATTTCATGGTGGCTGCTTTGACACAAAGGATCAAAATCAGTGCCTTCTCGAAAACAAAAACACAAATGTTATGATCAAGGCTCCACCATCAGTTCACTCATCCACATTTCTACTAAAGTGAACTGATTCATTTGTGGCAAAACAGAGGTCTACGGAATGCACAGGTAATCAAAGGTCAAACAAATTTCAGGATAAAGAGAAATATCTGTGCTGTCCCAAGCTTATTGCTTAACAACTAAAAGCTGCCTATTTGGAAAAAGAGAAAATCTCAACCCTTTTTTTTGTTAAATCATGTAATTTTTATTGAAGTTTTCAAAACATAGAAAAAACAAACACCAAAACAAAAATGTGAACACATAATATGTAGAAAAGTTTAAGCCAAAAAGAGCACATAGATGGTAATCAATTGCAAGTTACTATCGATACAATAGATATAATGTAAAGATGATGCATAACTCATACATTCTATACATTACCATAGAATTTAAATCATAGAACCATACGTCTAATAGCATTCTTATGATAATGTGACGGTTATTAAAATTTTATGCTGAGGTTTTCCAGTTGTTGGTAAGGGTTTTTATATATCTTACAACTCCTTCCCCAGAGCTTGCTTTGTTGCATCATTATCCCCCCTCCGTTCCCTCCTGGGACAGGTACGTGATGGGCCAAGTGCTCATTGCAACCAGAGCTGCTATAGCTCAGGCCTGGAAACAACAGTCTCCCCCGTCTTTGGCTAAGGTGATATCTAAAGTGAACTTCAGCTTTGAGATGGAGACCCTAGGAGTTCCGTATTCCACGGCAGCTTCTTCCCCATTAGTGAAATGGTGTAGCTGGCATAATTATGTCACAGACGGAGGTAGGGCCCCATCCCAGTCCCCCCATAGGCTGGATATCTCCGACTCAGTGTCTCGTGCCTTGATCTAAGAAATATTTGTTTTTGGCCAAAAGATTGTTCATTTATAAAAATGACTTGGGTCTATACAAGTTAAATACCATTAGGCATGGTTCTAGGATTGCTACTATTGTATCTAAACTATATACTCAAAATCCGTACGTCGTGCCCCCAGAACAGCCGCGAGATACCTCGCACGCCTTTTTTTTTGCAGAAATCTCCCTCATTTTTGCTCGCACCTCTATGGGGTGCGAGCAAAATGAGCGTTATATTTTACCGTAAAAAATGCGCGCCCACGATGTTCTCATGAATTGAATTCCCCTTTCCGAGTTATACATCCTCATTATGGAATATCTATTGCATCCTTACTAACTTTCAACTGACTTCCATCTAAGCTCAAAAGAAAGTTTCTGAATGTCAGCACTATTACAGTACGCTAAAACGGCTCACAGGGGACAATATGTAACAATGCATTATATAGCTGAGATACAGTCTATTTCCCACCCAAATATAATATTATAGTATGTCTAATGAACACAATGGTCCAATACCCTCTGTCTATGTTAGAAACTGAAGAATTTTTAAATTAAATATCTAGTGGAAGCTCATTTAGTTGTAATAATTTAATCTTCACGTTTTCTGTTAATGCCGATGGATACTGCACATCTTAGGTCCATTTCTCTTACCCAATTGTTGCAAATTGTGAACACATCAGCAAGATATTTTAACTGATGACACAGTGACCCTCATTAACAAAGTGCACCCTATGCGCACTGCAAAATAGATTTTGCAGCTGGATGGGCCAGCCATGGCACATCAAGTTGATGCTTATTCTCCACTCTCAGGAGAAGCCTCTGCAAAGTAGAAGTGCATGTAAGCAGAGCAGAAAGCTCTAGAAGCACACTGTGCAACAGTCTAATCACCATATCACAGTCCAACATAAACCACTTTAGTACCACCCATTTCTTTAAACATTCTCTCAAATTACTTACTAGATTAGCCTCATTTATAGCTTAAATTAATTGGAAGAGTAAGGGGACATTGGGACTAGTCATTACATGTGTCATTTGGATGCAAAGCTTTATTACACTGCTTGGAGCGTATCTAGAAAGGAGCCTCTCTGCGAAAATGAAAGATGGAAATGCCAAAATGGTTCCCAGTAAAAGCATAGATCGAGACCAAAAAAAACCTCCGGCTTGGAACTGATGCAAGTTTTAAAAAGTTATTTTGCAAAGTGGAGAAGGCTGTGTGCACCTCCACACAGCAAGAAATGCCCCAAAAATGCACCCTCCCCACCCCTTTATCTCAATTCAACATTTTTGTTGCGCAAGTTTAAGCACGTCCCAGCAAAAACACTGTACATTACAAGGCATACCCTCACTCCACCAAACCATCTACCCCCAAGATGTGCAAAGTTCTACTCCTCTGCAACTGCCATCTTGCACCGCAAACTTTGTGGAAATCTAGACATACTTTAGGCACATGACAGGACCAAAGCTGAATTTGCACTTAATTCACGACCTTCAATTAATGTTGAACCGACGTATTCAATAAACACATAAAACAAAGTCAATCATGCCATTTGTCTACAGTCAGATTATGTTTATTATTAGTACTTAAATCAAGATCAGATCATATTGTAGGTCACTAAAATGCAATAATGCAGCTAACTATAAAGGCTTCCCAAACTCCCCAATGCAACAAAAAGCCACATATGCCTTCATTGCAAACTTTGGCAGGAACTAAAAACACATACTTGTGAATGTTGCAAAATTATTTTAATACTTAAGAAATGTGCAAAGAGGCATAATCAGTTTTTACTTGCCATAACAGCTTGTAAATAAACGTTCTTAGATAAAATAAGACTATATAAGTTTTAATTTAGAAATACTATAATACTTAGCGGTGTTTGCGAAAGAAAAATGAATCACGACTTACCAATATACCATAAGGGCCACTCGGGAATGTTATAATATGTACTGATTTTCTTACAAGTCCTAAAAAAAAATGAATCTAATAAGGCAGCGTTTCCACATAGCAAGCATAACCATATCAATATTAAGGGAATCTGCAGGTCATAAGATAGTACATTACACAGCCACGTTAATCCTAGACTATTACCTTTAATCCGATTATTTTAACCCGGATTTTTACTCACAGCCGCATGAGGTGCGAGCAAAAATCAGCCTTAAAAGGACCATACTAACGGTAATACTGTGCACTTTTACCATACGAACGTAATACTGTGCAGGCCGCGTTATTCCTAGAATAACGAGGCCAAACTGAATTGGCCCCAAAGAATGATAAAGGCATCTAAACACATAACTGACCAGGGATCATTTAACTAGTTCGACTTAACTGTGGGAAATAGGAGATTGTTAAGACATTTAACTCACATTTCAGTGTAAATCATCCCTGCCAATGACACATTTAGAAAACCCCAGGCCAAGACAAACTTTCTGTCATGTGCCTCTTGTCTCATTTTGATAGCCGTGTCAATAAAGGACATATTTGGATTTTGTTCTTCAGTCTTCATTCCTAGTAGAAAAACATAAAAATAAAAGCATACCTCCTAACATTTCCTCTTCTGTATGTAAAACCCCAGTCCCAATTCCTCTCCATTAGTTCCACAGAATGACTATTATGCTCCAGAATGTACTGTATACACTACATAGGTATAGTATGTACTTATGTTTCTTATATAAATGCGCTTACAATAATTTGTATTGAAAAGTCTGGATAGTAAAGTAGATGTATATGAATACCGTGTATTTCTTTTACAAACCTTCCTGGTCCATGTTTAGGCATAACATGACCGAAAACATATACATGAAACTTACAATAGAGACGTGCAAAGAAAAATACCTATCAGACTGTGTCCAGGAGTGACATCCAGAGATCACTGTCCAGGTGAAAGAAGGGGTGCACCTAAGTATATCCGGCGTGTGTTAGCACACTACAGAAAGCGGCCGCACGTGAAGAAGAATCTTCAGGCTTCACGCGATAACCAGCCCTAACCAAAGACAATTAAACCCAGCTCCCGTCCTCGTCTCCCCGGGAACGGACCAGAGATAGAGACATCATTTACCGCCAATCTGTTCTCCACTGCCACAGTATTCCAAGCCTCGTTCTGATAGAACGCACTGACGTAATAAACCACGCCCACACGATTGTGTCGTAACAGGAGGATTCACGTAAATTTCAAAGTTCTGTGCGCGAAGTTGTGACAGGGACGTGAGGACGCGGATCATATTTTAGAGAGATCAACGTCGGTCACTGTATTATTGGTTTATTTTGCTTCTTACAGTTCTGCTCATCTGCAGATGTACAGTCACAGCATATGAGCTGGCGCTCACGGCTCATATACTGTGACTGTACATCTGCCGCTTAGGAGCCCTAAAACCTTCTGTAACCCACACTTCTTCCATGTATATTTCACTTGCTTACTACATCTTAACTGATTTTACTATCCTAGCAAATATGTAATAACTGATCTTTAAACTTGTTGGAAAAATAATATCCCATGGTGTACTTTTTCATATATAGCAAGACAAAAGTGTGTGAGCGATTATATACGCAACGTAGGTAGCGTTGTGCCACATTAGCTAGCATTGCTGCCTCACAGCACTGGAGTCATGAGTTTGATTCTCACTAGAGGCCTGTCTGTGTGCAGGTTATATGTTCTCCCCATCTTTGTGTGGGTTTGCTCTGGTTTACTCCCACATGCCAAAAATGTACTGGTAGGTTTATATAAATTCATGTCCATGCGCTCATTGCTTTATAACCATACTTGCCAACTCTCCTGGAATGTCCGGGAGACTCCCGCATTTTGCGAGAGTCTCCCCGGCGAGTGTGGCAATCTCCTGAATTCTGCCCACTTCACTAGGAAGTGCCCCACTTCCTAGTGAAGTGGGCAGAATTAGATCCCAAACGCCGCGATTCCCGGTGAATTGCAGCATTTAGCCCCGCCCCCCGCTGTCAAATGATGCGATTTGCGTCATTCCGTCGCGGGGGCGGGGCCAAAATGACGCGATTTCGGAGCCCCGCACGCCCACTTGCCACAGAGAGTCTCCCGGACACCAACTTAAAAAAGTTGGTAAGTATGTTTATAACATCTACAAGCTTTCTGTACATTTTCTATTTTTCATGACTTTGTATATTTTATTGATTATGTAAAATATTAACAAAAGACTAGTAGGTTAATTGGCTTTTGACAAAATGGACATGCCTATATGTGTGGTAGGGAATCTAGACTAAGCTCCTTTGGGGCAGGTACTAATGTGAATGTTTACTGCATAAAATAGTTGGCGCAACATAAGTAAAAAAATAATAACTTGACTTATTCTGTATTGGTCCCTTGAAGTCTTGGGTGGTATGGGCATCTGAAATTATATATGTAACTATTCTATTTCATCCAATTTTGGGAGCACTGCTACATTCGGGAATACAAAGCTTGTGCTGTAGTAGTGTGATAACCCAAAACCTGAGTATCCTGGGGTGTATCTATATGTAAATATATGTGTGTACTCATGGCTGTGTTCATATACATGCCTGGTTAGATGTGGTCACATTTGTTAATTGTTATAGGTGTTTATAAAGATTTATAAAAAAATTCCTGGCGGAAGAAGTGACAGTTGGGAGTGGTTGGTGGTTGCGGGGGTGACAGGGAGAGAGGAGTGTGATGCACAGGACCGCTGAGAGAGATCCCTGTGTCTGGACAGACTGAGAGCGAAACGATAGGGACAGAATGAAAATCGGACAAAGTGATATATAAGCAGAGAAAAAGTAAAAAAAATGGAAGAAGAAAAAGAGAGGCATGAGTAAAAAGAAGTAGCGAGATATGTGAATACACGCACACAACAGAGACTGAGCTATGTACCGAGAACAGTGTGAGAGGAGAGAAAATAGAGAGATCTGTGAATACACACAACATAGACTGTGTAATACAAAAGATCATCAGTTTATTTGTCGTGAAAAATAAATTTATGGGCCCCAACCACGTGCAGCACTTCTACAAATAATTATTGAAATATATGGTGTGGGTCTTAAAGTTCTGTTGAGAAATTCATCTCTTAATCGTGTTAAGTTATGTATTAATCTTAGGTAATTATATATATATAAGTTAACCCGTGCATGATACTCATGCATTCTAGTCAAATCAAGCTACTTAAGGTGTTAAAAAGGTTCTTGTCATGCATTTGGGCCTAGCCCAGGCCTCAACCACCAACCACTCCCCACTGTCACCCCCGGCAACCACCAACCACTCCCCACTGTCACCCCCGGCAACCACCAACCACTCCCAACTGTCACTTCTCCTTCAAGAAATATATATATATATTTTTAAATCTTTATAAACACTTTTAACAATTAACAAATTAAATTAACAAATTAAAAACATCTTAGTATACCAAATTTCAGCCCTTTCTGAATTTTTTTTCCCACACACACTAAGAATTTAGTAGGTCAGTGTATAACTCCGCCCAGCAGGTGGCGCTGCAGCTTGGTTTTATTTTATCTACACACACACAGACAGACTAACACACGCCACTAGATATTTATATTATAGATATGTATGGGAAGATTAATCATTTGCTCTGGCAGAAACATCCATAAACATAGAATTCCAATAAGTTATTAGTGTTATTAGTATGGTAAATGTAAAGGTTTATCAAATGTAAATAGTTTCAAAGTGATAGGATAATGTTTAAAAATAACAGAGTAGTTCTTATTAATAAAAGGAAATTAGTTCAGAATACACTTGTGTCATCTTAAATCTCTGTGGATAAATCTCCTTATCTCTCTGGTGCATAGAAAATCTGAACTGTTGAAACCTGAAAGAGAACTATCTAATACTGCTAAGGTGCAACTTCAATGTATTACTCTAAATAACACCACACGGGGTATTACAGTAGGCTTAGGTCCTGATTTAGAGTGGAACGGAAAAAAGTCAAAACTTGCATTTGAATAAGAACGCAAGTAAAATATGTATATTTTCGACCATATTCAGATCAGATGTGTTTGGCTCTGAATAGGGGCGGAAATATGCAGCAGTTACATTCAGTGTAAATGTACCACTGTTACTACCAGCCAGAGCCCGGCCAAGGGGGAGCCCAGGGGGCATGTGCCTGGGCCCCCCTGGACAAAGGGGCAGTGTCTGTCCAGGAACAAATACTGTCAGGGCTGGCAAGACAGCAGCTACTATTAGTTACAATCATTTAGAGGGAACTCTTATTAATTACAATTATCAAAGGGGCACTATTATGAATTTAGATTGTTAAGGGCATTATTATTAATTACAACCATCAAAGGGGCACTCTTATTAATTTTGATCATCAAGGGGACACTCTTATTAATTGTGATCGACAAGGGGGCACTATTAATTAAGATTTTCAGGGTACACTATTATTAACTTAGATGAGTTGCTGAAGTGGAAATTTAGAAGTAGCAGTATGAAAAATGTAATGGGAATGAAATTTGATAGTTTTTACAATGTAGACAGTAGGAGAAGTGGCGGTATGGCATACCACCATATACACCCTCGCTTCGACCACCGATTTAGATCATAAAGGGGGCACCATTATTCATTTATATCATCAAGGGTGATATTGTCATATATTCAGAATAATGTCACTCAAAATTGGGTAAGTAACCATCCCTGAATAATAGCTATATATAACTATGCCCTTACTTTTAAACCATAGAGGCCCCAAATGCCTGGGCCCCCCAAAGTCTTAATCCAGCTCTGTTACCAGCATATTTATCCTTAATGCACAGCAGAACGGATATACACATATCTGCTAATTTAGACAATTCACACTGAGGGCTCTTGGCAATTTACTTTTTAACCTAGTAACTTCAGATCTTTCACTATAAATTTTAATCAAATACACCCTAATCATCAACATTTATTTCACCATCAACATTAATTTATATGGCGCCAGGCAAATTCTGTAGCGCTTTACAAGTGCAAAATTTCAAATACTTGACTTTTTAAAATTAATATATATATATATATATATATATATATATATATATATATAAATAAGCACAGTTTTCTTTTTAAAACTAAAACTTTATATTTCCTATACAAATGTGAGTAAATATCAAAAAATCAAATGTATTGAGAAAAAAATATATCAATTTGTTTAACAAAATTATCAATTCTCCACAGGCTTCCTTCACAAAGGTGGCATCTCTTGAGAGTCAAGTGCTGTAAGTAAAGTGGAAAAAAACAGTTATCACACTAATATGAACTGAACATATCATTACATCTCACATACATGTAACATATATTATTGCAGACAATCAACCTCTACAGCCTTAATATCATTTTTTCGAGTAATCATAATATACTAGTTAAAAGCCCATCAAAATGACAGAAAAAAATAAGAGTGAGATGTGGACCCTTAAGAGCTAGAAATGAGGAAAATCTAGTCAGTAGGAATAGTCAAGTACAGAAAAGAGTCTTTTGCAAACAGTTTACCAAACTTTTTTGTATGTTCTGTGTGTGTATTTATAAAAGTGAGGAGCAGCTTTAGCCATATATATATATATATATATATATATATATATATATATATATATATATATATATATATATATGTATAGTTGGATAGATATCTGCAGCTATAGTTTTATATATAAAAGCTGCCTGTTTGTTTATTTGTTTTTAATTCGGGCACTTGCTTCCTTTACGCTAAACATTGCTGTATTGTACAGGTTAAAGGAGGTACTCACTCTTTACCAGGACCTGTCTGTGGTGTAGAGGCAACGGCAGCTCTCCTCTATCTACAGGTCTCCAGAGCTCCGAGCAACCCCAACCTCACACCCAGTCCTGACTCTCCCTTATATGGTCCCATTCTCTAGTAGGCTAGATATGCCACAAGATGGCAGTGTAACACCACTAATATAAAGGTGTGGAGCAGCATTAGCCATATATATATATATATATATATATATATATACCAACATTGAATGCTATTGACATCTACATACCTTCGAACTGTCCCAATTTCAGCGGACATGTTTGTTGTGCGGTTGGGGGAAGGGATGTGTCACAATTTGCCTCCGTCTGCAGTTTAGCATCTCTCCTGTGGATGCTGCTTTGCCAAGCCCAGCTCCTGCCTACAAGGGGTTAAGCTCTCTTCAAATCATCTGGATCCTGATCACCTGTGTCTGGCCTTTATTAAGTTTGTCTTTCCAACATACCAGATATAACTCTTTGTTAGCGTATCCTAGCGATGCGTCATTTTTTGATTTTGCGAGTTTTGGTAGCCCCTTTTTCTTTCCGAATACGATGGACTTTTTTTATTTGTTTTACAGAATTACCATATTATGGTGAGAGTTACTAAATGATGTGATTTGTTGACTTTACGTGTTTTTTAAATCATTTAAGTGTATATATTATGATTTGTTTGTTTATGCCTAAACCTGGACTCTGATTGGAGATATCCGGTTTAAATAGCATCTTAGAAAGCACCAATCTAATCTTTTTGATAAAGACCGTTAACGGTTGAAATGCTTCGGAGGACTAAGATTGATTAGTAAAGGGTGTGGACTGCGATCCTATGTTTGCTACATCTTTGAATTGAAGCTAATGGACATGAAGTGTAATCGATATCCCAGGAGACTTTTCCATCTATTACATTCATGACATGCACTTTTAACTTCGTTTTCTGGTAGGATCATTCTCATATACCCTTGTTTTTCTGCCAACTAGGCTGGTGTATGTTTGATATGTTTTTCTTATGATTTTATTTGTGATTTTTTTATTACATTTGGAAGTCGTGACTATATTACACTAGATTTGTCTACCTCTTTCTGCTTCCATGGTTGCTCTTACGTGGTCGTTCCTGCTGGACGAGGGAGGAAGGATTTAAAGATACCTTTGAATGCCTACGATTATATACTATCTGGCAGGAATCCAATTTATACATTAACATGGAGGTGATGTTGAGGTGTACGCCACTTTTGACCTGAGATCCTTAGAGATTAAGTTTTGTCTTATAACCACCTACGGGATTCCGGTGTGATCACATTTTAAAGAGAAAAGTGGATTTACGGACTTTTACATTGCTTGACGTTTTATATTTAGATATTAATTTTTCAATATTGTGTTTTATTTTTATATGTTTATTTTTGCATTTAATATTTCTTTCCATCTGACCTCATTAGCTTTATTTGATTGTTCCTTAGATCTTTGGGTACAATTTAATGCTGAATTCTTTGGATTTTCTTTTACATATTTTATCTGCTATTAGGTCTGTGTACCCTAATTTTCCAGAGTTTTGGCAGCCATTTTGTACATTGAGCGCCTACAGTGGTTATTATTTATTTCCTTTTGTCGGCTATCACTTGTGTTTACCCAGCCTCTGCTACAAGACAGTAAATCTACAGTAAGTCTACAATTCCTATCATTGCTAGACTATTCCTCTGAGCATTCTGCCATTTTCTGAGTCTACTGTTACTTCCTGTTCTTTTCTGAGTATTCCAGCCAGAGCTGGATTAACGCAATAGGCCATGCCCCTGACTTCCACTGCCACTGCTTCCCATTCATTCTTGTTAGGCAGGCGCAGGTAACAGGAAACCTTATTTTGTTAGCTGCCCTGCTGTCAGTGTGGGCACAGTGCGCTGCTTAGTGAGGAGGTCTTACGAGACCCACTGCACCTGCACTGACCGCAGGGCAAGAAGAAAGAAGAGGTGCCATCTGGAAGCCTGCAGCGAAGAGCAGAGGGCCAGGTAAGTGCTGTTTTTATCATGGTTACACAGCCTTGACAAAGCTATTTTGAAGCGAAACGCGCGTCGGCTCTGTCCGCACCGCCAGCTTCCCTCACTATATTAAGGTTTAGAATCTCTATGCTCTTATATGCGTCCATTCAGATTTAGACAGCAAAACTGAGCAATATTTACCTGATACTCTTCTGGGCACGATCTTCAGACACTTGTATATCTAGGAGCTTTATATAGCGTGGACACTATAGAAAGTGTCAGCATATCCTACGATACAAGCCTAAATTCCTTTCAGCTGTTGGTTTCCTCGCTAATAGAGACCTGTATGATCTTTAGGTCTCCTGCTATTATTACTTGCTCCTTTTAAGGGGAATCAGTGTTGTATTCATATCAGCAACACAACCTAATATACCAATCAGGAGCATTTATTTATTCCTTTAGAGGTACTTATTATAACCGCTCATATCTACTATAATATAGTGCCCCCTCCTTATAACAGCCCCTAATTGTCACATAACCTGAATGGTTCACTACAATATTGACCACAATAGTCTCTAGTAAGGAGACAATTTTATAAATACATGTGATATGCACATTATTTGTATGATTGTAAAAGTGAGCATGGTTCCATTGTAGCAATATTGATACTATAATTTGCTACTAATACTGTCAAACCTTTATATTATCAAACAACTAAGAAATATATCAGCTATTATATAATCATGGAATATTAGCTGGCAAGCACGGTCACAGCAGAATTTTTTCTGCTTGTTTTTACCAGTTTATTTCTAGGTATTCATTTCCACTCTACAATTTTAATATTTCGCTTATTTGTCATGTTCTTTGATAAAGTTTTATTTTAACTGTTTATTACACATATTTGAAAATATAATTCCCAAGAGTGCCCTATTTACACATATTGTCATTTACTTTCCTATGGTTGCAAATAATTTAGCCACAATTTATTAATTCTTATTTTCTCTAAGACTGGGAAAAGAAAATCATGTTTTTTGCTTTACAATTAGCATAAAACATTTAACAGTTAACAATTAACATGGAGCAATTCTTACTATATGACCCACGTAATAGCTCAGCTTAAATCATGGATTGATGTACTTCACTGAAATACTTGTCAACCTGAAATATTCTCATATATAATATTAATTAATCATAATTTACATATGTCTATGAAGATATAGAAGGACCTCAGACATAGGCACCAACATTCCAGGATTGAGATAGGCAGCACCTGAGCATAAGGCACCAGCAGCCGCAGGTAGAGAAAAGAACAGGTGAGGTGACCTACTAATAATAGCAAATATCTATTTTTCTTTTTAAGTGGCCTAACATTTGACTTTGTCTCAGCTGGTGTCAGGGCCCTATTTTTAGAATGATGTCCTATATTTTGTCTTATGTCATTTTGGCTTAAAAGAAAACAATAAAGTAACATATATTTCACTTCCCCACACTGGTTACTTATATTAAAAATATGGGAAAATCTAAAACATTTATTATATATTTCTGAATTTACTAGTGAGAGAAAAATATAAGAGCAGGGGCTTGTAAAGATAGACGGGAGCAGGGGGGTAAGGGACATAGTGAGAGAAGCAGGGAGTAAGTAAGGGGGTGAGAGGAGCAGGGGGCGAGGCACTGAGGAGAGGAGGTGGGGAGAGAGAAAAACAATTGCCTTGGATGGCGATAGGGGATGTCGAAGTCGTATAATTGGATGAACGAAAGTATATTGGTTAAATACGCACGTACACACTCGCATTACAACATTTAGTTATTTATATAATTCATATTCATATTGATTCTATTCTACAGTGATTTATGAGCAGATAGCATTTAGTTTATTATTAGTTTATATATTATGATTATATGTACACCTCAGTGTTATTTAAGGTTCAGGTTAAAGGAAATGTGTCATGTCTGATATCATATTAATCCCCTTTACATCAGCAGCTGTCCGGTGCATTCGGCGAAGAGATCGCACATTGCATACTCTAGTTATTGATGTTAGGGAATAAACCTTTAATATGATGCTGACTAGAAAATGCTAATAGACTAGTTGTAACTGGAGTCGTGGCGGGAACAAAGGAGCACATCCCCTGAAGAGATGACCCCCACCTTTGGATTCTTTAGTTTAAACTAGCCTATGACCTGTTTACCCTGGACCAACCCGAAGTCTGGACCTATAGAAGCAAGCCACGTCATCTGCATTGTTCACTCTGTAACACTGAATGTATATATATCATAGCTGCGCTCCCACTAGCTCAGTCTTCTCTGACCACAGTATTCAAGGATGAACTACTATCCACCGGTACCCATGGGAGGGCAGCGAAGCGCAGGCAAGCGCAGCGGTATGTATGTATCTTTTGGTATTGGCTGTACTGTACTGTATTATATTATAATCATGTATTGAACTGTTAACTTTTACATCTGCTAAAATAAATCACTTTGTGCGTTGGAAACACAACACAATCGACTATGCAATGCTTATTTCAAAACTATAGAATTACTTTAATAGGGCACATGGGCAGAGTGGACTGTTAACAGATACGCCAACATTCTAAACATGGAGACAGAGCCGTTGTGGAGGCTCCCTCTATGAAACAATATTCTAAGTCAGGGCACCTTTTCACACTGTCACGGTATCAAATAACTGAGGCCTACTTACCGGTGTTTGCGCTCCTAACAGGGAGGCGCGGAGTCTAAACGTGCCCTTGGTCTTTGCCAGTGACCCCTGCAACAGAGTTTTGAGTTAGCTGTAGAGAAACGCAGGTCGTGGCCCTCCATGTTAGCCACCAGTAAAGTAATAGGTGAAATAGCGTAGTCAAGCAATCCGGGGTCAGGCCGTGCTGGTAGTGGGGTACAATAAGATCAGGCAGAAGCATAGTCAGGAAGCCAGAGGTCAAACCAGGAAAGCAGCAAACACCAAAGGGAGAGCCACAAGGAAGGTCAGAGGAAATCCAAGTCAGAAGCCAATGAGTCAGTCTGGATGCTGGGAAGCACAAGAAAACGCTGCAGCAGAAGAGACAAAAAGACCTTGATACTCTGGCACCAGGAGGGTGCCATAGTCTCCCTTAAATAGATGCAGCAGTGATCCCATTACTGGCAGTGGATGACCAGTGAGCAGCTGACCTACAAACAGCCTAGCAACAGAGACACGTGCCACCGAGCATGCGCCCGGTCGCCGGAAGTGTAAGGATGTCATCCGTCCCATTGCCTAGCAGACAGGGAAGCAAGCGTCCGTCCCTGGCACTGAGTGAATGTGCGGGGACGGCGTCTGACACACACCAAGATTCAGATTGTCTGGCTTTAATGGCATGGCTGTTAAAGCTATGATTCCAAGGGCTAAGGGTCTTTCCGAGTAGGCCATGCATACCATGATAAATTATGTCACAGTGTGTGGAAGACTTACATTGCATGATGCAAAAGAAAAGGTGTCAATCCTCATTAACTTGGCACATATTTATTCCGTTTTAGGAGGTGGTCTTGACAGTGGCTCAATACTTGTCGCTCTCACGGTCCAAACATCTGCTCTGTCAGTTTAGTTTCAGAAAAAATTGGCCCTCATCACTGAGATCCAGTAATTCCTACAAGGAGCCTTGCACATTCAGTTGCCACATGTACTTTTGATATCTCCTTAGGACCTAAACTTGGTCTTCTCAGCCATGCAGCATTCACCATTTTCTGCTATTGGAAATCTGTTGACATTAGATTCCATACCTGGAAAATGACATTCCCTCCATCTTTGGCAAGAAGAGTTTTGTAATTTGGTAGGTCTGTCTTGCAGGTCACCTTTCCTTGTTTTTCAGGATGACAGGGCTGTCATATGTAGCAAACTAGCCTTCCAGCCCAAGGTGCTATCAAAATAATCCTTGCTCAAGGACAGAATTTATCCTCCGGGGATGAAAAGTCTCTTCTTTGTTAGAAGTGATCAGAGCCTGAAATGTCTATACCAATGTTTCCCAAACTCGGTCCTCAGGTACCCCTAACAGTGCATGTTTTCCATATCTCCTTGCTGGAGCACAGGTGTATTCATTACTGACTGACACATTGTAACAGATCCACAGCTGGTAAAATTATAATGTGTGTCAGTCAGTAATGAATACACCTGTGCTCCAGCAAGGAGATATGGAAACATGCACTGTTAGTGGTACCTAAAGACTAAGTTTGGCAAACACTGGTCTATCTTGATAGAGCTTCACCCTTGCGTAGAACTGATGTCTTGTAGTTATTTAGGGTGCTCTGCAAATAGGCTAGCCAGTAACAAAGTAAACCATTACCTGATGAATTAGGGATGTGATTACACAGGTTCAGGGCCTAAGTGGCATGGCATAGAGTCTCAGCTGAGCAGTTGTGTTAGGCGGCTACCTGGTCCTCCATCCATACTGTGATGAAACGAGATTGATAATACCTTAACCAGCCTGTCCCTCATTTCTCACAAAATGTGGATAATAGTGTTATGAATCCTAGTGCATTCACGAAGCAGCAACGGAAGTATAAAGCAAAATGTCTTTATTCAGGCAAATACATGAACAAGGATAACTCAAATCCACGGTACAGTTAAATGGCAGGAACAGGTAATATAAGTTACCCCAGTCCAGAAGGCACGAGGCTTTCCAGGGAAGCAGAAAGAGTCCAGGGATCAAGCAGAGATCAGGTGAACAGAATCCAAATAGCCAGGCAGAGATCAGGGTCACAAGCGAATAAGCAAAGTCCAGAAGTCAAGCAAAAGGTCAGGGCAACAGGCAAACGAGCAGGGTCCAAGAATCAAGCCGAGGGTCACAACAGAAAATCAAGCAGCAATGGAGCAAACACAGGAACAGGGGGAAACCAGCAGCAGCCAGGAATAAACGGATGAACTGCACAGAGCACAGCTTGAGGCAGGTATTTGAAGCAGTGCAACAGGTGCAGTTCTAATTAGGCATCAGGCAAGGAGATTAATTCCGTCAGGCATGTTAAAAAGTTCAGGAACAGAACAGCAGCACCTCTGGTGGTATGAGGTACTGCTGCTAGATTCAAAGAATAGGCAGAGTCGTAAGATATAGCATGTACTTTTTATAGCCCTTGCTTTTGTTCCCCAGCTCAACAGAGTAGAACGGCAGTGTCTAATTTCATGTGAATATGGGGACATTGTAGCTCATTGTAAATATGTATATTGCTTATTACATATTGTTAATATTGCAGTGAAGCTGTTATTTATTGTTCTTAAAGTGAAGCCAGGTGGGTTATTGGTAAGGATGAGAGTCCAGGATACAGGTGAGTGGGCTGTAGCTACATTCATTCTCCCCCTACTTTCTCTACAGGAAGCAAGGAACAGCTGGGGACCCTGTGACATCACAAAATAGTGTAAGGGGTTAATTTTAGGAGGGGCTGACTGTTACCCTATCTTTGGAGGTGGGGGGGCAATTAGTATCCATTGTTCTCCATAGGACTAGTCCAGACATTTTGTCTGGAAACTAGCAGGAGACTTATGTGGAAGCACAGCTCATCTCCACTTCCCCCTCCAACCCTTTGATTTAGCACCCACCAATGTTTAAAGAGAAAGAGAGCCAGGAGTTTGGCCAGGTAGGGGAAACACTGTGAACATTTTACCCTAGATATAAAGAGCCACTTCATGTTTTTCATTCTGTGATTTGATTCCTGGAAGGTGCAAGATTTGGGATGATTTGTCGTTCTCTACCAGTGAAATACATTGGCAGATCATCTGATCCACTAGAATTCAGATTTCCCATGAGCAGTGTACGACATCACATTAGAAGAATCCCTTGCAGTAATGAAAGGTTTAAAATCATCCTTCTAGGTACTGGGCTCAGGCAGACTCAACCTAAATACTCAAAAAAGAGCTTGTTGGGCAGCAGGGTGGCTACTTGGTTAGCACTTCTGCCTTACAGCTCTGGGGTCATGAGTTCAATTTCCGACCATGGCCTTATCTGTGAGGAGTTTATATGTTCTCCCCGTGTTTGCGTGGGTTTCCTCCGTGTGCTCCAGTTTCCTCTCTCCAAAAACATACTAGTAGATTAATTGGCTGCTAACAAATTGGCCCTAGTCTGTGTATCTGTCTGTGTGTTAGGCAATTTAGACTGTAAACCCCAACGGGGCATGGACTGATGTAAGTGAGTTCTCTGTACAGCGCTGCGGAATTAGTGGCGCTATATAAATAAATGGTGAAAAAGATGGTGTAGAAGTTTGCCTGACTCTGTACTAGCCTTTGTTGTGGCAGATTTTTTTAAATCAAATCATTGAGGGAGTAAACTTTAATTCTGCCATCTCCTTGGCCAATATCGCTGTAATCACAACTCAAAAAACAGGGTAGATCAGGCGCTTCCAATCAATTACAATAAACTAAGGAAACATAAAAAAAAAATTCCTATTACCAATATCAGATAAAGATAACAAATAAACTTCATAAATTCATTCCAGCAATTTGTTCATAATCAAATACCATAAAAGACACTCATTTGTGATGTCTAAGTATATGATCTGTCCAATTTGTTATATATGTCCATTCAAAAATATTGCAGTTTCTTCCTACCCCCTCCTCTAATGTATTTTTATTCACAAGAGAATGGTAGGGGATCTGCAGTTTTCCCCACCAAACATCCATATTGAACCAGCAAATATCTTCTTTCAGACAAGACACCACCTGCTCCAATCCAATGTCTCCCGCTGATAACACAAACTCCGTCCTTTGATTGCAGGAATAATGATCCTCTGGTCTCCAAATTCAACAGTGCCTCTGTTTTGTATCCATAGTATTAAAAGTATAAAAAAGGATTGAGCGTGATATAATTTTTATTAAAGTAAAAATAAAATTGCATGTTAAATCAGTCACACTTCAGAAGTACTTATAAATCCAAAATTTACGCTAAATGCACATTGTTGATGCATGTGTGAAAGGAAGTTAAAAAGTTTTGTAGTAGAGGTCAAGCTACTTCAACATGCAAGTGGGAAGTGGCCTTTGTAGACCAGGCATGGTTTGTACAGTCAAGAAAAAAAGAAAGGTATTTTTCTTTCAGCACTTGATATTACCGTGGCTAAAGATCACTATATGCAAGAGGTCTGCAACCCTCAAAACAAACTAGTAGTACAAAGAAAATATTTGCAGTAGTAAATCTATAGCCAGTAAACAAATGGAAACTGTGGATAATTAAAAAAAAACTTTTATTAAGTGCAATACATTTAAAATATATATTAAAATGACATCATATACAACTTAACCGTCAGGTAGCTGGTAAATCACATATAAATTGTATTGCACATGCTAAGTATATCTAAAAAAGCTGTCCAATAAAATTCTTCAAGGAATTATTTGTGCACCAACACAATATCTATTTCCAATGAATAAATGATGATTGAATGGAACTCCTCTTAGATTTCTTGCAAATATGTTCATTGAATCTTTAGGAATGTACTAAAAGGTTGATCACAAAAAGGGATGATCAGGATGATTACCTGCAGTTCCGCCCCACAACATTGGGTGTCAGAATTGTACATACTACAAGAAACATACAGCTTTAAACTATAGATCAGAATAAAGTAAAAACTCTGTCAATTACAGCATGAAATACTTTATCCCATATATATATATATATATATATATATATATATATATGGGATAAATATTATACTGTAGTGATATATTATTTGTAAATTGTATAAAAAAAAAAGCTTTTATATTTACAAAGGATGATCACATTTAAAGCATAGATATGTCCACCACTGTGGAGTGTTTTCTATCTGCTTCCAGTGGGAATATGGTTATATCTTTTCTATTTATGTGGGATGATGACATTTTAAGCATAAATATGTACACTGTGGACTGTTTTCTATGTGTTTCCAGTGGGAACATGGCTTTATATTTTTTATTTATTTGGGATGATCACGTATTAAGCATAGATATGTATACTGTGGACATTTTTCTATGGGACTGATTCATTAGGGCATGCATTCTGAGCGCAACACGTGCTTGAAATTTTGTCGCCCGTATTTAGGCTTTGCGTGTACCCGAATTCATCAAGCCATGAATCTCAAGGTCCATAGCCTGCTGAATTTGGGCGCACGTCTGATGTAGTGCACAGGCACTGTGGGTACATATATACCTGTCAGCACCTGCTGATCTGGCAGATCGGATGGCATTACAGCCGCCTGATCCACTATGTAAAAAATAGATTAAAAAAAAAAAGTTTGGGGTCCCCCCTATTAATGCTATTAAGCCCAGTGCTGCCAGCCTAGTGTGTGTGTAATTAGGTAGAGTAGGGACAGGATAGAGAGGTAAGTGTACTCTGTTGCAGGCCTATGCCAGTGGTTTCCGGCTGCCACCGATTCTGGGCTACCATGTGGTTACCCGTGTGAGTTTTACTGTAAACTGTGCACGGAGTAAGAGTTGGTGGACTGTGAGGTTTAGCAGTTACCTTGTGCTGGCCTACTATTTCCTCTGTGAGCAGAGTTTTGGGTGCGTTTCCTACTTGTAGGCAAGCATCCCTCGTGTTCAGCAGTAAGGAGAGGCACCCGGGCCATGCCAAATCTTGGATTTTCTCATTTCTCAATTCTAAGACGTCCCGGATGAACGCCTTCTTTCCTTCACTCAGGTTGGGTACCTTGGACATTCCCTGTGCTGGTTCTCGGTTGGCAGTGGCTGGTGTTTCTTGTGTTGGTACAGATCATTCTGAGCATGGTTGTGAAGGTGCCCCTAAATATTTTCAGTGAAATACTGCATTATTTTTGTTTGATATTCAGTTGCAACAATATTCTGTGACAGTAGCACAACAATATGTGAAAAATTTGCTGTAATTTGTCAATTTTGTTATACAGTATCACCAACAAACAAGAGAAATCCAACTGTTGAGCAATAAATAAAAGTCCCATGTCAGTAATTTACCTTGAGATTAACTTGACCATCTGCAGTTTCTCACTCTGATGAATGATTCTTCTTATAAATAGCGAACATTGACTGTACAGAAATCCCATCTTTTACCATGCAACTTTTGCTGCTTCTCACTGCCCTGGTGGCAGGAGTGTTCCCTGAAAAAGATTTTGTAGGGTAGGTATACCATTTTACATTTCTCTTTATATTTTTATCTGGAGACAACTATCAAAGTGAGATTTCAGTATTGTTATGTTTTTGACAATGTTTTGTGCTATGTTATGAATGCAGGTAGTTGCCACCTCTCAGGAACAATCGCTGATTTAGATTTGTCCCTTAAAGTGTCCATTTTTGTCCCTCATAGTTATTACATCCATGTTTGACAGAGCAGGAAGGATTTACGAAGGGAGTATATTTAAACTAATAAGTTTATTTTTTATCATGTTATACATATTGTCAGATATATTTTCTTATGTCTTCAATATAGAACACAGCAGCAATGTCCCCTGTAAATTGTATACACATTTTGGCAGTGAATAGTTATATCCCCCCCACATGATTTTTTTCACAATGTAAAAATTAATTGGTTTTGGGTAAGATTGTCAGAGCTGTCCCAGTTTTAATTTCAATATGCATATTATCCCACAATTCAGACTTCTGAATTACAGGATTAGTCGAGAGTTGCTCTAATAAGTGATTTACCACATCCCAAAGGAAACAATAAGTGGTATTTATATACCAAACATTCTGATTCATTAAGGAAAGTAAATCAAAAAAATTTGTAAATTTGCACCTTGGCAAAACCGTGTTGCATTGGAGGGGAGGTAAATTTAAATTGTGATGGCAGACTTATATTTGGGATAGGGCATGTCCTATTTCCACTTTAAAATTCAATGTAAAAATAAAGCTATCAAGTATTTGTGTGCTTAATGAAAAAGCAGCCAGTATTGAACTTATATGCAAAGCAATAAACTAATTTGCACCCCTTGCATTGTAACATGGTTTTATCTAGGAATAAATTTACTCATTTTTTTACTCTGCTCTCCTTAATGAATCAGGCCCACTATATACAATTTTTTACCCTATTATTATTTTTTTTTTAAATATATGGAAAACCTTGTTCACTTGATCCAAACAGATTTGTGGTGTGTGTGATATAAGAGCATGGTCACAGTGCACAGAAGAACTAGATTCTAAAAAAAACTTAATGCCAAGCTCACACATGAACATATGACAAGATGTGAAGGTCCCATAGACACACATGACAAACGGATTTTATGTTATTGCCTTGCATGAACACATAATAAATCGGAGAATAACCACTGCTGTAAGTGCTGTGAGCCTCTACCTTGCAAGTATTAATATAAAAAAATTCATTAATAACAATGCGTATCATTAGGCTTTTGTGAGTTTGTTTCTCTGCACTATTCTTTACCATAATACAGCATTACACTCTTCTCACCATACTGCGTTATGGGGACATCCACACATAAATATTTTTACTTTTTAAAACACTTAAAGAATTTAAATTAGTTAGTAATAAACCAAAATTATAAAAATATAATTCATGCAGCATTTTCTATGCTAGAACATGGCTGTTTCTAAAGAAATATACACATACAGGTTTTTGAGCTTTTTAATTTAAATTTCAGAAGAAGCCTATGAGGACATATTCAATGCATCTTTGGAGCATGTCTTGGAAGTAGCTTTACAGACCTCATAAGACTCAGTATCTATTGCATATGTAAACAGCTATCTCTTTAAAAAAAATAATATATATATATATATATATATATATAAAATACACTTTGTATTTAAATATATATTATATTTCTCTTTCCTGCCATTGGTGGAAACTGCGACACATTGGTGTATAGTAAGCGGACTAGGAGTGAAGGCACTTTATAACATATCTGTTTGAGTGCATACTCCTCCCCTACTATGCAGCTCCCATCTGGAGCCATCCTCAGTTTTAGTTAAAGTGCTTAGGAGGTAGGGCACCTTATTTTGGGCTCCTGACCATTTTTTATATTAATTCTTATATTTTCAATTCTTAGATTTTTACTTACCTTCTCCTCTGCGATGCTGCAGCTCTGCCTCCCGGTCACTGATACACTGGGAGTGCGGCGCGCGGTGATGACGTCACCACACCCCGCGCTCCCAGCCTATCAGAGTCTGGGAGGCAGAGCTGCAGCATAGCGGAGAAGTTAAGTAAAAAAAAGGGGAGGCACTGTCGGTGACTGCGGGGCCCGGACAGTCCAGGGAGTTTGGACAGACGGAGAGGTCTGTCCGGGCCCCCTAGTCTGTCCGGGCCCCTCACAGCAGCACTGGCTGTACCCCCCTGATGGCAGCCCTGGGGGCGTGCAAGCTCTGAGCGTCTCAAAGTTACTTGTTTTTCTGCCGTATCTCTTGCTCTAACTACAGGGCTAGTCTAAGTCTTGATCAATAGTGATGACAGTCTTGTACGCATGATCTATAACATACTGTATGTTTGCAAACAGGAACAACTGTAAAAATGTATTTTATGTTTAGTTAACATTAAAAACATCCTAATGATGTTTTTCATGAGTTCATTTTTTTTTTTTTTACTATTTGATCATTATTGCTTTTATTATTAACAGGTGGCATTAATTATTTATGTATATTTTTTTCTGTGCGTTCTTTGGTGAATTTATATTTCACATAGGTGTTGGACGTATCATGCAGTGTCTTGTGTAGTAGAGCACATTAGTCCTACACCCGAATTCAACAGTGCATGTATCTTGAGATCATTAATTTAGGAGTGTGCAAAAACAAAATATATGCGTTTAATACCAAACGCAGGGTGCACTCAGTATGCGTCCCTTGATGAATCATGCCCTATGTGTTTTCACACACTGTAGCTGTATGAGAGTGAAACTGACATAGCCGCGCCTCTCAAGCCGCATGCCGTCATCCCCTTAGCAATGAGCAGCTCTTTGATAATCGCATTGTACACTCAGCAGGAGGAAGACTACGCAACTTGACTTCTGCGGTAACAGTGCTGCAGAGAGACTTGCAGGGCACCCAGAAGGAGCCTACAATTCTCTTTTCTGCAATGGTGGCAGCTACAATAGTCTGCTGTATGCTGCATTGGGTACAAGGAGAGCAGCCATTACTGGGTAGGCTGTTCTAAGGGGCAGTCCTCCTCCTTCTCAAACTCGTTTGGCGAGCTCCTCCTCACGGAAGCAGCCATTTTCCCTTCAGTGGCATTGCAGTGACACGCAGTCTGGCTGCAGCTCTCCAACTCTGTGCTCTCCCTGTTTTTTTCTGGTACCACCCCCTGCAGGCTGTCTTCCTCAGTATTTCCTGTGCCTATACCACCTGTTACTAAAGTGTTGGAGGTACTAATTTACACTTGAGGATCCAAACCTCACTGTAATTCAGTATAGTGGGTATCAGTGTGTGGCATGCAAGTGTTTGTTTTATATTAAATATTTTTTTTTTCTGGGGGCGTGGCTTGGCGGCCATTCGAGTCGGACGCGTTAGGAGTGAGCTCCTGCTCCAAATTACATAAAACCCCTCAACATCCAATACAGGGGTGCGCTCACAATTCACACGTGGGCGGAATTGTTCCACGGTGCATCCAAGCGACAATCTGAGCCCTCAAACACCCGAGGCTCTGCCCTACATCTGATATCCTGGAGTGCGGCCTAACCCTCCTCGTGTCTTCCAAAGACTGATCACCACCAGTAAATCTAGCCAAGGCTTACCTGTCCGGCGGGTGTCCAGCAGCTCCGGTTTGCCGGGGGTCCAGGCGGAGTCCTTCTCGGCGGGACAGCCCTGCAGGCGCAGCTGCCGATATTTGTAAGCGGAAGGAGGGATCCTCCAGCGCTGCCCTGAAACACGGAGGTGAGGCTGTGGGTGGTCGCGGTGGCGCCGCCGGGAGTGCCAGGGTCTGTCGGCTCTTCTGATCCAGCGGGGCAAACTAAGCCATCTGCCTGCTAGCGCCTCAGCACCTGCCACAACACAGACCAGAATCTGATCCCAGATGCTGTCACTTTGGCCTCAAGGTATAAGTTAACTATCTATCTATATTGTCTGGCTGAGGGAGGTTAGTCCTCCACAGATAGCAGCTTTGAAATACAGATCCACAGAAAGAATAGATTCACCTGCAAACAGGCCTCTCTCAGTGGAAACATTTACTCTGATGTAGCAACACTGACATCTGGTGGCAGTTTTCCGTTACTACATTACCCATCCAAAATCTACAAGTACATAAATTCTCCAAGTCTGTTCTATGGAAGTTAGCTCTCTGGCCAGACAGGGGCGCACTGGACACACTGTAATATTCCATTAAACAGACTGCGGGCCGTGTTCTGCGGGATGGCTGCCTAGACCAATCATGAGGAGACGCAGATAGCGGCAGTCTTACCACAACAGTATGTACTACCTGCAATGATTATTATACTTTGAACAAGTCGCTGAACACGCTTAGGATCGCCTTGATGGGCAAAGACCGAAAAAGCTCGGCCAAGAAAAACCATAAAAAACCCCAGGAGACCCCTCAACGTTCCGATCTTCGCTCATATTTACAAATTCCTGTGGCCGTGGAAGAACCAGAGATGACCTCTCCTTCTGCTGCTTCTGGCTCAACATCGGCTGACACACGCCAGGATGACACACACCGTCAGAAGGGGACTGGGGTAGCAGAACAACAGGATCTGTCACAGGTCCTACAAATGCTTAAGTCTCTCCCGACTAAGCAAGAGCTACCCTCCAAAAAAGATTTTGAAGCGCTGGAAGCAAAATTGCAAGAGATTGTCCACCAAGAAGTGGCCACACTGCAAGCAGACATCGCCCACCTTGGCCATCGCCTGGTGGCCCTTGAAGAACACAAGGAAAAGGGAGATGAACGCGTTACAGCTCTAGAAAAGACGGTGGCGGAACAAGCTAAGGCTCTGCAAGGATTCCAGCAAAAGATAGATGATTTAGATAATCGGGGTCGTCGGAACAACTTACGAATACGGGGTTTGCCGGAGGATGTCCCCCCACAGGGCCTGATAGACGCTTTGACAAAGGTGTTCAATGAGGTTCTGGAATTACCATCAGACAATACAATTGTATTTGACAGAGCGCATAGGGCACTACGCCCAAGGGGGGCCCCAACGGAAAGGCCTAGAGATGTTATATGCCGACTCCATTACTACACGCAGAAGGATGAGATTGTACGCAAGCTAAGGGGTCTCCAAGGATTGGAGTTCAACGGTCAGGAAATCCACATATTCCAAGACCTCTCCTGGCAAACTCTACAATTTCGGAGGCAGCTTAAACCCCTCACGGAGGAGCTCCGGAAAAAATCAATTAAGTACAGATGGGGCTTTCCGCTCCAACTGCAAGTTACACATGAGGGAAAGTCAGCAGTCCTCAGGATTCCGCCGGACTTGCCGGACTTCTGCTCCACTTTGAGCATTCCACTAATTGCTCTAGCTGAATGGCAGGAGTCCCATCAACGTCTATACCCGGTAATGGAGGCACAACACGACGATAGATTCCAACTTTCAAGTAGATCTAAACGGTCACCGCAAAAGCGGGAACACTTGATTATGCACAACTGAGTGCGAATATCCACTCCTCGGAGGAAGACCTCTCCTAAGACCCTGTTGAAGGCCTTCTATTGTAGATTGTTTTCCTTGGGCGAGAATATCCTTAATATCCTTATTTTATTTTTGCCTATTTTATATTCTTCATCCCTAATGTGATATTCTAAACTGCTGGTGTCCATTATTGATCTGTTTAGCCCATCATCATTTTTCTAAAGTTCTCTAAAGTTTTCTACTGTTATATTGTTCAAGTATTTTCGATAAGCTATGTGTTCATGCTTAATGTTTCACAAAATTAGATTTGTTAGTGCATATGTGTAGTGTAGGTTCTGCGCCTCTCTACTGGGCAGGGGCCTGGGTTGAGATCACCCAGGGCTCTGCTGTGGGTGAGGTGCGGAACATTTATTTATGTTTGTTTGATTGTTGCTGTTTGCTGTTCTCCTCAGGGCTCTAAGACCGAGTGTTATATTCCGGGTCATGTCTGGACCACGGTCCTACATGGTTTGCCGGAACGGTCTTATAAACGTGCCAAAGATTCTTAGTTCTCTGTTGATACTGATACTTCAGTTTAAGCATTTATGGCTTCCTGACCCTCTTTCCTTCCCCCTTATCCCTACTTTTTCTAACTTTCCCCAACTACAATCTACTTACGGGTTCATACCTCTTTCCCCTTTGTGGTGGTACACATGTAATCACTTAGAACTGCTTGGTAATGGTGGATAGACTCAAATGTGTTACCCTTAATGTCAAGGGTTTGAATATCCCCGAAAAACGGTCCCGTCTATTGCGCGACCTCATAGCTAAAAAAATTGACGTAGCCTTCATACAGGAAACCCATTTTAAACAAGGTTTTGCTCCAAGGTTGCACAGTCGCCAGTTCCCGTATGTCTTCACAAGTGATAATGCAGGAAACAAGTCCTTGGGAGTGGCGATTCTCATGTCTAGTCGTCTACCTGTTCAGAATATAGACTCACATACATTACAAGAAGGCAGAGGTCTGGCAGTGACATGTACAATCTCCTCCCAAATGTATACATTTGTTAACATCTATGGTCCGAATTCTAATCAACCTGTATTTCTAGAAAAGCTTCTGGATAAAGTGGAATCGATGAAGAAAGGCATCACCATAACAGGCGGAGATTTCAACTGGGTTCTGCATCCCCCGACGGACTCATCTTCGGGATCTGCTAGATTGGCCGGTAAGCTGTATCGAAGGGTGAGACGTACTTTGCACGAACACCAGCTGGTCGACGCATGGCGTCTCAAACACCCCACAGACCGCGACTATACTTTCTTCTCGCACCCACATAATACATATTCGAGACTGGACTATTTCTTTCTCACTCACAACCATTTGCCCCTGATATCAGAAGTAGCTATAGGCCAGATTACATGGTCTGACCATGCGCCGGTGTATCTGACGCTCTCTATTTCCAGGACAGGTAGTAGACCTTTCACCTGGAGGCTAAACGAGCTCTTAATCCAGGAAGCGCATAACAAGACAGTGATAGAAGAGGCCATTACGGATTATGTCCAGACTAATGACACCCCTGACATTTCGAAGATATCTTTATGGGAAGCTCATAAATGCGTTATACGAGGTAAACTTATCCAAATAGGTGCGATCAGAAAGCGAGAAAGAATAGCATATAGGGACTCACTCCTAGAAAAAATCAAGACACTAGAAATGCGACACAAATCTTTCTTAGATCCCTCTGTTATGACAGAATTGACAGAAACCAGGAAGACTCTGAACCAATTAATGTCAGATAAAATTAAACATGACCTACGTAGATGTCAGAACCAGTTTTATCAGTGGGGAGATAAACCAGGGAAGCTTCTGGCTCGTGCTCTGCGCAAACAGAGAGCCCAACTATATATTCCTCAGATTAAGACAGACGCAGGGTCCACACTAGTTCACACCACTGATATTGCTGGGGCGTTCCAGACCTATTACACTAAGCTTTACAATTTGTTCGACACGCTGAACACAGCTAACCACCCGACCAAACAGGCTCGCATAGCAGAATACCTTAAACGCATAGATTTTCCCACATTAGATGAGGATGCCATACAATTATTAGAAGAACCCTTTAAGATCGAGGAACTGGAAGAGGCGATCAAGACGACACCATCAGGGAAAAGCCCGGGGCCGGATGGTTTCACCATTCTTTACTACAAAACTTTCAAAGCACAGCTAGCCCCTCTCTTGCTACAGGCCTTTAACTCTATTTCTGCCCAGAAACACTTTTCCCCTCAAACGCTAGCTGCTCAGATTACCGTATTGCCAACAGGGCTGCCAAGAAGAATTCAGGGCCCGGGTACAACAAATTCATGGGGCCCCCCTCATAGTCAAATAAGCCCCAAAATTTTTTTGCGCCGCCTTACGGCGGCGCAAAAAAATTTAGATTTATGGTCATACATTCAGGGGCGTGGCTAGCCAAACGGCGGTGCAAAAATTTTGGGAGGTGTGGTCATGCATTTGGGGGCGTGGCAAACGTGCCATTGGGGCGTGGCTAACATAAAAACCACTAGGCTCTCAATTCGCCGGAGCGTCACATATGTTCAAGCACTCCTGACTTTCAGGACATCTACCACCACAGTGTAGTATACAAACAATGCAGTGTGTACACAAACAGTTCAGTCTTGGCCTACACCTTACATTGGGCACAACATTCACCAAAAATTGGTATTGTCCCTACTAGAATCACAACATTTCACACACTGTGCTGCTCTCTCCTACCTGTTCTTCTCACTTTCTCCACCTGTGGCTGCTGGTTTCTTTAGTTGTGGCTTGTCCGGATCCAGAAATGTTGAAGGACCTATTTTGAAAAAAAAATGGCTACATTTAGAAAATTACAGCCAGCCCCGGCGTTAAATCAATAGCACCCACGATTAATAATTAGGCCTTCCTCCAACCCCAACATTAAAATAATACTATTCACATTTAATAAATAAACCTATTTCACTTCCTGCAAACAGCCCCAGCAATACCTATTTCCCGCAACCATCACTGCCATTAAATAATTCATAGTCACATTTAATAAATAGACCTCATTCTCCCTAAACTCACCCCAAGATTCAATAGCCCCCAAACCACCCCATCTTAAATTAATAGTCCCTACTATTAAATTGCCTCACCATCACCCTACAAACAAAATAGCGCCCATTAATTAGCCGCCACCTACCTCACACACACTACATTGCAACAAGCCCCCTGTGCCATCACACACACAATACTGTGCCCCTTCATCACAACTACACTGTACCCACTTATGCTCACACTGCGACCTCCATGCTGCTTTTCCCCCTTCTTTTTTACTTTGTGCCTCTCTCCCACTTTTTTTATTTCTCTGTTCCTCTCTCCCACTTTTTTTCCTCCTCTGTTCCTCTCTCCCACTTTTTTTTCCTCCTCTGTTCCTCTCTCCCACTTTTTTTTTCCTCCTCTGTTCCTCTCTCCCACTTTTTTTTTTATTACTCTGTGGCTCTCTCCTTTTTTTCCTCCTCTGTTTCTCTGTCCCCTTTCTTTATAGTACTGTCCCTCCCTGTTTTCCTCCCCTTACCTCTGCGTTTCTTTACTTACCTTTTGTCAACTTCTTTCTTTTCTTTTCTGCTCTTCTGTCTCCTCTTCTGTCTTCTTTCTTCCTGCTGGCTGCGGCGCTCCTCACTGACTGACAGGCGTGACTTGATGACGTCACGCCCGGCAGTCAGTGTGAATGGAGGAGAGGAGGGACACGGCGCCGCGCGATCACGTGAGTATTTTTTATTTTTTTTTCTTCCAGCTCCCAAGAACACCCCCCCCCCCCCCCCCCCCGCGGGAAAAAAAATAAAAAAAGTTTTAAAAAAAATAGCGCGACAGGGAAAAATAAAATAAAAAAATAAATAAATTTAATTAGCAGCGAGGGCCCGGCCCGGGCCCCCTGGCATGGCCGGGCCCGGGTAAACTGTACCCGCTCCCCCCCCCTCTCGGCGGCCCTGATTGCCAAAAGAAGGGAAAGATCCAGCTTCATGTGCTAGTTATAGGCCCATCTCTCTACTTAATGGGGACATTAAGCTTTACGCTAAGCTGATAGCAAATAGATTAAAACCATATTTGACCCAAATCATTCACTCTGACCAGGTGGGGTTTGTTCCAGGGAGGGAGGCGAGGGACAACACCACTAAGATAATCAATTTAGTACAATATGCGCATACTGCCAATATCCCAACAGTTTTACTATCCACAGATGCCGAAAAGGCATTTGACAGAGTAGATTGGGAATTTATGAAGGGGGTACTTAGTCACATGGGCTTAGGCCCTCGGAGTATGGCTCGAATTGCCGCCTTGTATACGCAGCCAACTGCAAGGGTCAGAGTAAATGGGGAACTATCAGAACCCATTATAATATCTAACGGTACCAGACAGGGATGCCCTTTGTCTCCTCTGATTTTTATCTTGTGTATGGAAGCATTGGGCCGCTCTATCCGGGCAAACCCTAATATCTCTGGTCTACAGATGGAGGACAAAAGCTTTAAATTGGCCCTATTCGCGGATGACCTCCTGGCAATCCTCACTAACCCTGTGGTTTCGATCCCTAATTTACTATCAGAATTTCAGCAATATGGCGAGCTATCTGGCTTTAAAATTAACTACTCAAAATCGGTAGCTCTCAACATCTCTGTGCCCGAGGCAGTAGTTGAAGGCCTGAAGCCAGCAGTCTCATTCACGTGGCATCCATCACGACTCAAATATTTGGGGGTGTTTATCAACAAAGACAACACAAAGATTTTTGAAGACAATTTTACTCCCATCACCAGCTCAATTTGTAGGGACTTGAGAAACTGGTGCCCAAAAGGCTTTTCCTTGATAGGCAGAGTCAATGTGGTTAAAATGAATGTATTACCACGGATCCTCTACTTGCTTCAAACGCTCCCCATACACCTCCCCACTTATTGGTTTAAGACGTTACATAAAGCAGTCAGGGATTTTGTGTGGAAGGGTAGACGCCCCCGGTTTAAACATGATACACTTTATATGCGCAAGCACGCTGGGGGACTACAACTCCCCAACTTTGCATTATATTACGATGCGGCTATGTTAAATAGGGTGGTGGACTGGACGAGACAGAGACTGGACAAACAGTGGGTCTGGATCGAGAGCTACGTTGCAGGCAAGGCACTTCAATTTTCAACATGGCTGCACCCACTCCCTAAAGTCATTCACCCGACTGTTACACCAACTCTGGCTAGATGGGCCAGATTGCGCTCGGTTCCCCACATTTCCTCACGACACTCGCCTTTGACCCCGATATTTGACAACCCGGGGTTTCCCCCAGGACTTGCTAGACAGACATTCAGACATTGGATTGGGGCGGGGCTCCGCAGGGTTGGCCAGCTGGTGGACGCGTCTGGGGTCTTACCTTTCGCCGATCTCCAATCTAAATGGAAACTTCCGAATGCGGAGATTTGGAGATACATACAGCTCCGCCATTTTCTCGGATCCTTGGAGGTACGGGAGTCTGTGGGGCGGCCGCTTACACAGTTTGAATCTTTATGTACCTCTCCGCTATATCCTAGACATACTCTATCTCTCATCTATAGTAATCTCATTGAATACACCTTTAATAAACAACCCACCTTCATACGACACTGGGAGAGGGAGCTGACTTGCTCGATATCTGAACAAGATTGGAAAGATATCTTCTTACGCACCCAGTCGAGCTCGGTCAGTATACGGGTGGTGGAAACACAGTATAAGGTGATGACTAGATGGTATAGATGTCCTAGCTTGCTGGCTAGGATGGTTCCTGGGATGTCGAACGTGTGCTGGCGATGTATGTCGGCGCCGGGCACTCCGTTACATGTATGGTGGGAATGCATAGCTCTTAGAACTTTTTGGGATGCAGTCCTTCTAATTACTAAAGAAATAACGGGCGTTGAGCCACCTAATTGCCCCAAATACTGGTTATTGAATTATAATAAAATGACAATCTCTAAATACAAAAAATCAACAATTAAAAACCTTAGCAACGCGGCAAAGGCCGTGATTCCAGTACATTGGAGATCCCCGAATATCCCTACCATTAGAGAGTGGTTTGCCCGAATAGAATCCTATAGAATAATGGACGACATACTCTATTCCTCAAAGGACAAATACAGGGAATATCATTACATATGGTTTGAATGGCTCGAATTCAAGGATTCACCACTATATTCTCAGTGGAATAAATGAACCCTCCTTACTCTCTCCCCCCCCCCCCTCCCGCTCTACCTTTCTCTCCCTCTCTCTATCCCTCTTTGTCTTTCCCCCATCCCTACATGATGTATTATTGAATACTAAATGGTACTCTATTTTTATGCTGAACTACTGTCGAATCGTGTTCATGTATATGTGTCTTTATGTAATATTTTTGAATATCCTTAATGCATTGTTCTATGCAAAATAGATATGTTTGTAAAAGCTGTTCAATCTTTCAATAAAAAAGAGATTTACATAAAAAAAAAAAATAAACTATGAATCTCTGCCCTTCAAAAAAAAAAAAATATATATTTTTTTTCCTGTTGTTTATAGCACAGAGTATTTATTTTATTGTTGGATTTTTTAGACATTCTTTGGTGTACAATTTTGTTACTTACCATCAATGTGTTTAAGGGACTTCCAAGACTAAAGGGTCCACTGTAACGTCTGCAACATTACACCTTTGTCAAATGTAATGGAGATCTGTGATTAGTGTGCGCCCTCAACTGCACAAGCGGCCCTGGAGGAATCGGCTTAGGCTAAGTCACTGGTGAGATCCATAGCCGAACTCACTCTGGTAATGTCTCAGTCCAGAGAGGTAGGTTACTCTTCTCATTCTCTAAATGCACCACACAATCCGCTTTCACAGTCAGTACTACCCATTAGTGGTGCTTCCTGGGCTAAGGCTGGTTTGGTGGTATTTCAAGCCAAGTCCGCCCAGTTTCTGGCAAGGCTTTCTCCTGTCTGGAATGCCGACCCTCATAGGACAACTGGTAAACATCAGGCAGAGCCGTAACGAAGGCGGTGAGGGCAGTACAAGGCCTAGTGGGGGCGTGGTGCAAGGCCTAGTGGGGGCACAACACCCGCCCGCCAGTTACATATTCCATCCCCACCAATGAAGTGGCAATCTAGTCCTGTGGTGGCAACAGCACAGGACTATTTTGCCCACTGAAGACAGTCAGCGCAAGGACGAGGGTGCCTGTTTCCAGCGCCTGCAGCGTCCTGACGTGCAAATAATGACGTCAGGACGCTATCAGAACACAGGCGACGAGGAGCCGACACAGAGGGATGAAGGACACAGGAAAAAGATGACAGAAATAAGAAGAGAAGCTCAGGTAAGTAAAATACGGCAGGGGCTGGTAAGAAGAGGGGACTGAAGAGAATGAGATGAGAAGTTTGGAGAGGACAGGAGCGAGGGCAGGAGAGGAAGGTGTCTGGAATGAATGGAGGGAGTCTAGAGAGAAGGAGTGAGGGGACTGGTGAGCAGAGTGTCTGGAGTGAATGGGGGGGTCTGGAGAGGAGTGAATGGTCTAGCGAGGAGTGTGTCTGGAGAGAAGGGGTGAGAGGTCTGGTGAGGAGGGTGTCTGGAGTAAATGGGGGGGGGTCTGGAGAGGAGTGAGGGGTTTGGTGTGGAGAGTGTCTGGAGTGACTGGGGGCGTCTGGAGAGAAGGAGTGAGGGAGTCTGGAGGTGTGTGTGTGTGGGGGGGGGGGTCTGGAGAGAATCGAGAGAGATGCAGGGGTTTGGAGTACATAAATATATGATGTATTCTATGAAAACATAAGTAATGTAAAAAATCAGTAAAATGTTAACTATATAATAAATATAATAATAAATATATTGATTATATAATAATAATTACTATTAAATATTGGGAAATTTGTTAGCCATAATTTGATTGTGGGGCTGGTGGGGGAAAAGGCATTTGTATTAAATGGAAATGTTAAGAATTTTATGTCGGGGCTGGTGAGAGTCTGTGTCACGTTAATGATACTATATATGCCACTGACTGATATTGGTGCAACTAAACAAAGAAACGCAGAGTCTAACGCACTCCCGGTGTTTACCAGGGAGGTGTGCAGGTCGCGGTTCTCCAAGTTAGTTACCAGTGCAATGGAAGAAGTACAGGGAATATCGTGCAGTCCGGGTCAGATACCAAACAGTGGTGCAGTACACAGGAAGGATCCAGAAGAGTAGTCAGAGACGAGCCAGAAGTCAGAATCCAGACAAGGTGCAGTACCGTAGTGCAGGACAAGAGAATGGTCAGGAACAAGTTAGGAGTCGGGAACCAAATAACAAAAACAGGAACAGGGTAACTGGAAGCAGGAACGCTGAAGTTGCTGAACCAATACTCTGGCGCCAGACTGAGGGAAGGAAGTGCTAAATATATTGGTGGTCTGTGTCTGATAAGATTGTGCTGATTTAGGCGGTCAGGTGCATCTGCATCAACAGAGGAGGAAAGCGTCCCATTGCCTAGCAACAGGACGCGATCTCGATGTGAACTAATTTAGTGTATGGACTGATGCATGGGCTATGTCTCTTTATTAAATGGGAAGACAACGGTGATGCTTAACCACTGAGAGGCAGCATCTACTCCCATAAAGGTACATTGTGGGTAGGGTGGGGGGCACCAGTGTTCTGTTTTGCCCAGGGCACTAAAATGCATAGTTACCGCTGACATCAGGTTCCTGAGACTATTCAGGTCCCTATCCCTGACTCTGATATTTCTTCTGATGCAGAGCTTTTCTGTGCTAAGGGCACATCTACCTCACAGAGTATGGAAAACTTAATCCTGGGAATTAGGCAGACCTTAGGTTTTGCAGAGCCTAAGGTTGTGGTATCGTCTGGCTTTTCCCTCTTAAAAAGACAAAAGAAGCAGATGGTTTGTTATCTGCCTTCTCCTCAGCTCTTAGAGTTGGTATCTGAGTGTACTGCATGCACGGTTTTGAGCAGCATGATTAAGGCAAGGAAACCCTCCTCCTTTGCAAATTATCGGGTGTGGAATTCACATTTTTTAAAATACCCGTCTTAGTCTTTCCCGCTTGCTATCTTTTCTGCAGAACAGTTTTGATAAAGGACTGCGTCTTTCTTCTCTGAAATTGCAGGTTTCGGCGCTCTCCAATTTCTTTCAGTGCAAGTTGGCAGTCATGAAGAATGTCCAAACTTTTCTGCAGGGGGTTTTACATGATCAGCTCCCCTTTGTACATCGGGTAGACCCTTGGGATCTTATTTTGGTGCTGCACCAATAATATATTACATGGAAGGTCGCGTTTTTACTCGCTATTTCCTCTGCTTTTCACTGTACTGCACCCCTCTCTTTCTGGCTACAAGGGGCTTGCTGCCGACAGCTGCACACTGTGCAGGTCCGTTTGGCAATGACAGTGTGTTGCCCGGCTGCTCTGATTGTGTTTTAAACACAATCAGAGCAGAGGGACAGCACACTGCCATTGCCGAACCGACCTGCACATACTGTGCAGCCGCCAGCAGCCATAGACATCAGAAAGGGGGCGGGGCCTAAATTGCCCCCCCTAAAATCGCCCCGGGTAGGACAAATGTCTAGATCCGCCCCTGACTCCGATCGGGCATTGCTTCGCACTAAACCCTCCTTTGTGCTGAAGGTGGTCTCCTGGTTTCACTTAAGCTAGGAGATTTTCATTCCAGGGTTCTGTCCTAGGTCTCAGACTTCTGATGCAACCTTGCATCTTTTGGATGTGGTCCAGGCCCCCACATTGTAGTCTGTCCACACTTTCTCAAAATTCTACGAGTTGCAGGGCTTTGCATCTCAGGATGCTAGCTTTGGGAGCAAGGTGTTAAGCGCAGCTGTTCCAGAGCATTTCCTCCCTTAGCAAAAGCTTTGGTGTGTTCCCAACTTGTTGTAGTGGCAGGAAAGAGAAAAAAGGAATTTTTACTCACTATGAAAAATCCATTTCTTCGACTCCATTAGGGGAATACAGCGCTTTTTCCACTTGCACTATGCTTTGTTATTCAAAAACTGTGAGAGGGGCATAGCAGTGGAGGAGTGTACTCTCAAACTGTTATGTTTTAAAGTGCCTTTACTCTTAGTCCACCTATTGTACCCCAATGCGTCGCAGTGTCCCCCAATGAAGTCAGAGAAATGGAATTTAAGGTGAGTAAAGACAGCTATGCAATATATTGTTGAAAATTACATTTGGATTTTCAAACTTCCCCTATAATTGATAATTGATGTGTATTGGAAAATCAAATGAAAGAAATGCAAAATTCATATGTGTTTTGGTAATAATATAATCTTCCTTTCAGTGATTTTTGTAAATATTGATTATCTTTTTCAGAGAACAGGTGCTGCGGATTAAAGCCAGCAACAGTGATCAAATTAGTCAAGTACAGACTCTACAATCACTGACACATCTCGAGGTACAAAATATTCACTTGTACTTTCTTTGCAAATATTTCCTTTTAACACATGTTGTTTTAAGACATTAATGGAACCAGGAAATGAAATGTAAGAAAAAAACTCAACTTAGTCACCTCTTAATAGACTGTGGGCCTGATTAATTAAGGAATGGAATTGCCAATACGTGCTGTATTTTGTGTAAAATCGTTCTGCGCTTGCCCAGAACTGGACCATACGCTAGTGAATGTAGCAACATCAAGTTAATCTTGGATGAAGTGCAAAGGACTCTTACTACTGCCAACGATTTTATGGGCTGAACAGGGACGAGACTGGGCGTATGCACATAGTCAATGTACATTAAGAGGGCACCAACTCGAGCGCTTGCAGCAACGTCTGATTCAAGCTTTGGGCGTCTCAAAGTTATGTGTTTTTTTATTGTATCATTTGCACGAGCTACAGGTCGGATGTAAGTGCAGATTACAAGCGATGACAGTCACGTATACATGCTAGAACATGTGTTTTTAATCAGGAGCAACTGTAAAAATGTGTTTTATGTACAATAGACATTCATAACATCCTAATAAATGTTTTTGGAGAAGAAAAATTTACTTTTTTTTATCAAATTTTTTTTCATTATTGACTATATTATTAACAGGTGACATTAATTGAATTTTTTTTTGCATTTTGGGACTTTATATTCCAAATATGTATTGTACATATCCTGCAGTGTATTGTGTCTGTTATTCAGATCCGCTCCTAGTTGAATACTGACGGGTGCGTGCCCAATTTATATGCGTTTTAAAGAAATCCCGCAATTTACGTTCGTTTTGCGTACCTTAATGAATCAGGCCCAGTATCTTTTGGCATTATTGTTATTTCTCCAACATACTATTTGGGGGACACTGCTACATTGGGGTTGAGTTGAGGGTGCAGGATCCGGGCACTTAAGAGTTAACTCTCCGAAGACAACAGTTCCTACCCTCTCTCATCCCCAGTGTACCTCAGTTTTACTTGAGTGCTCAAGGAGTTGGGCAAATGTGTATAGGGCTGCCCAATCAATAATGTTTATTTCTCCTTAATTTATTTATTTTGAGCAGTGTTTTACACGTTAGTGGACAGGCAGTATTGCGATTGCAGCACTCTTACCCTCACACTCCCATGCGGGAGTGTGTATAGTGAGAGTGGAGGAGGTGATGTACGCTGTATGACAGTGTGTTAGGGGGTTTTCTTGCTGCAGCTGTCAAGCTGCATCAGCGAGTCTCCTCAGAATTGTCAGCGCTTCCATCCCCCCCCCCCCCCCTGCTGCCAGGGGAGTTCAGAGGTGAGATATTTTGACTTTAGAGGCCAGGTGGATGGCAGGGGCTGATGTCACTAGGTATATGGGAGCCGCCTGGGTACCTGTCTTTTTATAGGAGGTTCCCATTGCACTGGGTCTCTGAGGGGCAGAAACTCCCTCCACCACCACAGATGTTTTTTTCCTTCTTGGTGGGCTTCCCTGCTAAGAAATTCATTATTTATTTTTACTAAATAACTTTATTAGTATTTTTCATTAAATATTTCTTTATTTTTAGTACCTGTTTGATGTTTGTGTGGAAGATTGTATGGTTTGTTGTTATTATTTTAAATCTGAGGTACTTTCTAGTGGATCTATAACAGAAATATTTTATTTTATAGGTTTAATTCTGTTCCACTTTGTTAATCCTCACGTTACCGTTTTTAACACGCCTGTAAAAGGGACGCGTTCTAAGGCTAAGTCTGGAGGTGGGAAATCTGTTTTCTATTTCACCTGTTCCAGGTGCCAGACAAAATTGTCTAGTGGACATCAGGATCCAGATGCCTGGTGTGCGTCTTGCTAAGCCAAGGACCCCGATTCGCTCTGACCTGGGAGGAACGCATCTGATATTGCAGAACCAGCTTGGCTAGGTCCCTGGTTATGTCCATAGCCGAGTGGGAAGGCTGACTGTGCCCTCTAGAGAGGTTAGTATTGCTATTTCTTTGCCTCTTTCTGCAGCCGTTCCGGGAGCGGATTCTCTTCCGAGGGAAACTGTCTCTCAGATGAAGTCAGGCTCTGTGTCTATGGTTCAGGAAGTGCCAGTCTGGATCAAGAATCCAGAGCATTCTGTTTTTGGGCTAGTTAAACTTTCTTCTTCCTTAAAGAAGTTATTTGAGGCTCCTAAGATGCAGAGACTACGAAAGCGTCAGTTATTTTCTCAGAGGTGAGAATTTGGATTCTGAATTCTCCTCTAAGGAAGAAGGAGAGCTCCTGGCTGACTCTGACCAGGAGGATCAAGTGGGATTTGAGGGTAAATCTTTTGGAGGCCAGGGTGTTGATGAACAAGTAATGGCGCTATGTCAGGCTGTGGATATGCTTGAGATAGTTGATTCTCAGTCTACTGAGTCAACCTTGTTTAAAAGAAAAAAAGTGGTCCCCTTACTTTCACCTTCCTACTTATCTGAGCTCCTGGGAGAAGCCTGAGCTAAGCCAGATAAAACATTACTTATCCCTTGCAAATTTCCTGTGGAGCATCCTTTGCCCACAGAGGAAATGTCTAGGTGGGAGCAGTTGTCTTAGGTAGATACTCCAGTGGTTCGCCTTTGTAAGTCCACTACTTCTGTTTCTATACCGGGTGTAGCTTAACTCAAGGATGGTATGGACAGGAATTGTGAAAACCGTTTAAAATCCATCTACGTGGCTGCTGCTGCAGCCCTCAGAACCATGACCATGCGGGCTCTTTGGCTCCATTCTTGGGATGTGGATATTGAGTCTTTGGAGGCCCTTCTGTACGACGGTTCAGTTATTTTTGGTCCTGAGCTGGACAGAATGATTGGGTCATTGAGCCTGTGCACTGGATCATGTGTTATATTGGTACATGCATTAAATTGTTTTAACCATTTGTATACTAAGTAAATATCAATCTATATTCATTATTGTTTTGGTTTTATTATCATACTGTATCTATCTATATTAAGGACATCTTATGCGCAATCTGTTTTTCTGTATCTGGACAGAATGATCTGTCAGGTTACGGGAGGAAAGAGCCCCTTGCTCCTCGTCAACCCTTCTAAGACAAAGGGACCAAGGATCTGTTCCTTTCAGGCTTCCTTTTGCCCAAAACACTTTTTTCCAGGGGTCACCCCTTCAAGCACGTGGAGGGTAGTAGAGAGGTAAACAGACCTGTGCAGCCAAACGCCAAGCTCCTAAGCACTCTGACAAGCAAGCAGCAAGACAGGCTTTTTTCTCACCAAGTTTAAACTGGGTGAGAGCCTGTCTTTTGTTGTTTGGGATGTATGGAGAAACTTCTCCTCTGACTAGCGGGTCACTGGAATCATAGAGAGAGGTTACATCCTGAATCTTCAGGGGCTTCCACCAAAGAGATTTTTTTCCAAAGAAAAAATTAAAGTGGTTGGCTCTCAGGAAGGAAATCTTCTTTCTTATTTCTTCAGGGGTTATCATCCCCTTCCAGAAACAAGAGAAGACACAGGTTTTTTTTTTTCAAATCTGTTCTGGTACAGAAACCAGACAGATCCTTTCGACCCATCTTGAGCCTGAAGTCCTTGAACACCAGTGTTCAAGTGGAAAGGTTCAAGATGGAGTCACTGAGATCAGTCTTTCACGACATGGAGGCCAACTAACTCCTGGTATCCATAGACATCAGGGATTTATATTTTCATATTCCGTTCTGGGAAGAACACCACAGTTTACTCAGATTTGTGATTCAGGACACTTATTTTCAATTCAGAGCCCTTCTATTCAGTCTGGCGACCTCTCAACGTGTTTTCATGAAGATCATGGCAGTGGTGGCAGCCCTGTTGAGATTTTAGAGCATTACCATTGTGCCTTACCTGGACAATCTTCTCATCACGGTAGAATCAGCCCACTTGTTCCAGATTCTCCTCCTGAGGGCAACTCAAGTTTTGGAATTGCACAGGTGGACTTTTAAAAAAATCCAGTATGGTTCCAAGTCAGAGGATGGTGTTTCTAGGTCTGAACGTCAACACAAGGGAGTAGAAAGTCTTTTTTTTCCAGGGGACAAAATCAGAACCCTTTAGCCATTAGTGAGATGAGTGCTGGTAGTCAGATGTCCATTAGTTCTGCTGTGCATAAAGTTGATGGGGACAATGGTCTCCACCTTCGAGGCAGTACAGTATGCCAGATTCAACCAGAACTACAGACAGGTTGGCATCTCTAGTGAACTCCCAGACTGTCCTGTGGAACTTTGGGTTGATTTATCTCTTCCCTCCAATTCTGATGCTATCCTTTATCCTCAAGATGGAAGTAGTTCCTGTCATCCTCGTGGCTCCAAATTGACCATGAAGAGCCTGGTACACCGACATTCTAAAGATGGTGGCAGGTCTAGGATGGAGACTTCCTCTGTGGGAAGATCTTCTATCACAGGGTCCATCCACCACCAGGACCTTTGTCATGGCTGTTGATGCCAGGATCTTCTTTTTATTCAGACTATGTTCAGAGCCAAAAAGCCAATGTCTTCAAGTAATTATCATAAGGTTTGGAAAACTTATATGATTTGGTGTGAAAGCAAGGTTTTCCACACTACTTCCTTTAGGCTATCTTGGTGTTAGGACTCTGTCTGTATTTTGCAGTACTTAAATTCTACCAGAGGTGCTGCTGTTTGCCCCTGAACTTTACACCTCTCCTGTAGGAGTTAATCTCCCTACCTGATTAGTACCAGCACCTGTCTCACTGCTTCATATACCTGCCTCAATCAGTGTTCTGTGCAGTTCATCGTTTATACCTGGCTGCTGCTTGTCTCCTGTTTATCCGTGTTCCAGTTTTGCTTTACTACTGTCTGATCTCCCGTTGTGACCCTCTGCCTGATTTCCGGACTCTACTTGTTTGCCTGTTGCCCTGACCTCTGCCTAATTACCGGATTATGCTTGTTCGCTTGTGACCCTGACCTCTGCCTGGCTACTGGATTCTACTTGTACTCTTGTTGCCCTGACCTCTGCCTGGTCACTGGACTCAGCTAGTCTGTCTGCTTCCTTGGACTGCCTGGCAATCTAGAATCCTGATCCCTGCCTCCTTAGCCTGAAGATTCGTGCCTCCGGCAATCTGGAATCCTTATTCCTGCCTTCTTAGCCTGAAGCCTCCTGGCAATTGGGTAACTCAATAAACTTGTTCCTGCATTTAAACTGTATTTGTCATTGCTTGGAACCTGTTGCTTCTGTGGACTATTCCTGCCATTCATCACATCTGTTCATATTTGTGTATTGGAGTATACCTGTTTGTTCTGCTACGTGAAATCTGCATATTCCATGAACTGAATCCTTGTTCACATATTTTGCCTAAATAAAGACACTTGGTTTCTATACTTCTGTTGCCGTTCCCTGAATTCGCTAGGAATCATAACACTTGGCTTATTTCCTTTCTCCAAGATGAAATGGATGCTGGACTAAAACTTGGTTCCCTTAAGGTTCATATTTCGGCCTTGTTGGTGTATTTAGAGAAGAAGTTGGCTCTTATACCGGAGGTTCAAACTTTCTTACATATGTCCCTCTTACGGCCCCTCGGATCTTATTTTGGTTCTCTTGGCTCTTTCACCGTTTGAGCCTTTGGAGACTATTGGCTTAAAGCAATTGACTTGGCATGTTAACTTTTACTTTAGCAATCTCTTCAGCTGGAAGGGTTTCTGAGTTAAGGGACCTGTCTTTCAGGTCCCCCTTTTTGGTATTTCATGATCACACGGCAGTTTTACACACAACTCCATTGTTCCAACCTAGGGTGGAGTCAAATTTCCACCTTAATCAGGAAATTGTCATTGCCCCTTTCTGGGGGTCTAAGTTATTAGATGACCAGAATCAACTAGTTTTACTGAACGTTGTAAGAGCTCTGGGAGTTTGCTTAAATAGGACCTCAGTAGTTCGTAATTCTCACTCCCTGCTAGTTCTCTATGATGCGCATAAGCAGGGTTATTCAGCGTCTAAGCACACCATAGCCAGATGGATCAGGTCCACTATTCAATATGTGTTTTCTAGAACCGGAAAGTTAATTGAATATGCCCCTAAAAGTTTAATATTTTTGTATACAGAGATGCTAGCTTTTGATGCCAAGTTTTGCTTTCAGCTATGCCTGATTGTACCCTTCCCTTGGGGCAGCTTTGGAGCATCCCCAATGTAGCATTGTCCCCCAGATAGGATGTTGGAGAAAATAGGATTTTTGTACTTACCGTTAAATCAGTTTCTCCTAATCCATCTGGGTGACACTGCGCTCCCAACCTTTACGGTCAGTGTTTAGTTTTGTACGTTGTTTAGACTGTATTTTTGGCTGTTTTCTTGTATTACCCATTTCATTGGGGCATTGCAAGTTGTAAACTGATGTACACTGGGATTGGGAGAGGGGAGGCGCTTCAGTCTTCAGAGAGTTAACTCTTAAGTGCCCGGCTCCTGCACCCTCACCACAACCCCAATATATCAGTGTCCCCCAGATGGATTATGAGAAAGAAATTTAACAGTAAGTGCAAAAAAATGTTTATTTGGGAATTTGTACTTATTGTACTATAT